>JAWWMO010000138.1:61280701-61366952 GCA_035047845.1 Dendrocincla fuliginosa | reverse complement strand
CGCTCTTCCGATCTCGGGGGTGCCGCGGCCGCGCCCCCCGCCCCGCCCGGGCAGCGCCGCAGCCTCTCCCGCGGAGGGAGGCGGGGGCAGTGTCAGTGTGCAAAGTGGGAGAAACTCCCTCCGGCTCGCTCTGGGGAGATTTGTAGCTTTTGTAGCTTTTCTCTTTTCCTTTTCTCCTTCTTTTTCGCCCCTCTCCCCCGAAGTCACGCCGCCAGCCGGTGAGGGGCGCCCGCCCCCCCGCAGGACGGGACCCCCGTGGCACCGGCGGGGTGTGCATGCGGCGGGCTCCCCCCGCCCCCTGCTGCCGCCCGCCCCCCGATCAGCCCATACCGGGGAGCTGTGCACTGCGGTCCCTGCTCGGGGAAGCGCTGCTGCTCTTCCATTCGCCAGGGGCTTTCCAATCACCTGCCTCTGCCACCCTCTCCGCTCCGCTCTTTGTACTTTATTTTCACGTGCTCTTTACTAACACGGCTATTTTTAAATCCCGCTCGGATTTATTTCTCTCTCTTCCTTTCTCTCTTATTTTTTCTTTCTTTTTCTCCCCCTCCCTTTTTTTTTTTTTTTCCGGGGGGGCGGGAGGGGGGAGGGAGGTTAGCGCTTGAATCTCCCTAAAGGAAAGATCCCAGCAGCCAACCCAGCTCCGCCACTGCTGCATCCATCCATTCATTTTTATGGACACTAACAGCCTATCCCGGTAGTGGAAGGTGCAGAGAAGTGGGAGGCAGGGAGAGAGAGAGAGAGAGAGAGAGATCCGGACAGCGAGAATGGCCGAGAGAAAGAGGAACTGGAATAAAGAAGATGACCTGCCTGTGTATCTAGCTAGGCCGGGCACGACAGCCCAGACACCGCGGCAGAAATACGGAGGGATGTTCGCCTCCGTGGAGGGGGCCTACGAGAACAAAACCATCGACTTCGACGCCTACAGCGTGGGGAAGAAGGGGTCCCGGACCCCTCGGAGCGGCAGCCGGCACGACATGCTGGACGGAGGGGACAACTACAGCGAGACCGCCAGCGACATCAGCGAGATCTCCGGCTCCGTCATCAGCTCGCCGGGAGAGCGGGAGGACAAGACCCCGGGCGTGGAGATCAAATACCCCACGGGGAAGGAGCTGCTGCAGGGCCAGGACAATGGGCAGGTGAGCGGGGCCCGGGCAGGGGGGAGGAGGGAGCCGCCGCCCCCGCTCGCCGGGCGAGCCGAGCCGAGCCTGCTGTGCTGTGCTGTGCTGAGCGTGCTGTGCCGTGCCGAGCCGAGCCGAGCCGAGCCGAGCCGAGCCGAGCCGCAGAGCCCCGGTGTCCGGCGCGGGGGGACGGGGCCACCCTCGCCGGGGAGTTTGGGCACGGCAGGTCGGGGAGGCGCGGCCCGCTCCTCCCCGGCCCGCTGATGCTCCGGGAAGAGCCCGGCTGGCCCCCAAACTACCTCCCTCGGCGGGAGCGGCAGAGCCCAGAAATCGTTCTCCTTTGTAAGTGATGGCGATGAGTTTTCCCCGTCTCCCTCCCTGCCCGTGCCGGGGGGCTGCAGGGCAGCCTCCCCGCTCCCCCCGGGACAAAGCCGAGCCCGCGGCACTCCCGGGACACTCCGCGGAGCCTGCCCCGGGCACAGCCCCGGGGGCGGCCCCGGCTCCCCGTGCGCCTGCATTGTCTCCCCGGCAGGGAGCGCGGAAGGCCGGAGCATCGGCCGAAACCTCTGCCCGGGCTTCCCACCTCAGGCTGCAGCCTGGGCTCATGTGGGAGACTCAAGGAAGAAGTGAGCCGGTGGGGCTGGCCGGCCCCTGACAGCTGTGCTGCTCCATCTTAGCCCTGGCAGTGGCAGGCAGGCTTGAGGCAGACCCGGGGGCCGGCTCTCCTGGGAACCGGGGCTGTCATTGATTTCCCCTTAGAAAGAAATGAGGCCTTGCACTGATGCCTCTGCATGAATGCACCCTTTCCCTTATTACCCAGCCTGAAGCCTCTATGGCTTGTCCATGTGCTGCTCTATTCGCAGGATAAATTGAGAGTCTCCACTCTTCTCTCCTCTCCTCAGTTTGAGCACGAATGAGGTGCTGGTTCGCTCTGGTCTGGGACATGGGTGCAGGTGCCACCCAGCCTCCCATGCAGCCCAGGGGGTGCCTGCTGCGGTGGGACACTGGAGCAAGGAAGCAGGGCTCAGTGGGACACTGTGCCTGGGATGCTGCTGCTTTCTCTGCAGCGACCTCAGGGTTGCCTTCAGAGGCTGGCACAGCTGCAGTGCAGTCCTCTCCTTTCCAGCTCACCTGAACTCTGCGTTTTTTCCACCAGGACCCTGGGACAGTGGGAGAGCACAGCATACCCCACCTTGTAGCACATCCCTGGTGCTGGCTCCCCATCTTACCTGTTTCTTAATTCATCCTGGGACTCAGGGTACTGAGCACAACTGCACGCTACCTCTCTGGATCCCACTATGCTGGCAAAGTTGACCAAAGTGGGGTGAGGAGGAGGTTGGGGCAAAGCAGGCAAGATTTGGCCACTGGCTTAGGAAGATGCATGGTAAGCAGCAGACGTGTGACCCCTGTGTCGTGGTGTCCAGAGCTTTTTACAAGCTTCCAGCGGTGGTTTTGGGGAAGATGTGTCAGAGATGTGGCATGGGTGGTAAATGTCTTGTGTGTGTGTGTCGTGGGGGTAGATGTGCTACAAGTCCCAGAGTGTGGTGTTTGGGGGATTAACTTGGGTGTAGTTTTACAGTGCCTTTTGCCCTTCCTGCAGTTGGTCAAGGAGCCTTAATAAAGCACCATGGGCGGAGGGAGGCACGCTGTGAGACAGAAAAAGACAGAAGGGTTTCAACCAGGCACTTAACCTCTCCATCAGCTCCTGATATAGCGTCCACCTGGCCTGGCCTGGCCTCGTTGTGCCATCATCCATGGCCTTCCTGGGCACAGGACAGAGTTAGGTGTGTGACACTGACAGTGACAAGGAGGGCAGAGCAGGACAGCGCTGTTGGGGTCAGCGCCATTGGTGAGAACAGAGCAGGCAGTGCCATCGGGGACAGGGCAGGCAGGGCTACCAGGGGCAGTGCCATGAGGACAGAGCCGGCAGAGCCACAGGGACAGAACAGGGCAGTGCCATCAGCGCCAGTGCCATGGGAACAGTGCCGGGCAGCGCCTCCAGGCTCGGTGCTGTGGGGACATTGGCAGTGCCACCGCCATGTGCTGCCAGCGGGCCCCTCTGCCGGGGGCTGTCCCCGCGGTCCCCACCCTGCCGCAGCCCACGCGTGGCTCCCGCCGTGACCCGGCCGTGCGAGCGGGCGGCGTTTCCGAGCGCCGGTGCGGCAGGGAGGGAGGGATGGAGGGAGGGAGGCTCCGGCTGGATTGATGGGCTGTGAAGGGGGGCCAGGCGGAGGGGTGGGGGACAGGGGGAAGGAAACGCTTCCTGGGTTGCGCTGAGCGAATCCTGCTCCGACCTGCAGCCGGGAGGGCGCTGCTGCCGCCGGCATAGGCAGCGCTCGCCGACCCCCCCGGGAGCCGCGTCCCTGTTTGATTGCAGCCGGAAAAAAAAAGGTGCCGAGTTTGCCGGGCTCCCCTTCCTCTGGGCGACGGAACTTCGCCCCCGTTCCGCCGTTCTGCCGGGTCGCCCCTGCCCCGCCCCATCACCCGACCGGGCTCCGCATTATTATTATTCCTCTCGGCACCGCCGGTGTTGTTCCGCTGGGCTCGCCTCGCTCCTCGGGTTTGTTGCGTGCGCCCGGCGCTAGCGAGAGCCGACATGTCGTACCAGGGCAAGAAGAGCATCCCGCACATCACGGTAAGCGGCCCCGGCGCTCCTTTGTTACCGGGGCGGGGAGGGGCGCGCCGTGCGGGCAGACCCCGGGCTGCGGGGCCGGGGGGCTCCGACGCCCTTCCTCCTGCTGCTGGAGCCGTGGGCGCGGAGCGACAGCGTTTTGTTTCAAAATTTCATTGTTCCGTTTTAATGTTTCCCATTGTGTTTTCCCCTCCCCTCCGTCGCCTAGCCGGGGCTCAGCGCTGCGGCGGGGAGGGCAGGGCGGGCGGGGGGCTCGTCCCGGCGCCGTCGGGGCCGGGGGTGCCGCCCTGCCGAGTAGCCGGGCCCGGGGAGGCAGAACAAAAGAGGGAGGGGACCACCGCAGCACGGCGTGCCCCGCAGCGGGCAGGGCAGAGCGGGGCAGGGCGGTGGGGACGGGGCAGGGCGGTGGGGGAGGCTGGGGCAGCGGGGACAGGGCAGGTGGGGCTGCGGGGAGCGTGAAAATCAGAGAGCGCCATGATGCCAGCGCCAACACCTCTGCGCGCTATTCATACATCAGGCACGGCGGGGATCGGAAGTCAAAGAGTTAATCGGGACCATCCTCTTCCCATCGGTGCCTGTCTCCCGCTAGATGCTTTCATACCCGAGCGGAGCTACAATAGGGTGTGCTTTCCATGCCAGAAAGAAAGGACCCGTGTCCTTTGATGCAGTATGTGGTTTCCCTGAACACGCAGGATCTGGGGACGTGCGGGCTGATAAAGACAAGGCAGAACTGGCGGGGAGGGGTGTTTTGGGGGAAGTCACACCCATAGCCTGCTCACACGGCAGAGGTTTTCCCCAGCACCGGTGCTGGTCCCCAGGTCGCTGCCTGGTTTTTCCTCTCGGGTGGCAGCACCGCGGGTGATGGGGTCACCTGTGCTGTGACATCGGGGTGGGTGGCACCAGGGATGGGTCCGTGGGGCTTTCCCTGGCGCGGTGCGGGGCAGGTTCCCGAGGATGAAGAGCGGCTGCCTGGTGGGTGTGGCACCTTCTGAGCAAACCTGCTGCTTAGCGGCGTTACTGGAGCCAGCCGTGAAAGGCTTGTAAGCACCTCGAGGTTTGCTCCGTATTCAAAAAACATCCCTCAGCCAAAATATGTGGTCTGGAGGGAAGCAGCCTCCTTCTAAAAGCAGAGTTTTGTGATACCGAAGTGCTGCATTTATAGAGGTCTCGGCTATCAACAGGCAGCAGTGCCGGGTGGCCAAGGCTGAGCCTGGGTGTTGCAGTGGATTTTTGGGTGATGGCTTCTCCTGCCTTCTTCCTCAACGTTGTGTGACATGCAGTTACTCAGGGTATGTCCGGGCTGGGGGAGACCCTGAGTGAGTGTCAGGTGCTTTGTACATGACTTGACCTTCATCGAAATCGAGTGTAACAGGTCCCCACCCATAGCTAGTTCTTTGCTCTCTTATTTGGAGTAGAATAAGAAACTGGAAGAATTACGAGTCTTTGCCTTGGAATCAACAGTTTGTTTTCATTTCATCACTTCTCACAAATTCCCTTCTCCATTCTGGGCAGAGGACTGCTGGAAAAAAGAAAACCCAAACCTCAGCCTGTTTTCTTTGAAATGGGATATGTTGAAGCTTCTATAAATGAATATTCATTAACATTAGTGTTGAGTTTTGTGACCAAATCCAAGGCATAAATTAACATTAGTGAAGCTGGCAGGCATTAGGGTTGGACTGCTTTTTTTTTCTTTAAATGTTTGACGCTTCTGGCCTTTCTTCTTCAGCAAAAGCAAATCAGGCTCTCCATGTTATACCTGGTACACACTGCTTATCCCACAAGTGCCCACAGGATCTGTCTGTGTGTATCTTCTGAAGTCCCATTCTGGTGTGGTAAATTGAATGTTTCATTATGACACTAAGGAAATACATTGTAGGTTCAAGCCTTCTGGTACCTAAGGAAATGCGATAGCTTGGTAAAAGTATGCAACAAAACTGGTGATGAAATCATATAAAAATGTCATTTGTTACTTTTATTAACATTTCCCCCCCGCTCACTGCTTTTTGGAGCTACACCAGCTCCTGGATTCGAGTAGTGAGAAACTGATTTTTGACAATGTCCTGTGTGATGATACTTTGCTGTGGATTTTCCCATATCAAGCCTGTGTTCCTTGCATGGGGCCAGGAGCTGTCCTGAGCGCACAAGAACAGCACCTAGCACCCTGCCACAACATCCAACCACAGGCACTGCCAGTAGTCAGCACCTGGCCAGAACTTCCCTCTGGGATCAGGTCTGCAGTATCAGGAGGAGGCAGAGGCTGGTTTCACCTCTGATCCACATGGGAGCAGATACCACTCTCGGGAAGGCAACCCTCTGGTATCCTTTCTGGTTTACTCCCCTTGGTGCACATGGGCATAACTGACTCCTTGTGCTTTGTCTGCTCGTGTCTTGCCTCCTGACTCCTTTCAGACAACAGGGCCTGACTGATAGCCCTTTCACCCCGTTTTCCTGAAGCAGCTTTTTCCTGCCTTCCTTTCTCCCTTTTCTTATGGTAGAGGCACTGGTGCAGACAGTGCACCTTTTGGCTCTGAGCATCTCTGTACTCTTAATTTACCATTCTGCACCTCTTTTTTTCATTTCATCATTTCATCTGCTCTTTTTTTTTCATTTCAGCTTCTGAAAGGTCATGTTTCTTGCAGTTTATCCTGTTTGTGACTTTCATGCTGCCCTTTATGCATCCCACTCAGCATCCAGGCTTGCTGTCAGTAGAGCACTAGCACTGCTTCAGTGTTAGGTACCATTCAGATATGAGTCAGACTGGAGAAACTGGGTCTCTTTCCCTGAAACTACTGTGGGAGGGGAAGGACCTCTGTGTTTGAAGCACCAGACTAGTCTGGTGATGCACTGGACCAGTAAGGGTAAGCACTCAGTCATGTCCTCTGCACTGTGTTGAAGTCCTTGAAGGAGCTGTCTCAAACCACTGGTTCAGGAGTGTTAGCTGGGGATGGAGCAGGGTGTGCATAATATAAGTGTGGCCAAGAGTGCATCTGCAGGAGCACATTTCTCAGCCTGTGTAGTATGGACAGCCACCACATCCATTGCTGAGGTGTTTTTCTGCATGAGGTGGCAATCTTTTGCGCTTCAGTTGTGCAGGATGTTCTCATGCAGACCAGATTTTCCAGGATATACCCCCCTGCCCATTGCTTTTAACATTGCTATTATACTCCTCTTGTGCAGCATATTACAGGGAATCAATGGAGATGATGATACTGAAGTATCTGTTACAGATTATTTTGGCTTGTGTGCTGTGGTAGTGCTCAGCACTTTTCAAGCAAGGCCTGAGCCTAGATGAACTCGAAGTTGCAGCATATACAGAGCACAGTTTTAAAAAGGCACGTGGCATGTAAAATGCCTGTTACAGGATGTGTTTGTTCCAGCAGCAACAGCACCCATTAAAACATAATCTGTTTGAGCTCAGTGAAGAGGAGGTGTGAATACAATTCTACTGAGCAAAGGCAGAGTGGCTAGTCACCAAAGCAAACGCAAGGAGGCATTTGGGAGAGGAAAATGGTGCCCATATCTCCTAGAAAATGGGAATAATCTTCCTGGGAACGTTCCAAGGATTGACATATGAATGGGGAAGGGCAGTGCTGGTCCTGAGCTAAGGCGTGAGGAGACAGAGCTCAAAAATGTAGTGTTACGGAGGAAGATCTCAGTATGGAGCATAGCAAGAAAGGAGAAGAGCTGGCACAGTATGAGAAAAAGAAGCAGATGCATACAGAAAAAAGGAGAGGCTGAAGAAATTCAGAGCAGTGGGCACAGAGAATAATTTTAGTTATTACCTTTTGAATTGTTGTAAAGAGACATGAGAAATAAGTAGGCTTCAGTTGAAGATGGCAGAACACTTTGAGAGAGAAAAAAGGCATTCGTCTGGATTTCTGCTGTCTGAGGCACTGGTTCAAGGTGGAGACTTTCTGTTTGGCCTGAGCAAAGTTCTGGGGTAATGTGAGGTGTTCTGATGGGAAACAATAGCAGTGGGAGAACTGCCAGTTAATTCACTTCAGACACCAAGGGAGATGGCATATGAGTAAGTGGTGAGTACCTGGAATGGTGAACCAAAGTCCTCATCTAGGTTTGGATCTACTCTGTGTCTCCTCTGGCCATGCTTTTTTACCACCCACCTTTGTTTAACAGTGTGAAGCTACACTCAGATTGGTATGTAACTTGCCAAAAGTGTTTGATAAAGCTACTGAGTGCTGGGTGTGGGAACAGTCTCATGTTATGATTCTACTATTGACGCAAGATTTGGGTTGATTTAGGCAGCATTTTTTGCCCTGCTTTAATCCATCAAGGCCTGGGACTGCTTACTGTTTGCAAGAGTAATTTGTTATTTTGTTCCTTTTTGTAATTCTGTTATTTGCTTCATCTTTAAAATTACATTGTCCATCTGTATCTGTTTAATAGACTTGTCCTCTCTCAGTTTACTTGTCTGTCAATGAGCATTTATGAATTCACATTGCGCAGTGAACTGGACTTCAGCCTGGTGGCTCTTGAGATGCTTTAGTTGCTTCAGTATAAGTTTTTGGACTTCCAACCACCATTTCCATGATTCTGTGACACACCTATTCCTTTCCTTTCCAGGAGAAAAAGTGGCCACAGTGTTCAAGCCAATTCCATATGGTGATTTTAATTACATTCAGAGTAGGTCCTTCTGGGGACATTTATGTGGAGACTGAAACCTTTGGCAGAGGGACAGAAAGAAGGGTTTGGGGCAGTGATTCTTTTAACTGCCACAGCAAGTTCATCAGTCAGTGCCCTCAGCAGGGCATCAGTGTTTTCAGCATCATAGCTGGTGCCACCACAGGTCGCTGAGCTGTATTTTGCTGGAAGGTGGGCAGTTTTGGAAAGGGTACAATGGCTGTCAGAGAACACAGTGCAGTGAGGTGGTTGTCTGAATCTTCTTACAAGTGTTGAGGGCAGCCACTGCTAATGAACTGCTTTTGCTTCCAAGGGATCAGGGCCTGCTGTCTGCTTCACTCCCATTTCTTTCATAATCAAGAATGATATAAGTGGTGAAAGGGTGAGATGTCCCTTTTCCTTTTTGATAGCCAGGGGAGCCCACAGGCTTGTGAAACACTTAAGCAGTGTGAGAGTTAGTTGAGATAAACTTTTTTGTACATATGGAGGAGATAAATGCTTTTGTATGTATGTATGAGAGAGATGGAATAGAGATGAGTAGCAAAATAATTTGCAGGTTTCTGATCTTGCTACATGGAAAGATGGTGGCCTTGTTCCAGGGAGCTGAGATGCTTTGGGATTACGTTTGCTTGTCACAAGACAAAAGTTTTGATCTGTAGTGCATGTCCTGCCAAGGTTTAGGGCATCATCTCCTGCTTATGTTACTGCTGAATAATAAATTCCTTCCTGACTTCAGGGAGTCTACAGTCAGTGTAAAATCTCCTGTGTGTAATAGTGAGGACCCAGGTAAAGCTGATCACCCTTGTCCACCTTACACATAGCTGGCTAAAGGAGTAGGTGATGTTCAGAGCAAAGAGGCTGTGGAAGGGTTATTTGTGAACCAGTGCTGATACCACATGAGGTGAGGTGGCAAGTGTCACAACTTGCTCTCACTGGCAGAAAAAGTAGAGATGTGAGGCAACGTGCCAGCAGAAAGTGTGTATTCACTGCATTTAGTTGATCATGAATTATCATTGCTAACATCATATTAAAGGCATTTTCTGCTATTCAGTTTCCCTTGCATCCACCTCCTCTTAAAGAGAAGGGATTCCTCATGGTCTTAGCTGGATTTTGACTGTGACTGGTGCCAAGGCAGATATGTTGCAGTAACTTGACGCAGGTTTCTGACTAGAACTTAGGTGAAATGCATCTTCAGTTCAGTGGCACGCAGCAACCAGCCATGCTGTAAATGGCTGTTATTTTTTCCCAAGTTTAAGCTTTTCCATGAATGCTTGCTGGGATTTTGAGATTGCCTCTAATTGATGTAACCTATGTGTAACCCAAGGGATGAGTATGACAACATACAATGCAATGGATTCAACCCTCCAGCCCATACTTAGGTGAAACTCCTGCTGATGCCAATGAATGTTGTCATCAATAAGATGTTTGTTGTATTTCCCTTCTAAAAGCAAAGCAAAGATGACATTTACAGTGAAGAAATCCCTGTGGAATTAGTAGCTGTAGGAGTAGCCCTTTTAGACTGTGTGATGAAGCAATGGAACTGCCAGCTGAATAGAAAGTCAGGTCTCGAAAGGGGAAACAAAAGAACATCAGATCTTTTAAATGAATAAAGATGGATGAATACATTGGCTACAGACCAAGATACAGCATTATCCATTATCAACATAATCCTTCCTAAATTAATTGCCATATACTACAGTGCATTTATTAAGAAAAAACCTTAAAAGCAGGATTCTCCATTAGTGGCCTATCGGAAATGATGCCTCAAGGATAGAATTTTTACAAGGAATTCCCTGAGTTGATTCAGGGTTCACTGGCTAAAAATTACTTCCTATGGAGGGTGGCCTAGACTTGAAACTCAAAAGGAGGGATAGTGCTGATTAAAAGCAGATCTGCTATAAGCAGACAGTACTTCATGAAATCCCATTTACAGCTCTTTGATCCTTATGAAAGGATTTTAAGCAAACATTCCTCTTGGGAAGGATGTCTTTCTTCTTTTGCCATTAAGTTTAAAAATGTTCCTTATTTGTAAGTACTTTGCTAAAAGGACGGTAATTTAACTGTATTGTATTACAAATGGATCTGAATCTGACCTGCTCTGGCAAAAGACAGCCAAATACACCCACCAAAAACCAAAAAAAAGTAAATCTCTTGCATATTGTGGGAAATAAGTCTGCAAGAAGAAATCCCTGGAATCACAGAGGAGCTCCGAGTGTCTCCCTCCATTGATTGCCAGTGAGACTTAGCCTTTGAGAAAGGGCTGCCTTGCAAATGATCTCCTTGTGGAGATTTGGATAACCAAAGACAATAAAAATATCAACCTGTGTTTTCTGTACCTTCACTCGAATCTGGGATGCTGTATCTTTTGGAACTGAGTGGCCTTTTTTAAAGCCTTAGTAACAAAGAATTCTGCCTCTCAAGTGCCAAAGGAGTGAAGGTGAGTGTCTTGGCCACAAGTGTGGTAACAACATAGCTTACCTTTTTATGTCTATTGCATTTGATCTGATGTCCTTTAAACCACGAACATTTATAGACAGAGAACTGGAAATACGGGTAGATTTGGAATTTAGAATTTAGACTGTTTTCAAGCGGCTATTTAGCATAAAATCCATAGTCATCTTCAAGGCTCTTGACTAATCTGGGTTTTAGAGAATACAGCTATTGTTGCTCTGGAGATGCAAGGACAATGTTATATTCTAGTAAGTCCTTAGAATTACCCAGAGGATGAAATCACTGCTGAGTGTTTTCTCCTCCTCTAGGCTTGGAAAATCTGTGTTTGAG
The DNA here is from genome assembly GCA_035047845.1 of Dendrocincla fuliginosa. Lineage (NCBI taxonomy): Eukaryota > Metazoa > Chordata > Aves > Passeriformes > Dendrocolaptidae > Dendrocincla > Dendrocincla fuliginosa. The sequence goes on along the minus strand of JAWWMO010000138.1, from coordinate 61,355,783 downwards.
TGTCAGAAAGAGTTTTTCGGTTGCTGCAGTGCAGCAATTGCAAAGGTCCAGACCAAAAAGAAAGCAGTACTCAGACATGTATGCTGAGTATGGTATATGAAGTTAATTGTAGATAAATTGTAAAGCAAACTGTACGTATTCATGATTGACTTGATACAGAGATGAAGATGTAATAGGGAGGCATTCCATTAGCATATAGAGGAATTGCAGTCTGGACAGGTGCTGCTATTGGATGAAAACACCACTCTTGAAATCTCTTTGAGTCTTTTCATGTGACTAGAACACGTAATGGTAAATTCATTCTTCCTTCTTTTATTTCTTTTTCTTTTTTTTTTTTTTTAAATCCCATCTTGTATCATAAAGGTGTGTTTTTTTCTGAAAGGTGGCTGTAGGTGCAGTGCATGGGTATTGATCCTGTAGGGAGCTGTGTGGTTGGCTATAACTTGTGCTGCATTGTATTTTGACATGCTGCACCAATTTGAAATAATGTTGGGTAAATCTTATGGCAGTTTTATTTCTTCTGTTACTATGTTTTTTAGTCGTCCCAAGAAGCAGATTGAGAACTGCATGTGTAAAAACTGTTTGAATTTTGTTGTGTGTAATATTTTTAGATACCTCTAGCTGTGAGGGGAGTGGGTGAATGAAAAAAGGCTAATTTTAAATTTATTTGCAGCTGTTCCTGCTCTGACATTTGAATCATATTTTCAAAAACCCAGAGCAGAGCGATTTGATGCCCAAGGGAATCTGTCCTTGTGTGGAGCCCCGTGCAGGATTGGGGACCACGGCAGGCCTTGGGTTTGGGATCTCACAGGTTGGTCAGATGCTGCTTCTCTCTGCTGGCCTTTGCCATTGGCACGCGTGGAAACGTGGACACGAGGCTTCACAAGAGCTGAGCTGAGCTCGTTGAAAAATACCAGCAAAAGAGGCAGCTTGTACAAATTGTGCCAGTCACCAGCATACAGATGTTTCATGTTGCTCTTGCTGTAGTGGAAACAATAGTTGTGAGGGAGTGACAGCCGCAGCCTCAAGTCTGAGCAGGCAGCCCCTCCTCCTGCAGCAAACGCGTGAGTTTGTGGCATCTCCTTCTGCTGCCATGACAATTGCTGTCATGTCACAGACTAAGCTCTGCAGCTTTGCTGCCAGGTTAAGCAGGACTGTGATTAGGAAAGGATGATCAGGAAGGCAGCGTGCAGGGCTTGAAGGGGAAGGGCTGTGAGTAACAGGAGTGGCTGTGTGGTACCCAGCAGTGAGCAGAGCAGGGAGGTGCCAGAGCGCTCGTAAAATGGAGCTGCAGGGGAGGCAGCAGATAAGCATCGTGGCTGTGCTGGTGCTGTGTCATAGCCAGGCACAGAGCTCAGAAGCAAACAGCAATGTGGTCACATCATTGCAGTAGCCACTGGTGGAGGAGAAACACCTCGACTCCTGCAGTGGCTGTGGAGCATGGATTTACAGTGGTGCTTTCTGCATCTCCCGTGCCAATGAGAGCAGGGTTTTTTCCTCTTGAATCTTGGCACCTCATGAGTTGCTCAGTATAATACTCCCTCTCTGTTTTGCCATGTTCCTGCTGTCTTTGGCAGGCTGGAGGGAGGAGAGGGTCTCGGCAGCTTCCTTTGGCTTGCACTGGGAAGAGGTGGGCTGGCAGCTTCTTGTGCCAGGCAGCGCACTGAAGGTTTGATATGGAGCCCTTAGGGCTTGGCAGGCAGGGCACCAATGCCTGGGACATCTGTCACCTGAACAGAAAGGTGACAGCCACCCTAGAAAGGCAGACACTACTGTCACCTCCTGAGCTGAGTGATGAGCCTGTTGCTGTTTGCATTGTGAGAGCACCCAAAGGTCACTGAGTGTCTGAGGGTACCTCTGAGAGCTGGGCAAAGACAGTGTTCTGCCTAGAGGGCATTATAGCTGGGAAGGAGAAATATGGGCCAGTGCTGCCATGATTAGTTCAGGGACTTCAGGTCACTCCTCCCTCTCCCTGCTGCTTTCCCCAGGGCACTGCAGAGTGTGTCTCTGCTCCAGCCTGGAACAGGGAGGAGAGGATTCTGGTCCCTGGTTTTTGCAGACATTTGTCACTTCTCAAGAAAACTGCAAGCAGCCTGCCTGACATCTTGCCCCTGGTAAATAATAAATGGCCCCTGACCATGTGCAGCTAGCTGCGTGCCTGAGGAGGCTGACCTACTTCACAGAGCCTTTGTGTGCCCGGATTTCTGTCCAGGATTTCACTGCAGCAAGTACCAGTGACCTAAACCACTGCAGGATCTCCCAGGCACCACGGCAGGGTGACAGTGGTGCAGGGGGGCACTGTCCCTTTGCCTTCAGGCCAGGGCTGTGCCTGACCCTGAAGCCTGTGCTTAGGTTGTGGCAGGGAATGAATACTCCATGCCAACCAGGGATTTGTATGAAAGTTTATTTCATGAAGAATACAGCAAATCGCTTGCCAATGTTAATATGTGCCTCCTTTCTAGTCATTTATTTTTGCATAATTTTTCCATCCTGTTCATGGAAATGCACCTGTGTGGGGGGTGCACGTAGGCATTGGATGCTGGTGCTTTGGCTAAGGACAAGCCGCCCCTGGTCTGGAGCAGGGTGTTTGAGGCAGTGCCTGTTTGCTTGGGCACAGTGTGCTGCTGAGTGTGCACAGGGCACCCAAACCTCACCTGGCTTGCTTGTGCCCATCAGCATCATCTGTGTCAAGGTACTCTGCTTTGCAGGAATCTGTAATGTGTCCTACAGGCACACTTGGCAGCTCGAGCTGCTTGGGAAAGGTTCCAACAAAACTCTTTTTATTTCTGAATTTGCTGATTTGATGGAATGGAAACATGTTACAGATGCTTCCACATCTATCAGGTCCCAATGAAAGCTTGGCAAGGCTCCATAGCACCATCCCTGATGGCTTGACAGTCTACCTGGGGAGTATCAAGATGTGTGCTTTTTTGGCAGCCTAGTCTCCCATGGCTTCCTATACCCAGCTGTGGGATCCTTAGCCCCAGGCTAGCTCAGGTGCAGCACCTCCTCACTTTTGCAACAATTCTGAATTGTTTGTATTTTCTTCTGAGGTGTCAACAATTAAAATTTTAAAAGTCTCTATAAAGTGCAGGGTTTTTTTCTTTAGCAGAATTTCTTATACCCTCCAAAATTCAGAAGGCGACGAGTCTTTGTAGCTAAACATTCAGTAATTCTTTATAGACTGTAAGTGAGGCTTAATTTAATGGCTGATTCCATAACTGTTTCCTTGAAACTGCATTTGTATTCTTTTTAGATTAGATTATTTTAATGCCTAGTTCTGTAACATATATATGTATATGTAAAAACATATAGAATCCATATGTCTACAATTATTTTTTCTGGAGTTGTGCTTCAGCTTTATTTTCGTCTGTCTTATTTTCCCTGCCTGTGACATTTGCTTCTATTCATTATGCATCTTCTCCTGTTTTAAAAGCAATAAAATGTAGAACTTCTTGATGAGCGTGCAGATTTTTTGACTCATTAGCAGTGACAGATGCAGTGCTCTGGTAACATTGCCCGCCCGTATCAATAAGCACTGGCCTCTGGTAATTGGACAGTATTAATGTTTGGGAAGGCAATTGAATGAGCTTAAAAAGAGCTCACAAGATGGTGGTCTCCGCAGGTCAGCAGGCAGCATAGTAAATCATCATGGTGAGGAGATGCAACTGCCAGCACGTGGCAAAATAACTTATTGCCATTCCAGCTGCTGATTCACGAGGCCTGCAATTACAAGTGACAGTAGGGAGGCTGTGCAGGAAACAGGGAGCCTGCTCTGGCAAATTCCAGATGGAGGACTTGTGTTCATCTCCATCTTCTAATGAGAGGGTGACAACATCTGAGGCAGGTCCTGGGGACATATGTCATCATAGTTCTGCGCCTTGGTTCCCCACCCAAAGTCGTCGTGCTGCTGCAGCATGTGGAGAAAAGCCTCAGATCTTCTGTGTACTTACTCTTTTGTTGTGCGCTGTATTTCAAATATCTTTTCCTCCCCCCCTTCTCCCATTGAAAATTCTGTTTCTCCCCTTTTGCTTTTCTAGAATGGTACAGAGGGCTGTTGAGGCTTTGAACCTGCAAAATTGTTCAAGTAAAAGCTAAAAAGTCATTATGCAGCGTATAATGGAGAAGTTACATTGGAACACCCCGAGCTCTGCCTTAGAACTTTTTAATGAATAAAATTTTAGAAATTTATTGTTTATTGTTGTCTTGGTTTTATTGATTAAGAAATATATCAGCTTGTTTGTTTTCTAAACTGGGAACTCGGGACATTCATAGTTTGTATGCCTGAGTCATCCCATAATTATACCAGGAATTGAATCTGGAGTGAGGAGTATAAAGCATGGACAAAATGGAGATTCTGAGTTATTGTCTGGTGAGCCAAGGAAATAATTTATAATAAATGGTGCTTTTTTATGTATGAATGGGAAAAAAAGATTCTGACTGCTTTAGAGTTTTACAGCATTCAGTCACTTGGCAAAGTCTTTCCAAAAGCATTATGTACTTGTCATGGTTTAACCCCCTCTTGCAACTCAGCCTCACACAACCACTCCCCCACTTCTTTGCAACCCCACAGTAGGATGGGGGAGAGAACTGGAAGGTAGAAGTGAAAAAAATCTTGGATTGAGATGAAAAAAAATTGATAATGGAAATTGAATAATCTTAATAATAGTAATAAAAATAACAGAAAGCAAATAAGAGGTATAAAACCCAAGAAGGACAAGTGATGGACAATATAATTGCTCACCACCAAGCAATCGATTCCCACCCAGTCCCCAAGCAGTACTCCTGCCCCTCAACCTCCCACTGAGTTTTATTGCTGAGCATGATGCCATATGGTATGGAATGTCCCTTGGGTCAGCTATCCCAGATATACCCCCTCCCCATTCCTTGTGCACCCCCAGCCTCCTTGCTGGTGAAAAGGTGTTCACTCTCTGTAAGCCCTGCTCAGCAGTAAGTAAAACATCCCTTTGTTATCAGGACTGTTTCCAGCACAAATCCAAAGCAGTCCCACACTAGTTGCTGTGAGGTAAATTAACTGCCCCAGCCAAAACCAGAACAGCACTGATGTTGCAGACTTTCTCTGTCTTTGGGTAAGTGATGGAGTGGTGGCATTTCCAGTATGACTTCATCAATGAGAGAGTTTGAATACTGGTTCTCAGGAGTTTGTTGCTTTCTGTGAAATGTATTTTTTAAGATCAGAATGTAACCATTTGAAGAGAGAAAAGCAGATAATCGTCAATGGTACCCCTGCAGACTTGATACTTTGAACAAATGCTTTCTGCTTTAGAAAATACAAAGAGGTGGTAGCTCTCTCTGCTGTTTATATTGTATTTCAGGTCAACCCAACCCTCCTGTCCTAATTCATGGAATGAGTGAGGTATGGCATAGGGACTCTCAACACAGAGTGTCCCCAGTTCATCAACATCCTCTCTCCTGTAGGAATCACAAATTGGCAACAATTCCTTCTTCATGCCCATGAGAAACTATAATTTGAGCAGTCAGTCTGTAACTCAGTACAGGAGGTACGAGCTGTGGGCCATGTCCCTTGGCTGCTCTGGTGGAATGGCATAGTTGGCCCTGCTGATGTTGTTACAGGAGCTTCCCTGGGCAGGAATTTCTACATGGCAGTGCTAAGCAGCCTTCCTTTTCCAAGCTCTGTTAACTTTTCCAGAGGTGCCAAGGGTCTCAAGTGAGCTCAGCTTGGCCATTGCAGTGTTGGGCAGTTTCTTCTGGGGACTTCTTTTCCCTTTTTGGCCTTTGTGCAATAAGGTGGTGGTAAAAGGGGGATGTAGTGGCATATAAAGTGTTTCTACATGCAGTGGATTTCTGCTTTTGGGAAAGTGAACTGTGATGGCCATGAGATCTCATGTTCCAAAAGTCACAAATAAGGAGTCAGTGAAAGCGTGGTTTTCCTCTCCATGGTCTATGTACCCACAGGAATCTATGGTGTAAACATTTATATAGGGTAAATGCTTGATTAATGACTTTCTATATAATATGAGCATATTTGGTGTCATCTATACATTTTTATGTTTATTTATTTCAACAAACCCACATTTGTTCCTTTTTTTCCCCTCCAGAGTGACCGACTACTCATTAAAGGTGGAAGAATTATCAATGATGACCACTCCTTCTATGCAGACATATACCTTGAAGATGGACTTATAAAGTTGGTTTTACAAAATATTGGAACTTTATTTGCATGCTTGTTAGCATAGATTATTGTGATTTCTTGATGGTGCTGACTGAAATCTTGTGGACAGAATCTTGGTTACTTCAAGATGTGAGGCCATAGTAGAGGAGTGTTTCATTATTAAATTCTGCTGTTTTATCTCTACTAAGATAAATAGAAAATTTCTTTACTGTAAATTGAAGGTAATTGCTTTTCAAAGAGTTCAGTCCTAGTTTCTTCTGAAGTAGTTAAGGCAACTAGGCTCTCTCAACACAGCTTTTTTTCCCGCACCTAGTCCATGCAAATGCACCCATGCTCTAAAGGATTGTATGACACAGAAATCTGAAATATGCCCCATGTTACATGGTGTAATGGGTACCTGCCACTCCTTGCTCACCCTCTTGGTTAGTTCTGAAGCATAGCATGTTCTTTTCATACAACATTGACCCTGAGATTAGCTCAATTGATTAGAACATGGTGCTAATAATACCAAGGCTGTGGGTTTGATCCCTGTGTGGGCAATTCACTTAATAGCTGGACTTGATGATCCCTGTGGGCCCCTTCCAACTCAGTATATATGCATTGTTCATGTGTTCCTTTTCTTGCCTGGAAATAGTATATGATCTTAAAGCATCGCACAATTAGAATGAAAATCCTACTGATTTATCAGACTATAAAGTACAGGAACTGGGAGAGCATTTGCTAGGTGAAAAACTTGAAATACGTGTTACTGAGCCTGGGGAACTTTAGAAGAGAGGAGTCCATGTACCCTGCTGGTCCTACCTTGGCGTAGTGGAGATGAGAGTCTCTACCTTTGCAAATTTATGTAGCGGGTACGAGGACTCTGATGTACACAAGGATCAAAGCCTTTTGCTTTCTTGCTAAACATTTTCACTAGTGACCTAGGAAGCTTGGTCTCCAGAGGCTATAATTTAATGCACAGAAACATAATTATAGTTATCTGGTAAATAATTAATTGCCTACTTGTTTTCAGAGCTCCTTTTCTTAAGAATATATCATCAGATTAAAAGCCCAATTCTTTATATATCTGTGGCTATTTACATTATTATGGTTCAGGTTATTATAACAGAAAAAAATCTGAATATGTTTATCCATGCTTTTCTTTTTAATACTTGACTCTGCCTTTCCAATTGTAGTATTACTTGCATTGCAGAAGTGGCCAAAGGAGCATATGGTTTTAATTGGAGAAGACACAAAATTCTGAACATGTATCTCTCTAATAGCAACAGTCAACCAAGTTGTACTCTCTTTGATAGGTATTTTAGTTGAGTTTTTCTGTGCTTTTGTCAGTTTGGTTGCTAATCTCCTAGTAATATTTACCAGCATCAGAACTGTTTTAACAACTAAGTGCATGAGATGCTGAGAGTCTGAAATTGCTGTGAATTTTTTGCTTTGATTCCAGAAATGCAGTGATACTTGATAGGTGGGTTAGCAATGCCAAGCTTTGACCTGCCCTTGTTAAGTGTACAGACTTCCTCTGAAATTTATGTGTGGATTCCTGCCTCCAGAAAATATCTCAGCTGCCCAAGATAGCTGGGAATAATAATGAATAGACAGGCAAGGTCTTAATTTTTAAAAGGCATATTTAATTTATCTTTGCCCAAGGAGTCTCTTCAGCACCCAAGTCCTTCCTGGTTTCCTGGACTGAGGTGGCCCAGGATTTTTCTTTGTAAACTGTGCAAGAAGTCCTTTGAGAAAAAACAACGAATTTGTGTGAGGGCAGCTTGCTGTGAGATGGGCTTAGGTCCTTACTGTGTTCAGATGATAAATTTTGCAGCCTAAGGAAGAACTGGGTTTGGTCTCTTCTCCAGCTGGAACCGTCCGTTCTGTCTGAATATTTAACATCATTGTTAAATGTGGCTCAAGATCCTTTGGTGCAGGCCCTTGAACCTCAGGCATCCACATTTCAGTTGATGCTCTAACTCTCCAGCTGCAGATCCTGCTGCTAATACAGAATTCTTGCCACAGAGTGAAACAGACACCAAACCACTCAGCCCAGGATAGGCAGTAGTGTCCTTGTTTTTCTGGGATATAAAAGATCGGGATTAATTTTCTTACTCTGCAGTGGAAACTGATTGTAAAATAGAGGGTTGGGTTTCTCTTGCAGACTAATGGAATTAATAGGGTCTTTTAATGCTCTTGTCCCTGCAGATTGTTCTGCAGAGGGGAAAGCAGGTGTAACCTTGAGTGTATTTGAAGATTAGCTACATTTTGGAGGATGGTAGATGCTTTTTCCTACCTAATGCTTAAACTGGATCCCTAAGTACAAGAGAGCAATGGTGGATTTTTCCTACCTGAAATTTAAGCCCTTCACACTGACATGGCAGCTGAGAGACATCTAGGTATTTAAATAGTAGTTTAAATATTTGGAAATTTAAATTGCCATTGCCATATAAATAATATATTTTGGCTGCATCTATCCTGCCCCTGTTAATCACATGGGAAAATGAGCCCTGGTCTCACTGCCAAGTGCCAGGCCTGGTGCTTGCTGTCCTCTGCTCTGTCCCTGCCAAGGGGAAAGGCTGGGACCCCATGGGCTGCAGGCACTAACAGGGGTACAGAGTGGGTGACTGGGGATGCGATCTCCAATGCTCAGTGACAAACCAAGGTAGGGAGAGCCTCAGATGCCTAAAAGAGACCTGGGCTTGATAACTATAGAAATAACTCCACAGAGTTCTCAGGGAGATTTTCACCTTTCTTGGGCGAAGCTTGGGAAGGCTGAAGCCTGCTGTTTTTGTTGTTCCTTAGTCAGGTCACGTGCAACAGAATTTACCAGCTTACTCGACTGAAAATGGTAGACAGCATCAACTTTCCATTAGTCTGATTTTCTAGTATTTTTCTTATTTTCTAGTAGCTGATGTATCAGAATATCATTTGTACAGTGTCTAGAATACAGTTTTCTGCACTATTGTATTTTTTCACCCACAAGTAACTACATCCCATTCTTATTCACATACACTTTGCATTAATGAGTGAGCAATTCAGGAATCCTGAATTCAGTCACGTTAACTCCTACTTTCTGTTCTAGTCAGTCTGAATAAAAATAACCTTGAATGCCAGTGAAGACCTACCTTCTCTCAGCCTTAATCTTGATGCCAGGGCAAGAGATGAGACACAGTTCTGACAGGTAGTAATGCAGCATCATGCACAAAGACCATTTGGTCCCATGTTATTTCAACAGCCGAATAAACTCGACTGTACGCTGGAAATAATGAGCACTGAGTCGTCAGAAAACTTCAGTACATAGTGAGCACTCTTTCACTTCATTAGAGTATGTATCTTCTTGAATAGGTAACTGGTAGATAACAACTGTGGAAGAAAATAAAAATTAATTGCTTTAATATTTTTGTGTAGGTTTTCTTTACTATTGTTCTTAAAAGGCATTAGTTCTTGGACTGCAATTACACCTTTGACATATACAAAGAAGATTGGACATAGTGAATTTTTTTTTCCCAGTTCAGTTTTTTTAGCCACACAAATGCTGTACAAAGGTGGAGGGTTGTTCTGGTTAAAAGCTTGGGAGTGGATTTAACTAGTGAAAGTACCATTATTATATGTGGGCTACCTAACTTTATGCAAGCATTGAATCTCATGGGTGGAATGCCTTATGTTATGTCCTTGTGAGTCAGATTTTAACAGCAGGGGAGCTTCTTGCAGCTTCTGTTTGCACAAGTGTATGTGCTGGGCAGCTGCTGGCTTTTACATACACATCAGTTCCCTGTTTGTCAGGGTATCCCTAATGCTGCACGGCTGTAAACAGGTTGTGACGAGCTCCCAGTGCTGTACATGTTAATGACTATTAGATGGCAGACATGGAGTTGTACTGCTTCAAGCTGTGATATTACCAGCTCTTATGAGAAAGCCCTTTTGAATTTGTTCAGTGCTGGGTGGCTGAGACCCCAGCTCAGGATGCTGGCAGGGAGTTTGCTAAAATGGCTGTGCTTCCCTCCAGCCAAAGCCTGGAGCACCAGGGGAGCCAAACTGCTGGAGGTGACATTTTTGCATGGCATATGAAACAAATTCTTGACCTCTTGGGGTTATTTATTAACTCTGGTGGTTTGGTCAAATTTCAATGTGAAGAAATATCTGGGTTTTTTCACTGCTTTTAATTAACAGTTACAGTCACTTTTGGTTCTAGCTTGTTGCAATCAGCTGTTAATCCGTTGCTGTGTTTTGATCTGTAGGTGGGAGTTGCATTTTAATATGGGAGAAACAGATTCAGCAGCTCAAATGTCTGGAGTATTTGTTTAGATGCAGATAAATGTTATTTTATCCCAGACAAAAGGAAATTAAGGCAAGGACTGTGTGTCTATAATATGAGATTAACTAAGTGAATTTATAAACTAAATGAATTTAAACTACCTTACAGTTACCTCTAAGCCCAAATATTTTATGGCATAACACTGCAGAGACATGGCTTCCACACAGAGCCATACCTTTCCCTGTTTGGCACCATGAAAAGTAGACAATAAAAACGTTGTGTGGCTTTAAAAGTTAAAGGTTAATTTATTTGTAGTTCCATGAACAGTAGAAGTATTTTCATCATATGTGTCTGGAGTTTGCTTGATACAAGCATGGAGAAGAAAATATTTTTAATAGTGAAAAAAAATTTTCTGCTTTGAAGACCTGAAGGGAAAAATATGGCAACATTTTATTATTTTTCCACAGTTATGTAGAAGGTTTCACTAAGTTTTAACTTCAAGGGGAGGATGAAGAATATGTGACATGGTAGATTAAAGGTGTTTAGGTCTCTTAAATATGTATTTCTTAGGTTATTTAGATTTCTTTTTAAGGATAAATTTGCATTGCTTGATGACTAACTAATTATAACACTTTGATGTGCCTTGTGCTTCTGCTGTATATTTACAATTCCAGCTTGATCTCATATTTGATCTGTGTTTTTCTGTTTTCATTTAAGAACTTAATATACAAAACTGGAGGTCCCGAGAGAGCATTAAGTGTACATAATTCTAATTGTTTAAAGATAGGAATTATATAAAAAAAGGATCAATTTTTAATGCTGTTGCATTACAGCTCCATTATTGGCCACTAGAGTAATGTAAAGCGAGCCAAACACACGGCTCAGTGAGGCAGCTGGCCTGGGCTTGGTTCTGCCAGTGCGGATGCTTGAGCTTCCCCTGTCTTTTGGGGACCCACTTCCTTCTGTGTGGCCCCTGTGTTCCTCTGCCCTACATGCCTCAGATAGCTTCTGTCCTCTGTGCTTATTTGTTTCAGTAAAGTAATACTGGCTTTCCTTGCTGTCCAGGCAAATAGGAGAGAATCTGATTGTACCTGGAGGAGTCAAGACCATAGAGGCTAATGGGCGCATGGTTATTCCTGGGGGAATAGATGTCAACACTTACCTACAAAAGCCCTGCCATGGGATGACTGCAGTTGATGACTTCTATCAAGGCACAAAAGCAGCGCTAGCAGGGGGCACCACCATGATCAGTGAGTACTAGCAATGCTCTCTCTTCCCACGCCAGGCTGAAGCCTGTGTGGCTTGTGTGGGGATAGCTACCAGAGGCTCCATACCGATTTTCTGAGATCTTCTGCAATGAATCTTCGAATTTCTGGGCACTGTGTTCGAGATCCATCCATCATTTTCACTCAGGGTTGGCCTGAAAGTGAACCTACCCTCGGAAAGAAACAGCAGCATGGGAAATAGTCTCTTGGATTTTTCGCTGAAATGCAGAACAAGCACTGAGGGGTTAAATACCTACTCTTGGGATTTTTGCATGAGAGTGTAGGTAGTGCTTTAAGTGAATGGCACAGAAAATCTGACAAATATCCACTGTTCCCACCTAAGTGCCATTTCAAGGGCTTGGGAGATAACAAGATGCTTATTTATGAAGTTGGATTTGGCAGCAGGAATTGAGGAACTCCTTACTGGAGATGTCCTGGAGGAACACCTTTCTTGGTGGAAGGAAAAACTGTTTCTAATTGTTAAAGACCCTTCTTCAGTCTGCCAGATGGGGAGACAAGATTTATCTCTTTCCTACTAGCAGTGACTTGGCCTTGGTTAGACTTTGTGAAACAGTTGTTTGGGTGACATAAATTGTAGTAGCTTCCTTGCGCGGAGGAGCTTCCCAGTGGAGTTTTACTCCCACTGATTTGGGTTGTGGCTTTTTTGGCTCAGTGGTGTAATCTGTTACCTACGTTTAGCACCAGGTATTAGCTGAAAGAATCTCTGGCAATGAACATAAAATGCATTGCTTTTCATTCCTTTTGTTAGTGGTTTTTTTCAGTCTTTGTTCTTCATTTGAGGCTACCTGTGCAGTGTTAGGCTTGCACATGCCACTAGTAAGCCCATCTTGTTTTTTTTCCATACTACCTTTTGACCTAGCCCTGCAAAGAGAAGTACATATGCATAAGTAGTCATGTCTTTATGTCAGTAGATGTTGTGGCATTGCTAGATGCAGAAAGCCTTGAGGCAGTGGAGATGATGGTTGCAGGGCTTTCAATCTAGTGTATAGTGTGGCTGAGTGTTTGTGCTCCACGTCATCCCTGTTCAGACCTTTGGCTGTATTCCCAGTTTTGGCTGCTGAGAAAACATTGAACATCTGCACTGATGTATTGGTAGGGCAGAGTGGGCCAGTTCAGTCACTACAAGGCACTGGTTAATAATTGTGCTTTCTGAAATGCATAGAAATGGACACATCAGACAAGAAATACAGCAAAGTCCAGAACCCGTGGTCTCTTACAAAACGCTGAAGGGAAAGACAAATATTTCCTGAACTCAGGTGTTTGGCTCTCCCATTGTGTATCTGTTCATGCTGCACCAAGCAGGTTGCCAGATTCATCTTTAGTATGGACTGTTCACAAAGTCTGCTGCACCTGAGGCAGCAGGACCTGGCTGACACCCCAAAGCTACAGTCTGCTCACAGACTGCCTCCAAGGCTGCTGTTCTGGCTGAGATGCTGGAAGACTGCTTACTCACAGACACTGATGGAATCTGAACAGTGGACATGGAGTCCAGCTGACACACACTCAATCTCTTTTTCAGTTGACCACGTGCTTCCAGAACCTGGATCGAGTTTACTGACCTCCTTTGAGAAGTGGCATGAGGCAGCTGATACCAAATCCTGTTGTGATTACTCTCTCCATGTGGACATCACCAGCTGGTATGATGGGATCCGAGAAGAGCTGGAAGTACTGGTGCAAGACAAAGGTTAGTGATTGAAATACAGTAACATTTTTTGGTTTAATTGAAATATCTTATGGAGGTTAAGTTTTGAAGTATTATAGTGAATACACAGTTACTAGTTATGCTGCCCTGCACTACCTTGAACTTGTATTTTCACTTGCTGCTTTGTAAAATGAGCCTAAAACTTTGTGCATATGTATAACTTTGTTCATTACAGGCATGGAAAATTAAAATACGTAGGTTGTCATATACAAATGCATTGTTTTGTTCTTGCTTCTACATGTGGAAATAGGCTCTGGCATTGCATAGGTAGGTTTTATTTGAAGGTAAAACTCAGAGATCAGCATTTAGGATAATCAGCCCAGTCACCTTAGATCCTCTATTTAAAGAATGGAGAAAATGAAACATTTCGAGGTAGTGGTTCAGATTTTAACTAGACTGGAATCTGAGATTCAGCTGCCTCAAGTTAAATCCAAATAAGAAGAGCACATGTGTCTGTGAGACTGTCACTACAGGCTAAATCTCATTTCTTAGCAATAATTTAGGATAATTTACTTGCTGGGACTTGATTTTTTTAAATAAAATATGCCTGTATTTTTAAAACAGGTTGAAGTTATTAGAAAAAAGGGATGCTAAAGTTAGGTAGCTAATATTGAAAAAATGTCCTGATTTTCTCAAGTGCTTTATCTCCAGTGGCTTCCCTGAAGTTACTAGAAGATGCTTTGTTTCAACACTTGCAAAAATAAGGTCACATTTTTAGGAATCCAAGACACTTGATGGGTTTAACTCAGTTCAGTTAAGAGGTCTGCTATCATGTGAGATTCTGTAGGTTATCATACCTGGGCTCCATCTACCACTCTGGAATAGCACAAATTCAGCCTCTCATAAATGCATTTCCATGCATGCCAGATCAGTGTGGCAGTCCCATATGTGGAGGGCATCTTGGTGGCACCAGATGCCCATGTGTGGGCAATTGCATCTAGCCTTCAGAAAATACCTAGCTTAGATCTTACTCCTTAAAATTACACCTAACAGCATGGGTTTTCTTTCCAGAAATACGTATTTTCAGATATTTTTTCACTTGATACTTTTTTTGAAAATGTATACATATTAATTAGGAAATATTTTCTGAAATGGTATTCCGTTTCCATGGGCAAATCAGAATGACTCTTCTGTTAGGAAACTTAAGTGATACATGTATACAGCATCCTTTGTAATGTGTAGGGTTAGTGATGACTTAGATCTGGAAGATCCTCTTGATGGACAAATGTACTATCAAAACAGAAAAACAAAGCAAAATGTTATTTTTGAGTGAGCAGTTGTTTGTTGAGATGCCATGGAGGTGTAGTCACTTAAAGGAGTTTATCCCTTTTATCCAGGGATGCTGGCAGTACATGTGCTGTATAACCAGATTTTAGGCGACCAAACACTTCAGTCATCAAGACTGCACATAATTTAGAGAAACTGCAGCTGGACTTACATGGGTCTATAATATAGGTGGTTTTTACAAGGTGATGACATCTGTCAACACTGGTTGTGCCAAGTCTGTGCTGTTACTCTACAGTCAGCATTAACACGAATCCACTGCTGTGCATTAGCTGACTACTCTCAGACAAGTATACTGTGCCTTGTTTCAAAGGTTGGGTGCTACTTTCCAGAGCTCCTGGGTCACAGATGGCTCAGCACTCCCAAATTTGCCTGGGGGCTTACATTAAAAGCCTGATGCAGACACTTAGTTTAATAGTTCTCTCCAACTATTGAAATGTGAGTTTTCAATATAAATCTGACCTGCCTTTTAGTTGTCACGGGAGGCAGAAATCTGTTCATTGGTTCTGAACTGGGGGGCCTTGGTGGCTTCTGTAGTGGCAAGAACATTAGGAGGTCATCTCTGTTCTCATATGCCACGAGACACAAGGTAAGGGTGAGTATGAAAGCACAAGCACAATAGGAAATATTTCCATGTGGCAAAGGCTTTCAAATTAACGGGTAATATTTCCTGCTAATTGGAAACGTTTGAGCCAGCTGGTGCAAATAGACTTGATGTCAGTGGAGTGACCCTGGTTTTCATCAGCTGGGAATCTGGACTGAATTTGTTGTGGGCTGATTGTGGATGAAGTAGCTGAGTGACAGGGCTCAGCTCAATGCATTTCAGTGCTGCCTGTGCCTAATGCAATCAGCATGACTAACGGGGGAGCTCACAGAGTGGCTGTTGAAGTGCCTTGTCATGAGGTATAATTGAACAATTAATCAGTTTTAAATCAATACAAAGCTAATTTAAGGAGGCACAGGCTTTGGAAGGGTCTGGAGATTTTGTAGAACCAAATACTGATTATAAAGACTCAGGCTAGGGGCATTTCAGCAGCTATTTTGGGATTGGTCTTCTCCAGTACATGCTAAGGAACAACAGGCTGAAATTGCTGACAGGGGCCTCACTGGTTCCTTTGACTTTGTCACTGTACAAAAAACCCTGTAGTTCTGCCTAAAACATGGAGAGGATTCTGTTGAGGACTCCGGGTGTGAGAGAAGTAGGACGTTAACAAGAATATAGCATCTAACAGATGTTAAGCATTAAGGTCAATAGGCCATGGACCAGTGCTTTTGAAAAGCTACTTAATTCCAGTGAGTAGGTTTAGACACCAGACCAAGGCAGAGTCTTGGATACCTGTATATGTAACTTTGTGTTCTTTATCTTGATACGTGGTATAGGTACTCTCTTTGCCAGGCAGGATGGTTCACACCATCTCTCCTGTTAGCTGTAAGGGCAGCATAGGAGATGCTCTTCCACTGTGTATGTGTCTGAGGTGGCAGCTGAGGCTGTGGTTGTGTGTTCACACACAAGAGAACTCTGCTTCTGCGCTGGAGTAAGGAGCAGGCTCAAGACCCTATGGCAGGATCCCTTCTGAAATCCCCTCTACTCTTAACTGATTTGCAGAAGAAGTGGGAGCAAAACTCAGTCATTTTACTAAGGTCTGAAGAAGGTCTAAGAAGACACAAAGGCAATAAAAGAAAAAAGGGTGAAAATATGCATTATTTGGCTCAGTGTGTCTTCCAACCACAGTACTCAGAGAAAGCTGCCTTATCTCCTGAAGGACTGTGATTAAATGAATTACCTGTGGCTAGATCCTAGTGGATAAGGGAGAACAGTAGGTAACCCAGCAATTTGCTTACAGTGAAAGGTGTACGAGGATTCAGTCCCGTGCCATCTCCGAGGCTAGTCAGCATGGATGGCTTGGGCCAGCCCTAACACACCTCTCATTGCTTTGTGTGTGCAGGGTGGCTCCGGTGTGCAGCTGAGACAGGGGGTGGGTTTGAGGAGGGAAAATTGAGCTTTCCTCCAAGGCAGGTAGGATGGATGTGTGCTGGGTGCTTCTGTCAGAGTGAGACAGGGCGGAGGGCATGAGGCTGCAAGCACTGGCCCCAGGGCAGGTGTAGTAAAGCTTATGTTTTAAAATGGGGAACATACTGAGTACTTTGAAACTTGAAAATTCCTTGAAATGAGGAATAGATGGAGGAATTACAGTTAGTTAGGGACATGTGTGTTTTCTGAGAACTTGATAAATAGGAAAACGGGAAGAAAGGATGGGCTTATAGGCTGACAGGGCTCCACATTTCAGGCTGGATTTGCTCAGAGTCGAAGTCAGCAAGGAGTGGCCAGTTCCTGCTTTGTATTTCTCTCTGAGCTGCCTAGACTTACCAGGAAGACCCAGGGATCATGTCAGTGTTTTAATCTGCATGTATCCTGGGGTATTTTAGTCCTGTAGTTGTGAATAAACAAATTCTGTGTATGTGTGTTTGTATGTGTGTGTGTGTGTGTGAGCAGCCATACCCTCTGCCTGGGGATGTATTTGCTCATTCTAGAGTCATGAAGGAGTTTTATCTTCATCAGAGAGCCTTATTCATTTTGTGTAGATAACATAAATAGCATGAACAGATCTCTTTCTTTCTCTTTTCCCCCCCAGGAAGCAAAGTTTTCATCACAGCCGTTTTGAAATGCAGCATACACAGCCTAGACAGCTTAGAATTTACTTCTTGCTTAAGCCTGAAAAGTCTGAGATTGGTCCCTGTAGCAAACTGGCAATTTTGTCAGTAGACTAAAGAGTAAGACAAATTTATAAAGTAATAAGAGTTCATATATATGAAAATTATGAACAGAAGATGTTTGTAATTCTTGTTCCATTAGAATACAAAGCTGTATAAATAACCAAATATTTCAAATAAATAGCAAAACCTGTAGGGATTTGAATACAGTTGGTTCTTGGCAACTGGCACTCAACACTCGCATTTCTTACGATTTCTAAAATTTGAAGCTGCCACCTTTCATGGTTTTGTACGACTGCCAGCATAAATCCTTCCATTTTTGGAAAGTGGAAGGAGTGATGTGCTGAGCTGCCTGTAAAACTGGTTTCACACTTTGTTTCCACTCCTTCCCAGTGTCTACCATCAGCTGCACTGGTTGCTTTGGGCAGTAAGGTAAAGAAAAAACAACTCTGTCTGCACTTTCAGATATACAGTTCCTACATCTTCTCAGCACTTTGGGGAAAGTTATCTAGAATTTTATCTATCAAAAATAACACTTTAGATCATGCTGAAATGTTTTCCTGATTAGGTAAGGAAACCTAAAAAGAAAACCAGTGATTCACAGAACCTTACACAAGGTTTTTCAAACTTCACATGCTTGCTTTAGCCACCATGGCTTGTCTGTGATTTGGCTACCAGCAGTCCCATTTGCAGTGGTGGCTGAGTTGCACCAGGGCTGAAGACGGGAAATCCACTGCATCCAACAAATTCCCCCAGAGAACAGGGTATCCATGCTTCTGCTCCTAGCAGCTGTAACAGAACTGTGGGCCCATGCTTTGTTTTTGGCAATCACTGGTAAAAAGCCTAGTCCAGACACTCTGTGACTTGTTTTTCCTGAAATTTTTGTTTGAATACAATTTAAGAATGCACTTATATGGCAACACCTTCGAATTTTGTCTTGGAACAGGTGTGAACTCTTTTCAAGTCTACATGGCGTACAAAGATCTCTACCAAATGTCCGACAGCCAGGTATTACTCTGAATGCTTTTCATTGCTATGGTCTGCCCTCTCTTCTCTCATCTCCCAACACTTGAGGCGTTTCTGAGGTTGAATCCCAGAAAAACCTTCCCACTGACCTAAGTGGCACTGGGGGAAATGTGCAGTGGGGGACTTCTCTCTGGAGGGTCAGTGCTGAGCTGTGTACAACACCGGCATGTGTTTCAAGTTAGGACATTCACCTTCTCTAGCAACTTTCTGCTGTTTCCCGTCATTGGAGCCGCTCAGGTCAGCTCAGGATTTTGCTCATTTTATTTTACAGTAACCTTTCGAGAGCTCTAGGTCAGAGTGGGAGAAAAAGATGAAGCACTCGAGGCAGTGTCAGTGTTGAGGTTTCGAGAGTTTCATGGTCACTGCAAGCAGCTGAGTGGAGTTGCTCTTTGGGGGAGGTGGCTTTTTCTCATTAGGGCTGGAGATAACAATGAGCTTGTTTGTCCAGAGCTCATTACAGATTCCAGACTCTTCAGCTTTCCCATTCATACGTATCAGGCCACTGTAAATGGACAATGGCATCTGTTAGTAATAATAATGTTTGCTTATTCAGTTGAGAAAATGTTTCTTTCATACTTATTCCCAGAGCTACAGCCCTTGGTCTCTTAAATAACTGTTGTTACACCTTCAATGCATGTGGTTTTAATTGGAATTTTAGACACAATAATATATAAATATTCTCTGAGAGGCAGTGGCTGTTAAATTCAACTCCCTGTTGGAATTGCCAAGAGAAATACATCAAAATGTTTAATGTGTGGCTGGACTAATGGCTGCTGCTTTGTTTAAATGCTCATGTTGCAAACTGTGTATTGCAATCCATTCAGTGCTGCCTGGAGTGCCCTAGTGCAAAAGTGAACACTGAAGAAACTGTGTCTTCAGTGTTTGATCTGTGTTTGAAAACTGGTCTCCCACTTTGCTGAAGTCTGGTTTAAGCAAGAAACACATTAGCTGAATACCTTTTGGAAAGGAAACTGTGTTTCAGTAGATCTGTGTGCCGAAATTACTAGTAAAAGCAAAAGGATCAACAATTGTCCTTTCTTTGTGAATGGGCGGTGACTCTTAGAGAGCAAGTTTTTAAAAGAACAACACTTTAGAGAAAGTACTGCAATTTTTAATTGCAGAATTAAAGATATTGGTGATAGCTCAAGAATGACTGCTCTAAGAGGATGGTGCAAAATGTCTGCATGTCAGAAAAGAGATGTTCTAGCTGTACTAAAAGTGCCTGTAGTGCACGGGAATAATTCCATTTTACGTTTGCTAAAACTACAGAAAATAGACACACTAAACTTAGGCCTGCGTGGGCAGGCATGATGAGGTGTCCCTGCAGTGCAGGAGCTGGGACAGGCTCTCTGTCCCAGGGAAATTCAGCCCTGCTGGGGGCTGTTGACACTGTCTAGGTGCAGAAGGGCAGAAGCTTGTCCTGGGTACTGACTGGTGTGTACAGGGGTGGCTAGGTCAACACCAAGCAGTGGCTCTGAAAAGAGATGATTTGCTATTCACTGACGTAATTACCAGCATAGAAGGTACAAATCTGAGGAGAACAGAGAGGTCTGACTGTTAAGTAATGTGTTTTCCTTATTCAGCAGTGTTTACTTCTTTGTCCTACCTGCAGCTTTATGAAGCCTTTACCTTTCTAAAGAGTCTTGGGGCTGTTATCCTGGTGCATGCTGAAAATGGAGACTTGATAGCTCAGGTGAGTGCACTGTCATTTTTGCTTCAGTTTGTGAGATGATTTCTTCTGAATCCAGCAGATACAAGTGAGGCAGAATAATGTAATGCCTTGTTCAGAGATTTTGGGGACAAAAAGTGCTGCTGGAAAGCTTTATGCCAAAGTCTCTTGCTGCAGCTGTCAGCATAAGCAGCACAGTGAGTTTGCAGTGGGTATTAAAGCTATTTATTTTTGAGAATATTCTTATAAATCTTTCAAGCTTGCAAATAAAAACTACCGTGATCTTCTAAACATTTAAAAAATGTGTGTTTAAGTGTAATCCATGCTCTTTGAACCAGGAAACTGGGCTCAAATTCAGTGTAGTCATTAAAACGTTGTGGATCCCCAGTGCAGTCTGTGCAGGTCAGGTCGCCTGGGTAGCTGCTGTCCTCACACTGGAGTGAGCTGTGGCTCTGATCTGTGCCATGGCACAGAAAGAGGTAACCCAAGGACAGCTGTTGATAGCAAACCTCCTGCTGGTCCCTCAGGGGCCAGGATTGCCCTCCAAAACAGACAGGCGGGTTTGGGTGGGTTGTTGTTGTGACTGTACATTTGTGACAGATGAGTCTTTTCAGGCTGTTGCAGAGATGTCTCACTCCTCTGATCCCTTGTACGTGCATCGAGCCCCTCTTAGGTCTGTGAGGCTCTGAGTGAGCCCTGTGATTTATCTGCTGAGCTGCTTATCTGCTGGCTTATCTGCTAAGGACTAGGCTGCAGGGCTGACAAGGAAATTATAATACCTAAAGCTGTCTTTGAGATCTGGACAAGGCAACCCACCTTGTCTCATGGTTAAGGGAGAACCTCAAGGGAGTGTTTGAGTGGTTGGGCAGTGTGTAAAGAATCTTGCCTTGGATGTGTTTTGTTTTTCCCTCTGTGGGGTTCAGTCCTCCTTCTGCCTATTTAGGATTTACCCCCTTTGAGAGCTGCCTTTCATGTTTAACTTTGAGTTTGGCCAAAATAACCACTGGGATCAAAAGTTACTAGTAGGGAGTCAACAAGCACAAACAGTGCAGTTGTATCTCTTCGCCACTGAAACCAGATGAAAACTCTTACTTGGATTCAAGAGAAGGAAAAAAGCTGAATTCTCATGAAGTTTAAAATGATTTAAAACTACTAAATACATAATTTATAGTTTTAATACAACATAAAATATCCAATAGAATGAAAATAAATAATCAAAAACATGACTAAGTTAATACTACTGTAGGAATGGCTAAATAAAACAAGTCAAATGGCACCTCTTATGTTTTGATACATCTCCCATTAAAATCATGGAATTGCATTTCTGATAGAAATCTGTTATTTCAGTTATATTTATCTTTGATCAGTCTTAATATTACAGCTATGGGATAAGAACATACAGGACAGAAAAATTATTGGGAAAAGAAGAAATAGTAAATAAATGTAAATTATGTTATATATCAATATATTTCTTCATCATTTCCATGTCTTACACAATCAATCTTTCCTTATGCTTTTATTTAGAAGGATTATTTAGATACTGAAAATAAAGCTGCCTGCAGGTAGTTTTTTCAGGACTGTCCTGTGTGAAGATACAAATTTGATCTTATCAAACAAATATTCTAGTTTATTAGCAGTATCAAGTCCTCTTACAGTGGGTGATTTTATCATATGGTCTTATTTTATGACTTCCTTCAAGTTGTAAATCTATCCTACTTTGTGTAGCTATTCTGTGCCAACTTGCTATTTTTTTATATGGTTAGAACTTCATTTTTTGCTGAATATCTCTAACTGGCACTGCTTAGAGCCATTGCATTAGTCATCCAGAACAGCTGTTTTTAAAAACGCCAGTGAAACCTTACATTTTTCTAACCAAAATATTCTTAGACATTTAGATTAATGCATTCCTGTTAATGCCTCTTCAGTCTTGATTGATTGCAGCGAATGCTAAAGCATATGTGAACGTTAACTGGCTCAGGTTTTACTACAGTGTGTTGGTAATGTGTGAGTTTTTCACCCTCAGGGACCTGGGATCAAATATTTATTAGATGACACGTTCGAGTATGTTCGTAACTTCATCCTGGTCTCTAGGGGACGTTTATTTGTCTGAGTCACAGAGTCATTACATTGTTGAACTGGGCTCATTAGAGCCCTGCGGGCAGGGCAGGGCAGGGCAGGGCAGGGCGGGAGGTGCATCCAAAGCTCTGGTCCCTCTGCTCTGCTCTCAGGTCTGCACCAACCTCAGATCAGAAGGGGCTGACCACCATTTTCTGCAAAAAGGGAAGTTTATTCCAATACCACTGCTTGGCCTTAAATTAAGAGAAGCTTTTTGTCCGTTTTAAAAAAAAATCTATCTCACTGCTGTGAAGCTGGATAGCACAGATTTTTTTTCTGACAAACCCCCATTGGTCCTAAGATGATGTTTTTAGTGTGGACACAGTGCCCTCACAACTGTAGGGCACTGTTTTGCTTTCATGAAAGCATAGTTTTAGTGATTCTACATGTAGGAAAAAAGTGTTACAGAAAACTGAGCATGTCAGCAATGCTGAAAGTTTACGGAAGGTATCAGTGCTTTATGTATTGCAGCCAGAGAGGAACTCATGCAAGTAAAGAAGGAATCACAGGCTGGAAGTACCCATCGTTACTATTCACTGTATTGGTTGAGGCTCATTCCTCGCAGTGGTGTCTTGGTGTCAGGGAAGACTTTCTGGAGGGCAGAGGAGATTTCTGGTGGTGCAGCCCAATGGCTTGGGGGACAAATAGCCTCTATCACACAGCAGAGAGTTGTGCTGGCTCTGCTGGGTGGCATGGGACCAGTTTAGAGCCAGTGTTTTCAATGTTCAGCAGGCTTATGCAGCTGCGTTTACACAGACATTAAAAGGGGCAGTCAGGCAATATAGCTGTTAATCCCCCTGAGGGTGCTGAGTGCAAGGGTCTCATCCTGGAGCTGTGTCAGCATTTATCTCCTGCATTCCAGGAACAAAAGCGTATTCTGGAGATGGGAATCACTGGACCTGAGGGACATGCCCTGAGCAGGCCCGAAGAGGTAAGAGACTTCACTCATTTTGTTGTATGTGGAAATACTTTGTCGAACATATAGTATCAGAACTTGGCTTGTGTACATGCAGATGACAGATGGGTACATGGGGGAAGGCAGCAGTCTGCCTCTCCCACCACCTCCTCCAGTGTTACTGAAAGCCTGAAAAGTCCAGGTCCTCTCAGCTTGTTTGTTAGCCTGAAAAACCTGTTTGATGCTGCAGCAGGTGCGTTTCCTCAGTCCAGGGATGAGCATGTCCTTGCACACTCAGGAGTTGCATCTCCCACTTCCCTGGAAATGGGTGTGCATGTATTTTTGAACTGTGACCTTTGTGTTTTTATTTGTGATGACAAAAAACATGGACTTATTAAGATAAAAATCAGCAGTGCAGCAGCTTGAGGGTTAGGCACTGGCATTCATTGAAGTGCTTTGGTGAAAACCTCCTAAAAGATGCATGTGTACATATATACCATACATATGCATATACCCACATATAAATCTACTTTCATCCTGGCTGCTGGCAGAAATGCAGGTGTAGAAATGGAAATACATGAGAATGGAAAGATGCTGCAAGGCAGCTCATTTTATGCAATTCCTTTATAATAAAATCCAGGCTCTGGTGTGGATCTTCTCAGGCATCTGGAAAGGGTTTATTTAATGAGAAAGAAAATGTGGAGGCATGAGAATGTCCCTTAATGTATACACAGTTCAGACCATTAATGGGATGGTGGAGAGCAGTAGTGGGAAGTGACTGCTTTTCTTGAAAACTAAAGATATGAGGTCCTGGGGATTTGAGGCTAAACTTGAAGAGATTGTTGTGGTTTGCAGATCTTTATATAGCTTCTCCCCAAGGCAAAAGGAATCAGCTTAATTGGTCGCATTCTTCTATTGAACTGTTTATGTGCTTTTCCATTTTGCTGTTTAACTTCCACCTAAATTATTTTAAGAGAATTGAGTTTTCTTTTTAATGAGAACAACTTAAGGAAAATCTGCATATGCAGTTTCCTAGAAAGGAATTTTGTGTCTTTCTGGCCCTGCCTCCTTCCTCGCCCTTCTGAAGGTGCATTTGGGGCTTCCAGAGCAAGTATTGTGATAAAAGTGACAGTCTAATTTAAGGAAAAGTACTTCACAAAGCTGTGAAGGATTAAGCCATGTGGTTGTGGAAAGCCTAAGTTGCTCAAACTTTTCTAGTGCAACTCTTGGAGAGAAATTTCTGTACCATTGAGTCAGTATTTTAGGTCACGACAGGGTTTTAGGTATTAAAATGCCAATACTGTGAGTCCATCTGGGAAGAATCTGGTATGAAACTGATGGCTGGGGAAAGTAGTCTCCAGAGCTGCTGGGAAATGCTTCTGCTCCATCTGAAGATGCCTCCTTTGTGTGCCTATGTCCCAGATGGCTCCTTGAGAAGAGATTGCCTTTACGCTTGCTGACAGAGGGGACTTCCTGGGCAACGCTTCAAAGGCTTTTTTGGATTACAGGCTAAATTCAGTCCATAGTGCTGAAGTTGCTGTTTGAGGGTATTTTACATTCACTGTCACCATTATGTAAAGATGAGGGTTAGCTGCAAGGGAGAGCTCAGAGGTTGTCTTCAAGCTGGGGCAAAGTTTCCTTGTTTTGTTCTCCTTCCAACTTCCAAGGAGTCTGAAGGAGAAAGGTGGGAGGGAAGTAAGGAGGAGCTGCATCAGCAGCTTGGACATGACCTTTCCTGGGTTGCAGGGAGCCAGGGAGCTGTGTTTGTGCTAGCGAGTACAGCCTGGCTGTGGTTACTGCTAGCACAGAGTTGGAGGTTGGGTTCGCTCCCTGTCTTCCAGCACTGTGTCTCTCTGTGGAAGAAGCAGAATGAAGGCCTAAAGAGTTGTTGTTGAACAGAAATATGGCTCAGTCCTCCAGTTAATTTTTTCTTCAGACTACATTTACAGTTAACTTTTTCCTCCTTGTTTTCCTTAGCTTGAAGCAGAAGCAGTTTTCCGTGCCATCACCATTGCCAGTCGAATAAACTGCCCAGTGTACATCACCAAGGTGATGAGCAAGAGTGCGGCTGATATCATTGCACTTGCCAGAAAGAAAGGTAAGTGACTTCCTTTTCTTCCCAAACTTGTTTTTGGGTTTTTTTTGTTGAATAGAATCTCAGCAGAAAAACCTGTACATCTTGACCCAAATGACAGGCAACAGGGAGAGGTTGCCAAAGAATCACAGCACCATCACACTCTAAATATTTACGGCTGGGAAAGATGAGGGGAAGTCTTTTTATATTTTTCAGTTGAGAAGCTCTCCCCACAAACTAGCCCCTCGGGAATTGCATTGTAATTCTTCTTTATCCTGTTTTCCCTTTTATTTTCCCTTAGACTGCTGTATCTCTGTTCATGGGAGGGAGATACTTCACTCCTGACAGGGTCTAGCACATCCTCCATGCCAGTATTTCAGGTTGTTACCCTCTGAGGGGTGGCTTGGGCAGGGACCCTGCTGTTAGAAATACCTGGAGCTCACTCCTGGCCTTGCTGCTGAAGGCTGACCCTCCAGATCTGCACTGTGGGTCCACCCTGCTTCCTGGGGCCATGGTGGGATCCTGGTTACAAAGCAACCAAAAGGGATTTGTGAGCCTGAAGGCAGCTGCTTTTGAAGCTGCATTTGCAAGTCAGGACTGTTCTGCTGGTTGATACTACAAAGCTCATGAGCAATATGGAAAAGCCAAAGAGCAAATTATCGTCTTGATGTTTGTATTCTGGGAGGCTTGGAGTATGGTGCTGGGGACCATATGCTGCTATCTGCTGGTGCTGTGCCCAACCTGGGAGTAGTAAAAAGGCATCTGTCTGCTGAAAGATGCACCACCCAATGCACTCTGAATTGAAGCAACAAGAGAGAAAGTGGCTGTGATTAAAGCAGAGCAAATTAAAACCAGGTCTGAACTGTCTCCTTCAGGATTAGAAAGAGAGATTTGTAAATATGCTGATGAAAAGCATGTGTAGCTCAGAGAGACTCCTGATTAATTTTTTATCACACAGACAAAACCAGGGCTGCTTAATTTTCTTGGAGCTACGCTCGCCATGTAGAGATGCGTGAATTATACATGGCTGCATGCAGCAAGCAGCGTAATGTGCTGAAGAGAGTAGGTTGTAATTACTCTCTGTGTATCCTTGCTTTCTCCAAGGTCCTCTTGTTTTTGGAGAGCCGATCACTGCCAGTCTGGGGACAGATGGGACACATTACTGGAGCAAAAACTGGGCCAAGGCTGCAGCTTTTGTGACCTCACCACCTCTGAGCCCTGATCCTACCACTCCTGATCACTTAAATTCGCTCTTAGCATGGTAAGACTTTCATTTTTTTTTTACAGGCTGATGGTAAGGCAAGTGCACAAGCCATATGGGATGAAGCATCTAGGGATCAGCCTGCTTTTCTTTAGCCCAGTCTTGTACGTGAAACAGCAGAGAAGGGATGTAAAAAGCCAGGGATAGTTATATCCTTACGCTTAGGCTGTCAGTCAGGTGAGCAGTCTACACGGTTAGCTTGATAGAGACTGCTGGCTACTCAGGAATTAATTCTTTTTCTTCCTGCTTTTCAAGTGATCCCTAGTTGTACAACTAGATAGTCAGGACTTCAAACTGGCTTTCTCTTCTCCCTAGCTACTTTCTTTAGCTGAATTGTTAATGCACGCTCACTGTCCAGCATAAGCAACCATCTGGTGGATAGACCCCCACCTGTGAGAAAAGGCTCAGTTTTAAGCCCCAGTCATGTCTGGCAAGCAGAGCTCCTGAAATGAGGGTTGGCCCAGAATGCAGAGATATCTAGAACCAAGAGAACTTTCCTGGTGCAATTTTCATCGAAGCAGGTGCAGGACTGTCAGGTGTGAGCTCGTCTGGAAACTGGCTTGTTCTAAACTAATTTGAGTTTGTAGTAGAGTTCTTTGGTTTTAGCTCCTGCATATTGAAAAGTTCTGACTTGGTAGTTTGCCTTCATCTGTGCTGGATCAAAATCATACAAGTTTACTTGTGTTTAGTTCTTGCAGTCTTGTTTTTACTTTTAACTTGTCTTCTGTCTTTATAAGCTCCAGGGTCCTCAAGCTGGAAGACAGTAAAGATAAGTGGTACATGTAGAGCAGGTATGTCAGGAGAAAGAGGCCAGAGTAGATTACAAATGAGACTGTCAAGGACTTGGCTGGAGACACACGGGTGACTGAAGGCCATCACTTGACAGGATAGGGATATGGGCTGACTGCCTTCAGGGTGGCAGAGAAAGTTTAATCACTACAGATAGTGAAAGAAATATGGACAGCGGAGGGAGAAGTGTCTTTCTCGTATAGAAAAGAAGACATCCCCAGTGCCTTGCCAGAAACCCAGACTGTAAACCCATCTCTGAAAGTATTTCCTGCCTGTAGCCAACTGTGGGTCTCCTTTAGCTTAAGCAAAAGACCATCTGCTCTGAAATGATACAGAAATTCACAGCTGAAGTCCCACCAGGATAGATTGCTAGGACTGGAGTGAGAAATTCAACTTGCCATCCAAAACCTTACTTAATTCCATGTGGTGGCATTCACCTCACCTCCTGCCTCCCCTTTCTGGGGTTTCCAGTGCTCTAGACAGAGCAGTAGAATTTGAAAAAGAATTTAAAAGTTACCCATTGGACTTCAGGAAACATTTCCTCCCCACGACTAACAGGCAGGTGGTGTGGCTGGCAGTGCCACTGTGGCTGGTAATGAAGGCCCTGGCATGTGTGATTCTGGTGCCCTGGAGCTGGATGGGCACATACCCGTGGTGGGGAGCTGCCATCAGTCAGTGGTGTGCACACATCTCTCCGTGCACATGGTGGGTCAGGCTGTGCAGTCCACCAGAGTCTACTGAGGCTTCAGCTCTGCTCCTCTACTGATGCTGCATTAATGAATACACAGTTGAGCTCTGAGTTACGTGTGGTTCTGTTGTGACAGTCAGATGGCAGAAATGGTTTTCCACAATTGAACTTTTTGTTCTCTAAAATAAGATCAAGTTGAAAAATTACTTTCCTGGTCTGATCCATCACTCAGCACTGTAGAGAGTGAAGCTACTTGTGTGAGGGTAAGGCTCTTAGCCAGCACACGTGAATGTGTATCAGAATGTTTGACTCTTTATCAGACATGGCTATATGTTTTCTAGAAGAGAGTCCCAAAATAATAGTATGTGGGTCAAAGCAGATTAGCTAAAATAGCAAGAGAATTTTTAGAATTCGAATCCAAATAATGACTTTTTTAAATGAACATTGGAAAGACAAACTGAGGAGTTACAGAAGTTTTCATTATCCTTCAAGCATGCAAAAATGGCTTTTTTTTCCTAGTGGCTTAAAGTCCTAGATCTTAAATGACAGCAGCTTAGCCTGCTTTCAGTTTTAATACTTTAAATCTATACTGTGCAACTAAAAAAAGAACTGTATATTTTATTAGTCTGCCTTCCATTCCTGGGGAATTTTACTCAAGGATGATAGTAAAGACAGTATTTCACATTTCTATTGACTGTTCATTCAAATACCAGTATTTTACAGTATTTTACAACATCCTTCCTCTGCAAGCATGGAGCATACTGCTTGTACTCTTTTCCACAGGAAGTGTTGATTTTTCAATGAAAAGTTGAATGTCCAAAAACCCAGCATGTCTCATGGTGTGTGCAGATTGGATTTGCCTCATGAGAGTTGGTCCTTGTTTCATCTGTGGGCCATGAGCCTGAGTTAACTTGCATCTTCCATGGCGGACTGCTGCATTATTGCAGCTGTGATAATGTCATCTCTTGTGAACCAGAGACGTGAGGTCTTGCTGCTTCACAGAAGAGGCAACTTGCTATGAAAGCCTTGTTTATAAGGAAGAATAAGATGACAAATCTGGCATGTATTTTGTTGTGGTCCCTTCTTGTCTCTGAGTTTTTTAATTGATGTGATGCTTATCCCCCATTTGTCAGTAGAGTGCATACATCAGGAGTGCCTGTGTGGTTAACCAGCAGGTGTTGGGCAGCTCCCAAGCAACATGCTTCAGCTTCAGAGATCTTCTTCTACTGATTGTCATTAAAAGTCAGAGGAGAGGGAAAACGGAATTCAGAGGAAGCAAGTCCTTTTCATTTTTCAGGTGTAGGAATTAGTAGCATGGTGTAAGAGTCACAGCATAACCTTAGGGAAGTGGGGAGTGTTACAGTGCCTGGCTGATATTCAGGTTTTCGTGTTTATATCCATCAGAGGCCAGAAAAGAGAGAGGGTAGGCCACAGGAAGCTTTGCTGACAGAAAAGCATCAAAAAGGAAGAAATGGTATTGCAATCTTCTGACTTTATTGTTGTGTTAGAATAAATGAATGTTTAACTGATGGATTTGGTTTAATCCTATTGAGTAACACCAGGCAGTCATTAATAATCAGAAAAAACTTAACCATAGCTGCCTTTTCTATGTTAAATTCTTGGGTTTGGCTTCTGCTAAAAACTAGATGAATGGGTGCGAGCATGGTGAAGAACCAGAAAAGAGGCCAAAGGTTCTCTGCCAGCAATCATTAGGGCTGGCAGCCCAGGAAATTGCATTAGAATTACTGAGGTGTGCCCTTTCTTTCTTCTGTACTTCCCTCTTTGTTAGTTTTTTGGATCTAAATTTGTGGACCAGAATCATTCAGATGTTTCAGAGCTGGAACTTACATAATCAGTTAGAAAAGAGGATGACAGGCTCTTGGGGACATCACCCTTGTGTAGTGATGGGAGAGAAATCATAGTGATTTTAATGTGCTTGCCTCCTGTAAGCTTAATCAAGAGCTAAAAATAGCACCTATTTCCTGTGGATATTGGAGAACCTATCTTTTTTTGTCATTCTATTTTTGCAAGATTCTGCATATTGATTATGTTCTTCCTTCTTATTCCCGAGAGCAGCTGTGATCCAGTTCTGCTCTCTGATAGCAAATTTTCTCTAGGCTGAAAAAACCTGACTTCTTAAATAAAAGCATTATTAAATGGTAGCTCTTTTTGCATTTTACTCCATGCCTTTTTCTGTGTAAGACTTCTAAGTTAGATAAATCCAGAGCATGTGTTTGACTTGCATATCCCTTTCATTGTTTAATTAGACTACCCAATAAAAAAAAGTATTTTTATTTTCATGGTTCTGTTTTGAAAGGTCAGATAAGAATTATTTATGTAAACTTTGCAAGAAGAATATATTTTCAAGAGAGAAATACAGGGAAACAAGCTTGATGCTCATGACTTTGCAGTATAAAATTTGCCATCATTTTTTAATGTGGTTGTGAATTAATTTATCTTGAGAGTGTCAGACATTTCATACAAGCTTCCAATCATTTCCTTAATCCTAGATTAATCCTTTGTCCTGGTTAGTGGGTTTTTGCCTGATCTCTATCGATAAGCAGCCTGAAACCAGAGCGGGCTGTAATCTGGGAGTTCAGGGTGCTCCTGGGGGAAAGTGGAGATGTCCAGTGCCATTGTTGCTCCTCAGTGATCTGTAGCCAACGTGTGAAGGCTGCTGACACGATTTACAGCCTGTGCCTCTGGTGTGTAGGCTTGAAAAGTCCATTCTCAGCCTGACTGAGACCAAGGTCACCTTGGTGATGCCTGGTCTAAACCTTCTGTGTGTTAACTCCACAGTGGGGACCTGCAGGTGACGGGGAGCGGACATTGCCCATATAGCACTGCCCAGAAAGCCATTGGAAAGGACAACTTCACTATGATTCCTGAAGGGGTCAATGGAATTGAGGAAAGGATGACTGTTGTCTGGGACAAGGCTGTAGTAAGTAATTACTTACATTTATGGACTAAAACAATATAGAGTGTTGGCTGAATAATGAAAGCCAGGAGACTCTTGGCCAGTACTTAAGTGACTTTCTAATACATATCTGAGAATTCCCTGAGAGAATGCTACTGTGAGGTGAATTGCTTATTTCAAAAACCCCTTCCGGTTGTTTAAACTCAGGGCTGTGTTTCACTTCTGCACTGCAATATGATTGTGTTTTATTAGACCTGAGGCTTCCCAGACTCCACTGTTCTGTTCTCCAGTTGTGTCAGAGTGGATGCTTCTGAGGGATGTAGTATCTGGAGCAGTGTAATGGTTCTGAAGTGGACCTCACATAAACGTGATGAATGGATTGTTTGAATTTGGGAAGTGTCTCATCGTTTTTGAGAAATTGCAAATGGATGGCAGCCGAGCCTGAGGCTAAATGATGAAATGCTTTGCAGGAGGGCATTGCATGTAATTCATACTGGCATATTTTGCAGTGGACTGCCGGTATAAGTCAGCAACTTTCTGATGGTTCCATGGATTCTAATGTGTAGTGATATTCTCCCTCTATTGTCTGTCTCCACACCCGTGCACACTCACACACACACTCTCATTACCTTGCACTGCACTGTGCTCAAATGCCTTTTGCAAACTGGGAAGTGATGTTACTTACAATGCCCTCATGAGCAGTTCTCCCAGACTGTCTTTTATAACCACTTTCTTCAGAGACTGCTGTTGAGATTCCAAGCACAGAAGCAGCTTCAGATACCTGCCATGTAGGAGCAAACCAGGGAAACAAGCAAAGCGCAGCCAGCCAGTGATATTTCTCTTTTGTTCCTCCCTCAATGACCTGCAGCAAGGCTGTAACATGAGATTTATGGGTGGTAACATTCAGTCCTGCACCACCAAGTAGCTCAATATTTTGCAAACCTCATGTTCTACCACGCAGGAAGTGTTTAATAGTAAAAAGTTTGGCACTGTTGTTCTTTAGAACATTGTTCTTGCTCATTGCCAGGAAAGACCCCAGAATACTCCACTGAGAATTCAAAATGCTGTTGTGTTCAGTTGCAATTACCATCACTGACTGTGTACAAAGTTCTGTTGTGGTGACATTTCTCCAGGCAAGGACTTTATAATTGGGGTTGTATTGCTTAGATGTGTAGGTTTGGTAATACTAAAAATAGAATGGAGTTAATTTGCAAGAAACGTTCCCAGAAGTGTCAGACTCTTGCTCTTTTGTTTCATCTTCTAATACTCATATAAGTTTCATTGTTTTAAAATCAGTTAAACATTTAAATTGAACAATTAGGCATCAGTGTGTAGAGAAAGGGACCTTAGATAACTGAGCACCTTGGTGGTATCATCTGCATTTAAGGTTTCATTGTCTGTTCTTTGCAATGCCAGGAATAACACATTCATTTATTTGAAACTCCCAAGTAATGTGCCTTATATAAAGTCTAGTGTGATAAAATCTGTTTCATGCAACATCATATCTATAAAGCCCATGCTTTCCAATATCTCCCTGACCGTTCAGTACTCTGAATAGTAAAGCCCCATTTCATAAGCATGTTTTGTTCAAATCACATTGTTTTCAGGCCACAGGGAAGATGGACGAGAGCCAGTTTGTAGCTGTCACCAGCACCAATGCTGCCAAAATCTTTAATCTGTATCCAAGAAAAGGCCGGATTGCTGTAGGATCAGATGCTGATGTTGTTATTTGGGACCCTGATAAGGTGAAGACTATAACAGCCAAAAGCCATAAATCGGTAAGGACAAAAGGAAAACCAGCAAGAAAAAAGAAATGTCACTGTTGTTTTTCAGTTGTTGATGTAAATCCTGTGAACACCAAATGCACAGGATACAGAGGAGTGGGGTAACTGCCTGCTCCTATTCTGAGATGGGTAAATGTTTCAGGACATTAAAGTATTGAAATCCTGCATTGGAAACATTGGGATCAGAAAGGATTTCTTCCTGCATATACCCTTGCACTGTGGTTTTTTTGCATGCCTGTGGCAGATCTGTAAATAGGTGTGAATCAGCAGCTCTGGAGCTGAGGTTAATAAGGCTGCGAGAATAAATTTAAAACCAGCTCATTTTCTTTTGCTTCCCTGATAAATACCTGATATTTTAAATTGCATGATTAAATCAACAGTATTCTAAACTATGACAGACGATTAAATATTTTGATAATGTACCTCTAATCAGCTCCATGAATGGGATTCTCTGTTTAATTCCAGAGCTTTGCCACATGCTTCTCTGCCCTTAGTGCAGAGTCCTAGTCATTGACAGTTGCTTTGATTTTGACTCTGACAGGTTTTATCATGTGTGTTATCTCAAAGTTGTTATTTTACTGTTCAGTGCTTTGGTCTTTCACATTGGGAAATTCTTCCAAAAGTTTTACTGGAATCCGAATAATGTGTTCTATATTAAGAAGGGAAGAACATTTAGAAACCTTTAAAAAGTAAATTTCAGTGATCCAGTTTCTATTTCTCCATCTTGGAATATCTCTATTTTCAAGAAAGGAATAATCAACTGCCCTGTCATTTAGATTCAGGCTTTCCTGGTCTTTTCTGAGCTTTTTCAGAAAGACATACATGTGCTGTCCCCTTTGAAATTCACTTACATGGTCACAGCAGATGCATGGTGGGACCGTGTCCTCTGGGTATCCAGCAGCTGAGTTATAATTTTCCTTCATATTAAGGCCTATCACACTTCTAGAGACTCTGGAAAAATATGGAAAGTCTTCAAAAACAAGTGAGAGAAGGCCTTGATGGAAAATGAGAAATGGAAAGTCTCATCAGGAGGATCCTTTAAAATAAATTCATATTGCATTACTTCTCTTTCATACAAAACAATTTTATACATTTTTTAATGGCAGTTGTCTAAAACCATGACTAAAAATACAGGTTATAAGTACTAATTGAAAGAGATCTGGCAGTGAGTGTGTTGGTTGATCCTCAGGCCATTGAGTACAACATCTTTGAAGGAATGGAGTGCCATGGTGCCCCACTTGTGGTCATAAGCCAAGGGAAGATTGTGTTTGAAGATGGAAATCTGCACGTAAATAAGGGAATGGGCCGCTTCATCCCTCGCAAACCTTTCCCTGAATATCTTTACCAGCGCATCAAAATCAGGAATAAGGTAATGTCAAATACTATTTAATTTTCTTCGTAGCCAAACCCCTTTGGAACCACAGTAGCACAGGTTTTAATATTACTGTGCTAATGTGACTCCGTATCAGATGGGCTGCATATGACTTGTTCAAAAAATGACCACAAAATTGGTTGCTCTGCAACTGTGAACCGATGTAACTTGATTAACACCATGAACTAGTTGAGCGTAATTGCCTTATGTCCAGCTGTGCAGGCTTTTGAAGGGAGGTCAAATAGTGATAGAATTTACTTTCAGTTAAAATTCAGGAAAAAGAAGAGGAGGGCGAAGCAGAATAAAACAAGAATTTTAAATTGCATACTGAACTGCCACAGAATAGAAAAGCATATAAGCCAGAGATACTCACTATATTGGGTATGTCTGAACTGTTGTTAGTGCACTTGCTGAGCTGGGTATTAGCAGCATTCGTGGCTCAGAAAACTTTTCTCTTTTGTTTAATAAAAGGCTTGGGAAATGACCAAGATTAGGACTGGGTCACTTGTGGCTTTGAATTGTCATGTCAGTGCTGCTCTGTGGAAAACCCATTGGCTGAGCACTAATTTGGGGTTTTTTGGAAATTGCTTCTTGCCACTGATCAAGAAAGTCCCAGTGTGAGTATAGATAATGAAAAAAATTGGCTAACCTCATATTTTCTTCAACCAAACCTCATATTTTCTTTAACCAAGCGTATATCATAGGCTGTGAGACTGGCAGCTGAAATTAAGTCTATGAACAGTTAATAGTTTTTCATCATTTATTGAAAAAGTTCTGCATTTCTTAGGAAAAAAGGCACCATGAAAAGCAAATGCACCTGCAAACCAGTGTTGCATTTTTTTTTACATTATCCATATAGATGACACAGGCCTTCCCTCCCACTCACCACTCAAGGGTTTAGCTGCTATCTAAACTAGTGATGATGTCATTAAAGTACTGAAACCAGCACTTTAAAAACAAGTATTGGAGAGTAGTGTATTTTGGCAGGAGTTTGCACAAAAATAACGGGGCTAAGTAACCTGCATCTTGCAAGTGGGCCCGGATTTTGGGAGACCTTTGATAATTGGGCCAGGGGTGCAAAGGGACAAAGGGACTGCTGTTTTTGCTCCTGCAGCTCCCTCTGCTGCCCGCCGAGAGGAAGGGAGAGTAGATCTATGACCGCATTTCTCTTCCCACTGTCATGGGAAATTTTATCCATTGGAAATATTTATAAAAATGCAGTGATGGTCGTATTGGCTGCCATGTGAACACGTCAGTGCATGACAGAGGAATATAGAAAAAACATGTCACGCAAAGGACTGCAAAGTGAAGTAGCACAGGTTAGCAGTGCAAAGTTATCCCTGGAACAGGGATAGCAGTATAAATTCATCCCTGGAACAGGGATAGCAGTATACATTTGTGCCTTTTTGAGTCACTGGAAGATGGATTCATTGCTGTGTGTGGCAGCTGCTCTACTCTGAGCATTAGTTTTGGCTCAGCCTGCAAGACGGTGACTGTTCTGAGCCTGGTGTCCCCATCACCAAAAGCAAGGAAAATGCATTGATTTCTGTGAGAGCTGGATCAAACTCCTGTGAATGAACAGTGTCTTTCTATACAGTATTTTAATTTAATTTTTAACCTGTCGAGGAAATGGCTCTGAAACCATAATCTTACAGTCCTGGACTTCTGATCTTTCTGATGAGCTTTGGATTCTGCATTTCAATGGCTTCAGGCTCTTTCTGGTAATTGGAACGGTTCTTACTAGAATATTATTTTCTAGATTTTAAGCTTTTATGGACAGTGAAATTGTTCTGATTGTCTTTTGTCATACTCCTTGTAAGAAAGGGAAAAAATCTAGAGACCTTGAACTGAAGTAAGAGCTCAAGTGACAGATAGTTTATTGACAGATATTTTAAGATGGGTCCCATGCCACCGTCTGGCTTACCATTGCTCTTCTAGTTGATGACAAGAAGTAGAAATGTTTGAAATTTAATTTTAAAATTGC
The DNA here is from genome assembly GCA_035047845.1 of Dendrocincla fuliginosa. Taxonomy (NCBI): domain Eukaryota; kingdom Metazoa; phylum Chordata; class Aves; order Passeriformes; family Dendrocolaptidae; genus Dendrocincla; species Dendrocincla fuliginosa. Next base: position 61,319,831 of record JAWWMO010000138.1, on the reverse strand, counting down.
CACTGCTTTTCAATGAAGAGAATGAGATCTATGAAGGGGAGGAGCAGAGGGAATACAGGTAGGAGAGAAATGGCTGCAGTTGGTATAATGGGTATCAGTCTTGTTACAACCCAAGCGTGATTTGATAGCTGAATGGAGAGAGATGATTGTGACTGATCTTACGTAAAATAAACATCTTAGGCCAACCTTTGTTCTTTCAAATCCCATTTCTCCCCATTGATTGTGAAGAAAGCCTGATAAGCATTTCTTTCATAATTTCTATATGTACAAAAATGGAGGGAGGAATCTATAATTTCCTTTATATATAAAGGAAACTGCAGCTTTTCTTTATGTGTAAAGTATGGATGTGTTTCTAATCCAGCCAGTGTAGAACAGAGCTCTGTGCTTAGTGCTCTCTGCATACAGAAAGGAGTATAATTAGGCAGCATTATCGGAGCATTCATATCATAATATTGGAGTGTCTGGATTTTTACTCTCCACTTGGTCTAGGTGGGAGGACTGCAAGGAGTCTCCAGAGGAATGTATGATGGGCCTGTGTATGAAATCCCTGCTACGCCAAAATATGCAACTCCTGCACCCTCAACTAAATCCTCCCCTGCCAAAAACCAGCCCCCACCCATCAGAAACCTCCATCAATCCAATTTCAGCTTATCAGGTAGGTCAGCCTGACTAATGAGAAACGTTTAAAAGCCATGAGTATGGATTATTTGTGATAAATTTCAATAATAATTAATCAAATGTAAAAGGATTGTATATGCTCATATACATGCCTATATTTACATGTATATATGTGTATGTATACACGTTTTTATGCATTCTTTCCCAGGAAAATTTACACATTGCCAAATATTTAAGATGTTTGCAATTTAAAATTTTTCTCTGCATCAATCTTTCGTTATTACTTACCTGTCCCACTGCAATTAGCTGAGGTCTCTGATTGATGTGACTGAAGCCCCTTGGTGGTGTGTACAGCTGATGGGACTTGGGTCTGGTGCAGCCCTTCTGTCTCAGACACCTCAGATGCTGCATCACCAGAAACTCCTGTCCTTGGCCATGGTCATAAACCATGTGCAGAAGTTGTTCATGTGCAGATTGGAGCATTTCTTATCCTCTTTGGTCTTGGTGCCCAAAACCTTTTCCATGGTACATAAGAAACAAGCTGGACAATCATCCTTTGGGGTTGCTGGAAATAATTCTTGTCATCTGAAGACAATTACAACTGTGTCAAATCCTTACCCTTCAAAAGTCTACAGCCCCAGTGGTGAATAATGCCTCCACATGATGTTATGAAAGTCATGGGATTTTCTCCCTTGTGGGAGCTAGCTGGTGGAGTTTTCCTCCCTGACAGATCCTGTCCTTGGAAACTAAATGAAACTTCTGGAAGAAAATCCAAGAAGAGCAAGTATTTTAAAAACCTTTCTAGTGAGTTGAAATACATTTTTGCCCATTCACCTTTGGCCATGGTGAGCATATACAGATATACATGAAGCTATAAAAAGCAAAAAAAGTGCTTAGAAATTTGGCATCTTAGTAATAACCAGGAAGTGGGATTTTCATAAGCATCTGCAGCAGTGGTTTCACAGTCTACTGCTGGATCTGTGCACTACCAAGGCATTTAATGGTACAAATTTGGTCGGAATGATACAATGACACATTACTGTGTTCTTATGAAATTAAGCAGAACCAGAGACTAGAGTGAATTTTAAATTGCTCCACGCATTTATGGTAGCCTTACATTGCCTTTAGGAAACTGAGTTTGATCAGGCAGTATTTAGGCTGTCAGAAAGCTTGCTGTCCCCTTAAGCTTAACCTTTCAGCATTTTAAAGTGCAGTTTGAAGTGGGCCTGAGGTTACATCAGCTCAGTGCTCCGTTCCTCACTAACATCAGATTTACTGTATTGTTGGCTCATGAACTCAGCAGGGACAGATACTCTAAATAAAGTGATACAGGTTTGAAAAATCCACTCTGCACATACATGTTTTGGGGGGTTTTTGTAGTTAGTAGTGCTTTCTGTCAGGGCCTGATCTCACAAAGGGACCCCAGTCTGTCGGCTGTCATGGACAGTGGAAAACAATTCCTCATGCAGGGTGAGCATCAGTGTGATCCTAAACATTTAATCCTCTACTTCTCATTAAGGACAACTGGGCCTAGGCAGAGAAATGTGCCTTGAAGGTCTGTTCAGCACTTCAGTCAGAGGCTGGCTCAAGAGAAACCAGCAGATGGTGGTGTGAGGGAAGGATAGCCAGGCAAAATCTCACTGCTGGTGGTTTATTCCTTCTCACAGCTTTGTTTCCTCTTTCTCTGTTGTTGCAGGGGCTCAGATTGATGACAACAACCCACGTCGTACTGGCCACCGCATCGTGGCACCTCCCGGTGGTCGCTCTAATATTACTAGTCTTGGCTGAAAAATGATGATGGACAAAAACACAAGGATGAAGGATCATGGGAATAATGTCCATTCCCTTCAATATCTGTGTTATTGAGCCCACAGTTTCATTTGGTACTAATGGAAATAAAAATGGAAATGTCTTTTTTTTTTTTTTTTTTTTTGTATAGAAGAGGTGATAATAGTGTGGTGTGTTTGCTTGGAACTACTTGCCTCACAGTTGTGCTTTCATGCCATAGTCACCTTAAAGCATGGTGCTTCCATTGCCCCTTTAGTGACTACAGGTTTTAGCTTTGTCTCGTAACTGAATGATGGTTCCTTTGCACCCTTTTGCTGTATTAGAGTAGTTAATGCATGTTACTGAGTTATTTATGCAAGTTGCATTCTGTGAGTGAGTCCCTTTAGAACACGTTGCCAACAATTGACTAGACACAATGCCAAGATTAATGTCTGTATTTAAGAAACACCACCAAAAACACTTATGAAGGAAGAAAATGGCCATTTTGAAAGTAAGAAGTAGAGTAGTATAGGCAGCTTCTGTTTGATCTTTAATTTATTATAAACCCAAGAAGCACTTCTCTCAGACACAGAAAATCATCGGGACACGTAATGACAAATGGTCTCTGTAGCACCTGTCTGTTCCCACCCGGTACATTCCAAGTCTGTGTCCTTCTTGTTTCCATTTTAGCCAGAGCCATAATTTTTACATACCAATGCCATTGCCACCCCTGCAGGGATTTCTCCACCTGGGCAGTAGTGCTCTCCTTCTGCATGAGATTTTTGGTACTTACAGATAATCCAAGTTGCCGTCGGATTTTTAAAGTTTTTTGTACAAATTTTTTCCTTTGTAATCACATGCATTTTTACTTACTCTACCGTATCAAGATCTACTAGTTGTGGTTCAATTTCTGAATTCAAAGCTTGTGAAATAAAGGAAATTAATTGATGGGTGTCTTCCTCTGCTTTCCAGTGCTGTGACTCAGTGATTGAACATTCAGAATGGAGAAACTCAGGAGAAATTGTCTTTTAGGTTGACAACGTGCCATAGAAGGAATCTCCTTAGATCACAAGTGTTGTTAAAGACATCATTACAGATGTCTGCATATGCATATAGCATGATAGAATGTGTCTTAATTAAACAGAGCACACAGTAAAAATGTACTTCCTAAAAATTGCCCTTACTATTGACTAAAATGTACTTACTAATGGTACGCAGTGCTCCAGTTTGACCTAAGCTCTACTTGACTTCATACTGATTGCTGGCTGATCCAAGGCAGTGTTCAGGCACGGCACGATCAAGACATGCTGCAGGTAAGGTGAGGAAAGTGGACTCAAATTCTCTGAGAATGAATGAAGTTTGTTCTCCTTGTCTTTTTTGATTCTCTCACAAACTATGTAAAGAAACCTTATTTCCTGCCACTTTTTACTTGTCTAATTGTGTTGCAGATGCTGTGGGAGGTGTGGGCTACAGTGGAAGTGGGGTGTTATGAGATTAGGCAGGTGAGGAAAACACCTTCCCCTGTGCCACTTTGTCGACACGACAAGGCTGCACCAGGAGAAGTTTTTGCAGCAGTGTGGTTCCACTGGAATGGTTCTAACAGTGATCCTTGACCACTTAGCACCCCTACATCCCATCCACACAGCAGTGTGTTGACACAGACCATGTGGTGCTTGCCATGTACACGTGGGACACACATTTTGGGAAGTAGCCTACCTGAAGCCTGTCATTCTGAAGCCAGTATGCTGTCATCTCTAGCTTGCCTGGGAACAGAACCACCCCACTGGAAAAATCCATTTTGGTCAGCTTGGTCTGAAACCTGGCAGGAGAGCTGGTCTGAACAGCCAGCTTTTCTTTTTCCTTTGGCTTTGAGCTGAACAAGTGCAGAAACACTGCAATTCAGTCTGCAGTGAACTGAATTGGTTGCTCCAAAAAAACCCCAAAAAAGTTAAATGAACAATCCCTTCTACTAAGAATTCAAATTCATGTTTCCTATTGCCTGGAGGGTACCCTCATGCCCAGGACTGCTTGTTCCTTTGGTGGTTCAGATATATGATATGAAAATAAATTGCTTGCTTGGTGGTTCAGGTTTTTTATAGGAAGTAAAATAACACTAGCAGAGAAGCCTGAGGACTACCTGCCCTGGAATAACCTACAGCCTAGCAGGTAAGGCAATCCTGAAATGCCAAGTCTCCATCTGCACTGTCCTTGTTCTGGCCCATTTGCTGTGAGTGTTGACAGCCAGCAACAGTTCTGGTGATGTAACCCTGCCAATAGAAATAGCTGTTTCATGAAGCTGTGCAGCAAATTTGACATAATGTAAAAATTTTGAAACTGCTGGTTCCAATGTCCTTAGTGCTTTCCTTGCATGCTTTGGTGCAAGTAGCAATGGTTGCTCACCTCCAAATAAAACTGCTCAGTGTACAAGGCTCATCACACATGAGGTGGCAGAAATGATCAATGTGTAACTAGTGTTGAGATTCCACTTTTCCTACATGCTTAACAGCGTCCTAAAACAAAGAAGCCTTTGCCTGCAAGTTAGCTGAACATCCACTGTTACCATGCATTTCTTTTTTCACAGTGAAGTGTCTGAATAAATACATGTGTGGGTGTTTGAGAGGCATTTCATGGCTCAGTGCTTCTGTGTGAACGACAAGATTCTGCTTGTCAGGTCGATGTGACTATCCTACGCCTTCTCCAAGGAGAAATACCCCAGCATGCCCTTAGGTTCGTAGGCTCTGCAGCCTGGCCCCTGGTGCCATGGCACTGCTGAGGGGCAGGCTGCAGGGAGCCCTGGGTCCTGTGCTGTGCCTGAGTCCCTGCTCTGAACATGCAGTGCTACCTGGATGTGATTCGAGCTGCAGTTGTTTGGAGCACAGGCACCCTACCTGGATGGTTACCGTGCTACCATCAGAGACGGCATGTGCTGTTGCTCATGGAGGGTTAAACAAAGCAAGGTAAATTGAGTTCTATTGCCACCTGGAGGCCTCTTTCATAGCAATGCCCCTGCCCCTACATCACCAAACTGTCCTTAAAAAAAATAAACCAGTAAATAAAATGTGGATTACTTGCTGATCCAAGTGCATTCTGCAGAATAGGAAACTCGTGTGCTCCTTTGTAGGAGTACCAGGCTGGGAGATGTTTGTGAACTCAAGGGTGGGGGAGCTGCTGTTATCTCAGCTACAGCTGGAAGCAGTGCAGAGCTTTCATGCCTTCTGAATCATCAAGCTTCTAAACATTTGCAGCAGGCTATGACTTTTTAATACCTGATGTAGCCCTAATGGTGTAAAACTGGCTCTTCCCTGTTGCTATTTGCAGACCATTAGTCTGCAAAAATTAGCCTCTACAAGCACCTTGAGGACTATTTGTCGGTCAAGTGATGTGGAAGAGAAGGCTGGATCCATGGATTGTTTCCTGAGTGATATTTTGGACCAGTTTGTCTTGTGTTTGTCTGCTACCAGAGCAATGCAAATGTTTGAATTCCAGTGTTTGTAGCAAAGCCTATTAATTTTGATGCTAAGACTGTACCAGAATTGACAGCTGTCCCATCCTTTAAATGTGTCTCTTGGCAATACAGTGGTCTTGGTCCTCAAGAACTAAAATCTCAGCCTGGACTAGGTCAGATGACCACCTACTCTGGGTTCTAGTAACCAACAACACAAGCTCGAAGGAAGCCAGAAGAGTGAACCCATAGTGCTAATCTTCCTCGGAGTGTTTCATATCCAATGCTTTGTAATTTCTTGAAAAGCAGCAGCTTCTTTGTAACTCTCAGTGAATTTTTCTCCCATGGATTTGCCAAGGTGATTTTAAACCCAAGTAGAATCTTGGCATTTATAGTTTCCCAGAGTAGGGAACTGCACAACTTAATGCACGATGACAAAGTGTTGATCTAGTCATCTTGGCACCAACTATTGCTTGCCATTTAGACCTAGCACAGTCCTCATAGACCTCCTATGGCAACAGCCTTACAGACCCAAGGAGGTGCCAAGAAGAATTTGCTGTATTGTTTTCCAGGATTTCATCTTCTTGTCATAAACACTTGTCCAACGAAAATTCTAGTGTACAAAGTATCTACTTAGGTGTCTTATCAGTGCATGTAAATATACATTGGCATTAATAAGTGTAGCTGTTACATTTAAAAAAAAAACCCCAAAATTAGAAATATTGCAGATCTGCGTGATAGTGACAGCTTCATAATATCAATCTGCAATGGCAACTATTTAATTCAAATTTTATCTTAATCCTGTGTCATTGTCAAGGAGCTCTAGGTATAAAAAAAATGTGTATTCTCATTCGAGGCTCATGAGAATGCTAGATTCTACTTTTTTTAAATTTTTTTTAATTTATTTATTTTTGTTAAGGAAGTGTCCATGAATTCAGTGTTTGCATCTGAATTTTCACCTCCATTAAAAATTCAGGGATGTCTGAATGCACCATGCTCAGTTCCTTATCTCCTTCCCTCTGCACTTACTACTAAGCTATTAGTCATTGTTTATCTACTCTTGATAAAAAATTAGATCTCAGTCATTTAAACAAACTGATTTTAGGATAGCTTTTTATCATGGTTGTGATGAACTTCACACAAACTTTCCAAATAAATTTCAGTGATGGCAGTGAGGAGTACTGGGAGAGAAGTGGATGGGAGATGGAAGAATGTTACCCTCCAGGTTTAAAAACAGGAGAGAAAAAAGGCATGACATTTTTCCTTACATTTCTGCAGCGTTTTTGATATGTATGTGTAAAGCATGATCAAAGCTCCATGTTAGCCTTTCCAGAATAAAACCAAGACAGGGGGCTTTATAGATTTCCACTATAAAGCAAGTGTTTTGAGCTGTGGCTGGTGCCTAGGTATCCTGTTCCCTCACCTGACATCCACTCCCTGGGGACTGCTCTCTTCTCGCAAAACTGCTGAGCAGTTTCTCTCAGGACTCTGCAGGCACAATCCCTGTCCTGCATGAAACTTCTACAATTCCTTAAAAGACAGGAAAAATACAAAGGGGGTTCGGAGAGAAGACCCAAACATTTCAGTAACACATCAGTAGAGGAATATCAGAATAATGGAAAGATTTAGATTGGAAGAGGTTATCATCCGAAGTCCACTCTCCTACTCAAAGCAGAGCAAGCTTCAAAGTTAGGTTGATCAGGATGCTGTCCAACTGAGAGTTGCTAGTTTCCAAGGATGTATGCTCTGCACTGTCTCTGAACTACCTGTTCCAGCAATTCACGCATTTCATGGCAAACAATTTTCCTGATGAGTAACTGGAATGTCTGTGCTGAAAGCTGTGACTATTGCAATAAGCTGTGCCTATCTGGCTGGTGAGAAAGTATTTCATAGCATCAAGAAAAAATCTGAGTCTTGTGTTGGCTCAGAAATAAGCAGTGACATGGATTTAAACTGAACTGAGGGGCCAGAGGTAAAAAGCCCACTCTGTAACAACTATGTCAGGAGATGGTAGGGAGATCTTCAGCATCAGGATACAGATACTGATGGTTACTGTGGTTAAAGTTGAGTAACATTACTCCAGGGGAGGTTTAGATTGGGTATTAAGAAACATTTCTTCACCAAAAGGGTTGCCAAGCATTGGGACAGGCTGCCTGAAGAAACGCTTGAGTCGCCATCCCACCTCCGGAGGTGTTTAAAAGCTGTGGAGATGTGGCACTTAAGGACATGGTTTAGAGGTGGACTTGACAGTGCTAGGTTTATGACTGGACTTCATATTAAGGTTTTGTCCAACCTAAACGATTCTATAATATAACACAGAAGGTCTTCACTGCAGAGCAACTGTTGTGAGCTTTGTTTGGCATTTGCTACACTTGTTTCTTGGTCTAATTAAACTCTGTCCCATTCAATATGTGCATCACTGGCAGGGAGTGATGGCAAGTGCACAAAATTTGCACGGGACATTAAACAGGAATGCGGTGGAGAAACTCAAGGAGACTGGGAAGTCAGTAAGGGGGGCAAAAGTAGCAGGTGTTTTGCCAGGAAATGGCTGATGTGCCTGTGGAAGAAGAGAAGGTAGGTCTGTAGAAACTCCATCCCAGGGAAGGCGGGCAGATGAGAGGCCAGGACCTGCCGGCTCCTTCCCGGGGCTCCCTGCCCGCCACCTCCACCATCGAGGGGATGGAAACCTCGCCAGCTGCCCGGGAGAGGGCACTGCTGCCCTGCTTTTGGGATAATCCGAGCACTTCCCCTTTTCTAATTGAGAGAAAAAGCCGTGTCAGCCCTGCCGAGCCAAAGGAGAGCACCCGGGACACCCCGCCCGGGTGATGAGACCCTGCTCAGGTGATGCTGCTGCACCCAAACTGTGTTGGGAGTCGATGCCGTGCTGTGTGGGTTGAAGGACCATCGGCTCTAATGGTGAAAGCTTCCTTAATGCCATTTGTACAGAGAGGTAAAAAAAGGCAGAAGGAGCTGCTACTCAAATGTCCAGATCAGGAGGGCAGAGATCACAGAACTCAGGTACCAAAATACGAGAATCAAATGCTGGAAAAGTGGTACAATTCAGAAATTTATTTTTAAAATGGCTGGGGTGAAAATTAACACGCCTGGTAAACTCATTTGTGCAGCAGCACCCTTGTCTGAGGCAAACTGCATAACTGATGTAGTATGTTCCATCCCACGCCAAAGAACAGCCTTTTCATCAGCAAAATACCATGTTGATTTTTAAAAAGGCAGAAAACTCCCATTTCATGAAAGCTGTAAAGTTGCTTAAGTGGAGCAATTTATTACACAATACAGGTGCTCTGTCCAGCCAGTAAGAACTGGCTGCTTTGCATAACAAGAATTCCCATAGGAAATGTAATGAGCATAACAAAGTATATCGGAAACAAAAGGGTGCACTTAAGGAAGACGACTAGAAACTGAAGTAAAAAAAAATTAAAAAGTAAGCTGGGTTTGTCTCATGTTTTCTAAAAGTAATAATTTGAGACAAAGGCAGAGAAATACACATATAAAAATCTGTACAAATTTTAAAGGGCATACATAGCCCTGGAAGCACTAGGATGTAACAAGAGAGACCAAATGTCATCTTTTGATGTACCAATGCCATCTCAAGTCTGTCTGCATGTTCTTTACATTTTTATCTATTTTTGTTAGGCCAAAGTAGCAATCACAAACTATGAAGACTCGATCCATCATATTTAGGACCCAAAGGCAAATGGTACACTCCTGTTGTGATGAAACCTTACTGAGATACACCGACCTGGGCAACCAGCCTAGTGTGGATCTGTTCTCTTATAAGTGCTGTTTCCTCAAGTGTATTTCAAACCTAAAACTATCTCCCTTTCACACCCCCCAGGCATATCTCAATGCACTTACATTAAAGAGTTCCTTGTTCCCCCTTACTGAAACCCAGAGGCAATGCTTTACTAACAGCTACAGGAAGTTGGGATTGATCCTTGGTCTGTAGCTAAAAAAGATTTATCAGTTATTATTGATTTTCTTCATTGTTCCTCAGCAAAGCAGCTCAGTAAGTATCTACAGCTGCTGAGATTCCCCAGAAGAACACTTTGGTACACTGTGTTCAGACAGCTCATATAAAGGCTTTTACTGCCTCCTGTCTTTTTTTTTTAACATATTTGAGTTTTTTCTTGGTTCAGTCTCCCCTTCACGTGGACTCTGTAACATCTCTCTGAAAGAAATATACAAGAAAAATAAAATTGTAGACAGTTTTTAAAACACAATAATGCTCTCTTAAACTAAATTAATTTTGCTAAGAGAAAGGCACTTGCTATATAACTTCTGCACTCACTTGTTTCAGCTGCCTCTGTTGAGGTGCCAAAGCAAAGTCGCAGAAAGATAAACGTTCCTTTGTTGGGTCCCTGTTCCCTACACACGTACCCCTTGTTGGCTGTGGGAAAGGAGTGTGTGAAAAGGGTTGATGCCATCAGGGAAAGGAGCCATCTCCTGAAGTCAGCCCCAGGCTGAGGTCACTCAGGGGATAAATACTTTTCCCCAAAGGCCTGTGGCTCCTGAGAACCAACTGTTTGCTTTGCCTGTCAGCAGGATTTTCTCTGCTCAATATATCAAGCCCCAGTGACCAGCTGGCTGGTTTGATCTGCCTGCAGTAATCAGCTGGCACCTTTCAGGTTTGCAGCCATTTCTTCTCCTCTAGTTAGCACCCCAGCATAAGCCAACTGAAACATCTATCAAGAAAATCATTGTTAGAGCTGCTACCCTCATCAGCCAAAGGCTGGCGCTTGCCTTTGTTCCTGAAATAAAGATGGAAGTTGAAAGCCCAAATACCACAGACCATATTTTGGTTGCTACATGTCAGCCTAGCTGCATTGAATTCACTTGTCTCTGCTGATTTATGCTGTCTGTGACTCAGGTTTTAAAAAACCTAATTAAAGCAAGCAGTATTTCTCATTTCTCTACCTATAATCAAAGTTATTTATAAAATACATAGAAGTACATAGAAGCATACACAGGTTAATTTCCTAATTTTAAAGAAGAATATGAGGAAAAATAGGTCAAGTACATGTGAGAAGTAACTATTATTGAAGAAGTTTAGCTAATGTAGGGATTATATTTTAGGTTTGATTGACATACCTGCTCATGAAGTAATTTTTGTAGCTTTCTATAAAATGGTTTTTTATAAATTGCTTTTCACATACCGTATTTTTAGCTCCTACTGTACCTGCATGAGCCAGATGTCAGTCCATGGGGCTCCTGAATATTTTCATGAGAATCATCTTTTTCTCCTGATTCAGGTGAGTGGAAAGTCTGTCTTCTGGAGTTAGGTTTTTTCCCTGAATTGCCAAATGCATGTGGATTAAAATAAAAAGAATCACATATAGTAGAGCTTGTTTGGTTTTGATTAACTTAAAGCAAAAAAATACACTCTAGCACTTCATACATACATGTTAATATTCCACGGAAATCGGTTCACTTTACATTAGACTACCATACTGCTTCTTTACTACTGCTTAGTTCTCACACAATAGACTTTGAACTTTCACACTTGCTGAGCACATTGAAGTAAGCTTCCAAGTGGTGCAACAGCTGAAAGCCCCATCCTATATTTTCTCAGCTAGTAATTGAAAATTTTTATTACCAGTAAACAGAAGAAAATCCAGTTCATAATTTTGAGTGATTAGAATCAGAACAATCTGATGTTAAAAAAATCACTGCTTTTATGGTCCTGAACTAAAGCCTCCCCATGTATCTCTGGGGTCACATTGCCTACCCATGGCTCTACATGCTTGAGGAACAGGGGGCAGAGACTTCAAAACTGAGCAGGTGAGTGAGCTGCTTTTCCCTTTCAGGCACCCATCTCGCCTTGCAGCATCTTTCAAACGCAATGCCAAATGCTTCATTCTGATCCTGACAGAAAGATTGCATGGCTCAAAGTATGACACTTTGTACATTCCACCCAAAACATGGATGTGGAAACACAACTGCTGACAATTTGTCCCAAAGTATCTCTTGAAGAATTAATTAACCTAATTCATTAAAACTACAGTAAATTCATATAAATATTGCAAGTTTCCTGATTCAGTAGTACTTTGCTTTTGAGCATGTGTGATGGAAGGCAATTCTTCCATTCTACCAGAATGAAAGCTGGATGACTCAGCTCTGCTGTTCTCCCAAAGACTTAGTGACTGAGGTGAACAGAGTAATTTCTAAAGGCCATGATAAAGACATGAAAAATAATTTTGGTTTGAGCAGGGCAAAGCCTCACCTCAGTGGACACAATGTGACCTACTGGCTAAAGTCTGCTCTGGAGTTATGAAAGGTGATACTTATTTGTGGATGTGCTGCTGGTGCATGGGGTGACCTTCAAAGGCTGCCTCGCTTTTGTACATCCCAGTTAGGGAAAAGGTACTGATGAACAATCTCTCCTGAAACTCCACTGTGTTATATTAAAAATCTGCACAGGTATGAGGAATTATGTGGATTTTTAAACAATTCAGCGTTGTATCAACCTGATGGCTTGCTCCTTTTGGAAGGCTTCTTCTTCACAGTCACTGGAACTCTGGTCAGGACAGCCAACTCACTCACGAAGTCCTGCTCTGCTTCCTGCACCCAAGGATAAACCAGCAGTCAGCTAACACAACACAACTTAGTTCTAGGCTATGTTATGCTACATGTGGCATGCCAAAACAGGCATGTGTCACTGCAGAAACACAAGAAACAATATGGCCAGAGTCAGTTCCTACAAGATGGTGGTGAATCTTAGCTCTGATTTCAACTAGGATAGCAAAGAAACCTCACACCCCATCCCATGTTTTGCCATTGTCTGCTTCAGTTCCATGAATCATTTTACCCTGATTTACCCTTAGCTGATTCTCCAGCTCAGTTTCTAGGTGATGCAACCCCAGCAGCTTCTGCTTCAGAGACTCCAGACGAGTTTGCTGCTGCAGTTCAAACTGAGACAAAACCTTCTTTTTCTGCAGCATTATCCTGGTCAAGAGAAATGTAAAAGTACAGATACTGTTCAGTTCAAGGAAGGAATACAATCCTGGCAAAGGTTATTTAGAAGATTTTGTAGAGGGAAAGGCTCCTTAACAATATTGGTCTAGCCAGATCCTGCTGGGAGAGAAAATTTTGTGGTAGATTTTTAGATAGATTAACATATTTTAATCACTTGCCTTGGCTATCCATAGGATACAAGCTGCTTTTGGAGGTAGGAATGAGAGAAGGAGTTTGGGTTGTCCTTGCCTGGACTTTGGGAGCTGGAGTTCAGCTCTAAAATCAAAGTCTGCTTTCAAAACCACTGTATGTTTCTAAAATCACCTTTACTGTCTGTTTGCCAAAAGACAAGCTGTCAGAAGATCAGGTGTGAGGATAAGGAATTAAGAATCAGACATCTCATCCAGGGCTCCTCAGTACCAGACTGAGACTTATCCAGAAACATGGTAATTCAAAATGTGGCAATTTAGAGTATTGACAACTGCATTCGTTGCTTTTTTTACTTTTCTGGTTAAGGATTATTATTAATACAGTACAACCTGAATGGCTGAAACTTTGCTGCATCTGTATTTTTCCTGCTTTCTTGCCTGATCTACCTTAGAGCAATGCTGTCAATCATCCATCCCATTCCTCAGGGAAGGAGGTAACACAAATTGTTTCTGACATCTCCACATAATAAAGTTGCTGTTGTAATGGTCACTGCCTACAGAGGTTAGCTTTCAAAATTTGCTTTTTGTACTCACACTTATAACTTTGCACCAAGGGCAGAAAGAAATAAAACAATAAAACAATGTAGAGTTTAACGGGAGTTAAGACAAATTAATGGAAATTTTGTCATTAATTTAAAAAGGACTGGGATTTGACCATAAAAGAAATCATAATGAAAATAGGAAAATGGGTTTGATTACTGATGGTTATGAGACCAGCTTAGATGTTGAATAGTTACATTCTTCATTACCATATTTCTGCTTGTATAAAGGCCAATTTCATTGTAGTTTGCTTTAAGACAATAGAATTGATTTGAGGAGTAAAATTCTGAGACAAGAGATAGAAGCAAATTTATGTGTCACAATAAATGATAAATTTGATAATGAATAACTAACAGATCTTTTATGAAGCCCTTTATATAAATCCATTTCTATACTAATTCAAACAAGGATGAAAAAAGGTGGCCAAAGATTTCTTTCAGTGTAGAAGTAACAATGCCTAAAAAAAGAATTAACCTCTTTACAAAATTGCAAGTGCTGTGTTGCTCTGGTTAATAAACCAAGAGTAAGGACATAAAATGATTACAAAAATGTATCATGTGCATGCCAAGCCATATAGCTTTTTATGACAACTTATTCTTTTGTAATTGCAGTGCTTTTTGTCTGGACTTTAAGTTCTACAAAATCAGTAATTAATTAAATCTTTTTTCATTAAAATTTGAAGGATTCGACTCTGAATTTAATGCAAGTAATTTTGATTGTCCAAGGCATTCACTGAAATCTTGCCATTTGAGTATTTTTTTGTGCTTCAAAGATTTTCTCTTCATTATGGTATATGTTTCCTCCACAGCAAACTAACAAACACTTTTGATGTTTGAAGTAGAAAGGACAGCATTGGTTTCCATCCTACATTTAGGTTCAATTTCTTTTAAAATCTGGCATAGGTTTTGGCATTGTTTTTCATTCTCTCTTTTCAAACTGCTGAAGTACAGCTCTTCAATCTGTGACTAATGAACATCAAAAAGTTTATTTAATCTTTAATTTGATTTGAGATCAAAGGGCAGACATAATTTGGCAACAAATATTTCTGTTCCATCAAAGACAAATATAAAATTGAAACTCAAGACATTTATTCAGCTAGACATTTATGTAGATCTGCAATCACTCACATTTAAATAGAGTCAGCAGTGCTGCTGTCTCTCCTTACCTTTGATGGACCATGGACGACACATTCAGGAGGCCTTTGGTGTGTTTTTCTTTCAATGCCAATTCATTCTCTTGTTTCTTCTTAAGTCTGATCCTTTCATTCCTTTCTGCTGAAACAGTGTTTTTGAAAATCTTCTGCTCAAAATGACAAACTGAATTGTGGCAACCTTCAGCACAAATTCATGCTGGTTCTAGGTAGTCTTTCCTAAGTTACTGTTCCTTATGGGATATCAAGTACTTCTTACACACCGTTGCTCTGCGACTGTGCTCTGTTGCACAGACAATAGTTTGTGCAGCATTTAGCTGAGATGGTAATGTCACTGAACTCCTATTCTACCTACTTTTCCCACTAGAGTAACTGATTAACATGGAATTCAAAGCAGAAATTTTATAAAAAGACCTTGATTTCTTATGCAAGAACTGCAATACCTAGACAAAATGTGCAATATAAAGAAAACCTCCACTCAGAGGCCACTTAGCCCTGGGAATGCCTAATTTCACCAAATGTCCCCTCAACTGACATCAAACTATTCTGGGTGCTTTTGCATCTACTCACACTCGATTAAGTCAGTGCTTATCTGCTGACCAGGCTCCTGACTCCTGCCCCCGCTGTCCTGCCTGGCAGCAGGGCTTGGAGCACATCTGGCAGACAGGATCTTGCACCACTCTTTTTAAATAAAAGGAGAGAGATGGACGGGTTTGTAACAGATCAGGGTACACAAACTTCATTTCAGGAGCATCCAACCTTTTCTGAATGCTCAGAGAGGCTGACAGGCACCTTTGCTACCAATGGCACCATCAGGGAGCAGTTACTATGGGCTGGGCTGGGCTGGCTGTGCAAGGGGAGGTACAATCCATCTTTTTTCCTGTGGCTGTGCCAGACAGACTAAATTTGTATTTAATAGACTCAGGGATGTCAGAAGAAGTACAGTCACTGGGAGAGAGATGCCTGGCACTATGGTCCTCATTCCCATTAGCTGTCACTGAATGAAGTACATAAGACATTTCCTATGTGGCCATTCTAACCCCACAGCTATTACACAGTAGGTGGCTCTATTGCCAATGCCGGTTTTTCCATCTCGTTTTAGAAAGAGAAGCTATGAGGACTTGGTGAGGAGGATCACACTCTTAGTGTGGTGATCATTCTTGGAGATCACCTCACAGATTAGCCCCTCCTGCAAGAGAAGAAACATGATGTTCTGACTCCTGGGTGAGCTGGGATGGAAGGCAGTTGGCTGGCTGGCAGGGCTTAGGGTGTCCTGGCTGTGCGCCCGAGCAGAGCTCCAGGCTGTTAAGAATCACTGTGAGAAATTCAAGTGCTTCTGGGGCCAATAGAGCAGCAGAAATAAGAAAGGAGTAGGGCTATGCACTACAAATCTGGATTTTGGTTAAAGAAGAATTTACGTGTACTAAAGTGTTCAGCTCCCTCAGCACCTGGTAGTGCTAAGCTTACAGTTGGAACACAGAGATTTGCAGTATTTTTTCACTGTAGCAGTTTGTTTGATCTGTGACTTTTAGCTAGGTTTCTCTCTGGCCACCCAAATCTGAGCCAAAACAAGGAATTAAGAATCTACTCCCCAAAGCTGAGGGCAGTCACCTCAGAGGAAGCAGACTATCTGCCAATGATGTTTTTTTTACATGGGAGCAGAGATTGCAAACTCAGATCTCCTCCCTTCTAGGGAAAAGATTCAGCTTGTAGACACCTGTCATATATCCCCTCTCTCCACCTATGAATATTTGTTTTATTGATTCATTTTATTTACATGAATTAATATGCAAAGTTGAACAGTGGTAGATGTTAGATTTACAACCTAATACTTGTACAACTCCTTACTTTTAAAATTATCTGTGTTGAGATATAAAGCACTAGAAAATCAGCTGCAGGCAGATGTGACTGTGGTGGTATCTCTGATCTTAGCTTCGTGAAGCAGAGTCCGTGGTTTATCACTAATCATTGTTCAGTGTGTGTCTGTACCAAATGTCAAGCAACAGGATCCTGCACCTACAACTGTAACTCAAGTAATTAATAAAAACAGTTCTACCACTTTTTCTTCAAAGATATAAACAGACCTACTCATTCATTTTGCTTTGATGCTAAAATAACAGATTTCTGCTACCTATAAAAGCAATCTTTACAGTGAAAATTAATTTAGACAGAATTGTCTTAGAGTTGTCATGATCATACGTACCTTGGAAGGATTTCAGCTGTTGAAGCTTTTTCCCTTCATAGCCTTCTGTGATCTTTCCCAATTGCTGGTAGTAGTTTTGCACCAGCCTACTGATATTATTGCTGGTCCCATACACACTTTCAACAGCAGCTTCCACCAGCCTTTCCTGTATCAGACAATACAAGTCACAATTCATTTTCTAAGCCCAAAACCGAAGTGTTTTGATCTGTCTAAAACTGATGACCAAATCTAGTTTGGTATGTGCACACAAAATTTTGTAAAATGTGGCTTTAAAAATACGGCAGACTGAGATGCTGAAAACCAAGTATGTCTATTAATCTATGGAACATTTCAACATGAAAAATTGCAGTAAAATCTTTCTAATTTGCCTCACCTTCATCTGGACAGAGGTCATTCCCCCTACCTGTTCAATCTCTGTACCCCATTTATCCGTCAACCCAACTGCCAGCAAAGTAAATCCATATATGTGTCACTCTACTATGGCTTTCCATTACACAGAAAATCCAAACATTTACTTTGAAAAATTTTATTCATCTAGGAAGCAAGTTTTATTTTAATTATTTATCTATGAATTATTATTAAGCATAACAGAATCATAACAGCTAAACACAAACACAATTAATCATAAAACCTTCATCAATAGGTAACCATCTCCCTTTCTTCCTCCTTTTTGTTATTCTCTTCCACCAAGAACTCTCACAATTTTTTTTACGCTCCAGTGTTTGGCTTAACAAAATCTGTTTTGGGTAATAGAGCAAATACTTTATTGCTACATTAAGTGTAGTTTGTAAATACTTGGCAAGGTATTTTCAGTTTTAACACAGGCTGTAATGATCTCCTGCTAATACTTCTACACATAGGGTAGTGCATAAATGAAAATGTCTTTCATTTCAGCAAAATAGCCCTTGGGGTGCTTTTGGAAAACTGCTACTGAACATTTCCATACCTTGAAGTCCTGCCCATCATCCAAACTCTTTTTTCCAGCTTCCTGTTGAGCATGCTGCAGCAGGGTCTGCCCAATCACCTGCTCCATGTGCTGCTGAAGAAACTGAAGAGCTTCTTGGATTTCTGTGACTAGCTGCTGGTGAAATTCTAAATTGGTTTCCTGTGTTTCCTCATCAAGCTTCTCCTCCTCTTCCCGAATGTGGGACTCCTGGTAATCACACAAAAAGAAAGCATTGGCATTTAAATATGTTAACAAGCTTAGTCAGCTTCACTTTGAAAGGAAGTCCTACATCTATTCAGAATGTTACCATTTTAATAATGAGAACAATCTAATTTCCAGTGGAAGCGTGTACAGTCATTTAACACATTTGCCTCTGCACCAAAACTGTAGCCTCTGTCATGACACATTCAGTAATAGCTGTATCCTGTCCCATTGGTCTTTTCCAAGTGATGTATTCACATCTATGTCAAATACCCTAAGTCCAGTGAGGGATAATTGTGGATGCCCTGATAAACTGCATGGGAACAAGGCAAGCACAGTTATGCACCAGGAATACTCAGATGGTTTGTGTGGTCTGTCTGAGAAAAACTTGATATATTGGTACTTAAGGCCCTTGGGACAGGTCATGAATGTGTGTAATAGCACTTTAAAACCATTTGCACAGTGTCCTGTGGTGATGAGTTCTAAAGCTTATCCACACATTTCTTAACTTTGAACCTGTCATCCAATAGCTTTGCTCAGTGCTCTCTTCTTTCATTAAAGACACAGGAAAAAATTACTCCCTATTCACGTATTTTATGCCAGTTTTAAAACCTATGATATTTTGTAAGATATCTGTTTTTTAGGCTAATGAGTTGTAGTCCTTTGAGGTCTTTGGACCATCCTTGGCACCATTTTCTATGCTTTATAAATCCACTTTCCATTTAAATTCTCTTTAGCACACAATAGTATAAGCTCACCAGCACGACCTGTTCTGTCTTCCTTACATGTATTAGTCTCCCATAGATGGCCTTCCATTGTGTTGCTGATGTCCTTTTTAAATTAATATTCTCATTTACGGCTAAATAGCATTAAATTATTCTGGGGAACTTGACAGTGCCTGTTTGATGCCTTCTTGGAAATAAGTAGTAGAAGCAGAAAAAGAACCTGCTCTGCCCACATTCATCTGTGGAAAATAATGATGTCTGTATTAATGCTGGGTTGTTCTGACATGTCTTTATTTATAGCCCAGACATATGTTTTTGAAAGTTTTCTTAGGCAGTTGGAATGTGATTATATTGTTTTTTTCTTTTAGAGACCAAATGCCACAGTTTTACTTTCTACATGAAATCACCCGACAGACAGAACAGTGTCCACCAGTCTCAAATTGGCCCAAGCAAAAAGTAAGTTTAATTAAAACAACACAGAATGTCTAAAAATCTGGTCGCGTGTCTGTAAATTAACCTTTTCTTTCATTCCTTACAAATGGGTTCTAGTTTTAGAGGTAGTTCATAACGTGTTTTTTCTCTCCTGACTTTTCACAATTCCACACCTATGTCCTACTTCCTTAGCAGCAAGGATCTCCTATGTGTATTTTTAGGCCCTTCCTTGTGAGATGGGTTTTAGCTGGGCCTGGAAAAAGGCTATAATGGAGAGAGGCCAAAGGAACATTAATACCTGGGAACATTTAATTTTTGTTAGAGAACATAGAGATTGCATCAATTAAGGTCTCTGTGGGAGCTAAGTGAAAGGGAGTAGTGAAAAGCAAGAGGAATGAAATGATATGCACTTGTATTTTATTATATTTTATTTCTTTTGAAGGTTGAAGAGTTTTTAAGATTTTCAAACCTAACAGAAAATACTTCAATTGAAATTTTGAATGTGAAAATGGCAGCACACAGATTTTCCTTATTCCTCTTCCGAGTAGAGATTGAGGGTCTGCATTATGCAAATCTAAATTAGAAGGATACAAAATATTATCTCTCAGCTAATTACACAGTGACAGCATTGAGTTTAGAGCTGCAAAGTGTTGGATGGGTTCAACCCATATGTGCAGCAGCAGTGGGCTGGGCAGGGGCTATTACTGGCACCTGCTAGGAGGTGTCTAAGGTTGACATATGAAATTTGGTGTTTTTCTAGGTAAATTTCCAATGCAGACAAGTAAACAACCAACAACACTTAACAGATCAACCCTAAAAACCACAGTCACAAACAGATTTGAAACTGACCTGTGGGAATATCAAGTCTAAAAATCCTTTAAACTTACTCTTACCTTCCTGACCTACAGGAAACAGATAATTTGGAAGGGTGTCAAGGGAATGGATACTGAACTTCTTATGGGCAGAGGAGAAAAAAGAATTAAAAATGATGACAGTACAGAAGAACTTGCTAGGTCTGATAGCAGAAGAAATTCTTCTAATGTTTAAATAAGAACTTCTCAAGTGCATATTACCATCCCTAGCAGAACCGGTAGGAGTTGCTGAAGCAGCAACTTTGCAGAAGTCCTTTATACATGTTGACATGCCTTCTTTCATTAGCATTTTCATATAAAATAAATCACTAAATAAGCTTGCTATGATCACATGTATCACAGATAGCTAGACAGCACATAAACTATCAGGGTATTTAAAATCTCTAGCCAGAAGGAAACAGGCACACTCAGGGACCTCCCATGTCAGTGGTGGGTGCATTTTTGACAGAGAATGTTTTTCTTTCTACTTGGGACTTTGTCTTGGTTTGATGGGGTTTTTTTAGATCTTCTATGGCTACTTCTAATGCCAAATATATCCTATGAGACCTCTGGAGACGATCCACCTGGACACTGTACTTACAACTGCCTTCTGTAGCTGCCACTGGTCCTCATCTTGGCATGGGGAGGATCCCTTCTGCAGGGTGTGTTGCTCGCTCAGTTCCTGAAGCAAGCTCTTCTTTCTGGACAGTCTCATGCGCACCAGGGCTGCCATTCCAACTCTTCGGAGGGTTAACCTTCTGAGTACTGAACACAGCAGAAGTCGGTGTTTTTGCAATATATAGTTAACAGACCTGTAAAAAGGACCATTAAAAACCCATCAGAAAAGCTGCTTGCTGATTTGGCACAGCTATGTTCAGAAAAGTCATTGCTAAAAGGTGACAAGAGTTACTTTTCACTCTGTGTACTGCCTTTTTGTACAAAGCATGCCTTGGAAAGCACCTCAGGTGTAAAGAATGGGTATTGCTGTGACACACTTTTAGTTCTGTCACACTGGAGTTAAATTAAAATAAAACCAGGAATGCAATAATTAAATGACCATCTATATGCTGCTGAACACTTTATCCTGAAGAATCACTCACAAACATAGCAGATACACAGAAAGCACACCACTGACAAATCACATAAGGCTATTTTTTCTACTCGCCAGAAATCATGTCTGGTTTATTTTATTTTGCTTTTGACAGCCAAAAAACTAGAGCAATTGCCTCTCTGTCTGAAGACGCTCATAATCCCTCTACTCTGTACAATGTAATGTACAATGTACAGAAGTTTTAATCCATGCATGCAACAATGAAGTTTTGCCCCACTGCTTACTGATGAAACCATGCTTACTCGTCACTGAGGCATCCTAGTCTGCTTACGACACCTTGAATTATCTTCTCTTGTTTCTCAGACAGGTGCTGTTGAATCACAGCAGACAGAGCATATTCCTTTGTCCACAGCTAAAAGCAGGGGGGAAAAAATTACAAATGTAAAATACTCTGATTTCAATCATTCTAGTCACCACATTAAGAAATGGGGGGTTATTTGGTGTCATTTTGCTAAAAGCAATAATCCTTCACTTTCAAGAAACAAACTCATGCTGAATTAAAATTATTCTACTAAGGAATATTTTCAAATGATCACAATCTCAAACAAAGCTCACTGAAAAAAGGAAGGCTTTGCACCGGTTTGGATGAGCCCTGAGTAGTGTACCCTACAGATTTTTTGGTTTCAGCAACAGAAGAACGAGAGAAAAAAAACAATATGGCACAAAATATTGCATTGACTCTTATCAGCCGGTTGCAATGGGCTTTTTGTTCATGTTTTTTTCCACTGGTAGAGAATATAGTTTTTATTCTCACTGAACAAAATAAAGACATCTTTCAACACATTTTTGTGTATATAGTACACAGTGCTAATAGGTGGAAATGGAGATTGTGTGATTAGAAAAATATTTGGATTGCAAGTTTACAGCTCCTTCAGGGTGATATTTAGATCAAAGAATTTAATCTTTAAATAACTTTTGATGGATTTGCCATTAGGCTGTAAATTTTTGGAGATATGGACTTAAGATTTTGTTTAACGCATGGCCAGAATTTAAGGAATAATAAGTCATAAGGTGAAATGGTTGTAAGGCCCAAACTCTGTAACTATGAGATAAGGAGTGTATTTCAGGCTACACTGGCAGATGAATAAATGCAAGTTACCTGCTGGTGTATGCAGAACCCTAAATTAAATATAATACTCAGGGTCTCTGACAGCTTCACTTTATGTTCCAGCCTAGTTCAGAACACAGGGACTAAATTTTCTGTTACTGCAGCCATCAAGGTTTCACTAGATCAGTATTTCTAGCAAAGAATTAGATGTGTAATGGCACAATTGTTAGTGTCAGGACCACAATTAGGAGTAGTACTGGGCACTCCTGCTGGATTTGATAGCCTTTTCATTGGGAAGCAGTGATCTGTGCAGGAGAGAAGCTTTATCTGTGAGCACAGAATGAAATCAGGAAGTGCAGAACATCAGAAACCTCATCATCTTTGGCTTTAAAATAAAAATGTCTTTTTTTCTTGGCTAGTGCATTCTCTGTAGTATACGCAGCGACACATGTCTAATTGACCTTTCTCCATGCAGAAAACCTTACCAAAACACATGTTCCTGAGCAGGATGCCTGAGAAGGATGGGCAGTCAGTCACCAACAAGTGACAGATGGGAAGAGTGGAGCTGAGCATGAGAAGCACAGCCCCAAAGCCTGTAAGGCACCGCTCTCGGCAAGCACCACAGATGTACCTGTGTAGCCAGACCTCAACTGACTCGAGTCTAGGTGAGTCTTATAATCACAGAGCACAACCAAGCACAGTGCCTTCTTTGATTGCATGCTCCAAGTGTCAAATTAAGGTCTATCAGGTCACAAGGTATCATCATAACAGATGGCAAAGACTTGCTGGGAGTAATAACTGTATCAGAATTTCCCTTTAGCAGCTCTGTGGATGTGGCTTCCTGGTGTTTCACACCTCTCTGCATATGCCTTGTAGATTCATCACACTGTGTATTATAATGACTCTTTTAGCAGTTAAAAGAAGGGCAGAATATTACCCTTTACTTTCTACAAGTATTTTCATTTCCAGTGAGAGACTGGCTGTGGCCGAGATGCAATTTCCCATCATTTTTTGAGACCTCATTATTCACTGAGGAGTTCTCTTGAAGGGCCTGTCTGCACACTTCCTGTTAAACAGCATGAGGGTGTATATCACTGAGGCACAGAAGACAGGAGATGATTTCTGAATTACAATTGGAATGGTAAACGATATAATATTGCAGCCAAGAACCCAAAATTTAGCACCTCACCTGCTATCAGTATATCCTATCCAAAAAGGCTCACAGAGTGCTAACAAAGATAAGGCTTTTAGTCATTCTTTACTTCAGTTTATGAACAGCCTACTTCTGTAGTGGTGAAAGTGTTTTTTAAAGGAAAAGAATGAGTCACCTTTTCCATTAAGAGTGAATTTGAGGGAATCTGTATTCAGAACTTGTCTCTTCACCTCCCTGAGACCAATGGAAAGCTGAGAATGCAGCAGAAATTCCCCCAGTGCACAGTTATTAAACTGAACAGTAGAAGTACATTATTCATATAAGTACTAAGAGAACAAAAGCAAAGGAGGGGCATTATTACACATTTAAGATGGGCTGATAAATAAGGAATACTGAGATTTGGACCAAATATTAAACCAGTTTTGTCTCAAAGAGGCCTTTAGGAAGATGATCAAGACGGGAAGGACGGATCAGCTGGGAATAAACAGAACATGATACATTTTATTGGAGGCAACACTTCAGCAGCTCACTGGGACGGCTCGCAAGGCAGAGTTATTTGCTACCTCCAAAATACAGGAAGAACTCACACACGCAGGCAGAATGCAATGGCAAAGACCCTCGGGGAATATTCATTTGAAGCTGCTGGCATATGACTGAAAACCAGCAAGCCAGAGACAACTATTTCATCAAGCCAGGTGGTAAGGTCAGGCTTTGTGCTTGCACTGATCTTCCAAGGCTGGATCAAGTCAACAAGCACCTTCCCAAGCTTTCCTGTTCTTGGGAATGACCTTAGTTTGCTCAGAGACAGCTCTCATGTAGAAGGAAGAAACTCAGGCTGCTATACAGACTTAGTGGCTGGAACAGAGCTCAGGCTCTCTGATTCTGCATTTAACCGATAAAACCCATGACAAAAGCATGTAAAAGGGGAAATAAAGCTCCAAGGAATGCCTGGCTTCTTCAAGTGTTCCAATTGCTATGAAAAAAATTAGTATAAACAAAAAAGAAAGTGATAAAACGCACACCATGTTAAAACTGGTAAGCAGATACTGGTTCAGCTTTCTGAGCATCAATGATGTGGGAATGGATGGAAATCCCATCCTGTTTTTATTTTGCAAGCTTCTGAGTGTTTTACTTCCTGGTCATAAGTCCATTTACAAGATTTTCTGAAGCACTGCTAATGTTAAGTATTACTCTCTGGCAATAAAGGTAACGAATATGCCTCTTCTCTCTGTTTTCACATCTTCAGCACAGATTATTCAGGAAATCAAAGCAAAGGAATTTCTCCCTACCAGCCTGCAGATGGGGTGTGATGCACACTGACTGCCAAGTGAATCCCTCAGCCTGGTGCAGCAGGCTGCTCCCTGAAACTCCTGCCTAGGCAGGAGAGCTCATCTACAGAAATCAACAGTTAGAGATGATGTGGGAAAATGCTCAAAATTTATTTTCATTAATCACTTATTCTCATTTCCCTCACTCACGTCCTCAAGTGTATAAGGCAAAGTTATATATGAAACTGATTTTCCCTTTTCAAATGTAAAAGAGATTCTGTTCCCTGTAAGGACACCATATTTCAGTAGAAATGCTAGGAAAGATAATCTAAAAAGAAAAAAAAAGCGGTTCAGGTAAAAGGGAAAAATGTCTTTTTGAACAACCTTGGAAAGCACACACATAAATATCCTGGTGAAAAGTCTTCTGCTATTAAGACTTCCTAAGCCTGTAAAGCAGGCGGCTGTATAACTCTCAGCATAGTACATTTATCACAAGGCAAATGAAAGATGTATCTCCTGCTGCAAAATGCCTGATAAATTAAAAGGCCTGTCAATATGATTGCTGATTTATGGATCTTCTGTCATGGTAAGCACTGTAACATCTACGGGATCTCTTAAATGACATGATCACCTGTAACAAGGACTCTCTTCTTAATGTGGAAACAAAGTATTTCTTCTTGTAGGACACAAGTGTCAGCATGTTGCTTAAATGCTTATGCTGCTGTGTTAACAATAGGAAAGGGACAAGAAATGCATTTTGCATTTGAACATAACAGAATGGATTGTGTGATATTTCTCAGACTCATTTATACAGGAAAATTTCAGCCTAGGTTTGGTGGAACAGCTATCTCCCTGCATGCTCTCTTTGGAGACACAGCAGATTTTTTTCCAGTTTAGTTCAAATACTTTCCAAAAAAGCCACATGCATTAAGTTAAAGAAGCTACTTCAGCTTCTGCACAGAATATTGTCTTGAGGAATCATACAGTCTCCCACCAGGAGAAACTCTTATCTCTTCCCAGAAGAGACTCCCTACAGAATCACTTGCCCTTAGGACAGCTCTGCTGCTCAAGAAATTTTTATATTGAATAAAGCCCAACTGCAGTGCTGATGAGTCAGAGACCAGTGTGAGAGCTCTGTCATTGCGAAGTTAATTCCTCTATAGCTCTATAGTGATTACTGTTAATGATGTCAACAAACCCTTTTTTATTTTTTTTTTCACCTAGGAAGTCATCTGGTTTATATTATGAATGCTATGGTACATTGAAAGTGATAGGAAGTCAACTTTCTAATTTAAATAACCTATGCTTGGGCATGACCAGAACATCTGAATTCACACAAAATGAATTCATCATACAGTGCTGCCCAAAGAGCTATTATCTAGCAGCTGAGTGATGAACTAATCCTATTAATCCTTTGAGAAAAATTCTCAGGACGTGGTTTCTCCACTCAACACTGTGCCCAGTGATGGCAACAGAGGAAAGTACAAACAGCATTTCTGGCACAAAATGTCAGACTCGAGAACTCCCCCTCTGTGGTGAGTCTCCTATTTGTTGAACACATCCTCCCTGGCCCTGAACAATGGCTGAGGTTCAATGGGACAGTGGAAGGAGCACAGCACAGGTGCCCTAACATGGACTCTGACTCAGGTCATACACATACAAGGACAGGCAATTTGTGAACTCTCAATGAATGTGAAAATGAACAGCAGCCAAGAGGTTTAAATTCAAGAAGTCAGGTATTCAATCTAATCCTTGACAAAAAAGGGCCATAATAAAAAGTTGCACCAAGATGTTTCATTATTCATTGAAGGTACAGGTATGACAAATTCAAAAGCCAGCGAGCAGTCCCGGAAAACACGAATGCCCACCCTTAACTAAGCATGCGAGCAGACTCACTGGCATCAGTGGTTGGTCCCCATTGTATTTTAGTTTAGTTTGCTAGATAGCCCTGTGACACTGAAACAGAAAACCAGAATTGTGTTTCAAAACAGGTGAGTTATAATCAAGTAAATATAAAAAGATCAGGGAGGTGCATGTTGCATAACTCCAGATAAAGGAAAATATAGAAGAAATAAAAGGAGATTTAGAAAGAAGCCCAAAGTTTCCTGAATCACACTCTTTTATGGTAGAACCCTAAATATGAGTGGGTGAAAAAGCTGAACACCTTATAGCATTCCGCTAAAATTAGGGACTCACTGGGTACCTCATTAACCATGTACTGGATTGTCCAAGCAATTTGGAGAATGAGGGTAAGGGAAAATACGATTTTGTCAGTGTTAAAGAAATCTGCCAGCCTTTTATTTAAGAAGCTCCAAATACTCTAAACATTGCAGAACAAACTTAACATTTAGAAAGGGGCTCACCTCTGAATAGAGGTCTTCCTTTTGACGAAGCTGTGTTAGAAGCAGTGTTGACAGAAACATAACATTGCATAAATAAACTGAAAGGATAACTGAGTTCCAGCCTAAGGCTGAAGATACCTGCCTCTGTGTTTACTCTGGTTGCTTTTCTCCTCTGGTGTCAATGCCCCCTGTGCTGGGCAAAAACAGAGCAGGAAAGCTGGATGTGTGTTTCTTCACCTTCTTCGAATAAAGAATAAGTTTTATATTAAGTGTGTATCAGATGTTTCCAATTATTATAGTATTAATACATAAAAATTAGTAAGAAATTTATCATTGCAAGGCCTCTTTGCCTGTAAACTATATTCATATGTATTTTCTCCAAAATGACCTGATGAAAGTTTTTTTGATTGTTTCTGTAGATGCTTAAATGTCGAGGACATCAGACAGCAGCCTTGCCAAAAAATGTTTATGTGCTGACAAAACTGTCAAACACTGTGGACAGATGTTCAGTAATTACTCTCTGACTCCTCTATGCAAGGCTGCATGCACAGCATACATATTCACTCCATGCTGCAGGTCAAACTGCCCCTCCCAAGTCCGGAGCTGTGTCTGGACCTGGGCTATATATTTACACCCCCCACAAATAAGTATCTTGATAATTTTTTTCCATATCCCATTTTTTAGACTCTGAGGTCCCAAAATATAACACAGATCTTACTTCTTTTTCTTGCAATAGCTGTTCCTGGAAAAGCTTCCAACGTTTCTGGTGGTGGGTCTGCCATTTCTCCAGCTGAGGGACCAAATTCTCCTGCCATTCCTCTTTCAGAAGCTCACATTCTCTTACCGACAGGCCGGTCACCACTGGCAGGGTCTGAAGAAACAGCTCTGTCACCAACTCTGCTAAAGCATGGGAAGCTTTAGAGTACAGCTCCTAACAGAGAGAAAAAGATGGACAGAGAGAGACACAGGTGACAAAGTGAACCCTGGGACCTTTGGAGCTGTTTCACTGCATTGTCTACATGATGCCAGTGAGAAAACCATGAGAAAGCACTGGACCAGGGACAACCCCTAGAGCTAAGATCCACTGCCCCTAAGCCTTGAGTTAAAAAGACCAGGTTTTGTAGATGGAACAACTTAAAATATTTTGGTTCAAGGCCCACAGGCCTTTCAAACCCAACAGTGCCACAAGCACATGAGATCCTGACTCCTAACTGTTGCTCACATGCAACTGCAGTACGAAGAGTATCTTGTTTTACTTGCTCTGGTGATGTCTTATAAAAATGTTTATTTTCAAAGCTGCTGTGGAAACAATATGGCATAGCACAACACCTCACAGACATATTTTCACTGGTGCTCATACGAATTGAATGACGAAAGAAGGAAGAGCTAAAAGGGACGGTAGGGCTTTTAGTTAGACAAAACTCACATTAGTCATGTCAATAGTTAGCACTTTAAAATATGACACTCTTCAATGCCTGCAGAACAGAATTAGTCAAATTCATCCTGATGCAGAACAGTTTCAAGCCTAAGAAAACAAACCTTTTCTGGTGGTTTTAATAAAACTAGTCCCAGATGAGCAGTTTTCAATTGCTAAGGCTGTTTCACTCATTTGGGTGATTTAGTCAGATTCAAGCTAAAAACTCTGTTCTAATTTCACTGTCAAATACACAGTGGTGATAGGAGCTGTGTTGGCAAACTTGCTACAATTTAATTCCTGGGGAGAAGGAGTGGGGACAGGCAGCTTTCCCCAGCTGAAAAGAGAAAACAAAAACATGCTGGAAAGGTCACATGGACACTGCAGTACTACAGCAGTATGAAGATATTTCTGGGTGAACTCCTCATTATTTTACCAGTCCAAAAATCTTAACTGCCTATCTGGGCTTGCTTTCATTGTAATCAGTATTAACCATCTTGAAAATACTTAGATTTCTTTCTTTTCTTTAAAATACAGGTAATATTTTTAAAACTCTTTAGGCATTCCTGTTACAAGTCACCTTCAATATGTTCCCTTCTTTTAAATACAGCTTTAATTACAATTTATTAGGTGATCAAAATCTAGAACCTCTCAATAGAAACACTTACCTAGATGTCAAATACATCTGTCTGCAGCTCATAGCCATGGAACGTTCTAGTGGACTTGTTTTGGGGGGAGGGGGGTAAACTGCTATAATGTACTATTGTGTAAGAGCCCATTCCAACTGCTAGATGTTGAATCATAAATTAGAAAATAGCACTAAAAAGAAATAAAAAAAAAAACCATAAAAACCCAAAAGAGGATATAAAATTTTGAAGTCAAAAACTCAGAAATAAAGAAAGACCAGAACTTAGGTTGAACATGAAATATAGTTCTGTGCCCCCAGGATGATAAATTAGGGGCTTGTGTAATGTTTCCACAGGACCTTTATCTGTTCCATGTTTAGGTTTATGAATACCCTTTGAACAGATTGATTTAGTAAAAATATTTTGTATTTCTCATTTACTGTAAAATATACAAGCTGTGCACTGCACACTACATTATTATTTTCTTCCTATGATCCCTCTAGGATGCTAATCACCATATTAATTAGCTGTTTCACAAACAATAAATAGCTTAACAGCTCCCTGCAGTAACCTCTTCTTATGGATAAATTGAAGCACGACACTATAAAATGTGTTCACTACACCTTCGAGATGAGCTGTCTAGATTCTTTCCCCTCTCTTACCTGTTTAAAGCAGGCAGGAATTTCAGAATCCAGCTTCTACTGGCTTTCTTTAATCTTAAAGTGTTCTGAACTCTTGCAAATTGGGCTATGGCTTTGTGAAACTGGGTACTGGACATAAGTATGAAAATTAGTAGTCAAAGACTCAACAATCAGATACCTCATTTCTGGTAACTCTTCTCCCATTTCTAGTGATTGCTCACAATCTGGACATGACAGTATCACTGGAGTAACATTCACTACACAGGTGCATCCTGTGCTGAAGGACTGATCTCCCTTACTCTTAATTATAGTTTCCTGTCCCTGTTACAACAAGAGGCATCCTAATCATCTGTGTAGTTGTGGGTCTGGCTTAGCTGGGCAAAAGCAATGCAAAATGGGTTGCCTGCATTTTCTCTTCTGCTGCTATTTATTTTAGAATTCAAGTCTCCAAATTCTCAGACTTAAGATAAGCTCAAAGATCCTGTGTTTCTGATCGTCATACCCTATATAACATTTAAAGAACAATTTTCCTATCTCAGTAAACCATCTCTTCTCTGAGCTTTACCAGCCTTTCAGGACAAGTTAATTCTCCTGCCTTTACTGGGTGTTCAGTGATAAAAGAATTTCTGTTTAGTCTGAAATAGTTCAGAAGCAGTTTAGAGGAGCCTGTGGCATTTCTACTGCAATCTCAAAAGATCTGGCAGAGTGTTAAAGAATTCTATTCTTACACAATGGCAGCTAAATCTCTTTGGAACACATCTAGCTGTAGAACTGATAGCATTTCCCTGGCTCACTCACAGCTAAGTATTATTATTTACTATGAAATATTTTGCACAGAACATAAAGATGGCATTTTGTTACCTGTCAAGCCATTTTGTACAAAGATCCAGTGACCAGAGTTCTGTGTGCATTCTCTGCAGCCTTTGGCACTACCACAGTAGGCCCATAGTTACTTAGGAAAAATGTGACTAGGTCCCGTTCCCACAAAATTGCTTACCTCTACCACCTCATTAATGTGATGGACCAAGCCATATGGACATCAGAGCCCAGGGAGTCCTTGCATGCCAGACCCTAACAGACAGAATGCTGTACCCACAGGCCATACCAGAGGGAGAATACAATGGCCTTGAAAAAACACAGTGGAAAGGCCTCTTAAAATTTGGGAGGGGAAATACTAAGTCTAATTTAGGAAAGATTGCAGATATGATTGAATTCTACCCAAGCAACTCAAGCTAACAAAATAGTTCAAAACTGTTTATACTCTAAGGAATGTACTTGATCTCTCGCAGCAATAAAGTCTGTCTGTGAGCAGGGATGGCATACTATGTATTATAAAAGTTATTTTCCACAGAAAAAAAAGGAAAACCGTTAAGTAATCCTACTGCTTCCAGGACCTTATTTTTGGACTACAAAATATTTATTACAAGCTTCCTGATATGTCATCTCTTGTTTTTAGAGCTTGACTTAATGAAATTTATTCAAATTGGTTCCATTAATAGAATAGCTGATTGCAGTGAATGAATGAACCTGTTTGTAGTACCTGGCAGTCAATCTCAAAGCTTTTCAAAAAATCCCCCGAGAAATTCATCAAGCATAACGAAATACCACAGGGTATGCAGAGAAATAAAATGGGCTCAGATTAAAATGCTGAGTGCATCTGAATTTCAAACAGGGCAATAAATATATAATTTTGTCAAAAACCAGGGGAAATACACAGCTTATCAGATTTAACTCAAACACAAAAGCCAATATTAATGCACCCCCTCAAACCTAAATGATTAAAAGGTTCCTACATGTAGATGAGAATACAGCAAATAGTGAAATTGTGAAGCAGTAAAATGTATTTAGAAACGCTGGTGGTAGTTTATTTTATATGTCAGCCACTGAGTAATATATATTATCTCAAAGAGGCAACTGCACAGCTATTTGTTAACTTTTATACAGCATCATTTCATTAAAGGAATTAAAATACTTGATCAAAGCTGAAGAACACTCTTCCATGTGCCTCCAGAAGCTCAGTGGCTAGGACACTTGTTTAGGGGGCAAGAGATTCATCTCCCAGCCCATATTGTATATTACTAAGCATAGAGATTCAATTCTCAGATCATGCATCCCATAAATACACCAAAAATTCTTGGACATTGGACACACACACCACTGGCCACTAGAAGATACACCACATACGCACTCAGAAGACACACTGACACTAAATGGGGAAAAGCTGATTGCACCTCATCCATGTGAAGAACGCTGGAATGCCAAATGGAAAATTAAAACACTACCCTGCTTTTAAATATCCTAACATTATTTAAACACAATGACACTGAAGTTATCCCTAGCACAAGATAATAAAAAAGTCCCACTGCTTGATTTCCATGAATTTAAAATGGAGATTTGTTGAAATTTCAGTCATTGAAATTTTGCCCCCTTACTGGTCCTTGTTCAATCTTCTCTTTCTTTACTCCCTTTTTAGAAATGTGCCTTTGTAGATGAGGTTACGTCCCTTACTAGAAGTAACTATTAACAAATTGTGAATCTATATAGAGGTAAAATACATTTTATTATGCACTAAAGCAAGAAGCAAACTTTAAAATAAAGGCTACCCCTATCAGACATCTTGTATCAGCTTTGACTGAAATGGGCACATAAAATTTAATAGTGCCCAAGCCCAGGACTAGAATGAGCTCGTATGGCAAGAATTCACAGATTCAATCTATCAGATGATGCTGTCTTTCAGCCTTCTTAGGGTAAGTCATGAGGCAAAAATTTCAAAAGTGAGCATTTGAGGCAGAAGTCTCTTAACAGGGATTTCCACCTGAAACAAACTCAAGGTGGTTCACCTTGAAAAGACGTACTTGGAAAGATGCTCTTGGCACCCAAAAATGCAGTCTACTCTATGAAAACCATCCCTAACCATATCTTATGTTAATGAAATTATGTAAGTAATGAAAGAAGTTTCCAAGAATCTGTACTTTTGTCAAAAATTGTTTTCATCCTTTTATTAACAAAGGGAAAAATAAAATACTTTCTTCAACCTCACATTCATGTTTATCCATTCATAAAATGTTTATTGCCTTGCCCATTGATAAATTAATAGCTTTTAATCTAAATTCCTGTGTGTTTCATTCCTCTGTCAAGTCAAATGAAACAACATTCAGGTGAACTGCTATCAGGAAAGGGGAATTACAAATGACAATAAATTGTGTTTTTATGGTTTTGAAGTTAAGGCTGAGGAAAAAGAACTATCTTACCACGCACTATGTAATTCCCAGCTTTTAATTGATTTCCTTTGTGCAATCTGCATGTGTTTTCTTAATAAATTGTTAACCACCAACCTCTTTTTACTTCTCCTTTCCTTACTGAAATACATGGATATTTGACAAGAAAAAAAAAAGAAAAGAAGAGACAAAAAATTAAAGGTTGGTGAATATCCGATACGCTAAACTTGCATATCGGATATTCACATATCCGAGACAGACTTGCAAGGAGATAGCTATTATTCTTTTCAAGAGATCATGAGAAATAGAACAGGAAATATTGAGGTGGGGGTTGTGTTTTTGCTGCCATGTAAAAGAAAATTATGGTAAAATCTTTGCCATTGAAAAGTTACCCAAGCCAATACAAACTGTTACGGTAGCACAACATCCCCTGTATGTGGGATAACTCTGCAGACTGTGTTCATGAAAACATTACGCTCTGCACAATTCTTCCTTCAGTTATGATACACTGTGATAATCAAAATCATTCACCCCTATTCCTCAACATGCACTTCAAGAATTAGTTATGGAGTCTGTGTCAAGACACAGACTATTCACCTGCATTTCAGTATTTCAATCCACTAGTGTGGCTGAAAAGTCCTACACCATCCTCCAAATATAACTCATTCATTCACTTCAGGCATCAACAGATTCCATTGACCTTGGTTAAACAATTTTAATTGATTTATTCATGTGTACACAAAATAAACCTACTCAATTATTCTATGCAAACACAGTCAGCTTCCAGATCATTGAATTTTTACATATTTATTCACCAATTTGGATAATTCTTTGATGCACTGTAGCACTACAGTCTTCTGTAGTGCTAGAGGGTTATGTAAATCTATCTTGATGAACTCACAATCTGTTTAAAAGGGGAAAAAATATAAAAATGAAAAAGGCATAGACATTGTGAGAACAGAACAAGGTTAAGATTTCTCCCACAAGGGAGTGGCACTTACAGGTGACAATCTTTTCTTCTGTCCCCAGGATAGTCACTGGTTCCCTATTTGGTCACATGGTGACCTTTTCCTTGTATTTTAATATCACCTCTTGCATTGAGATCATCTTTCAGCTTACTCATGAAACTATGTCTGTTAAGCTAACTACCCTGCTTGCTTATACTAGGACAAACTGCTTGCTTATACTAGGACAAACTGTGGAAATGTCAAATTGTTCTAGTGCGTAACTGACAGAGGAACTTTAAATCACAAAGAAGACCTTGCCAGGTCCTTTTCCGTTGAAAAAACCCCAGTGCAATGGCCTTCAAGTATAGCAGCCAAGGACCGTGAGCTCAGAGTGATGGCCGGGCACTTGAGCTTCTATGCTTGGTTGAGTGAATCTGTCAGCTGTGCAACCACTGGCAACTTTGTACTGGCTGTCTTCCTAGAGGTTTAATTCTGTTTTGCTGTCTACAATACAAGCTTTGATACAGTACTTAAATGCAGGTGGATGGTCTAGAAAGCTAATAGAGGAGGCACCTGTATGCTCCCAGACAGCTGCTTTGAAAGCTGCTAGTAACTACTCTTAGCTGAAGGTATGCCTGAGAATGAGACCTCATTCTGTGGGACCTGGCTTTAGCTCACTGGATATTATGAATCTCTCTCACACTGGTGCTGTTACAGTACATGAACTTCTTGGATATTATTCAAAATGGTCATCTCTCTGATTCAACTTGGCTGCTTTTTACTTGGATATTGGTGTTTATTTTATAAATTGCACCATGGAAAAAACACCCCACCACAATAAATTCCCCTTTTGGCTTGGGTTCCGTTGCTGTTAATCTGAAAACTGTGTTGTGATTCACTCCAGTTCTGAGGGTTTCCAACCAGCATCAAGTAGGCAATGGGGATAGAAGCAGGAACTTCTCTGGAACTGAAAATCCTGTGAGTACTGCACAATATTAGACTATTCAGCCTAGAAAAAAATGTCATTTCTTTAATCCTTGGCCATCAGCGGGTATAAGCTATTTGGAAGAGGGGGCATGTAAGATGCTATTGCTAAATTTATTTTTTTTAATGGACAAACTGGGATTTAGATAACATTTCACGTCCTCTTGAATTTAGGTACTTAGCTCCTACGAAGACCTCTCAGTTTTATTTCCCTTAAATGCAACGGCTATTTGACTGTGTAGGAAAGCATTAAGTACTTTGTGCAGTTTTCCAAGGCTAATTTTCATTTGCATCAAAATAAAAAATATACTGAACTCTTAAATGTTTAATTACTTCTCATTTT
Source organism: Dendrocincla fuliginosa (assembly GCA_035047845.1). Classification (NCBI taxonomy): domain Eukaryota; kingdom Metazoa; phylum Chordata; class Aves; order Passeriformes; family Dendrocolaptidae; genus Dendrocincla; species Dendrocincla fuliginosa. The sequence goes on along the minus strand of JAWWMO010000138.1, from coordinate 61,284,680 downwards.
TTTCACTCCTACTGTGCTTACAAATGTATGAATGCATCTTTTTAAAATGTCTTCAGTCTGACTTTGGATGTCTTATGGACCACAGGCTGAGGAATATTCACCCAAGTATCTGTGGAGCATGCTAGGGTGACTTTAGAGAGTTTCACTCAGTTTTTTCAGTGATATTGCTAAGCTTCCACTTCTACTGGAATGATAAAAAAGCCATAGAAGAGGCCACTACTACTACTGGTGAATTCTTTTCTTGCTTGCTAACTTATTTAGTAACACACACTTGCAGTTAGGAAATACAGAGATTAAGTGAACAATAGAATGTTTAACCAAATCTTTAATTTAACCTTTTCCTTGCTTGTGGTAGAACAGAAACAGCAGTGTCCAAACCTTCTGAATGTGTGCAAGGCAAATGACTATCAGTTAAACTTCAGGGAGTGCAGACCTTCTGGAATGACAACACTGAGCTTTGCAGTGTTTGCAGAAGTGCCCAAATTAGCTGGTTCCACAAAGTCCCTGGTTCAAACCCATCAGGGACACAGATCTTGTAGCATAGAGCTGACTTTTTCCATGTGAGACTTGCTGGTACCTGGATGGTTAGTCTAATGTCTGATTGTTTAGGTCTACCTGAGCTGAAGTCTCACCACAGCACTGTGGAGTATCTCAAATCCCTGTCGCCTTCCCACAGGTATCTTGCCGCCTTCACTGGTAGCAGCAGCTTCTCTTTAGCAGAAACCTGGAGCAACTAAGTGAAGTCCTGCTGCCCAGGAAAAGGCTTCTGCTTTTCCAAGCTGCACTTCTGCTTTAAAAGCGTGGTGAGGCAGAGAGTGAAGTAAAGGCATTGTGTTTGTGAGATGTACCTCCTTCCCTTAATAGCAAAACTACTTTTGTTTTTATGCCCCACGTAACAGAAAACACATGTAACTACTGCACTTTCCTCAGATGTAGAAGTCAGAACAGTCCCATTTACCTACGGCAGGGATATGCTTATCTGTATTTTCTCTTCTTTCTAGCTTACAAGGTATATTCAAAAGCAGCCTCCTCTCTTAAAACTGTCTGTAGCATCTGTATTTAGGGTTAAGGGGAGAAAGTGCAGTTGTTCATTATGTTCAGTATCACAGTAAAAATATTTTATTACAGGAAAAAGGGTGGAAATTAAGATTTGTGGACCTTCATTCAATAGATGCCAGTTGGATCACAGTACTTGCAGTTTTTCATGCCTGGCAGTGTTTGCTTGGGTCTAGTCATAAGAGAGCAGTTGTAATATGGACTATAATGGCTCAGAGCTGGGTGAATTGGCAGAGTTCAAGTTTGCACAGTTCTCCTGGCAACCTGGCAATTCTTGAAACACTTAATTCACCCAAACCAATTTTTCTTTAGAGGAAAAGAAAACTTAGCTAACAGTGTTGAAAAAAATAGGACTTTTAATCTGATCTTACTGCCACTAAATCAGAGTACACAATAAACAAAACCAATATCATTTCAGAAATGAGGTGGAACTGTGCGGAGTGAAAAACTAACTTTGTTTGGTCTCCAGAGACTTCATGTGAATTGAGGAAGGGGGTGGAGAAGTTAGTAACTCTGGACAATGAACTGTGCAGAGTAGTATCAGCAAACGTGTTGACTTTTCTTATATTAAACAGCTTTGCACAATTAATCTCCTCCGATTCACTGGCATATCCTTACAAGGAAATGTTTTCTTTCTCCAAAACAGTTTTTCTCAAATATTCTGTTGCTTGCACTATTACATAAAACCATGGCAAAACTATTTGTTCTAAATACAGTGGATTTATTTTTTTTAATCAATTGAATTTGAAAAAGTGCATGTGGACTAGTGTTAATTAAGATTGTATGGGAATATTATCATTATGTGATGGAGACCACAAGTTTCCACAACATCCTGATCTGGTCAAAATTAATCATGACAACGATCCTGTTGAGCTGAAAGTGATTAGTTCCAGCCTAATTAAAGGTCACTGCTGACTACAGTTTTGGGCTTCGTCAGATAGCTCATGTTATCTTATTTTTTCATTACACAGATAAAATAATTAGATGACACAAAAGCATGAAACCTCTACATATCTTCCAAATCAGTAATAAAAAGAAGTGTAAAAATACTACTTATAGCTAAGACCTGAGCCTATTTTTGACTAGAGTAAAACAAATTTTTAGAGGAAAAGAGATGAATAGACTGTTTTTGGAAATGTAGGGAAATTTACTAAGAATAGTATCATCCTACCATGATGCAGAAGAGGTAATTATGTAGCCTTGTCAGCCACTCAGGCAGAAGGTTTTGGCAGAGCATGCAGGCATTTTCTGACTAACATGAGGTTAAGAAACAGTGTTTTGGGAAGATAATAGGAAAGGCAAGCTAATGTGGAAGGCTCTCCATCTTCTGGTTTGCCAGCCTAGCCTCCTGGAGCTGCCATGATCTTTCCTGCTATTCCCCAATCCTCCCTGAGGCTTGACACTATGTAGTGGGGTTACAAGATTTTCAAAATTAATTTAGTAAATGACATTTATCACCAGAAGTAGTACCTTGTAGAGATCAGCAACAGCCTCTGTGCTCTCGCAGTCATCCTCCTCCTCCAGCTCCCACTGCGCTTGCTGATACTTCTCTACCAGCTCATGGTAAGCCTAAAAGAAACATAATAGATAAATTTAAATGGTTGAAAAGGTTTGGATAACTTCTTGTGATCCTCTCCTTTCCTTCCTTGATGCCCTTCCCATGCAGCACTGCAAGTAATTATTTATCTGGAACAGTGACTTGGGGAAATGAGACTTGCCTTACCACCTTAATTTGAGCAGATCCAGTCTTGAGTACGAAACTCCTGAGCCTTAGCGGTTTGGGGTTAAATAATATGTACTTGTTACTGCAAAACATGTGAGATGATCTGATTTGAAACCTGCTTTCTGGTGTATGGGAGTCACTGCATCACAGCAGTACTATGAGGTGCAGGACAGCCATCAGACATCATCATCATACAGCCAAGTTACAGCTGTATCACTTTGTACAGGGCTTTTGCACTGGGGCTGGTCAACATGGCCCACGGTGGTTTCTAAAAAGATAACCTATGACTTGGTCCTGACTTGATCCTTGGTCGCAGTTTTAAGAGGGATGTAACTTTTTTCTTCCAAGTGAGGAATGTGACTGTGGATGTATTCACAGGCTCATGGAAGACTAAGTTTCACTGACTATCTCAATCTACAGACTAATGAGTAGTCTTATACATAAATAGTTCATATTTTGGTTTAAACTGCCAAATGCTTTCTCACACCCCCATAGTAAATATGGCTTTCTTCATTAGGTATTTCAATAGAGCTCTTCTAAAGAGCAACAAAGTGCTCATAAACTGTTCATGTACCAACCATTCTTGTAGATGTAGACTTGAAAATTCACACTCCTCACAGAATTGTAGTTTAATGACAGAATTTGAGAAGTTAACTGCTATAATGTGTATGGCCACTGTGGGTAGGCTGAGCCAGACTGGGTTACTCTAACTGGCACTTCATGGTTTGTGTGCTTCACCTGATCATTCCTGTATTCTCTGCCAGTAAAAACCAAAAAAATTAGAATACTTCTTTTCCAGTGGAAACATAGATGAAACAGACAGAATGAAACAAGGACTCTAACCTTTTATTATATATCTCATTCTGTCTTATAGAAAGATCAGAGCTGCAGCAACTAAATCATTACCACCCAACCTGTGTTCAGAAAAAATGGATGTGAAGAAAGTTCATTGCAAAATCCATCTTAGTAATTGGCAACCACTTAAAATTCAGAAGAAAGGTCAGTTACTGTTGAGGCTGCTACTGTGGTGTTGTGAGTCCCTCAGTGCGGTGGAAGGGGATGTTGTATACAGTTAACACACACAAAAGGTAATAAATATTCCTCCATCACTTATCAGCAGACACTGTTAATAAACATCCTGTATAATGGTATCAGCAAAGCCCTACAGAAGACATCCTGCTTCTGAAGATTCTCACCAAA
>JAWWMO010000138.1:61261709-61278998 GCA_035047845.1 Dendrocincla fuliginosa | reverse complement strand
CTGACAAAGATCATAATGAGTTTTTCCTCTACTTCTGTGAAATTTGATGGTCTTTTGAGGCTTGGTAATGTCACTCAGAGAAAAGCAACTAGATCTATGCAGACTTTCTTCAGTAATGCAGGCCAGATACTTTCCTCCAGAGATTTTCTGTATTGAAGCAAACATATAGTATCTAAATAAAAGAGGTTTTCTATTAAACATGCAATCGTGCATTAACCCCTCTGGCATGCTGTTCCAATCCAACAAGACTAACACTGGAGGAAAAGTGTACAGGCAAGCCAAGGCAACAAGGGTTCTGACACTGTCCACCGTGCTACTGCATGTAATTCTCATGAGGACTCAAAATTCCCAATTTTATGGAACTAGGAGAAATCTATTTGGCTTTACAGGTTAATAGAACAGTAAAAATAAGCTTGCACTTGCTCACCTTGAGAAAACTATGAACACCTTCATTAAGAAAAGTTTTACTAAGGAGACTCTCTTGTTCAGCTTTCCGTCTCTGTCTGAACTCTTCTTTCTTCTTTGCACGGCACTCCAGTCGTTTCAAGATCAGGTCTTTACTTTGTTGCATACATTCTGGAACATAAACCACAAACAATTATGCGCCACAACTCCACAGGGGGAAAGCAACATCTGCTACTGTCACACAACATAAGCTCACAGAAATCTGTTAGTGAGTGAAATAGACAAGTAATTACCATGCAGGATTTGAAATCTGCTTCTTACCCTGATGGTCTTTTTAGATGTGAACTTTTAAGTCATTACATGGCACTTAAATCCATCAGGTTTTTGGATGGCTACCATCCTGAATTCTCCCTTTCACTGGTGCTGCTGCTTATGCAGAGGCAGTGTGTTAGTTCAAGAAAGAGATCCCCTCCAGCCGCTCCCCAAACCTCCCCCTCCTGCTTCAGGAAGGTCCAGAAGTGGCTCATTACTTAATTGCAGATATGCAAATACTGCTACAAGGACATGGGCAGTAACATATGGTGGGGAGAAAAGGTTTAAGTAGTGCTAGTTCAGATTAGCTTGAACTGGCATGCAGCCATACCAGGCTTCCAAAGTGACTTATCCAAGAAGCTGCAGCAAAAGTTGTCAAGGTCCCTATGATTTTGTGCTAGTACTGTGAAATATTTGGAACTAAATTCCTCCACCCTTCATCCCCACTATAGCTCTAAGTGATCTATATATTAATGAATCTATGTGGACCCTGGGCTGCTGAGTGGAATTGGTGTTTTTGATGTTCTACCATTACATCATGTCTCATTGCCTGTTCACCTAAGAATTTTATTCATTTCCCCCACTTGCCCTGCCCCAAAGCAGTACTTCACTGCTGACACAAGCAGCTAAAGAGGAACGCAAAAGAATAGTTATCTGTGCCTGCTGTTCTGCCACTGCATCAAGCTGCTCTAATTATGAGAAATTTTGTGAGGAAATAAAGGAGCAGAGTACTGCAGCACGAAGCATGTTACTTATTCTCCTGCTAACTTATTGTGCTTATCCACAGGCTGAGCATGCACTGACAAAACATTTGAAAGTGCAGTGAAAGTATAGGAAAGCCTGTGATGAAAATACCACCCAAATAAGTGTAGTAATGTTTCATTTTTAAACAGTACTTTTCTCTTTACTACTTCCTTGTTTGTTTCCAAGGAGCACAGTCTTGCTGTCTTTGTGCTCTGCTTGAGAATAATAGGTACAGTACTTAGGAGCTCATAAGAAAGGTCAATGTAAGACTCTATTGGGAAAAATGATGCACTTCAGATAATTTTTTTTAAATCACATTTCATTTATATCTAAACCCAGGAGATTGATAATGCCTTTCTGCACAGGATGTACTAACTACCATATATAGATATATAACTATAAACACCTACTTTGCATAAAATCAAGGTTTTGACAAAAGTATTTTTGCTTTGGAAAAAGAAAAAATAGACAAAAGGAGGAAAAAGCACCCAGAGACATCTGTTTATACTTAGCGTATACTAGCATATACTTATGCTATGTATAGGTTCAGCCACTTATGCTAGTCGCTGAACCTATACAAAGACCATGAAGTAGGTATAGCCAGTTTTAGAAACAAACATCCATGGAATAAACTGTATCATGATATATGCAAATTTGTGAGCATCAGTGAACTGTTCACACAGGTAATTGATGTTTTCAAAGTGGAGCAAGTCCATAGCATGGGAATTCCAATCACTTTCTATGACGAAATGACTGGCTCAGTAGATGAAGGAAGAGCAGTGGCTATTGGCCACCTTGATTTCAGGAAGGTTTCTGATGCAGTCTCCCATCAAATCCTCATAGGGAAGAGGATGTTAGGTAGGCAGACAGTGAGATGGATTGAAAAATCTGGACAAAGTCCACCTGGAAGCTAGTAACTGGTGGTGTACCCCAGGGGTCAATACCAGGTCCAGTCCTGCTCAGTAATAGCACATCTTTTCACAAGAGTGATAGCACATCTGCACATCTGGCTCCACATGGTAGCAGGAGATCGTAAGACAGTGCCTTGTGTTAGCCAGTATCACCAACAATATCAAGTGCATGAACAGTAAATGGAGAAATATCACATATACTTGTAACAAATGTGACTCTTCTTCAATATTCAAATTAATGAAATAAGGTATAGATTATGTGAACTGTAGAGTAGGTTCACAGTAGTACCTTAAAGACAAAGTTCCTATTCCAAGCATACACCATTCAGATTTAAACTGTTCTTGGACAATTCATCACTATCTTTTTAAAACAGAGAGCTTTAGGGCTGAAGACATAATTATTAAAAATTTTTAATATAGTAATATTAAACTCATACCCATATTTATTAAGTCACGAGCTCAAGCCTAAGTACTCACCATTACTGAAATGTGCCAGCTGTTCCCAGAAGGCCTTGTGCAGATCTGTTAGAAGTTCTTCCTTTTGTCGGACTGAAAGACTATTCTTTACAGTTAAATGGTCCAGAATATTTGATACAATATTTAATTTATTCTTGCACTCCTCTGGTATATAGGACTTAAGTGAATCGATCATTTTCACCATAAGCTCCCAGTTGAATAACCTTTCCTGAATGTCCTAAAACAAACATGAAGTCCTCTTTAGAAACCAAGAATGTGTCTTTGGTTGTGCTTTGCTTTCATTGAATTAGTCATTCCCAAATCATGCAGAAAACTGCAGATGCTTCTCAAGACCATGTGAATAACAATCTTCATATACTTAAATATTTCTGAGTATCTCGATCAGTGCAGGATAGCAGTGGGTTTACTGCATGTTCACTTGCAAAGCTAATCTAAAATTATTGGTGTTTCTCATTATTTGTAGCTGTCAAGAAGACATTAAGTCAGTAAAAGAGAACAAGCTTGCAAAACAAATACTCAAGGAGGAAAGATGAACAGAAGGGCAACATGGAAGTCCTGGACCTCTTCACTAGGTACTCTATGGCACAACAGTACATGCCTTCATTTTGAAATGAGAGTGAGTCTTCATAAACTGCAATAGAAGTTGAACTTTTTGCAATAAAGCTCACAGAGACAACTTGAGTAAGCAGTCTACATCCTGAGGGGGGACTGAAAGGCTCTGAACACTTACATCACTCCTTCTGTTCAGATTGAACTAAATTTCTCTCAACTTTTATTTCTTTTTCTACTTTACCGTTGCTCGCACATCTTGAGATTCACTTAACAAGCTTTCTACTGCAATCATCTTCTCGGTCAGATCCATCATTATCTTTGTTGCTTTGGCACTTGAGCATTTTGACTGGTCCAAAAAAGCCTGCTGGGCTTTGTCAGTCTGCTTCCAGAAAGCTTCCATCTGTGGAATATGAATCAAAAAACAACCCGTGTTCCCTCATTAATCATCTGATATTTCTACTGCAAGGGGCATACGAGTCTACAGAGATACAAGTCACTGAGACAACAGACAGCTTTCAGTTTCAGTTATAGTAAACAATCTGCAAAACTAAAGAGCTTGTTTACTACATAACACACTTGGTGGTGAAATATAACCAGTAGGTCAATCCTGACCTTTTAATATAACCTTTTAACTCGCTAAGAATTTGTTGTTAGTTTTCCATATATTGCATTTATAAAAAGATATTACGTTTTTAGTATTAATGAGAAAAACATAAAAGATAAACTTTTTTCTGGGAAGTTTATTTAGCTGTAGGAGCATGCATTCCAGTCAAACATTTTTTACAAAAAAAGGAAAACTGAAAATTGTTACTATTTTTCACCATCAAAGTCTTTCATAGCCAGATGCTACATAAGCACTTTATTAAGCACTGGAATTTAGTACTTATGCAGTATCAGCAGAGTGTATGTGCCCATTCTGATAGATTATTGCATGGCTAATCTCTAGTTTTAGGCTCTGATCCCATAAACACAACTGTGCACAACTGTGTATATTCTGTGGTCTCCAATGCAATTACTAGTACACATAAAGATAAGAAAATGTATCCAACACCAAGATTTTTATTAAGTATTCATGAGTTTCGGAAAAAAATGTGACTATGGCATCTGTGAGTATGGAAAAAACCCCTTTATATTATCAAGGGAAGACTGGATTAGTTCAAGGTCCTGATCTATACATATCTGCACAAAGAAATCATGTTCAATAAGGATGAAAAGCATCTGCAGGCTCAAGAGTGACAGACCCACTGAAGGAAGATTGCTGCTGGTGAATAACTGCTCCATCTTGCTCAGCAAGGTTGCCAGCAATTTTTTTAAGTGATTAACTCTGGAGAACTCTGAACAATCAATTTTTCACAGAGTGAAGTTAAATTGCAAAAGAAACTTGACATGGATATACCAACATTACCAGGACTTCTGCTGTAAAGTGAAAAGTTCAAAGAATGAAAAGAAAGCTGAGAAAATTCAAAGTGAAGCCCTTGACCACCAGACATTAATGTTAACTCCTGTATGAAAAAGACCCAAGGCTGAGATGATGGGCTGTTTAGTCCAGGGCTGAAGTGCCAAAGTCAATCAGCACAGGCAGCTCACAGAGCCATCAGTCTGACTAGTCACTCTCTCATTTTCATCAGCAGTCAGTTTGCTCAAACCTCAAAAACAGGACTGGGAAGGAGAATATCTCACAGATTACTCAGTTTACTGGAAAGTAATAGACAGAATACTCTTAACCTCCAGTTTTCTATCCTAAAATCTATTCTAACACAGTGAACCTACTTTAGAGAAAAAAAAAAAATCTTTCCTTTGAAAATCAAATGCCTTCTATCAAATGATAGTTTTACATAAAAACCATGTAAATGTATTCTAATGTGGAAAGGTGATAAAAAATATTTTGCTAAAGTAAATGCACAAAATGTACTAAAACACTGCCCTGCAATTATTTTTTAAGTACTTCTTTCAACTGAAAAAATTTTGTAGTCTCTTATTACTCTCTTAGTTAAGGGGATTGATGAAAATAAGGTGCTAGGACGAAAACTTCTAAAAGTCAGGCTATACACAGGCTCGAAATAAATCTTAACATCAGACATGCAATAGACATTTGTCAACTACAAACCTACTGTGATAGAACAGTAGTGTTTTACAAAAAACATGAAAACGTTTTATAAAACATTTTTTTGTATGAAACACACATAAGCACCCAGAGGGAACAGGAGATACTTTGCTGGAGCAATACAAAAATGTTTTCAGCACTTGTACAGATATAAAGTTCTAACTGTGGACTAGTTAACAAAACCATTGCACTAAAGCACTTCCCACCAAAAGAATAACATTAAAATCAAATTTTAGAAAAAAATAGAAAGTTACATTATCTATTACGTGCTCAGAATACTCCCTTTCCTTCCTTTCTAGGTCTTCTAGAGTCTGGTACTCTGAATTCTGGGCTCCTGACATCTCAGTATTCTGGAGTATAGAGTCAAGTTGTTTCTGTAATTCTTCAAAATCCTGGAGAAAAAAAGCAACTCATATGTTACACAGAAAAACAGACATGACTTCTGAATTTGGGAGTGGATTTGTGCATCAGTTCTGGCTCATGGCTAAGGAAGATGAACAACAGTGTTCAGAAAGTTCTGTCTTTGGGTAATGTACCTTCTGTAGCATGTAGGGAGATCCCCAAATAAACGTCATCTCTGAACTACACTTAATACACATACACACACTTCCACTAGTATGCAAGTACAATCAAGACTGCATTCAAATTTTAGTAAATACTGCTTCATGAGCTTTCATACTAACAATCCCTGGAATCCATCTACAGATACATTTACTTTAATGCATGTGCCACAACTTAAATGGCAGCTACAAGTGTACACACTGTGTAAAAGCTGAGATAAGCATCCAGATGATAATCAGATAGTGATTCCTGTAGAATGCCAGTACACAGGGATGAACATACCCATAACACTCATAAGGGACAAATTACAGGCTGCAGGATTATATGAGGTTTGACAGTTTTTCAGTCCTTAGAAAACAAGAAAAGTTTTTCTGAAAGCTAATGGTAGCACCAAATACTAATCTGCTGCCATTGCTTTGTAGGTTGACACTGAAACAGATGATTCTTTTGTTGCTGCAACATCCCTCACATAACAAGCATTTACTTCTAATACCACCCACTTTTGGGTGTCAATGCATTAACTTGACACCCTTACGCCTTAAAGAAACATAACTAGATTTTGACATGCTTCACAAATGATTTCATCAAAATCTCATGAATCTTTATGATACAGAATTGAAAGAGAAAAATGCTGTCTGCAATAAAGTATGTAACAGTTTTGCTTATTGCCAAGATCTCTTTTACATGGCATTCCTAAATTGCCCCATTCCTTCTGCGATATCCCAGCTCTAAGGCTGTCAGGTTTAGAAGACCTTTCCATCCATCATATAGGACACAGAAACCCCACACTTAAACAACTGGACTACTCTGGCAATTATTGCTCCTAATAATCCAGATTTAATCTTTGTCCTGAAGCACCTTAGTTAGATGCATGAAGACAATGATGCCATCAAACTTGACTGAGGGTTAGGCTGTATCAGGAAACATGCCTAATTTATATCAGCTCTGTTTATAATCTGATGTCATTACCAAAAGTCCATGAAAAAAAAAGGATTTTGCACACCTACGCTCACTAGATTTAAGACAGAAGAAGAATGCTTTAAGGCAAAATACATTCTGGTATAAATTATATGGTACAACTACAGAGATTCCTTATAGTAATTCACAGATTGTGAGACTGTACAAAGTAAATCAACATCTAGAGCTGACAGGCTGATAGACTAATACCTAAATGTGAAATAACATCTATATGTATGAAAAAAAAATACTCAGTATTGTAATTGGGCTGCTCTCAGCACAAACATGCAAGACTTGGATTGGCAGACACCAAACAACCTTACTTAAGTCCAAGCTTCCTACAGGAGACTGGACCAGACAATCCCCATATGTGCTTCTCAGTACAGATTTTTCCATGACTCTAAACTGGAAAAATGGAAAGTGGAACCAGTAATTCTCTTATTTTGTTTAGTTTTGTAACATTTTTTTCCTTCTAATAACATTAGAAATATGACCGTGACTCCACCTGAAATGCATATTGACTGTCTTTTAGTTCAGAAGTGGCACATGGAGTTTGATACAAATATGTGAAAGAAAAAAGGATATATTTTTCCTTGATGAATGCCTTGAGCTTTGTTCTGGTACTATATTTCCTGCTATTTTATTATCTGTAATGATTCATGGGATCAAAGTAAGTCCTGATAATTAGAAATTATTAAATTTGAGTGAATAAGGTTCACGATGTTCTGTTTGCTTAAATGGATCAAACTACAAAATACTTTTATCCTTAACACACATCACTGATTACACACATTGCTGTCCTGATCACTTCATACAACAACAAAGAGGAAATTCATACAAGGTAATGAAGAAAACCAACCAACAAGGGAGTTTCCTTGCATTTCTTCAGAAAAAGATTAGAAATTACATTGCTGTTTAACAGGAGTAGGTGAGATAGTCTGCTATGGTAATAAGATTAACTCTTATTTTCTGTGGTCTTAAATATTAATGAACAAACCCACTTACATTTTCTTGAATTAAAAGGATCTTCTTGAAAAAATCATCACTAATCTTCTTTTTACTATAGAAGTCTGTGAAGTATATTTTGAGAACCTGAATGAACATCTGTTTAAAAGGAAGTAAACAAAACACAAGTTAAGTGCCTGTTCAACATTGTAAGGACACCTTTGGGATAACTTTTGCTGACTTAAATTGATCAGGGAGATTATAGTGAATCATAAGTGAAATAACAGATACATCACCAGCAACTCTCCAATACTTCCATTATGAAAAGTTCTTTAGTTTTGGCTTCAGTAAGATACTCGAAGATAGTGTTACACTCTAATAACAACAAGGACATAATCTTCTATATCCTAGTAACTAGTTCGACACATTTGAAATTGTACTTGACTGGAGAAAATGTACATGACTTAAAAATACAAAGCCCATTTTTCTAAAGTTTAATGAATCCCTAAATTCAAAGATACTAACTATTCTAATGATAATAAAGATTTGTTACAATGATTTCAACTGCAGTCAGCCACATGAAGCATCAATCATTTTTATATATAACCCAAAAGTAACCATCTCAAGTCCTAGTTGCCTTCTTTTACACGAAACATACTTATTTTCCACTAGTGAACCTTTTTATTTTTTAAGACTGTAGTACTAGTGTCTCCAAAAAGATGTTTTTGAATGTTTTTAACACCCAGAAAATTTTTGTTTAACCTTTTCCCCTCTTGTCTCAATTAGGAGTTTTAGTGTAAAGACAATTCACTTCATTATTAAATGCTGCAGCATTTTCCAATATGAAGATAAAAATACGTGAAACTTAACTGCCTGTTACTTGTATACTTGAAAACAGAAGATGCAGAACTTGCTCATTTTAAACATATAAAAACATAAATAAAAACGTATTTACATAGAAAAAACAGTTATTGAAGACAATATGTTGCCTGAACAAAATCTGGAAAAAATGTTGTAATTAGAGCTCAGTAGAAGAGAAAACCATAAAGTAGCCATGTTTTGGATCTCACTTGCAAATGTTTTGGATAGCAGTTTGGCAAGTTTTGATCACACCACTAAGACACAACATACTCTAAAAAGACCAAAAAAAATAATTCAGGAAAAGACTGAAAGAAAAGTTTCCTTAGACCCGATGCTAAGAAAGAATGACTGAAATCAGAGAAAGCAGAGTAGAAAAGGAAAAAAACTATTCTCTAGACTGATTTATTTTTTCTTATTTTTTCCCATTTTTCCCTGCTAACAAAAATAAAAAGTTATTTAAATATTCAGCTAAAGGTCAAAGTCCTTTATGGTGATTTCTACTGGGCCACAAAGCATATCAGATGCTCATTTTCTCAGTGTTTCTGTGATTACATCACTGTGTTGTTACTTTACCTTCATTTACAAATTGATGATTAACTTTGACATCAAGTTCAACCTAGGCTAAACTTCCTTCTGGAATCTGATTGCAAGTTTCCTTTCTCATCTATTGAGATGAGAATAATGCATCAGAATAGAAATTGTTTTCCAGGTTTACTTTTACGCTTCCTCTTTTCAATTGTGTAGAAATTTGTTCAGAAAATCCCACCCTTTGAAATATATTCTGTGCATTTAGTAAATTATATCAGAAATGACCTATCTATTTAAACAGAAGTCAAGCAAAATGGAGATGAAAAAGCTATAGACTTTATGTCTAGAATTGTATTAACTGAGCTAAAACTCAGTAGCAGTAATGAATCTATAACTGAACATAATTAGCCACCATAAACAACTGTCCTAACTGAATATCATATGGCTTTAATTGTGTATATTTTTTTTCTTGCCAGCTTTGGATGCTGTGACTTGTGCAGGTAGTTATCTATGCTTTAAATGGTACCTTAATTCCTCAGTCCTACAAAATCACGACTATTGTACTTATCACAATGGCACTGATTCAGTTGAACTGAATTTTCAATTTTATTCTGAAAGCTTGAGGTCTTTCCAGTTACAACACACAGGTATTGTCCTTAGGGCAAACTCATCCTTAAATAATTTATGACCTCTTTTTATGAACCTCAAGTGCTGTATGTTATTCTCCGGAGTAAAGTTTAAAAGCAAATTTTTATATTTGCCATATTGCTATTTCACAGACCAATATAATTCATTATATTTTACTCCTTTATGAAGCTCATAAATATGCAGGAGAAAAAAATACAGACAATAATACCAAAATGCAACTCTGCTACACTACATCCCAGCCAGTTGTTTATGCTTTTTCCCAAACTGATATTCAACTAAGATGTACAAAACAAACAGCAAAAAATGAGAAAAAAGTACCTACCACATGTTTTTCTTTTCTGAGTTCAGTATCAAGAAGCATGAGATCTTTTAAAATTAGACTGCAAAGGCAGAGCTTAACATCAAAACTAAAAGAAAGATTAAAAAAGTGTTATTATCAATCTAAATTATGGTTACACAAAAGGGCAACACCACATAATAGTTTCATTTATCCACTACACTCTCCTAAAACCACTTCCCCAAAACAGCAGTTAAGTGACTTTATGCCTACATTGCCTTCTCTTTCAGATAAAACTTTTGTATGTAAAAGTAAGCAAAACAAAGTAGTGCCTCTAACAAAGCTGGAGTTGCAGTTTCCTTTAGAAAAAGGCAAGGTAAACATAGGCATGAGTGTCTACAACAAAGGAAATACATGACTTCAAATTAAAAATAGCTATAATAAGAGTAAACATCTTGAAAATATTCTTCAACACTAGTACCTTCCCCAGTCCGTGACACAGCTATGATTTCCTTATCCTTGCTAATGAGCATACAGATACATGTGTATTCACCTAGGGGTGCAGCTGAAAGAATTCAGAGCTGACAGTCCATTTCGATTAGCTCTACCTGCTCATCAGTGGTACATCTGAGAAAGGAGCTGTTCTCCCACAGTAAGACAGGAGTAGCTCCCATTAAAACAGGGAGAACAGACCACTTGGTGTCCTCAAGGCACCTGCTGTGTGACTGGCCATTGTACAATGCAGAGGACTCCATCCCCAGCTGAGTGCACCATCACACATGTGAACCCAGCATATGAACCCTAACAAAGTGATCTCCTTGTCCTAACAGTGACATACCTTTTATGAGACAGCTTTTGCCAAAGTTCTGATGCCCAAAATTTCATAAATAATAAGCTGACTTTCAACAGACAGCATGATGTATTACTTCAATCTCCCCAACCACCTTTTTAGGTTTATAAGCAAATAGCCCTGTCTCAATGTGGTGATTGCATGCATTCAAGCCTAGCCTTTGGTTTGTAACAGACCTTTCGTGACTGTCCTGAAAACCACTGGGCCCGCTAGGAAATAACCAAACACAAGGGCAAGTTTACTGCTTACCTCTCACATGTCAGCACTTCAGGGAAGCTGGTCACCTTAAGGAAGGCTTGAGCCTGAAATCTGTCATCACTGGTTGTGGAGTGTATTGTTGTAGAGGAACTACAGTCCTCTTTGTCACCCTGGCTCAGGGATCCCAGGCTGCCTGATGTAGATGTCTCCACAACTTGATTAGGCAGAACTGCCTGCTTTGGATTCTCATGCAAAGATGGATTGGATGAGCCATCTGCCAAAGGCTACAAGTCAAAGAAAATTCACAAGGTTAATTAATACAACACAATAAGGAGATAAACATTTCATCAATTTGCAGTATTTGCTTTCAAGTGAAAAATTAATCAGTGTACACAGCAAAAAGCGTTTCCATATAAATTAAGATTCGTCACACTGACAGGTTTTTGCACTGCCCAGGGAAGCGATCTTCTATTGTTACTTAGCTGCTTGGTGCATGCTTTCTTCCCTTCAGATCCTTGTGGGGTTTTTCTAATGGCTCCTTGGACAGATTCAACTTCCATTAATGTTAATGGGCAGACAAGTCTCTTAACTATAGTGACAATTGACTGGACATGCAAAGCATTGCAGGTTTCAGGGGGAGCTGAAAGCAGCTGATGCCTTACAGAATAAGCCCTGAGTTAATGGACTATAAAGAAAGATCCCTATTAAGCAGATTGGCAATAAATTTTCTTCTTTACTCGACTCTGCAATTTACTGTGACACAGAACAATTGTCATTAATTTTTACAAGTATAATCTAAAACCTTACCCTAAATTTCTGATTGATGGGATAGATCACTTTTGCCTTTAATGCAAATGCTGTGATGTTACTATTCAGAGGAGACTCGCTTTCCTGTATGGAAAAAACAGAAAACCATTTGGGAACAGCAGCAGATCTGGTGATTATTCACTCTAAGTATTGCATGCCCCTTTTTGCTACAAAAAAATAGAATTGATAACTCTTTATTGATTGCTTTTGCTTTGGCACAAGAAGTCTTCTCATAAGACTCATTCAGAGCAGGAAAACCCATTAAGGGAACTCTTACCATTACCACTGCTACAAAAATGTTTTTAATCCTGCAAGGGAAAACAGGCAGGTACTCACAAGATATTTTCATTTTTTCTCGTGTCACACACATACCCCCCCCTCCTACTCTTATCAACAACTAAAGATTTTACATGAGACTGAAATTAGCTTAATAATAAAAATTATTAAAGCTCCACAGATGGTATCATGGCTATAAATTCTGTCTTTCAATTTAAATAAAGAAACAATAGATTAAGCAATACTAGTCATCATTTTTTTTCCATGCAGAACTTTAATAGTATAACCGTTACTTAAAATCTAGAGAAATTAACGTTTTTCCAAATAATTTTTTATAGATAATGCATTATTTTCATACAATCTGCTATATCACATAATCTGACTTTCTGCTACTCCCTTCTTCTAGCCACTGAAACAATGGGATCATCAGCTTTGTTTTGAGAGGTTACGTATGGCTTAATAAAAGTTTGGCTATAAGCAACAGATAAAACATGCAAATCCAAGCATTAGATTTCCTATGCTATTTCAGTTTTGTCATATGAAATGAAAGAATCTGACTTGTCAAAGCAAAATTTTCTTTATATAGTTTTTCCTAGGAAATATCAAAGAACTAATAGAGTCTAAAAATAGAAATGGGAAGAGAAGAGCAAACTATGTAATTCATTAGATTTCTATCACTGCACCTTTTCATCTCCATTTCGCTTATTTCCAGAAGTCATTTTTGAATTCACTGATAAAGTTAAAAGCATGGGGGCAGCATGTAAAACACTTGTTCATACTGAGTAGTCTCAGTGCTGCAGTACATATTCAGGCACAGGAGCTGACAGAGCTATTGCTCTGTGGTGGCTGGAGGCAGATCAGTCAGTCCACAGCCAGAAAAGCCATACCCATACCTCAGTGTGGTAGGAACTTATATATCCTGCTTCTCAGGAGGCATAAGTAACACACAATTATTATTTATACAGTAATTATGGTATTATTGCAATGCAGAAGATCTCAGAATGAAAATACGTTTTTCTGAAGTGCTCTAACCTAATTAAAAGCATTTTCCATCTATGCTTCTTCATGAATTGTCAATTTGATGCTATTAACAGCAAAATTTGATGGTAGTAACAGCAAAAGCCTCTGGAAATTGGAACAAATGAATAGAAACAAAATATATGTAACTTCAGTAGTTAGACAAATAGGTGGGAGAAAGTCCCCTCAAATAAAAAGGTTACTCCTTAATGTGTTATAAATGACCTACCATGTTTGGAAAATGGATGTAGTTGTGAATGATCATCTTTTAAAGAATGTGATCCCATTTCAAAAGCACTGGTAACATGCATAAAGATGTATAATTGTGAAAGTTCTCCCACAGGATTTACACTCCAAAAGAGAATGTAATCCATGCTCACTTGTTATGCTGTACATTAACTCAAGCAAAATGACCAACCATGGTTTGACACCATTCCCGATCACAAAACTGAAACCAAGATTCATTGCCTGTCAGGGTTTAAACCAACAGTAAAATGTTAACAATAATATCTATCTTCTCCGTGTTCCGCAATTAGTTCTTGTTACAAGCTAAGCAGCAGACTGGATGGCTTTTCTGCAGGTATTTAATTTACATATAACAGACCGGATTGAGTTAGCTGAAATGCACATTTTTTTTAAAATGTGCAGTTTAACCATATCATTTAGCTTCACCAAGAGCAGTCAAACCACCCTTGGGTGAAAGGTAGTGATCTAACAACTACATGGTAGGACTAGTTCTCCTGTTATTTTGAGATTACTGAGAAAAAAAAAAAAAGGCATTTGATTTTTTCATTGAGGGTGGGTAAAGTTTACACCTTCTCCTACTTTTCTACTCCAATTGCTTCTCTAATAGTTCATAAACCCCAGCTCACCACAGCGGTCTTTCAGTACTTGGCTTACTTTGTTACCATCAAAATTTCTCTAATAAAGCCCTTTGTCCAGCGAAGAATCCACTATAAATTATCAATACTTAAGAACTATTCCTTATGTCAATGGTGTTAATTTATCCCATCAGCCTTTTGAAACTAAGGATGACAGAGAGACGGAACCAAAGAAGCCTCTGTGTAAAAAGAACTCAGGATCTTGATTAAAATATCCAGAGTCCTCCATCTGAAATGGAACTCATAAAGGTGAATGAATGCTTGAAATGGCTGCATTCGTAAACAGCAATCAACTCCCACTCTCCATTTTACACTTTTTCTGAACACTTTTCAAAGTCTCCTCTCCAAACCCACTAAAATTAAGAGAGTTTAGAGCAGGCTTATCACTACACACAGCAAAAGGGACATCCACCACCAAGAGCAGAGCTTTACCTCCAGGGCCATTTCCTCTTGTGATGTATAGGGTTCTGCTTTATTTTGTGTGAACGTGTGCTCTTTCTCATCAGAGTTGAAGCTTTCCAGAAGTCTCTGGGAGTCATCTTTCTGAAATTCCAAGAGAAAATACATAAAATGTAACAGAGGTCAAGCAGATTACTGGAAACATCTTTGACAGCAGTCTGGATACATTCATGTCTCCACTGTGAAAATTATTTCAGTATTAGTTGAAAATTTTGGAAAAATACAAGCTGAAAATGAATGAAAATTTTACATATTCAGGAGGGAATTATTAAAATTAATGAACTTCATTAATTTGTCATTCCAGAAGTAGAATCTTAATATAAAAAGCTTTAAGAGGCTGTAAACATGTTAAATCAATCCATCTGCTCTTAAACTGTCTTTCTACAGGCTATGGAGTCAACCTCACAGTGTGAGCTCAAACTTCTCAATTGAAGCAAGATAACTAAAATTGCCTACAATTATCGGCAATGAAGAGAACACCTTTTGCTCCCCTGCTATCCTTGCTTTTACTTTGGATACAGAAGGCTGCAATACTTGCAGTTCAATACCTGCCATACACAAGACAGGGTTTGCTCCACAGCATTGGTGGGGCAGCCAGTGTGAAGAACAAATGTCCTAAGGCAATCCTGCTCAATTTGGGCAATCCGACCCATAGGATACAACATGCCCACCCTGTAATGTGCTCTGCATGCACCAGAAGGCAGTTTACTTTTCTTTCAAAATAAATAACACTTTTACAGAGGCAGCATTGATTTTAATGGCATTTAAACATCTAAATGTATCTGAAGATCCAGGCCAGAGAAAAGGGACAGCTTCTATTTCCTATTGACATACATGACAAAAAGGATAAAATCGTACACTGCTACATTTGAGTTGGTAGTGGCAGTACAATAGAGATACACCTATTAAGGCAGAGAAAATGACCAATTGAATCAGAGAGGCTTGCACTCACACAGGATGCATTGATCCAGCATTTGAAGTGCCTCCATTAGTAGGCTCAAGTATGGCTTCAAACAGAGTCTCAAAACTCCAAATTAAAAGCAGTTGTGAGCAAGAGAATTTGTCTTCTATATCATGTTTAATGATGATCAACACTAGCAGATGCACACATGCAGCAGAGCTGCTATAGCTCAAAAAAGTGTGGTGAAAAACCAAGCCAGTCCAGAGCACCCACTGCAAGAACTCTCTGAAGGGCTCAAAATTTTCCAGCTGTGCCAGCACCAACCAGAGCTATGCCCAGTCAATCCAACATGACCTGGGCCTAAATGTGATGGGAGAAAGAAGCATACATTGATAACAATTCTCAGAAAACGTATCTGCCCAGTAGTGGTTCTGTGGGTGTGGGCTGCCTCTTCAGTCTTGATCCAAACAAACATTTTATGTAATAAAGAGTCACGAAGCATCCACCACATTACTTGAAACTTTAGAAAAGCAAATACATTATTGTAATAAGTATGTATATGATTCATGCCAGTAGGGAAACAAATGGTTTTACTGCACCCTCATAAAACAATAAAACCAACTGTTGTAAGGTCAGCAGTTTCCCTGAACCTTTATCAAGGAATACCTGAATTATGATGAGAAGTTATCAAGACATTAAATTGTAATGTAGTAATTAACCAGTTGTAAAAATAATGACTTAACTGTAGCCATATAAGGAGAAGTATGTAAAATTCATATGTATACCATGTAGTGAATATGTATAAAGTGGCTGGATAAAAGCCAGACACTCATTATACCTGACACACAAGTTGGTGGAGCAGACTCCCCCCTTGTATCCAGGCCTGCATTGCTCTTACCATATAATAAACCTTTTTATAAAAAAATAAATTCATTTGGTTGAGGCTCTGTTTCTCACGGTTATTAACAAAATCACACAATTTAGAAAACCCTGTTAGTCTGGCACCAAGCGTCCTGTCAGCTGTGTTCGGGCTCCCTTATTTCTTAGGTACCCACGTGTGCACCCTCAGCGCAAAGTCACTGCTGTGCGTTAGTACTAACATTCTGTGCTACCTGTAAAATGAACTTTGGAAAAGCCTGCAAAACGCTTTGGAAACAAGATTACTGCTTTAGGGTGGGAATTTTTTGTTTATTTTCAATTCTCTCACGAAGCTTCTGCAATCCGGGTACATCTCCCATTACCCCCAAAAGCAGCCCGGAGCGTCGTGCTGCGAGAGCCAACTTCTGGGCCACCTGCGGCAGAGACGACAGGCCACCGGGGCAACACAAACCCTCACACCGGCCTCCTTTTTGAGCCAGCCCGTTTGTTTGACGATGGAGCGCTGCCTTTCACCAGGCAGAGGTGTGCCGGGAACCACGGGGCTCCCACTTTCCCCGGGCTGGGCCGGCCGGCGGCCCCTTCGGCCCTTCACGACCCCCGGTCCAGTCCCGGGGTGCTCCCGGAGTGCTCCCCGCTGTCCCCGCCGTGCTCCCCGCTGTTGTTCCCCGCTGTCCCCGCCGTGCTCCCCGCTGTTGTTCCCCGCTGTCCCCGCCGTGCTCCCCGCTGTTGTTCCCCGCTG
>JAWWMO010000138.1:61179348-61261609 GCA_035047845.1 Dendrocincla fuliginosa | reverse complement strand
CTGCTGGCGGTGCTCCCCGGCGGGCCCCCCGCACAGCCCCGCGCAAGGACGGCGGTAAGCGCTGTGCCCGCGGCCGGCACGGGAGCGGGCCCCGGGAGGGACGGCCCCTGAGGGCGGCCGGGGGAGCTGCCGGGGGTCGGCCGGGTGGGGCGGCCGCGGGGCCGGGACTGCCCAGTGCGGGAAGGACAGGGAGCTACCGGAGAAGGCCCAGCGGAGGGCCGCAAACTTGAGTAGGGGCCTGGAGCATCTCTCTTGGGAGGAGGGACTGCGGGGCTGGGCCTGTTAGTGTAGAGGAGAAGCCTGAGAGGGAATCTCGTAAATGCATATAAATACTTCAGAGGTAGGTGCTAGACTCTTTTTGATGGTGCCCGGTGATAGGCCGAGAAAGAGTGGCCACAAACTAAAACACGAGAAGATTCACCTCAGCACGAGGAAAAACTTTACACTGAGGATGGCAGAGCACTGGAACAGGTCATGGAGACTCTCTCTGAAGGCATTCAAAACCCTGGATGCCTTCCTGTGTAGCCCCCCTAGGTACCTTGGCAGGGGGGTTGGACTGAATAATCTCCAGAGGTCCCTTCCAACCCTACCAGTTCTGTCATTCTGTGTCTCTGCTTTACTGTGCTTCTGAGTGAAGGCCCTTGGTGTTTAGCCACAGAACCCCTGCCCACTGCTATCAGCCCCCTATGGGAAGGGCCACTAGCTTTTAGGATGTGACTTTTTTGTTTCATTCTTTCTACTTACCTAGATTTTTGTCTATCAAGCTATCTCAAAATGTGTTGACAGTTTTGCCCGTGTGGAGAATACCTGAGACTCTGCACACTGGGGAGCAGAGGGAGTCACAAATGATAGCTTGTGGTGGGATTACAGAGACAATCAACTGGAAATAGTATTGCAGGAAAATTAAAACAAACAAACAATATGCCAACTTACTCTACCAGAAGAAAAATTAATGTAGAACTTGAGAATATGTCTGTTAACAGTGTTATTGCATTAAATTAATTATTTTTGAAGCATGATGTGGCCCGTGGAATTGGCACTGTGCTAATGTGGAGCCCCTGGTGGTGCCCTCTGGTTTTATGGATGCTTCCTGCAGCAGAGTGGAAGACTTGTGCTGAATACCCAGGCTATGTTTTCCAGTGCAGACTACTGAGAACTATCTGAGTGTCAGATACAGCAGAAGGAAAAACAAGGAGTGCTGTTATGTGATTTGTAGTCGATGCACATGGACATACAAACACCATGTTTTTTTGTGCATCAAGCTGTTGTAAAACCACATGAGAGTGAATGCCTGGAGCCTGTGGAACTCAGGAGCCATTTGTGTGATTTCCTAGGAAGTAGGAAATAAATCTTAGCGAGAAAGCCACATTTTCTGCGTGTCTTTATGCATGCTTAGACCAGTGTCTACTTTTGTTACAGGTTCGTTTACACTGCAACTGTTGACACTTAGCATTCACATTTTTTGTGAAGTGAGAAATGTTTTCATACAAGGTTAACTAAAGTTGCAGCTCTAGCAATAACCAAAGTGATGGCTTCCCTGAGCAGGCAAATAAGAAAATTGCTCCTAACTTGATGTACTGTAACAGTGGTGTTGACATAAGTCAGTACTTGATATTACTCACATGCAGAGCTTGGTAGCAAACAGAAACAGCAAGCGCGGGTCACGTCACGCGGCAGACAACATTCCAAACTCTGTATTATCTCCTGCAAGGAAGCATTTTTGTTAAATGAAAACTTGCTTGTAGGAATACTACATCCTGATCAAAACACTGGGCGGTAACAATCCTTAAAAGCACTGGTTTCTTTTACTGACATTTTAGAGCTGTGATTTCTGTAGCAGTCTCTGTGGTCCAGGCAAAGGCAGGATGCTGGCACAGATTGCCTCACAAGCTGCAGTTTTTAGCATGTGGTCCCTTTGAAAGGCTCTGTGTAGTGCTCCAGAGGGAAAATGAGTGTAATGTCAGTAGACTCGATCATGTAATACAGACACATTCCTGCTGACTCCTAGTAATCACGTTTTCCTGCGTCTTCAAATATGCCTTTGAAAATGGCAGAGAACGATTATTTAATAAGAACAAACTAATAGCAAATCCTTGTAGTGCAGAGGCTCAGCCTGACAACATGAACTGTAAGTACAATTTGAGTTCCAAGTGTGCATGGCCACACTGGGAAGCAGAGCCTCATACTGCTTAACAAGGTGTGGGAGACGTCTCGAGCCATGTTGTGTCTCTTCTGGTAGTTAATTTTGTGAACCTCGAGGCTTTGTGGGATAAGGTTCTGTGTAACTGTGAGGCATAAATTCAGCAGAAAGTTTATTAGTAGACATTTATAAAAATAGTTATTTTTTATAATTGCGCTCTTCTAGGTTATTGAAGATAATACATGGCTTCAGAAAGAGATGGGATGCCTGGGAATGGCAGGTATGTAACTGTTTGCTCTCTCTTTTCAGTATCGTGGAAGTTCCAGGACTCACAGGGCATGGGTGTAAAGGTGAGCAGGGGACTGCAACTCTGCCCTGGTGGCCTGCTCTCACCAGCGGCAGGACTCTAGATCTTGAGCCACAGAAGAGTGTTTGCTCAGAAGTTAGGAACAAGGGTGCTCTAGGTTCCCTAGACAGCTCTTCCAGAATAAAGCCCCTGTGAGAAGGCCGTACCCTGCTCTGAATCGTTTTCAGGAGGAGCCATTTTTCCTCATTGAACATAATGGTGTAGGGGAGCACCCTCTGATGTCCAGGGGTTGCTGCAGGGTTGTGAAAAACCCATGTTACTTAAAGCTGATCAAGATCCTGTTCCTTTTCAGAAGCTAACTTAACCTTTGTGTATTTACTAACATTGTTGCAATACCTGCTCTTGAAGCTATTTTCAAAGAACTCTGCAATTACAAAAACTAATACACATTGTCCTGGACTAAGTTGTTAAAATCTTATAGGCATAGTGGGTCTGGAAGTACTGCTAGGATACTAACATTCTTTACAGCAGATATCAAGTATTTTTGTTAGAGATCTCAGGTACATTGAGCATCTTCAGTGGTAGTTGTCTAATCTGATTGAAATAAGGTATTCTGATACTTCAAGAAGTCCCTTACAGCTTGTAGTAGCTGTGTCTGAGAGCTGACTGCTACAAACTATATGTGAATTTAAACAAATCATTTAATTTCTCTGAATCTCTGGTCTTTCTTTTTCTCATATGTGTATATAAATAGTGTTCTACCTCACTCAAGAGCAGTAGAGATGAGCATCCCGAAAGGTTACAGCATCCTCATATAGCACATTAACAGGGCAACACAATGTCTGAAATAAACCCCCTTATCACTTCAGTTGCCCAAGAGATGATTTCATGACACATATTTGCCAAGAAATTAACATGCTTCGAAGCAGTCATCTAGTGAGATACCTCTAATTCCTTTGCCCTGTGCCATGGCTAATTCACAAATGAGTTTATTAATTTAAATACGAAAGCAAATAATTCATATTTGCTGAGCTTTCTTGTTTGGTTTTTTTTCAGTATTTATTCAATGCCGGCTTTTCTGTGTGTATGTTGCTTTCTGATGGGTTGCAGATTATTCAAGTATTATTCACTGATGGAGGAAATGCGTGTGGTTTTACATGTCAGAAGAACCTTTTGGCACTAAAGAAAAAGTTGAGGATTTGGACATGCAGTGCCTTTTTGTTAGTGGCTAAAATAGTGTGGCCAGCAGGACTGGGAAAGTGGCATCACTTTGAACTGGACACTGGTGAGGCTACACCTCGAATCCTGTCTTCAGTTTTGGGCCTCTCACAACAAGAAAGACATTGAGGTGCTGGACATGCTTGTCCAGGGAAAGGCAGCAAACCTGGTGAAGGGTCTGGAGTCTTTATGAGGAGCAACTGAGGAGTCTGGGATTGTTTAACCTGGAGAGAAGGAGCCTGAGGGGGGACCTTAATCACTCTATACAACTGCCTGAAGGGAGTTTATCAAGCATTCAAAAAGGCTGCCCAGGCAAGTGGTTGAGTCATCATGCCATCCCTGGAGGTGTTTAAAAGATGTGTAGGGACATGGTTTAGTGGTGGACTTGGCTGTCCTAGGTTTATGATTGAACTTAAAATTAAGGGTCTTTTCCAACCTAAATGATTCTATATTTCTGTGAAACTGGAATTTTGTTAGTAGGTAAATATGTGTGTTAAATGAGTGGTTGCTCAAACACTGAATTATATGCTTCAATTTATAATGGGGAATTGTCGCATTCTAATAAGCATGATTTTTTTAAACATACTTAAAGAGTTTTTAATGATTTGCCTAATCAGAGAACTAGACTCTTTATGCAGAAGAAGTTCTGGATTAAGGCAGAGAGATGGAAACTTCTGCAGAGAACTTTTGTCATTGAAACTGGCAGTGTGCTGAAGTGTGAAATGATTTGTGACAACACAGTGATCTCAGTGTTACTGTTGGAAGCTTTTTTGAGTTGTTTCTGGATAAGATGGGAAAAACAGCCCCAGAATATTTCCGTGATTGGGGAACACAGTGGATTTTGAAGAGTTACGTTGGAGTCTGCTCTGACTTACTGAAATTAGGCCTAGAACTAAATTTGTTTTATCTTGTTGATGCCCATGGTTTCTTTGACATTGTAACAAGAAAAGCTAATGGCAACATTGAAAACTGAAATACAGTAAATTGCTACCTTTGCTTGTTCATTGTTGTGTGTAATTGAAAGGACTTCAAATTGGATCTTGTATCCTGGATGGTTTTCAAGACGGAGTAATTTAGAACAACAAAAATACAGTACGCAAGTATCTTTAACTTCTTTCTTCCCCACTGAAGTAAAGCAAGGTTGATTAAAGCTTTGCTGATAAATTTGTGGGGGGAAAGCAAATTCCAATCTGAATTGGAATTCAGCATGTGAGAGCTATGAATTAGAATTAATATCTTAGTTATATTGCTTTTCTTCCTCTCAGTGTCAGACAATTTTAAATTCTGAACTTGACATTTCACAAACTTGTCAGTGTCTTCACTTTCCTACTGTAATTTGGCAGGTTAGGATGGGCTGTAAAGGTACAGGAGCCTTAAGGACATACTGGAATCTTTGCTGCAAACCTATTGTAATACTTTTCTATGTCCTCTTTAATTGCCAGAGCCAAGAATAACCTTCACCTTAACTTCTATCACAATGTTATACCTGCCCTTCTAATGACGGGCTGTCTGTTCCATAAACATGTTTAGGACTCAGCCTGTTTAGCTCAGTGGTAAAGGCTTGTGCTGTAACAGGTCCATGACCTTACACAGAACTAGTTTCTTAGCAAAGGACAGTATGGTGACTACAAATGGGTCGATTTCTTTTCTTAGATATCCATCTTCCTACCCTCAGTTTGTATGAACAGAGAGCCACTGTTGCCATACTCTCCATGCAGTAGGTGTGTTTTATGCCAGGTGGGATCCTTGTTACTTGCACTCCCTGAGCACCAGGCGAGTGCAGTGAGGGCTGGCAGTACAGAGCTCTCCTTCTCAAGCGTATTGCCTGTGCCTTCAGTGTGGTGGCTGGAGGCCCAAAGGAGCAAGAGGCCACCACCCAAAGCAGCAGTGCTCAAAGCTGGAATGGCAGATGACTACCTAGGGGGAACAGCAAAGAAAATAGAACATTAGCTAGCAGAGACTGTTCTGATCAACTGTGCATTTGTCGTTTCGTATGGTGGTGGCACTGCACGTGTGTGGGACTGAGTAAATGCTACAGTAACATGACTGGCAAAATATTACACCAATCTTCCAGCTGTTTCAGTGATATTAATATTTATTTTCATGTTTTCATTTTGTGATTCAACACAAAGTTGACCTACCAGCACTGGTAATTAACTAGGAACATGCAGTTTAAGACAGGGTTCTGGCATGTCTGTTTATATTGGGTTTATGTAGGATTAAGTCGTGGGAAAACATTTTACTAATGTGCTAATTAAAAGAGAGAGAAAATATTTAACAACTTGATAATACATTGTAAAAATGTGCAATATTTTATTAAGAAAAACAAAACAAAATTTCTTCTTAAAGGTGATGATATTGTCTCATATCTCAAAAGAAAGCAAAATTAATGCTTTTCTTTGATGAACTGTTTCACTTGGCATCTTTGGAGATGTTTGCAGGAAAGCCTCAGGTTAAGCCTTATGCTCTGCTAGTTTGCTCACTGGGAAATGTTTTGGCCTGAGGCATTGTAGTTCGGGAACGCCTGGTGGCAGCCTGGCAAGCCCAAACTGTTCCCCTGCTTTGCAAAGCTTTTCTGTTGAAAAGAAGGAGGAATACGTTCCATTTAGAAACTGGTGAAAGTGAAGACCATACATTCTTTCTAATGGCTTTTCTGAAAACAACCAGAAAAATGGCAAAGATTGAAGCTGTAAGTAGAAAAGAGTGAAGGGAACAAGGAGACCACAGAGTCACTGTCCCAGTTGGGATGCACCTCTGAAGGGTCACTGACTGTGTCACCATGGAAACTGTTTGCACTTCTGAGCAGCATGGTATCCAAAAGAAAGCTCAGTGCTTCCTAGTCAAGTGTTAGTATTTTCCAAGCTCAGATCAATCTATTTCTTTAAAAAAAAAAAAACAAACACCAAACAAAAACCCCACAAACAAAACAAACAAACAAGAAGTTCAGAACAGAAATCTAGACTATATGTGAAAACCACAGAATGTGTTATGCCTGTACTGTCCATTCTCAGATATTCAGCACCCAGCTTTTCAAGCAGTCATCAGTCACGTTCAGTCCATCTAGGAACTTACCTGGAAAGAGACAGCAGTCAAATTGATCAATACAATTATATTGTCTTCATTTTAAGAGTATGCAGCAGGTTATGTAAAAAAGCAGTTATGTTCTTGTAGGTCAGCTGTTGTAGTGACAGTTAAATATGTGTGGATCAGGAAAAAGTTATTTGACTGACAGTCAGTACTAGGAAAAACAATACTATAGAAAAGTGCTGCTTTAGTGTCAGGGAAGCCAGGGTATTACAGAATAGCCTATATTGTTAAAAATAAATGGGACGAATGAGAAAACCTGGAGAAAGGCAGTGGCACATGTTGCTGTATGGACACTTGTCATACTAGTTAAGTCTATTTAAACAAAACCTTCACTGAGTGCTGGGAAGATACAAGTGGATTTGCATAAACATCCTTGTCATCATCGTTAACATTGAGGCTGCTTAACATTATGTTAAAAACCTGCAAAATCCCCAACCTCCAATTACTGATGATGGAGCAGCCAAATAACATGCCTGGAGATTTCTGCTGGGAGCTGGACACATTATCTTGGGATTCTAAGTGATGACAGAGCACAATCTGAAAACAAACTGATCCTTGTAATTAGTAATCCAGAGATTTATTCAGAGTCAAGGAACACGATCAGTTAATTAAATTGTTACTGTGAACTTGATACCCTCCGGTGCATTTCCTCTAGTCTGGCAAGAACAAAAAGGGGAATTGGTGCTCTGCCTTCTTCACAGGAATGGGGTGACAATTGCACTAATACATGACATGGCATATATAAAATTATTCTTTTTCAGCTTTTGGAAACATGTATACAAAACTGCAAAGAGGCTTGTTCAGTAGTCAAAAACATTTAGAGCCATTGGAGGTGGGATGTAGTATGATACTTGGATCTGCTCGGGAGTGCCATGGCCAGGTGGGCTCAGATTGGTAGCTTGCAGGTCCATACTGCCCTTAGAATTCAACATTGGTGTCATCCTGAGTGATTTGGGCTGTTGCTTAGTCTTGAAATAGAAATATGTCATGCATGACTATCCTGAAAAAAATCCAACCCCAAATACATGTAGGCATTTGGTATTGTAATTATATATATTCCAGTTTTCACCAAGTTTGTCATGTTATTTTTATAGTCTCTAAATTAGACCAAGTCTGTTGCGTTTTTTTTAACAGTGGTTTAAATAAAACATAGAGAAGTTAATTAAAACTGACAATGAAATATATACACTAGCCTTCCCTGGCCCGTATAGCAACAATTTTGTCCAATATAAACTACTCCCTACTCCCTCCCAAATAAAAACCAAATCATTCCAGCATGGGAAGACAGGGAAGCTCCCCAAGGTGCACGTCCACCTGGGTTCTGTGAGCGGCAGGATTGTATCTCATTCGTTATGTTAACAGAACTATTCTCAATGATTCATGTGCATCAATGCTTTAAGGCTCTTTATAGGGGTCCAATTCTGAATGCTCTGTGCATGCCTTTTCTATTTGCAGCTAATAGTATTTCTCTATATTTCCAACAAAGCAGGGGCTTTTCAAAAAAATGCTGCTTCTCATATTAATGAGATTTTAGTGTCTTCAGCTTTACATATTTCATTACTATATAATAGTTTTTTTAATGGAAAGAAGTAATTGGACAAAAATAATTTGCTTTCCAATGAGAGTTTTTGTTAATATATATTGATGATGAAAATACAAGATTTAAAAATAAGTAATAAATAAGAACTACTATGTAAACAATGAAAAAAGTATCTTCTTTAAACTCAAATAGTTATAATTTTGAAATTTTCCAGACATCTTTATCTTAATTCAGGAGCTTTACCTTTTCACAATTTACTACGTTATTGATTTTTATTATAAGCTCCTTTTATTGATGGCATAGGTGCTTTTGCTTTACTAGATCAAAGTGATAGGATTTCAAAACTATGCCAGTTATTTTGTGTGATATCATTGACTAATCTTACATGAAAACTTATAAGGTAGCATTTATATTGCTGATTACTAAATTAAGGAACATTTGATTTGATGGCACTTCAATTTGACTGAAATGTACTTTTCCACAGAGAAGTATTTTGATTCTGAATATGTATTGGCACAGCCACTGCTTAATTGGCAGACTGTATCTTTGAAGCTGAACACCTTTAACACTGAGGCCACTCATGTTGTAGAGTGTTTCAGTTATTTATGCTTTCCTGAAAATTTCTTTGTATTGAAAATATTAACAGTTGATTTAAAGCTGAACCTTTTAATTCATGCATTAGATGCTTTACATTTAAATGGCAAGGAGTTTTCTGTCTGTGGGGTATATGGGTGTTCCCTTGGCAGAAAATGGGTTTGTTCTAATTCCTTCTGGGTTTTGTGGGGCAAATCCTGCCTGTTTCATGTCTGGCCTCAGTCTCTGTTGTCTATAATGATTTTGAGTGCTTTTAAAGAGAGCATGCTGGTCACTGGGTGCACAGAGAGTCAGGTACCATGAGCCCCATCCGTCAGTGGCATCTGCACCACGTGGCTGCCCCACAGGAGCCAGCTTTATCTCTAATGCTGAGTGTTGCCTTGGTTTTCAGCAGGGCTCTTCCCTCTGGACATTCAGGCAAGCAAAACCCCTCACTGGCCCTTGACTTCTGCAGCCTCAGACAACCAGTGGAGCCATTCGCTCTTTGCCTTGATACCCTCATGGACAAAGAAGATTTTGTTCAAACGAGAGTCTGATGTGAACCTCCAGCTGGTCAGTAAAAGATGGTTTGCCTCTTTTAATATTTGTAAGGATTGTAGCAATTCTGTAAAAAGTGAATGTTCTTGTGAATTTTCTATCCAATTAGTATATTTCTAATTGTCTCAGGTGATTATGTTCACTTGAGATGACTTCAGCAACACTAAGTAGTTGTGAGACTTCCAAAGAATTACGGTGACAGATACAGCTATGTGGTTGCTGCATAAATTCTCATAGGCACTTGGTAATTAAAATTATCTCTATAGTCTGATGAACTCTGTGCATGGTGTATTTTGTTGGGGAATTGTAATAGCCTAAGTTATAAGTAATTCCTAAAAATTTGGACTAGAAAAAAAGATTAACTTTTGGGATAACAAAACTCTTAAATTTGAAGGTGATTGGTAACTCTAAATTTTTTTATATAATTTCATTATTTGCATAATTTAACTTGTGCTGCAGAATTATAGTATTTTCATACACTATGTAGACTTTCCCCCTTTCTTCATAGATTGAAGATGTGTCCAATATATCAGTGTCTTCTGAATTTGGAATAACCCTTCAGAAATGTGGTATGGTAAGTTTTCTTGTATTTGTCATGTTAATTTGGTTAGAGGTTTGTACCCAAATGTCCTCTAAAAAGTGTGAACAGAATTGTGCCCATGCTGAGTATTTGGGAGTGTGTGCATTTTGATGTTAAGGTGGTCATATCCTCTGTAAGAGGCACAGTTTTGCAATGCTGATTCAAAACAGAAGTCAGTGAAATGTCTCAGGCTCTAGAGGATTTTAGACTGTGACAAAAGTAAAAAACTCACTGTGAATTTGTAAAAGTAAAAATGGGCAAATCCCAATGAACTATAGAACAATCAGCCACAAGGCTGGGTAGAGGTAGAGACAAATTTTACAGGACGAGATAAGCATTCTGAGATACTCTCCTGTCCCAGCCATGGATGCCCTACCTGTGTCAAGTTTGGACTTCTTTCAAAGGATGAGACATTGAGCCCCATGATGTCCATTGTATCTTTGGCTACCACATAGCCATGGAAAAGCCATTGTGTCATAGTCCGCATATTCAGTGGGACCCAGCTACAGCACAGTATTTAATGAAAAAAATATCTCCTTTGACTCGTTTAAATGCTTATGAAGAGCAAAGACCTCCCTGCTATAAGAAACTTCTAAACTTTCCATTTTATTTTTACTTTATGTTGCTTAGGTTGATAGGTGTGCCTAGACTGTTACTTTTCCTTTCTTTTTTTTTCCCCTGTATTTTTTTCTCCTTTTTTTTTTTTACACTGGATAAACCAAGACTGAATTTTCATAATTACAGACAGTTCAGCTTACCTGTCCCTTAGAGACAGAAGGTGCACCCAACTTTAAGAGCAGTCTGAATTCAGCCACTGAAGTGCTGCATGTGATGGTAGTGGATTCAGTAATCAGTACAGAAGAGGTGACATTATAACCTGCACCAGATCATTTGCATAAAGAAGAATGAATATGCATCACATCTCATAGTGCTAATTAACCTTAATGTTGTTATTGAAATGGCAGCATAACATAATTAATGAGGCTGAACAGTGAGCATTTCAGACATAAGAAGTAACACATTTTTTTGCTTTTCTGGCTGTAGATTCCCAATTTTTATACCAGAGCCTCTCAGAAAACGAGTTTGAGTCAGTTGCGTGTTGTTTTTTTTGGCTGTTCACAACACAGCCTTACACAAGCTCATGAAAAATGGCAAAATTCTGCCATACAAGATCAAATGTCATCAAATGTTATAGATGCTGGGGTTAGCAGAAAATAATTTTGCAGTGCTATTAGTTCTAAATTACTGAGAACTGTATAATTATATGTGATTGTCTTCCACCTTCAACTTCAGTTCATTTTATTTTCCTTGGCTTACCTTGTCATTTATTTCAATCCTAATTCATCTGAACAGATGCTTTCATGCTAAGAGACAGACTGGCCATATGGTGGTCTTTAGCTGTTTTAAATGGAAAAAAGTGAATTTTGCACATTTTCCTCCTCCTACCATGAGTGTCTCCTCAGAGCATGGACGTGTCATATGTTTAATTCTTGGAAGCCGGATTTTTCCAACATCTTATTGCCGAAGTACCCTTATTGAAAATTTAAATTTTACCTATGCTTCCAGCACCCACTCTCTTCAGAAATGTGCTTCTTTAAGAGCTTCATTCCATAGTATGACATGAACTTTGCTATAATAGTACTTCACAATGGCAATAATCTTTAGTGGAGCAGAAGTAAATATTTAAATTTAACTCTTTGTCTTTTAGCATTTTTATCTGTCTTGTTTCTTGATCTCATAAGTATCTGTGCATTGGAAGTTATCAGATTCTATAATCCTCCCTTTTCCCCCCTCCTTTTCTGTTTCTAATTGTCCTAACTTATTCCTAACAAAGATCCTTCATTCCTTTCAACTTCCATGGCAATTGTTTTCTCCCCTCTTTTTCTTGTTGTGTCCATAGGCGTTCACCCCACTCTCCCAGGTACCTGAAGTGGTGACATCTCTTTCAGGAGGTGATGACACACATGGTGCACTTCAGCATCAGAGAGAAAAGCAGAGAGCAGGTGCTTATACATCATCAGTGGATGCCATTGGGTTTGGTTGCTGTAGATGGTTGGCAGACTAACTGTCTGCTCCAAAAGCAAGAAAAAAACATCTTCAGGCAAATTTAGAGGAGCAACTTTAAGAAGATAGCTAGTGGTCGCTGATCCCAGTGGCCGTGCTCTGTGGAGGAGTTCTTTCTAGAAGTCAAACCTAAGAGCTTACTTGTTGCTTGATTCTCATCTTCTGCTTTCAGGGAATTAAAAAAATCCAAATTCTTTCAAACCCTTTGACAGCCAGTCAAAAACAAAGAATGACAATCATGTATTTAATATTAATCAGAAATGTAACAAATGTGGTCTTCTGGCCACCTGAGGAAGATTGTAGTAGGAGATAGGCAGTATGATTGAGATTCCTCTGAATGGTTGCTTTGTTTAATTCCTAAATTAAGAATTTTATTAAGTGAAAAAATGAAGAGAAAGAGAATGCACCGTATGTGGGAGTGTGCATTAAATCTCCTGCCGAGAAGGGCAGCATTCATGCTGCCACATACCCCCCCTGCCCGTGGGGTATATACACATGCTAGTTTCTCTGTTTTATCTAGGAGCTTATCCAAATTACTCTTCACATCTCCTCTCCCCAGATGTAAAGGAATTCATTTGTGCCTGATTAGAAGCACAGGAAGAGACCCTGAAATCCTCTTTTTTTGCCTTCAGCTCACAGAATAACAAGGGAAGGGTATGGGAAAATGAAGGCAGAAAATGTTTTTCTGTTTTCCCATTTCTCCAGCTCCATCTTTTGCTGTTGCATGTGTTTGTCTGCAGGAATCCATCTATGCTTTCTGTGGAGCTTAATGTACGGTATTAACAACTCATGCAGTTTGAACCTTGAATCTTTCAAGGTTTGTGATAGGGTTAGGGTCTCTGCTTTGTAGATTTGAATTTTCTTTATGTCTTGGAGACTTTTTTTTCTTGTTTCATTTTGTTTGTGCTTTATAAAGCAAATTTCTAGCCTTTGTGATTGCAGATGAAAGGTTGAAAGGCATGTGTACTGCATTGTGCCAGTTCAGAAACTAGGAGAGAGAAAATTTGCCCCAAATGTATCACATTTTTAATATTTAATGATTTTAAGTCTCAAAAATATTGGGGTATAGTTCATGATGTACGAACGTATGGCATTGGTAATGGTTTCCTCACAAACATAATTAAGCCTATTTTTGTATGTGCATGAATACATACATTTTTATACATTGTTTGCAGCATCTAGTATAATAAATAGTTGGGGGGCTTGCCACTTAAAGGGAAGAATGCAACCTAAGCAATAATTTCATTAAAATGTTTCTTCTCCTTGATTCATAAGTCATTCTAAAACTATGATGTGGTTCTGTGCTGAATTAGTATGAAATGCAGAGATCAGTGGTGCACAGTGAAATCCCAGCTACACAGGTTGAACCCTGTGGCGGCCATGAACTCTGGTGTAATTTATGAAGTCTATCACAATTCATAGTTTTAGACCTCATTTCTGTGGGGACTACTCTATTATTTTATACTTGCTGGTGTCCCAATACAGTGTAGACATTTCCTAAAAAGGAAGATGTAAAATGAGAAAGGTTTGGCCTGAATCATAATTCTATCAGTTAAGGAAGTGTTAATTCAGTGTCATTGTTACAAGCCTCATAAACCGTCATGGCTGTACTATAGGTCACCATATTATTATAGACCTCATAAACATTTAGTCAATTCTGGTTTAATACGAGTTATAGGGTGTCCCGGCTTAACCCCAGCTGGAGGTGAAAATACCACACAGCCACTCGCTCAGTGCCCCATGAGCAGGATTGGGGAGAGAATTGGCAGAGTAAGAGATGGAAAATTTGTGGATTGAGATAAAGTTTAGTAGGGAAAGCAAAACAAATAATTCACCACTTCCCACAGGCAGGCAGATGTTCAGCCATCTCCAGGGGAGCACAGCCCCAGCACAAAGAACAGTGGCTTGGGAAGACTAACGCCATCACTCCAAATGTTCCCCCTTTCCTCCTTCTTTCCACCACTTCATACACTGAACATGATGTCATATGGTCTGGAATATACCTTTAGTCAGTTGGAGTCACCTGTCCTGGCTGTGTCTCCCAGCTTCCCATGTACCCCCAACTTCCTTGCCAGCATGACAGTATGGAAAGCAGAAAAGGCCGTGGCTCTGTGTAAGCCCTGCTCCGTATCAGCCCTGTGTTCAGCACAAATCCAAAACATAGCCCTGTACCAGCTGCTGTGAAGAAAATTAACAGTACCCCAGTAAAACCAGCACACAGAGGAAGGCAGTGGGGAAGGTGAGGGGTCAGTAAGCAACTCTGTGCTCAAAGTAATTTCATTTAGAGGATTTAATTGCTCAGTAAGACTTAATGGAATATATAATAAAATCACATGACCATGTGGTGCTAGAGATTGGTGATTAGCTTATGACCTTCGCCACTAACTGGAGGCAGAGCCACGAACTGCCAAGTCCACTGGTGGCTCCATCTGCCCTCACGTGGAAAGGGTGGATCAAGACAAGTGGCATCCTGCAAAGAGTGGGGCTGCTGTGAAGAAAAGGGAAATAGAGACCAAAACTGCACGGAGAGAATGAATTTGCAGTGAGGACAGCTTGGAAAAGAAACATCCTCATGGTACAAAAATTCAAAGTTAAGCATTTTCCACACTGTGGTTATAAAGTTATGATCCAATTTTCTGTTGTCAGAGGTATCACGAAGATACGTAGATTCTTGATTACACTTCTGGTTCTGCATGAGCTGAGTATCCAACTTCTGGCTTTCTGCTATTTTGTCTCCAAGCAACAGCTTGACATACCAAAGATTAAAATCACCCTAGGAGTCTGAGATCAAACTGAGTGTAGTTTCATTTGCAGGTCACTCAGAATGCCTTTAAAAAATAGGTTTCCACATATTATGAAGGTTATGAATTTTGCTGTTAAGATGCACATGCAGCTGTTTTGCACCATTAATACTAATATTTCTATTTTCAGGTGGATGTTGAGCATGACCCTCAAACTGCATACATTACACTTGTGATTAATAATACCAACACGTTACTCTCAACAAACATTACAGATCTTCTCCTCCTGGACAGCATCACTGGTCTACAAATTCAAAAAACCAGTGGGAATAAGACCACAGATGGCATACAGATTTACAGGAAAAGATTCTTGCAAGGTAATGAAATCTGCTGGGAAATACTCCTGACTAAACATGTGGACGAGCATCTGTTTGAATCACGATATTTATTAATTTATGGTGGTTTAAATTCTTTGATTATCAGTTAATAAAGGTGAAAAACTAGGAAAGGTTTTGAGCTGCAGTTTCCAATTCTGGTAACTCACATTTTGACTCCCACCTTTGAACTGCTTCTAATCTCCCAGGCACAGAAGTGAGCCCCTGTACACTGTAGAAGTTACTACCATCAAAATGAAAGGGTTTTTTATGATATTACTTGTTCATTTTGGATATTTTTAAACGCTTCTGCATAAGCCATTTTAATCGTAATTTGAGCCTTTAGCCAAGTGTGGCAGGTTGGCTCTCTGAGATAGTGAGGTGCTTTGGAATTGCAAAAGGCTGTGCAAGCAGGGAAGATGATTCATAAGAAATAAGTCAGCTCTTCTCAGTATCTGTTCTCTCCAAACTGAGCAAATTATAAAGTCAAAGCAAGTAATAAAGAGATAAACCTGGTCCAGTCTTGATGTAAGTCAGTTTCTTAGGTAGCAGTTGGATCAGTTCACATGGACAAAATTTTACCTTTCTTGATTTCGTCTCCTTTTTTTTAAGCACAATCACATCAAAACTTAGCAGCTTGCTTTTGAGGGTCATGATATTTCTTGTGGAGCTTCAGAAGTGTTCACTGATACCTGTTCATGATTGAAGAATCTATGGTTATGATCATTTTATGGTAAAAGATTTTCAAATAGAAAAGTGAAATAAGTAGACCTGGGGCTTCTGTCTGATTGCAAAGGGATAGCCAGGCTCCATTTGTAATAACAACAGTGTGAGTAGTGGTACTGATTACAGAGCTGGTCTTACTGAAAAAATCAAGGAACTGCTGGCTTTCAACAGATTGCCAAGAAACAATGGTCCTGAGAAAGAATAGAAAAATGGCTTACAGAGCTGATCTAGATGGAGCCATTATTTTATTTAGTTATAATTGCTGAATCTGGAAGCGAAGCTAGCTCTTCCAGGACATATACATTGTACAAATCAGCATGAAAAATACTGAAGTGGAAGAAAATCCAGCAGAACAGATTTCTGTGTAGTTTGAGGTTTGGTCGCTACTGTGTCAGTCCATACCTTGCCAGTTGGGCTGGACAGAAGGGCTGTGCCTGCAATGGCTCTATGTACTATCATGCTGAATGTTAGGCATAATCTTTATTCAGTACTTCAGTGCACTGTGAATCAGCTGAAATCAATGGAAATTCAGTTGCAATCTGTCTGATTTCTCTTTGGTTTCAACAGGAAAAGAACCAACAGTTAGTGGTTACAATGTAGGCTGTCTGTTTTATAACAAAAAATATTTTTAAATATGTCATGTTGAGTTTTAGTATCAAAAAATGATGCTTTTCAGTAGCTTGGGGGCATCATTTAATGCAGTTTCCAGATGCTGGTCCAAATCTACTTGAGTTCTTAGAGGCAGCAGATCCAAAGGATGTTGCTGGGCTCACCTGGCCATGAACTGTACTTTGGATGTGGGGCATCTGCTGTGTCAGAAGGGAAAAGCTCCAGTGCTGTGCCAAGCCTTCCTCGGGGGTCTTTGAGAAATTTTCCTCAGACAGGAAAAATCTATCCATATCCCTCCTCTCTGGAATATCCTGGTGGGCTCTGGCTGCCTCGTCTGCTGAATTCCCATGAAGTCCATGTTCCAAGTTTATTGCAGCTTGGTTCCTAGGAGAGCACTTTTGCTGGTGAGAAAGCACAGTCTAAAGGCGAACCTGAAAGGCTCCTCAAATGGTTTATTCATATTGAACTTCTTTTCAAATTTGGCAAACATCTGTAACTGCAGCTGAGCTCAGCTGGGTACTCGGCTCTTCAGAGACTGACCCCGTCTTCTTGTATGAAAAGAGATGCACAACTGTTCTGGGCTGTTTTCAAGTCAGTGTAGCTACTGTTCTGTGTAAGAAAATGCAGACACAGAGGCCGCTATTGAGGCACTGCTTAATCTACACAACTGGCTTTTTTCTCTGGTTTAACAGGTGGAGAACACTTTGCAATCAACTACTCTGCGCTTCTTGATGCGAAAGAAGTGTGGGATGGCAGGGTCTTGACACTGCCTGCAACGCTAACGTTCAGGAGTTCATCACAGGTATTTACTTGGCAATTTTATTTTCCTCTTCACAATTTTTATGTAAAAACCAATCTCCAAGGTGGTTCTTGTCTGCCTAAGCAATGAGGCCAGCATATAATGAAATTAAGTTCTTAGGAGAACTTAGGAGTGTTTACCATGAATTTATAAATATTTTATAATATGCAGAAATATAAACATCTACAAACATGAGTTACTCTTCACAGCTTAGATGATCACAGACCTTAAGTAAAGTAGGTTTGTATGTTGTCATGGAGCTTTATTTTTTTCTAATTTTTATATTTCTTTCCAGTTTATCTGTGTATCCTGGAAATAGGTGTTACCCCCATATTTAAGTGTCTATTCTGTAGTCTGTGAGAGATTGAATGTTTTGCCATATTTTATTTTAAAATAATTTCTTTTAACCAAAAAACAAATTGCAGTAAAGGAAAACTTCCTTGCTCATAAGAAAGATGCTATTTAAGTATGAGAGTTTTGAAACTCTGAAAGAGATTTTTCAGAGAAGCTGTGAAATCTCCATCCTTGCTGATTTTTGAAACTCAGTTGCACCAGGCTCTGAGATAACTGGTCTAATGCTGGAGTTATTCTGGTTTTGAGTATGACATAAGAAATGGTTTCTACCAAAGTAAAATTTACCCATTTTTAGATATGTCTTGATAGTTTTTCTGTGTTTTTTCATAATTGCATGTGATTAAAACCTGCAGATATATTTTCATTTCAACTGCTTTATCTCCTTTGTTTTGGAGGAAAAAATGTCCAATGTCATGAGAGTAGTAGAGGGGAAGTCTTCAAAGATGGAGTGGTAACAGTAGAGAGATGTGCAGTGACTGTGGCTCCTGTTCTGGGCATTTTCAGTCAACTCAGATTTTTAGGCACAGGAAAATGTAATACTGTGCACACTGCCTTATGCCTCTGTGTGATGAGAAGGGCATTGTATCCCACAGAGCAGCTGCTTCCATGTCTCCTAACGTTACCCCTAAGTACACTGCATTTCTGTATCAGCTTTATCTCGGCTTTAAGCTTAATGAGAATTAAAGCTTATCCTCTAAGGAGAAGCTTTTCTAGGGCCTGTGGGATATTTGCCAGTGGAGTCTGCTCTTTCTTAATACAGGTAGTTTCTTTTATATCTCTCAGAATAAAACACATCTCGTGTCGTTGGAAGCATCATTCACCATAACTGAAGAAGAAAAGACCAAGGTAAATTCTGTGATTTGGTATTATGTTGACTCTCCTGCTTATATTTCTGGACAATCTAAACTAAATCGTAGGAGCTAAGGATGTACTT
Source organism: Dendrocincla fuliginosa (assembly GCA_035047845.1). NCBI lineage: Eukaryota > Metazoa > Chordata > Aves > Passeriformes > Dendrocolaptidae > Dendrocincla > Dendrocincla fuliginosa. Next base: position 61,243,005 of record JAWWMO010000138.1, on the reverse strand, counting down.
ATGTGCTTACATCTCATAACTCAGCTATTGTTTTTAATCATACACAAGTTCTGTCTTCTTAGATTTGAAGAGAAATAAAACAGGACTCAATATAAGGAGTCTTATTTTGTCTTAAAACAGCAATATTCAGTATGGATGATCTAAAAATACCATTATATTACTTGCCATGCTTTTTCATTTGAATTGTCCAGACAAAGAAAACTCTGATGAGAACCTGTTCTTGTGTCTAGTCACCATGAGAAAGCTTTTTACCTTTCCAAATGGGTGAAGTTATCCTCCAGCACTTGAGATGCTGATACACAGGCCTGAGAAATAAAACTGCAGTAAGAGTGACAAAATTTATGTTTGCATTCATTTTTAACTAGTCATTCTTTCAATATGACTTTCTGTTCTTAGCTTATGAAACAATGGCTTTTTTAAGAGACCAAATAAACCTTCAAAATGACACTGGTGGTGGAAAATAGTGTTATTATTCTAGGTATTTTTTATTAAGAAACTCCCCACTGCATCAATCAGTTTCATTGTTAATCTCTTCACCAACTTGTTTGCAAACTTACTTTCCTCCCCCAGCCACCCATTACTTTGACAGACTGCTGTTCCAAGGGGTCATTTTTAAAAAGGGCTGTGGCTTGGTTGCCAAGAGCACTGGGATTCTTGGTGTTCAGACAGAAAAAAATAGTTTGTTTCACTGTAGAACATTTTTGCCATAGTTGTGTTGTTTGAAATCTAAAGTTCATGTGGATGGGGCTTGCCTGAATAGGTCCTGAGGAGGAGACCACTCATTCCTTCCGTAAGCCTGTCCCATGAGTTTCTCCACACCTTTAGAATAAGTAGTCTGTTTGCAGGTTGTGCACAGGGACTTCTTGTTCCAGTATTCTCTTCTGCTGGGGATCTCTGCCTTCTCAGCTTCCATTATTGTAATAGATGTATATGTCTGGACTTGGCTTTCTCTTAATTGAAGAGCAAGTACACATTCTGTTAAAATGAAAGCCATAATTAAACATGATATAAGGTAAAACTCCACATAAGCTAGAGAACTCATTGTTCCTGAATAAAGATCTAGCAATACTTAAAAGGATTGGACATTTGTAGAGCTAAGAGGTAGCCATGGAATTCCCATAAATGTACCTTTTGGAAACTATTCTTATAAGTGTAAGCCATGCAGTAGCTACCTGAGTTATAAATTGCTTCATGAATGGTTTTCTGTAAAGTTCAGTGTGACTCAATCTGTAGTAGTTGTTGATGCCTAAGCTAATACTGTAAGGTACATTGGTCTCAGCCCACCATGAAAATCCCTACAATCTGTTACAATACATAAAACCTTTTTAGTGTGTTTGGGTTTTTTTCCCAACTTGAACTTGATAGTTAGGCCTCAGAAAGTTTTTGGGGACCATTCCATAGGTGGGTAACATTAGCTCAGCTGCATTTGAACTTAGTAAATGAATAGATTTTGTAATGAAAATGTGTGATAAAGGTGTGTGGAAAATACTTTAAATTTTTGGAAAATAAAGCTTAGAAATTATGAAATGCACCATGTTTTGCATGCATAATATTTGGCTTTGGACTATGGCCAAGCATGAGGTAGTTTCAGAATGAAATCAGTTTGTGCAAGGAAATTAGGATTAGCTGAAAAAGGTGCAATGTATTCTTTTTCGTTCATATCTTGAGCTGTCATAAATGCTCTCCATCTCAGAATTTTTTTATTAAAACCCACTATTTAGGCCTGTTAATGGCTATGTTAAAGCCAACACACATATATGACTAAGTGGATACTAAATGTTGACTTGGGGGATGGAGAAGAATTAATTACGTAGCCAAGGCAGTGCCATGCTAAGTTGGTCTCATGAGCTTTCGCATGGTTGCTTGCACACTTGGCTACTGTTGTTCTTTAAAATTTTACAAACCCTGCGGATTTCTCCTTCTGAGCTGCTAGAAGAAAGTGCTTGGTTGCCTGTGACAAGGTAATTTTGTGGGTTATTAAAAAAATACCACTGTTGCTCATCTGAGTTTCCATGCCAGATGTCTTCCCATAGTGCTTCAGGGGCTATGAGTGCTGCCCTTGGCTGGCTGTGTTTGATGCTGAATGTGGAGCCACAGTGAAAAGGACAAAGGGAAGTTCTCCTCTGTAAGCATATTGCATGGGATAGATGATAATTACTTTTATTTGCTTTTTACAAGCCTTGCTTCCCTCAGAATCATGCAAAGCAGTGAGAGCACAGCAGTTTTTGAAAGAAACTTGGGCCTATAATGCCTCTTCCTGCTATTGGGATGGCTTCAAGAGTTAGCTTACGGAATGACTTTTGAGGCTTACTGATGTGTCAGTAGTTTGAAGGGCCACTGGTCCCGACGTGAGCCGAGGCTCTGGCACCTACCCCGCACCATCCTCTGTGGTGCTTTCAGATGACATTAAGCACCAGCTGTGTTCTGCTGGGCTTTACAGCCCCCGCAATGACATGGTCTGTCCTTCCAGAGCCTGTGTTCTTTAAGTATAAAAAATCCAAATCATATAAAGAAACTTAAGCATACCTCTGTCAGTTAAAGCAATTTTTGATTCTAAGTGTAAAATTCTGTGAAGTAAACTGTGAATCTTCTTGGAACTGTGAAATGGTACCCTATATTAAAGTCTTGATATCTCCTTGATACTGACATCATTGCCTAATTCAACTGCAAACATGTTGAAAACAATGAGCACTGAGCGGCTTTAGGAGCTTTGAGACACTGAACCTGTGAAACAACAAAAGTCTGACCTGAAGAAGTTCTTTCAGTTAGAGATATGACAGATTATCAGTGTATAAAAACATCAGAGAGAAAATTGGCAGTAAAGAGTAAAATTTGCTGTTAAATTGAAATAAACCTTTTTCAAATTGCGGACCATGTTTGATTATTGCTTCCTATGCAGAATTACCATTGAGTCTATGGAATGCTGTCAGGTTTCTGCTCCAAGAGATGACCCAGCCCAGCTTGCAAGCAGCGTGTTAATTATTTACAGTTCCTAGCCCCAACAGAGTAATTAGTTTGTGGTGAAACATTATACTAATAGCTATGCTGTGTTTTTCATCCATAGATCTCACAGAACTAAACAAACACTGAATTAACTTTTGCTACATGGAGCATGAAGTAAAAATTAATTTTTAATGCAGTTCAATTTAAAGATTAAGAGCTACAGTGAAAGGCCTACAAAGTTGTTCTCTGGCTCACTGTTCAAGTGCTCCTGCTACTCTTTTCTGACTCAGGCTAATGCAAAAACTGCAAGGGTGCACACAGATTGAGTGGTTTGTGAACTGTCAGTTACATGTATATTCTGAACTCATATTGGTCCTTTTTCCCTGTGGTATTAACTCTGTTTTACTGAATCAAGAAATGGCCATTAATTAAAGGTAGCCAGGATCTAACTGACTTTTAAGAGCCTCTGAGCATCGTCAAATGCCATTAATTTCAAAAAGACAGAATTCTGAGTTTGGTTACTTTGGAAAATGGGCTATTAAGTACTGGACACCCAAAAGTCATGAAATGCCTAAGTTGTGTGAAGCAATTTAAAACTAATTTACTATGTTGTTTGCAGATATAATCATTGAATTACAGTTACAATCTGATCTTTGTATGTATTTAAAATGTATTTTTAATGTAGTTTTAATGATATGATCTTTTAATTTCAGATTTTGTACAACCATGCCATCACTGCTTCAGGGTTCTTCATTGCTTTTTTCGTTTCCCTTGTACTGACAAGTGCTGTTTTTCTCATCATTTACCGAACTCAAATATTAAAATGGAGTTTCTGTAGTAAAAACCAGGTGAGTCATACTGTCTATGAGAGTTTATTTAATTTTTTTCATCAGTCATATCTGATGATATAACTTGCTACCTAAGACGGAGTGTCTGAAGAGTTTTTGAAGATAACTAAAAAGTCACCAAGTGATGGATTTGGTTCACAGGTATTGTAGTCTCTACAACCTCTAATCTTTTGTACAATCTGATTTTGAGGTGAGTGTCAGAATGATAACCTGATCAAAACAACTGCTGTCAGTACTTAGATGTTAGTTCTAGACTGGGGGAAAATTACTCTTTGTCTATTAATTTCCTTTCATATTCTTCCCTTCCTCCTCTCTATCCCTCAAAATTAGAGGCACAATGTCTCTGGGTTATAAACTTGCCAAAGGAGTAGACAACTTGTCTTGAGCACAGCAGACTTGAGTACAATTTTTTTTTTTTGTTTATCTGGAAAAGGGATTTGAATTTCAGGTTCTTAGGTCGTTGGATATGCCTTAATCTTTTGAGTGATTAAGCAAAACAGACAGGTTTGGAAATGGAGCATTTTCAAGTGTGCCAGTTTGGAGAAAGTATTTCAGTACATACTGCAACAGAAAGAGAAAATACAGACTCTGATAGATACTAATCAAGTTGGCCCAAATTCAGGCCTTGCTTGTATTGGTTTTGTATTTATGTAAAGTAGAGCAGCTTCTATGGGAGGGAGCTAGAGTCCTCAGACAGAGTATTACCATGATTGGAGCAGTCCTTTAAGACAGGTGTGCTGAGAGGTTTGAACCTCTCATCTGCCCAGATGGTGGTGGATCTCATCCCTCTGGACTGATCAGAACAGGTCACAAATCACTTGCAGCCTTATTTTCTGTGGTTGAAAATTACAAATTACACCACCAATAATGTTTTATTTATTATAGGTCTGAAAAGTTAATCTGTTTAAATGAAAAGGATGTGACTTGTTTCCTTTTACAGAAGAAAGTGTGATAATAAAGTAGTAAAAAAGGTCCAGCTTAGTCCTAGCATCAGATATTTATAGTGGAGTTTTTTGTATAGTAATTTTAGTAACCCTCAGTCTTAAGGGCATCTCTGTGAACTGAGTCACTTCCATTAGCATAGGATTAGTTTTTCATGTTGTTCACCCCATAATACTGGGATCTTACCATGTAGAAGTTGTATACCATGGCAATTTTTAAGAAGATTACCTAGAAATTTCATAGTGGAAAATAACTTAACAACTTTCTCAGTTGTCTTGCGTCCTTCATTCATTTCTTCATTTGTGTTCCAGATCAGTTGTATACTAAAAAAGATCAGCCTGAAACAAAAGTCATGTATTTCATTTCAGGTACATATCTGAATTACACAACCTCTTTATACCCTTTCCAGCCCCACGATTTTATGATAAGTAGTAACCTTCTCACCCAGAGTTAAACTGCAACAAAATGAGATCAATTACTCATTATAAATGTTTTTAAAATAATCTGAAGCTTGCTATTTTTTCTTTTTTTTTTTAGGAGGTACAGCATGAACTCAACCAAAATCACAAACCAGAGCATTCTCAGTTTAATTCAGGTGATCTCTTTAGTGAAGATATAATTATGAATGATCAAATCATTGATATTCTGGCCTTTGAAGAACCTGGGAACATGCTTCAAGCTTTAGAAGAGTAAGAATTCACTGTTATTACATCACATTTGTTACATTTATCATTAGCCAAATCTTTGAATATGTTTTTATTATCTGCCTCTTATTATTTTTTATGGTTTCTGTTTACACGTATTACTGCACTACCTTAGGCTTTTGAACTGTTTTAAACAACCTTCTATGTGAACTGAAAATCATCATTTCATATTGCTTCACTGGTAGAAGTCACAGCTCCGTCTAGACCTTAGACATGCAATATTTCCAATTCAAATGAGCATCGAGTTTTGTCTCTCTGGTTCACTAAGTGAAGGTAGGCTTCTCTGTGTACAAGAAAGTGTTGAAATGTTGTATTCTACTACTGCTGAACACATTCCTGCTTTCAAACGGGTGGCTTTTGTCCTAGAAAAGAGAGCCCCTGCTGGGTGCCAGCATTACTGTTCAGCAGTGAATTTTGGAAATACCTGAATCAGAGTCTAAGGTGTGACAGTTTGTAGTGCTACCAGAGAGATACCATGTACCTGTAATCGGTGGGACCACTTGATAGATTAGAGTAATTCTCTTGACATTGTTGAAAGTCCAGTCAGGGCTCTTTGATTTTGACTGCTGTTAAAGGTCATCTGTTCTTCAGCTGAATTTGATAAAAAGGTCTGATGTGAGGACGAGTGGATGTTGTTTATTGAGTCTTACCATTAGCTCCTGGTAAGTGAGGTGAAAAGCAGTATTATGCAAGTATAAAGTCCACAGAAGTAAGTTACAGGACCATGGATGTAATTTTCTTTCTTAAGGGGCAACTAACAGCATTATTATTTCCTGCCTTTCCTTGATAATTGGGTACTTATCTCTGTAAATTGCACATTGGTCCTTGCTTTTATAACTGTATAGCAGCTCAGGCTTTGAGAAGACTTATCCTGAAAATCATTGTGTGAATATTAAGAAGAACAGGATCAAACATTTTTTTTTAAATCCATATAGTATTAATTTATTTCAGGGATAGTTAGAGTCTATCTAGGTTGAAAAAAATATGCTGGACTATTTTCAGATACATTGTGGATTAGAAAGGTAAATATTCTTACAAACCTTTGGATAGGTTTATTTTTATAACAGGATTATTTCTAAACCTATAAAATAGGATTCATATTTTAGTTCAGATATGTATCCAGGGGCTAAAGATTTTAATATTCTTATGAAACTTGTGCACATGTCTCTTCCTTCCTTTTCTTTCCTCAGAGTTTCTATTTTCTACTAAGTAGGTAGAGCATTCAGTGAATCGAGTAGATGCCCATTAGCAAACACTCACTAGCCTTCTTCACTTTCTAAGCTATCTTTTCCTTCTTCCAGGATGAGGATAGTAGAGAGAGCCCAAAGGTATCCCAAGTTACAGTATTTCCTGCTATGAAAAATGATTGAAATTGTGACAGATACTACTGTAAATGGCTCAGATCAGCCGCTACCTGTTGGTAGTGGGAGCTTCCTAATTCTATTATTGCAGTATTATATTATATTTCTTATAGTTTTAAACTGGACCTTCAGCTTCATTTACTGTTACATAGATGCACTAACTGCATTTTTTCTATTATTTCCTCTTTTTATTGGCACACATTGATTATGCGCATTTAGTTACTGCAAAGCCTTTCCTCTCCTCTCTTACCGGTGGTGCAGTTTATCTGACTGAGAGAGGATCTCCGCAATGTGAATGCCTACTCAGGTTGCCTTGTGTTCCCTGTTTCACTCAGAAGTGGGAAAGAACATTTGTAGGTTGTGACTTACAGAAATGAGTTGTGTGGCTGCAGCACCCACTGACCCAATCGCCTGGAGCCTGGGCTGGTTAGCCCAGCTGTAGGGGTCTGCAGGTGGGGGAAGCAAATCTCAGTCTTGCAGGTTGGTTGGCCAAAAAGGTTGGAGCAATACTTTAGTGCTTATATTAGAGATATCCAATATTTTTTTCTGCTTTATTCAATAGCTATGATATACCCCGTGTTTTATCCCTCATTGTTAACACTGCCGTTTTAGCTTAGGGTGTTTCCTCATCTGATAGTGTTCATTCTTTATTCATTCTGCAAGTTGGGGCAAAGCAGTCCTTTAATTTCTGATCTGTATTCCTTAAAAGTTTCATTTTAGCCTTGTACTTCCTAAACTGTCATATGTTATCCAAGTTTTTAGCTGATTCCAAAGACAAAGGTAAAATATTATATTGTTGCCTCAGGAGCTTCTATGACAGCAATCTAGGCTAAAACCAGAATGAAGTAATTCTTGTTACTGAATTACCTGCTTTATGGATAGTAATTTTTAAAACATAATGGGAAAAAGAAAAATGGTGCATTTGTAAGTTATTAATGGATAATTACAGTGAAATTGAATTAATTCTGTGCTTGAGTGAAACGTTGTTTTACTAATTGTGGTCACAACAGTATATCACCAATGTTGCCTTTTGTTTTATTACATTAGTGACACTCAGCAGAATATTTGGGTTTTCAGTAAGATGTGGGTTGTTTTGTCTCATAGGAATGGCAGTAAATTGGGGAGAAGAACTGGGCCTGTATGTTCAGCATGATTTTTTTGTGTCATATGTATATATATCAATACGAATTTTAGCATCATTATAGTTTTTTTTTAATTGTTATTTTGGGAAGTAAAGGTATAGGGGCAGTTGTTAGAGAGGTTTTGATTAGGTGTTTTCAGCCAACCAACATCATCTTGCTTATATGCTAGCTTGATAATTCCTTCTGCATGTTTTGGTGCAGGTAGGTTTCATTTTTGTCTATATGACACACATAGAAGTTTGACAACATAATTGATACATTCTTTTTAAACTGCACTGTCATAGTAAACATGGTTGGAATCATTCTGATGTTTCATCCTTTTGTGTAGGTATGAACAAGACAAATAATCAGAAAAGGAAGAGCCATGGGATATTTTTGTCTTCTTTGCAACATACAGCTGTATTGTCTTTTAAGAAGTTCCAAATCATTTAGCAGATACATCAGGAGCATGTTCAATATTTATGGACAGGGACGGCTTTGGAGGGTAGTTTTGCAGTGTCAGGAGCATTGGTTAGAGAACAAAACATACTTTTAGTCTTTCATAAGAAATCTTCTTGGTTACTCATTTTGTGAGTTTTGTCTTAATAAGCCATATCCTTGATGAACGTTATGTAGAAAAATAGCTTGGCTTTTATTCTCAGGAGGTTCCTTGTTGTGTATATTGCTGCATATCGGCCCATAGGCAATGAATGCTAATGAGGGGAAGGTACATGATTTGAATATTTGACTTGCACACTGGAAGATCATGTTCCAAAATGTTGTGGGGTCTCTTTTTCTCTATGTCTAGAATCGAATATAAAGAGAGCTGAGCAGTTTGGGGTTGTGTTTGATGTGATGAAGTTTGACCATGCTCATAGTCTGAGAGGATATGTTAAAGGCATCTTAATTTCTTTAGATGGCTTTCCATTACTACAACTTTTCTTTTTAGTCTTCATTTTGTACAGCTATACTTCTTTGAGCGTGTCAAAGCTCTAGCTGAACTCGAACTGCTCTTTGCTGATACACAGTGTATACTGCCAGTTGTTTTGGGAAATGAATAAGTAATATGTGTACATTGCAGCTGATTTTTTCCTGTGGTAGAGGACATTGAGGCCAGTATACCGCAGAACAGGATCATACTGTCTCCAGAGATCCTTGACAGAAGAGTAAAAACAATTTAATACATTATTAGAAGTTTGCTTTTACTTTCTAAGTATTAATGTCTTGCTGTACATGTCAACTTGATTTTCTATTGAGCAAATGTGATTTTTTTTTTTTTAACCCTGAGTTCAAGTGGAAAGTAAGAATCATAGAATCACAGAATGTTAATGGGTTGGAAGGGACCTTAAGGATCATCTAGTCCCAACCTCCCTGCTATAGACAGGGACACCTCCCACTAGACCAGGTTTCTCAAGGCCTCATCCACCCTCACTTTGAACTCTCTTAGGGTTGGGGTACAAACGATTCCATTGTTGTAGCAGCTAGACTTGAATATTCCTACATAGAAAATGTTGAGAAAGAGTGACATTATCAGTAAAAAAAAAAAAAAGTAAATTGAGGTGCTAAATTCCTTGTTTTTGTAACTTTGTAAAAGTGTAATTAAAATTTTATAATTTTAGAAGGGAGAGCATATTTAGTACTCTTCCTTTGAAATGTGTACAGTGCAGGAGTACAACTATAAATAATAATCACATTGAAAAAAACAGTAAGATGCAGTGAATACTCAAGTTATAAAGTCCAAACCCTCCATCTGTAGTTCTGCATTATGAATGCTGTTATAAACAAGTCTGTAAACTATACTTTTTTTTCCATCAGAGAAGCTCAAATGCTTAATATGTGATAAGAGCTTAAGAGATGGGGGAACTGAAGAAAGCAAGTAATTTGAAATTAATGAACACATATCTTTTTCCGTCCTAAAAACAACACTTTTCTTTGATGTTGGCTAACTATGAAGTGCTCAGTATTATATGGGTCATTTCTGCTGTCCACCCAGAATAATTTATCTCATCCATAAAAGAGTATCCTTTTGAGATTGTGCTGTGAGTGATTCTTTATTCCATACCATTTTGAAAGAAGATTGATATCTCCTTCCATTTCTGCCATCTGAATACTCACCCTTTCTGAGTACATCAGAAGAATCTGAGTAGATCACAGCACAGTTGGAAGCTCGTCAGGCACTAATGCATAATGCATATAGCCATAATATTTATTTATGCTTTTGTTAGTATCCAGGCTGAAGTTGGTGCTTTTGAAATCAGTGGTAAAATGTGTGTGGATTTCACCGGAAGCAGGACTGGAGTGTTTCTTACACTCTTTTTGCACAGTCATTTTTCTGTGAAAGAACCACTGTTGCAACTGCTGTATTACAGGTAGCTGTATTTTTAAAATTGATTTTCTGAAGATCACTGCTGTATCAGATTTCTTGTTTTCTGCAAGCAAAGCAGAAGTTCTCAGTCTCTTAAATGCTGGAATTTTTTTAATGTTTTCTAAACAGATAATTTAAGAATTGAAATACCTTTACTCTCTTTATATTGCTGTGGAGAAGTAAAGGAATTTGATAGTTGAAACTGCTGCCAAATCTAGTGCTTAGACTTTTATCAAGTTTTCATGAATCTTTTTGTTTTCCGAAGAGCTACTCTCAGCTCAATTTATTGTATTTTTCATTATTTTTTTATAATTATTATTTTTTGGCTCTGTATCATAGGAATACTATTTCTGGTTTTGTCAGCATTCGGACTTCTTTTGGAAAGCTAAACTTAACCTGTGATTCATCCATGTGAAAGCATCCTTAGATAATTGTCGTGTACCTCTCATAGCAATTTCATTTACTGATGTGATGTCTTGTACTCTCTGTAGGCTCATGTGTGAGCTGCACTGAGTTTACGCTGGCCTGTGCAAGTGTCGCAGACTGACGGATGAACTCCCCCAGTTCAGAGCTGGCTGCAGGCCAGTACAGCTACTGGTGTAGCACAGACACCTTCAGACCTCTGCTAACACAGGATGGCAGCAGGCAGAGACCATGGAAAGGAGGGCTGAAGAGTTTGAGTTTGGGCAGTCAGTAGCTGTTGGTGGCTGTTCAGACCTCATGCTATTGCCTTTGCTTCTACTAAAGCACAGTTTTGGTCTCCTACAAAAGTTTGCACCTCATAGTGCTGTAGTCTGTGTAAATCCCTGCCTTGAAGTGTTTGCAGTGTCTCTAGAGATTGCATCCAGTAGGAGAGCATGGGAAGCAGAGGAGGGAAAGAAAGGAGGGAGAAGCTGACACAGTACTTTAAAAAAACAACACACAAAACCCCAAAAAACAAAGCACAGCCCATTTACCAGTAGTGTATTATTAATCCCTCAATAAATGGATGATTGGGGAAAAACCATGCATCGACAGTTTTCAAAGATCTCTGATGCCCATTGTACTTGAATTGGCTTTCTTTGCTTACTGTTACTAAAGCCAGTGGTGCAGGGACTATGTTCTGTGATTCTCCTTGTCTGACACTTTCTCTATCTTCACTTCTCTGAAGTGTGACAAGGGAACACAGACCATAACCTGGGTTTTGTCTTCATTTTTCCTTCCTCACTGCAGCTGTCCCATTGTCACTGTGCCCATGGGTACAGGACACGTGCTGCTCTGGCTCAGGCTGTAACAGTGGATGCCACTGAGCTGGGGGAACTTGTCTGTCTGTCTCTCTGTCCTTCCCCATTTTCATTCCTCTCGCCATCAGTAGCTGGTGCAGCTGCTGTGCCCTGGGGCTCTGAGTCACTGCTGCAGTGGGAAAAGTGGAGACAAAAAGCAATACTTCTGCAGAAACTGCTACCATGGAGCTCCAGTCTCTTCTGGATACTGTTGTAATACATATGCTACTAATTAGCTGCCATTGGCAGATGAGAGATGAACCTTCTGAAAATGACAAGTTTTTCTGTTTTGGTGAGAAAATATCACGGAAGGGAAATTTGCCTGATGTTTCTCTCCCCTTTAGACTTCAGAAAGTTGTGTTACAGTAGTATTTTTATCTTTGTGAACTCAGAAATAGTTTTAAAAATGTGTTTGAAAGCATTAGTTATTTTGGGGACTGTTAAATTCAACAGCTATTCATTCTCCTGTTTAAAATTCCCTCTGTGGGCCTGTAATTTGAATAATAAGACTTAGAGGCACAATTACTTGGTAGTTATTGGGAAGTTTCTTTTTTTTGTGGTATATTGTGTTTGGGTATTTTTCTTTACATTGCCTATATTCACTTCCCTGACCCTAGCTGTTTTCCTGTATTCTTTTATTAGATCTGTGGAGGACATCTGTTGCTCCAGGCACTCTCTCTGCTTCTCTTTGGATTCTCCCCTTCGGGGTCTTCTCTGACAGATCTTTATATCCTCTTCCTCTCCATGTGAGTGAAAAATCTTTACAGTTGCTGTTTGCAGTTTCATTTTCTATTTATCTGTTCATCTTTCCTCCCCCCCACCTTTCCTCCCTTTTGTGCCACCTACCTTCTGCACTGTCTTCATCCTTTTTTTGCATGCTTTGTCCAACAGGAGCTTTGAACCTTTCATCAATAGGTTGCCATCAGCTACCTGTACTTCATTAACTTTCATGTTTCTATGATGGTGAATGGGCTCAGGAAGTGAGGTGAGACCTGTTAAACATTAGTTGCCGTAACAGGCATAGTGCAGAGCATTTAAAGCAACTTATTAAATGTACCTTGAGGAGACACAGTGTCAGGCTAGAATTATTTTTCCTGTGTGTCTCAAAACATTGCACATTTAATCTGGATGATTGTAAACATTGTTCTTCTGATGGACTTGAATTAAACCAAATGAAAGCATTTGGTTTATTATATCTACAGGATTCCCATTTTGTAGTGACAGCTGGTGTCTAAAACGCCAAGACTTACTGATTCGGTGTGTTAGGCCTGCCCTCAGCCTGTCTATTTTGAGTAAGAGCTTGAAGCAAGGTTTCTGGTGCATGTCATGAGCCTGTGTCACTCCTGCTGGCTGCTGTGTGGAGGTCACAGGCCAGAAGCAGAGCACATCGCATGGAAGGGTAGATTTTGCAATTTTTTACAGACACAACCTTTCTCCAGCTGCCACTGAAAAGGTAATGGTCTGGCTGCTGTCTTCCCAGGATGTGACCTGGGAGAGCTGTGACTTGTAATTAGTTTTTTCCATGCTGTTACCCTTGGATTGGTGGAACAGTTCATGTGTTTCTTCTCTTTCATTGCCTTCTTCACCAATGTGCTGTCAGGAAAATGAAGAGTGAGAGTTGCAGGTTAAATACACCTGACATCAGCCTTATTACTCACTTGCTGACACACCAGCATCAGGTGAGCTACTCCTATTGCTCCTCCTGCATTTCGTATTACGTGGAGTTACTTGGGTATTTGGGTACTCATCTTGTGGATGAGAAAGAATACGGGAATCTTGCTCAAAATGAAATCGGACTGAGTCTGTAATAACTTGCAGTAAATAGGAAGAAATGCTGTGGAAAGACTGAGGGAAAGATGATACGAAATGTTGTGATGGTGTTTGCTTTTGACTTTTATTCTTGGGATCACTGCTGAAGAAGACTGGAAAAATAACAATTAGGGAAGTGGGTGAAGAATGCTTTTTAAGGCATGCTTTAAAAAAAAACCCTGTATTTGTGGTAAGGAATAAATGATAGGTTATGAAGTATATATCAGTGTGGTAGGGCTGTGAAGTGTTGCTTTCCAGGGAGTGAGAAGGGGAATTCAGTCTTTCACAATTCAGTAAGAAAGGGTTAGTAGGTGCTGGAACCACCATCTAGCAGTGCCTGCATGGAGACCAAAAAAATGCTGACTAAGGAGTTTGTTGTTCCAGGAAACAAAGAGAATTGGAAGTTGAAACTAATCAAATTCAAGCTGAGGATGTGGTTACCATTTTTAGGTCTTAACGAAATTATCTAGTGGAGCAATTAATTAAAGTGTTGTTTAGTTCTCTGTTAGGAGATGGTTGAAAACCAGGATGAGATATTTCTCACTGAAAACAGATAGACTTCAGTTAAGTCAGAGCTGCCGATCTTAAAGCAAGAAGTAAAACAGAAAAATCTGTGGAAAAGTTAGACCAATAATTTAACCTAGGTGAAAAAAGGAATGGAATTCAGCTCCTAAAGGTGTGTTTTGTAGGTCACAAAGAAATTCATGTATAGCTGATCCACACACAGAAGCATGCAGTGCTGTATGGTCATGTAATTTGACATGCAGGGGCAAAACCCACCTAATTTACAAATGTTTAGTTGGGTTCAGAATAGGCAAATGTATAGAATTTAGAGTATTTACATAGTATATGAAACTAGAATAATTATAACTCCAATTTAGTTAACTTTAAAATAAATGAGAATGTATGCATATACAACGTGACATCCACTGCATTTTGTAGAAGCCCTTGTGTTTCCATGTGGTTTTAATCTCTTTTCTAGAACTCTGTTAATGTTCTTGAGAGACAGATACCAGCTATTTTAGTTTATATGTATCGTCACATAATCAAACTGTCCACTCTTCCCTGCAGAGAAGGGAGTACACCAGCACAGAACATGAAATAGTGATGTATCAGTGTAGATGGGTCAGTGAGTTTAGAACTATTTTAGAGTTGGTGAAATTTGTAGTCTGTTCAGATACCCACTTCAGCTTCCCAACAGTGATGGTGGGTTTTGTTTTGTTCTATTTTTTTGAAGGGGGCACTTTTCTGTTGGCTTTTATCTGAGGGAAAGTTTTTAATTTTATTAAAGACAAGCTTTTTCTGTCTGTAGTGGAATTGCAGGAATGGACATATTTCATGAAAGTTACTGTAGTAGAAGTTGACTCACCCTGCTTTTTCATGAATTACTATCACAATTAGTAAACTCATATGCTGTGCTATTCCTGCACTTTTCTGATTGCCATTTCATGACCCAGTATCGAATGACTCTAGATATCCTTGTTTTCCAGTAGAAATTTCCTGTAATCTCTGATTTCTTACAGTCCTGATTACCTTTCTACAGCTTGGAGGTTGCCAGCCTGACACGGGCAGATGCTGATCTGGAGGCATATCGAACGCAGATTTGTAAAGAAGTGATTGCTATGATGTTGAAGAACATGGTCTTAAGTCACAGTCTCTTTCCTCATGTGGAGAAGAAGATAAGTTCTATTTTCAAAAAGCGATTTCTTGCAATGGAGAAAGAGATTCAAGAGGAATATGAAAGGAAGATGGTGGCTTTAACAGCTGAATGTAATCTGGAAACTAGGAAAAAAATGGAAGCTCAGTGCCAAAAAGCAAGAGCTGCAAATGAAGAGGCTGAGGAATTAATGAAGAAAATTAATGAAAAGGTAAATCTGGTATAAGATCAAGATATTTTGCATGATATGTAGTTTTGTTTAGATGGTTTCTCTTTAAGACTAGAACAGCTGAGAAAACCTCTTAGAAGACAAAGATTTACAGTTTAAATATGTTCAGAAATTCAGATGTCACAGTAGTTATTATTAAGAAACTGATTTTTACTTCATCAGAAAATTAATTTATCTCAAGAGAATTTGTGATGCCTGAAAACAAAAGGTTGTTATTACTCTGTTGGGTTTTTTTATAGTAAATTAAACTGTTGCAAAGTGATGTGTTTTTATTTACTGCATTTTATTGCAGCAGCTTCTGAGATCACCAGACCCTTTGTAAAGTACTTAGCACATTCAGGGCAGAACAAACTCACTGCATCATAAACTTTACAATCTAGTAATATCTACCATATTTATGTTCTTATTTTGAAGAGAATGAGAATATAAGCATAACCAAAGGCTGATTTCCCTCCAAACTGCTTGAAGGCAAACAAAAAGATCTGTATTTCAGGCAGAGCAGGTAGTCAATTTCTTTGGAAATAGCCTCTGGATAACAGATCAATAATTTAAGTCAAAGTATGATTCTTTACAAGTATAGAGTAAAAACTTAGTACTTGTGTCTGTCACTTCCTTTCAAAGATCTCTGTCCAAATGGATAAGTATCGTTACCCAGAATTTCATGGGTAGTTACTAGCTGGAAATAGAGCCTGAGTCACCAGTCCAACGTCCCATGTCCAAAGTTATGCTGCAGTCTTCCATGTCTTTTTTCAAGTATATTGAATGTTTACAATAAAACTGATTTCCCTCACCCTTTTTTTTATATTATTTGTAACAACTTCATGTGACTGGAAAGGATTCTGGTAAGTTTTAAATATTTCATCTCTCTAAGCTTAAAATGTGAAGATGCCCAAGTTAATGTTTCATACTTGTCTTTTAAGAGGATGACTTGGAATAAATATGCAATTTGTTACTTGCGAGTGCAGCTTTGCTTCTGGGTCACAAGTAGTATTTGCATATCACATACCCATAATTGTTAAGAACTTCTATGATAACTCATGATTGCAGTTTTGACAAAAGAAGTTTTTTTGCTGTGACCTATCAAAAGTATTCCAGTATGTTGAGGCTCTCAGGAAGAACTGTGTTTTATCAGGATACTGTGTAGACAAAATTGATGGCACAAGGCTAGTGAGTCAGTTGAGTTTCTTTGATGTTTCCAGGTGAATTTTAAATTGTCTGTAGGGAGCTTCAAATGCCTGTAGCATATGCATATGATGAACTAGAGGTTCTGGAAACTCAAACGAAAGGGCAAGGAAGAGATACCTGTGAACATCTTCTTAAGGATGAGGTGAATTGTCCTCTGCAGAAGACTTTTTCCTTCTGTTGGTTATAGAGGCAGCCTGAACTACATGTCTGACACTTAGATCAGCCTCACTGAGATAAATCCTCCTTTGCAGAGAGAGGGTCCTGTCTGAAACTCAGTGTGTGAACTCATACGAAATACGCTTTCAGCAAAGTGACTTTTCTTAGTATGAAATGTTTTGGTGTTGGTTCAGTCTTGCTTATACTGGAAATCCTGAACGACGGGAATCAAGCAAACAAGTGAGGCCAATCCAATACTTGTGCTGTTCCATCTACCATGTACTAACATGTTGCTATTCAGTTTTCTGTCTGTGGAAGGACTTGGTTTTGTACTTGCCATGGCATGTGGTTCAACAGGACATTATGGAGCCAGAGTTGGCTCACACCTGTGCTCCTGGGCAGCAGGTGTGTCCTGGCATCCAAGAGGTCGCAATGAAAAACTGCTGGAGCAATAACCTCCTCCCCTTCTCAGACAAAACACCAAATTTATATTCCCTGCTTTTTTGATTAATTATTTGTTGCCTGAAAAGAAAGTGTGTCTTCTTGGGAATGAGGAGTGAGTTGCAGG
The DNA here is from genome assembly GCA_035047845.1 of Dendrocincla fuliginosa. Taxonomy (NCBI): domain Eukaryota; kingdom Metazoa; phylum Chordata; class Aves; order Passeriformes; family Dendrocolaptidae; genus Dendrocincla; species Dendrocincla fuliginosa. The sequence continues at coordinate 61,225,855 of JAWWMO010000138.1, read as the reverse complement.
GGATGGTATGAAATTTAGAACAAGACTAACAAAGCAACTGTTAGGTAGCTCTGCTAGCATAAGAAGCATTCTTTGCTCTTGAGACATTTATGTTTTGATTCTATAATGATTTTATGCCATCTGAGGCTAAAACTATGTATGTGTAAGTCTTTCTGGAGAACTATGAGAAAATATTTCTGGGAAGGAAGCTTTTAAATTAATTGCCATTTTATTCCATTGTTATAAATCTATAATGATGGTCTTGGATTAATTTGTAGAAACCTATGGTTAAAGTAGGTCACCAATAGTAAGAGCTTTTAGATATTTGTAGTAGAATAGGTTTTTCCTGATTTATATTATTTTTAATTACACTTATTGTTGTTTCATTGTTTTGCCGTATATGAATATATTCAATTTTAATAGGATTTCCAAATCGATGAAACCTAAGTAATTAATCTCCTATATATAGTCATTGTGCTGAATTTCATGCCATTTTATGTAATTTATCTTAAATAAGTCTTCTGAATTCTAAAAAGACTTCATTATGCCTTGGAAGTGGTATCTGGATTAGAGACTGACAGCTGTAAACCCCCATCATTCCAAACAGGTGAAAACTCTGGGAAATCTACCCTGATTTAATATTAGCCTTCATTCAAACTTGAATGCATAAAATATATATGAGGTAGTAGCACTGATACTTTAAAATATGTTGAATTCTGTAAAGCACTTCGGGTATATTTATTTCTCTCTTCTCTGCAGCCTGCTGTAGAATACAGGAGTCTTCTGGACAGACTTCACAGACTGGAGCAGGACTGCCTGAAGAGGTTGCTTCTGGTAAAGCAGGAGGAGTATTTTGCAAAGGCTTATAGGCAGCTGGCTGTGACCCAGAGAAAGGAGCTCCATACTATCTTCTTTGCACAGATAACAAGTGCTACTTTAAAGGGAGAACTGAAGGTGGAAGCAGCTAAAACATTAGTGGAGGGTTACTCTAAAATACAGGTAATAGGATAACTCCATTCCTAACCTAATGACAGAATACAAATGTACAGTAACTTCTGAGAAATGTTTCAGGATAAATGTTATCACTTTTATAGCTAACTTTCTTAGAAAGTATTTTAAAAATTGTAATGCCTTCATTATGCACATCTGGACATCCACACAGCTGTATATTGAAGCATATGCACATTTTCAAATCCCTCTAGGCATCAGGTGCTGTTCAGATGTACTGAGCCCCCTAGTTCAAATATGTAGGTTATTGGAAATGTGGTATGTCTGAAATACTGTTGTTTTGTACTTAGAGGGGCTGAGTATCTCTGTTTTACATGGTCCAGGGATGAAGATTATGTTCAGGACCTTAGTTTTGCTTTCAGTTGAATTTTAAGCCTCTTGCAACAGAATAGCTGGAATTGTTTCTTCAATGGTTTTGTTTGGTTGGTTTTTTACTCCATTTGTGTTGAAAGTTAGTGCTCTATGTTACAAAAATTCTGGACATTGTCCTTCTGGCTGCTTCTTGAGGAAGAATATGATTGTTGTGGCCCTACACGTTGAGGGTAGATGTTAAAAAGAAACATCTGAAAAATAGATGTCAAAACATGTAGGGCCTGCTCCTAGAACCTGATGGACAGTCCCAGTACACAGAAGCTACACATGGGCCATTGTCAGAGGTAGATGCAGCAAGCACTTGTGCAAATAGCTGAACAGCCAGCTCAGAGAGGTAGAGCAAGTGAAGAAAGTTTTGACAATGTTTTGGCTGCTCAGACATGGGCCATGTAACTATCAGATCTTGTCTTGGTTAATTGATTGTAGCAGAGTATCTACTCTAGACCATTGTGTGCCTAACTCTGGTCTCTGCCAGACCCATTTCTAGGTGTCTAAACCATTCATGTTCCTCACTGTTGAAAGGAGGAACTTCTAAACCAGCCTGTGTGCAGCAGGCTTGGCTTTCCCTATGCTGTACTGAACACATGTGGAGGAGTTCTCATTGGCTTTGAAGTCAATTTGGACACCTTTGAAAATGTTACCCTGTATTTATATAATCATATGGTACATTGTAAAGAAAAAAAGAGAGGAAAAAAAAGAAAGGAGGACACATACCACTTACGGGTGCTGCTGAACAGTTGCTGTGTTCAGGTCCCAGTTCAAGAAGACCTGTCAGCCTGTGAATAGCTGTAAGCAGGAACAGTTCTGCTAACACTGGTAGGGTTGCATGTGTGTTTAATTGTGGATACCTGATCAAACGACCTGTCAACTCAGGGTACTAAAGGGGTGCACTAAGTATTTGTGAGAATACACGCAGTATTGAGGTAATCAGGCTGAAAGCTCAGCACATTATTTTGTTTTGTTAAAATAACTAATCATTTGATGTGATCATTAAAGTTGATAAAAGCTTATTGTTTTTCACTTGTAAGAAGTTTTTAGCTTTGTCTTTGCTAATGAACAAATCGGGTCTGATACCCACAGGTGATAAATGAAATTAGCATTACATGTATTTCAATAAATTTTTTCCCATTCTTTCCTGTAGGGAGACATTGAAGAGCTAATGGATTTTTTGCAAGCTAGCAAGAAATATCATCTGAATAGAAGATTTTCTTACAGAGAGTATCTTATAAGTAAGATACAGTTAAGGAATTCTCATATCTCTGCTCTTATAAATACAGCAGCAGCCCAGATATCAAGTCTCCTTAATAAGATGGAAAGGTAAATATTTCAATTGTTTGGTTGTCAGCCATTTGACTGTCTCACAGACAGTACTCTTCAAAAGTCTTTTTTCTGTGTTACCTAGCAGGAAAGTTACATAAAAATGTTACCATTTAAGTTAATTCTAAGAAAATATTCTCTAACTAATTACTTTGTTAGTTAATATCCTAGCAGACGCTGAGGTGAGATTTTGTTATTTTTATCCACTTTGTATAGCACAGAGATGAATTGATGGAAATATGTGTAGTACCTGTTTGTAATTCTGACTTCAGTGGGAACCAGACTTATATAAGATTCCCAATGTCTTTATACATCCATTATATGTGTCAATAGTCAACAGTGAAAAGTACCTCAGAGTCCATTCCAACATATACCGGTTAAGATCTTTTGTCTGGGTTCTTTATGTACAGATACCTGGACTTAATAGAAAAGAACAAGTTTGATTCACGTGTGATTGAATGTTTGAGGGGCTGGATGTACAGTCTCAAGCTGGAAAGTGTGCGTATTTTCTGAAGAAAGTTGACTAAGTTTATAAATAATGTAACTGGGAGGATTTTGACTAGCAGAGTATACTTGTTGCTGGGAGTTAAAAAGTAGAGGTCAGGTCAGTAAAAAGTAGACCTGCAAATGGACTGTTGTTATACACTCATTTATTTGGGATATCATACCACATCCAGATTGATTGAGTACTTTGTGAGAGGATACTCATAGTCAAGGTGGAGAGAGAGAAATGGTTACTTACCAGACACACAGACACATAGATATTTAAAACTATGTGGGAATGTGGAGCACTGAGAGAGACATCATGCTGCTACCCAGAGAACTGTGGCATATGTTAGTTTGGCATACAGAGAGATTCCTGAGGAGCATGCCAGGGAAGTAAAATATGTTAGCGTACCAGAAAACAACATAGCACTTCTGCTGTTGATCCTGTGCATGCAGCTTTTTTTGTATATTCAGATGTCTGTATTGATGTCAGTCGATGACAATACATGAAATGTGCAGTGAGAGAACAAGGTAAACATCAGTCTTTACAGTGTGTTTTTTCTTTCGTAATGTTAATTAAATTTAAAAGTAATTTAATATTAGGAGGCTAGAAGTCTCGTTAAAAGCTACCAAAGACTGCATCTGTTGATGTGATGAAGTAACTTATAAGGGATTTTTTATACGTTTTCCTTGGTTTTCATTGTAATTGTCCTGTGTGCTGCCTCACTGGAATCATACACTAAGTTTAGCCTGAATTACCCTAAGTTTAATCTCAGGATTCATTGGTTGGAGAGAAGTTTTGCAGTATGCTTACACTGCTTTGCCTATTTTGCTGAGATGTGCAGCTGTGTGGGCAAAGAAAAAAAATAAATATCTTGGCATAGGAAATATAACTCAGATACATCTTTCACAGAGAGTTCCCTTTGATGAGTCGTGCCTGTCTTTGGAATTGTATTATGAGAAATTATCTGAGATGGTTTTACAGATGTTTTTATTGTGTGAAAAGCCTTTGTGAGAAACCCACCTGTGTGGCCATTGTAATGAACAACTGGGACTTCTCAGGCTGGAAAAGGAGGTTTCACCCATTGTTTAGTGCCTGTTACTGCACCTAACAGTCACAAAACAGATCAACTATAAAACAGAGGAAAGGCACAGTATTAGTAATCCAAGACCTTGTAGACCTCATCTCCAAAAATATACCAAAAAACCCTCCAAAAAACCCCAAACTACCCAGAAACTTCCAAAAGCTGCAAGAATCATTACCAAGATGAAAAATCATTTTTTGTAGCACTCCCCTATTAAACTCTCAGAGTGTGCAATGGCTGTAATACTCTGTGGACAAAGGAGGCATGTCCATAGTTGGAGACAGCATTTGTAGAGAAGCAGTCCCATATGACTTTTTGGGGCTAGAACTAGTTATTTTCCTATTACTTCCCACACCTGCTGCAGCAGTAATTCCTTTCAGTCAAATGTTGGCCAAACTCTTAAAATGCATTCTCTAGATGTTGAGATTATGAAACTCTAGAATGTAGTATTTCAGTTGATGTGCTAGTCTTTTATTTTCTACAGGCAAACTGAAATACCCTAGTGTGAACCTTATTTATAAATATACTACCTAGGCTTGTGTTTCAGTTTCTAATTATAAAGGGATTTGGGGAATGTTTACAAATTGGAACATTTGAGCAGCAAGAGAAATAGGGCCTGAATGACTGGTACTTTAAATTTGTGTCCATATTATCCCCTTATTTTTCACTTTATCATCGATTCCACTTGTCTGTAGATACAGGTCTGTCTTAATCTATTTTGTCCAGCTTTAATAGAGTGCCTTAGACTTACTGTTATAAATGGAATTTTAAAATGCAGAATTTTGTATGGAGAAGAGAAACTGAGAAAATATGTAGATTAGATATAGCAGAGATAGTTTTGATGATAAACAAGCAGATAAATATTGAGGGGATAAGTGGTTTCTTTAAATGGAGCTTAGTAGTAAGTGTAAAATTTATCAGATAGCAAGGTATTTCAAATTAACATGGAAAGCATGTGTGGCCAGAAATGAATGTTATAAAAAGCTACATAAACAAAAGCCAATTCTAGGGAGCGCTGTAAACGTTTTAAATTAAATAGAGCAGCCAGAGTTTTCAAGCTGGGCATTCTGAACACAGTATTTAAATAAAATGTCCCATTTGTCAGGACTAGCTGTTGAGTACTCTGTCATTTGAAAATCAAGTCTGGACTGCCATGACAAAAGGCAGGAAAGGAAATTTTAAAATATAATCCACTGTTGTAGATTTGAGGATGTCTAACTAGACTGTTTATGTTTTTTCTTGGAGAATAATGGGCACAAGGGCAATACTTAAGGCAGTGTTTATCCTTGGTTGTTTCTGCTATCAACAGAGATGCAAGATTCTTGATGTTTATAAACTACAGCATCTGTAATGTGTTGCATCATTCTTTTGCCAGTATGTGCTTGTTCACAAGAAAATTTCTTTCTTCTTCAGTCTCTTAAAAGTTGAATCCAGTTCTTGTGACTCAGGTACAAACAGTTGCAAGCTCCTTTATAAATTTTTCCTAAAAATTAAATTTTTATAAGACCTCAAGAATTTCTTGTGTATTGTGTTTCTGAAGTGGTCAATACATTATTAAAAGATTGAAACAAAGCATCCCATGCTGGTCTTGTTTTTCTGAATAATCTCCATTTATATGGACCTTGCCTATATAAAGGAGTTTTCCAACAGTGTCCTACTGGACCTTTCTGGAAGTTGGTGTTGGGAAGTGAATGCCTCGAGGAGTAATGCATCAATATGAAGTTTTCTAATAATCTCTTAAAACCTTTTCTGCTTGTAGCACTTTGCTGTGTAGGAAATTTATTGCCCTGAATTATTTATATAAATGCTGATCTGGGCACCAGAAAGATGCCAGTTCAGCAGGTGAGATTCTGAAGTAGCTGGAGTAGTATAGGGAGAGTCTTGCAAGTTCTCCCTGTGTAGCTTCTGTATAGTGTTGTGATTCAGCCTCCATGTGCGTTCAGGCAGGTACAACTTTTCTGCTTCATACCTATCTCCCTTTTGCTTTAGTGATGCTCCCATGACTTTTCTACATTTCGTAATACATTCTTCCTTTACCAGGGGACCAGCATCCCTTAGTTCTTTGTAGCATTAAAGTCCTGCTTTTTACACTAGTGCCCTCACTCCTTATTTTCTCCTTAATTTGTTGGCTTTTGTTCAGTACAGAGAAGTCAAGGTCTGCTTCTGACTGACCTATGATACTGCTGCTGTTTGCTACACACTTCATCTTTGTACCTTCCTTGGTGCTCACTTCATTTGGGAGGATCTTCCTCTAAACATCCTTGTCATTACAGCAGTATTCTCCTTCATTAAAATTCTCCTTGTTCAAAGACATTAGACATGTGCCTGCACATTTCTTCAGTGATTAAGTGTCTGGTATGCTGAGACCAAGTAGTTTATCATACAGTCTATACTGTCTCATTATCTTTCTCCTCTCCTTTTGTTTTGCACTTCTGTTCAGAGTCCTTTGAGAACGGGATATGTTTTATTCCTAATACTGTAATTGTGTCTATATTGTATTTATATGAAACCAGAAATTAAAGTCTCTTGCCAGGATTGAGCCTTCTAGGAGTTATTGTAATACTGATTAATATAAGCTGGCACATAAATTGACATAGACTTCTGCAGTGGGGTACTGCGTCACCTACAGTATGAGGTCTCGACATACTGGATTTCTAAATAAATCAACAACCTGAAACTGAAGACCATTTTGGTTTTTTATTTTCTTTTTCATCCTAAAAATAGGTAGCTGTGTATCATCCTCCTATCATTATTCTGTGTTGCATGACTTTTCTTAAACTTTCATTTGCTGGGTGGTTCCAGCACATCTAGCTTTTTCTATTGCAGACTCTTTTCACTGCTCTGGACAGGGACTTTAATTGGATGCAGCAAGCGTGGGTTTATTTCCTCAGTACAAGAAAGGATGAAGGTGTTAAAAATAATATCTGGGTTATTTTCTTTCCTCACTTCCTCACCATAACTAATCTACTTTTTTTTCATGTATCTTTTGCCATGGGCTTGATCAAAAAGGAAGGGAAAGACTTGGAGTTACCAAATACAGGCTAAAAACTTGGTGCTGTTGGTTTTGGGTTTTTTTTTAACATGACACTGAATTGGATCCTGAGGTCAGCTTAGTTGGTTAGAGCATTATGCTAGAACACCAAGGTCACAAGTTCGATCCCTCTACAGGCTGTCCACTTAAGGGATGACCTTGATGATCCATGTGGGTCCTTTTCAGCTCAGAATATTCTGTGGCTCTGTAATTTCCATATTGATTAGTTTCAAGGTGAAAATTACTTGGCCAAGAATGGTGCATGGTAGATTGTTTTCAAGCTACCAAGAGGTATTTTAATCCTCTTTGTAGAAGATTAAAGAAATGCAGTAGATACACTTTGAAACGGCTCTGCAAAAGGAGGCTCTCTCTGGTTGACAAAACTGTGTGATAAAGCACATCTGAGTTTCTGTGCAGCGCTTGCATTTTATAGGGGATGATGTTTCATGGCTTGCTCAGATAGTTGGGGATGCTTGAGCAGTAGATGGAGAGGTGTGAATTGTGGAATCTGGCCACCACAGTTCCAGTGTAGTGGTTGCAAACCAGCCAATACATTAATCTGCTGCCCTATTTTAGCTTTTATTTTGAGGTTTTTAGTTGGAATTAAGCTGTCACAATATTAATAAATCCTAATAACCCAAACTGAGACTGTCCTTTCTGTAGAAGGGCTTACTTACCACATTTAGCTGCTACTTTAATTTATGAATTGGGCCAGGTATCACACTGGAATGGAACTTTGGAAGCCCTGGATTCATCTGAATTCTGGTTCTGTGTGTATTATTCTTATCTTTGAAAAAATGGGGATTGGATAAGTAAACTAGAAGGTCGGTGCGTTCGACTCAAAACTTCCCCATCCACCTTTTCAACACCCCATTTCAAAAGTCCACTGTGCTTAATAGAAACTATAACACATAAATGTCCAACAGCACAGTCTGAATTAATATGTCCTTTTATTCTTCTGTTGAATGAGAAAGATTTGGGGAATTTCTACTGTGAATATAATAGAAGGTAAGTTCTGAAATTCAATTTGAGTTTGTGGAGAGAGATTTTTCTAAGTCTTGAAGGCACTGTTGGGATCTTGTTTTCTCCTTAACATTTAATACTGTAGGAACTGGAGGTAGACCATAGTTTTGAACCTCCATTTGAAAGCACTGCGGGCCTAAGATTTACAATTTGCTCTTTCAGATTATTGTATTTTGCTATTATTTTAATTTTTTTATAATTCTTCCGATATGAATGTAACAGGAAATATTAATATAAATATTTTTGTGGATACAATTGCTTTGCATTTAAACTTTTTTTATGGATGACATATTTGAAGAAGTTGTTTTCAATGAGAAGACAAAGTTATAAAAGACATCTAAAGTTGCATTCCAGGGGCATTAAATGAAAAAATTAAATATGAATAATATATAAGGTTTAAAATGTCTCATTAGAATATCACTTGCATTAGTAACTGGTAATTGGTTTTGCACTTGCCTTCCCTTCCTTTTTCATACACCTTCACTCTGTCTTCACAAACTGCCTCCGTTCTACACTCATCTTTGAGATTGTCCTTAATCTACTTGCCTGTTTGAACCTCCCAGGTCTTACTGGGATTCTTAAGAATTTGGGATGACAGTCTTCAAACACTGTTCTTGCAGAGCTGGTCATCTACCTGAAAGTCATTTGGGAATGCTGCTGGACCGAGCTGAGTCTGAAATTAATTTTGTTAAACAGAAATTTGATCATGATTTAAAACAAGAAAAGCAAAAGCTTCACCAGAAACTCATTACCAAGCGAAGGCGGGAAATGCTGCAAAAGGTAATTATTTTATTTTCATAAGGCTTATCATGAATTGAAAATTGAATTAATTTAAAAATAAAATGTAGTTCTTAAAACAGGGGTCAACACTGCCAGGAGCATGGTTAAAAATAAGTGTCCATTGGTTTTAGCTGTGTACCGCCATGTACTATATAAAATATCCAGTAATTAGTATCTGTTCTTTTAGAAAAATCTGCAAGAAAGTAACTTCAGTTTAGCTGGAGAAACTTCTGAAGCCCCTCTACTTAGTCTAACCTGCCCAAGGGGATCATGACAAGCCTCTGTAATGTGCAGAGAGCCAACAGCCAACTGAGGTTCTGGCATTGGTTAATGGGAGATGACTGGCATGACTCATGATTTTCTGTGGGTTTTCTGGCTATGTGTGACCTGAATGACTTCTACAGCTCAGTTAAACTTAAGCTACAAACCAAAACTATTTAAAAGATGCTCTACTTGTGGTTGCTTGTGGTAGGACTCATGTCTCTTCACCTCGGCCATCTAAAAAACTTAATGTAAACTCATAATGTAAGATGACTGGCAGCTGATCTGAAAGGGAGTTGTTGTCCAGAAGTATATTTCAAAGTTATCCAAAGTTATCTTTTGCTGCCAAAAAGATACAGAAAAAAACTATCTTAGATTTAGTGATACTTCTTTTAGATGATCAGAATCAGGTGAGATTGATTTTGCCTTTTACGGGATATGTGTCTCAGGATTTTATGCTCTTTAAGAGAAATCAGTGTGACCAGAGAGAGCAGGTATGATGGTAGAGACATCATGTTTTGTATTTATTCTCAGTTTAGGTAGCTTTAGTTTAACTTTCCAATGAAATTGCTGCATGTTGTGAATGGAGAAAATAAAAAAAAAACCTTTTTTTTTTTGTGGTTGTTCTTTTCCTTTCTTGCTATTTGATCCAGAATCACTTCTGGAATGTTGCCAGATCACTGAAGTTCAGCTAGTTGAGATATCAAACCCCCCAATAATGCATTTGTTTAATTGTTAGCCCTTATATCTAGTAACAGTCCATGTTATCACAGTCTTGTGTTAGCCCTTGCTTCTAACAATAATCTGAATTATCACAGGCCTTGTAGACGCACACAAAGCTGTCATGCTGAGGGCCAGGTAAGCCTCTGGACACTGAAAAGCAGTTTTGAGAACAAGGCAAAGCAAAAGTATGAAATTTTGTGTTGCTGTGAAAGTCATACTTTAGATGTTAGAATTTGAGATGTTCCTTCTCTTTGTTCCTCCTTTTGGCAAATGAATCAGCAGAAAGAGCATCAGAAGCAGCAGCTATCACTTGGAGACCATTTTGCAACTACTAATGACATCACTCACTACCTAAGACACTGGAAGAATCTTCTGAGTGATCACAGCGTTGAATTTGAAGAACTTACTGAAAAGCTTGACAATGAGGCCAGTGAAGAGCTGAAACAGCTTCTATTAGGCCTAACTGAGAAAGCCATTGAAGAGCTTAAACGTGTTCAGTGTGGAGTGTTTGTGCAGGAACTGGTCAAACTCAATGTGCCAAAGTTGTTCCTGCTAGAAGCTGTGGAGGAGCATAAAAGAGAGATGGCTCTTAAACATGAACAGCTTGAAAAGGAAGAACTTGGCAAGATCATGGCTGCTGAAGAGCTGCTTCAGCTCACCAGACAGAAGCTAAGCCAAGAACTGGAAACAGGCATTTCGGGACAAAAAAAATTAAGGAGCTGGGAACAGTCAGTATTCATGTAAGTATCTCTCTGCACTCTTTTCTTAGTTGCAAATAGAAGAGAACAGAGTTTTCACACCTGTCCAGTTATAATTCCTAATGATCAGTTCTCTGTCAGGCACTTGGGAATTGATTTTTTTTTTTTTATTCCCCAAGCACTCAGCCCCTGCAGCCCCAGTGGGTAAGCACTGCAGTGGAAATCCCAGGAAACAGCAGTTCTCAGTCTGTGCTCAGAGGTCCCCTACTTTGGAAAAGCCAGTTAGTATGTCAGACTTAATTAGCCCCATGTCCAATTTCCAAATTTTCCTTCTAGCCAGAAGTCAGGCCTTACTCATAGGGTGCATTTTAAGCTTTGCCACAGTATTTCCATGTATTCCCTAAGTACGCAATGCAGTGTCCTACCTCTCCTGCTCATGGGCTCCATGCATCAGACTTGGCTGTCCTTGGCACCAAGTCCTGAGCTAGAGAGGCATCATGGCACAGGCAGCATTGCAGAGTGGTTCTCTGGCCCCAGGAAATACTATGTACGAGCCATTGCTGCCTGCTACCGTGTGACCCTGGGGAGGTGGGAAGACCTTGCACAGGCAGAGACTGTGAATGCGGCTGAGCGTGGTCATGCCTCTCAGACTGGGCAGCAAGGTCTCTGAGAGATCCTCATTTCTTTGTCAGCATTTCTTCATAGCCTTCAAGGACATTTTTGACTTGTTAGATTGCCTGAATGTTTACAGTACTGCATTTCCTATACAATGTCTGTTTAATAAGAGACATTGATAGAGACATGAGAACATGAAAAAATAAAACTGCAGCTTTAGGAGAAGTAGCTGGAATAGGAAACCTATAGTAGGCTGTGTGCCCCTGGAGAAAATGTACCAGGCGTAAGAGATTGAACAGGGAGGGGAAAAAACCAAGGAACTAGTAAAGGTTTCTTGTTCATACCTCATCTTTAAAACAAAATAGATTTGTAGGGGCACTTTTGCCTAGTCAGCATCTTTATAAGTTTTCCTGCCACAGATGTAAAACCATATAACAGGTGTATAGAGGGAAACTTTACCCATTATGTTTGTTTTGTTAGAGAAAAAAAAATCCATTTGTGTCTTTTTTGCTTCTAATTTCAAGGGCTTCGTGTTTTATTTGGCACTTTAAATACTTTTCTGTTAAACATTTATATGTCTTTTCTGGCTTGTTGTAATATCTCTTGTTTAAATGGCTGAGAGCAGACCTGCTGGAGTAGGGAGGTAGGTTCTATGACCCGCCAGGACTTTCCTGTTTCCAGCTCAGGATTCCATGACAATTGTGTTCCAGCCTTCAGTGGGCCTGTCATATTTTTTAGATGCTATCGTTACTGGAAGGAACAGTAAGCTGTTTGGGGTTTTTTTAAGTAAAATACTGGAAAATACATACAAAAAAAATGCATCAACAATGGTCCTATCAAAAGTTCCTTAGAATCTGTGACTCTTTGTTCTGTCCATTGTCTGTCAGTTATGGTATTTTGATGACAGATACCAGCACTCATGTTTATGTTCTCATCCACTATCCAGTCTTCACAAAGAATTGTTTTGGATGATAGCTTTAAATTTTTGTTGCTTATCAAAGAGACAATGAGTTAGTCCAAAATATTTATGAAGATCGTTAATTCTTGAAGTCCTTTTTAAATATAGACATGAAAAATCTGTATTTGCTGTATTTAATTTTATATCTATCTGTGTATGTGGATTTATAGCATAGATTTTCTTCCATGAGTCTTAAGACAGCATGAGAAATAGTTAAGTACACTGTAAATGGTTATTTGGAGTAATCTTGTCTTAAAGTAAGTAATTTTTTGAAGGGAAAGACTTCATGCATTAAAAATGTTTTGATTAAGGAATTAACTGTACTCTGCTCAATCAGTAGTAAGAAATAAGGATTTCTAAACTCAAATATTTTAGTGAAATTATGAGGTGGTACACAACTGTGATATGTTGAGTAAAATCATGACATGAAACATGTAGTACAGTACATTTTAAAGTGAAAGCTACTTTTTAAAAAACATGCTGTTCATGCTTTAAATAAAAACAAATTTTTTTCATAGAGAAAATTTCCAAACAAAAAAATTATGCTATTTTTTATAAAATATTCTTAAGGAAATATTTTCAGTCACAAGGTCAGATGAATGTAGTCTAAGGTTAGTCACAACTGAGCGTGCTTTATTTTTAAGTCAGCTTCAGCTTGACCTGATGATCAGTTCCCCAGAGTTCTGTGCTGAGAACCTTCCTTCTACAAAATGGGAACTTTGAGTAATTCACATTACTGCTAAAATATATTTTGTGTTGTTCAAACTGCAAAGAGCCTTTTTACAAATAACAGCTGGAACCCTTGTGACTTTGTGATGGAGAGATGACGTGTGTTTATTACAAATAGAGACTTTTGCAGTAACTGTGACTGTTAAGTGCTAGAAAACAGCACAGGGAGACTTTATGGAAAGCTTTTGTCTTGATTTCAGCTGAAGTTCAGGGATTGTATTGTCTGAAGAGGTGGAAGAATTCTGTGCATAGGAAATGTGCTAAAAATACTAATTTATTTTTTAAATATTGAAACATTGTTTTCCCTTGAAAATGAAGTTTTACAGTCCAGGAAGTTCCGTATGCAGAATTTAAAGTATCCTCAAGGATGCTTTGAACAGGCTGAACAGCTCAGTGCTATGTGTGGAATCATTAAGTGATGTGTGAAATACACAAAAAAAGGATAATCACTGCCCTGTGAAGTATTTGTGTGCATGTCTCTTATATTGTATACAATATTGCCTATATCACTGAACAGCAAGTTGCTCTTGTTTTTTTTTTTAACAGGCAGCTTCTGAGTTTGCCTCTCTCACTGTCGGAGGAGGAATTGCTTAGAATGAGGCAAGAGTTGCACTGCTGCTTCTCTCAGGTCGACAGCAGCTTGGCTTGGCCCAAGATAAGAGCAAGAACTTTGCTTCAGACTTTTGAGATGGAGCAGAGGGACACAGAGATTCTGAAAGTGGATCAGAATTTAGCAATAACCAATAAACAGGTGGGAAAGATGTGAGATCAGTGTGGGGATATGCGAGGAGTTCATGGGTGTACCTGTGGGTTCTCAGTGTTGGCTGCAGATACAGGTCCACAGCTCTTCGTAGTTGCAGCACCAGTGCACACTTTCCCTGTCTACATGGACTGGTGGAACTCAAAGGCAATTGTTTGGGCAGGAGTTGGATAAACTCAGCTTTTTTCACATACACCTGTGTATTTCTGCTGCTTTTGTGTCCTCCATTTTTCTCAAGAAGAAGGCATAGTTATAGAGGCAGATGGTGGCCAAAAGGGACAGCAGTTCCGAGGAGAGTGGTGCTAAGCCTCATTCTGCATATTAGAGACAAGTTGGGTCCTGGATAGCCCAGACTGAGATTACTGTGGCATCCTCTACACATTACTAAATTTGGCACTATATCAAGGAAAAATTTTGGGAGTTTCTGAAAGGGAGTGTTCTACATTGTCTTGTCCGTTTAGGAAGGTAGAGTTCCTGAATTAGCTGGTCTTTTTAGGCAAGAATTTATGCATGATTTCTGTTTCTTCTTTCCAAAAGAATTGACTACATACAGAGGGTTTGGGGTTTTTTAGACATCTAAGTATGTAGAAGATGAGGCATATTCATTCAAAGTTAGAGAAACATTCCCAACAAGGAGTCTGTCTGCCTATCAAATCTGGCACTTTTTAAAGCAACTCTCTGAGGGATGTTTAATTCCTTTAATAAAATGTAAAAGCTGTGGAATGTTAAGTGATTTTCAGTAGAGTAGGGGGAAAAGGAAGGAAAGTAGGGGGAAAGGAAGTGCTGCCTGTGTGAGTTGTTTCAGATACCATCTTAAAAAAGAGGACTTGCCCTTGCTTTCTTTTGGTTCAGTTATGTTTTCTAAACATGTAAACTACCTTGTGTTAATTATACCAGGAATTAGCCTAGTTCACAACCTTAATGATTTCTGAAGTACTAAAGAAGGGAAATGACTTTGCAAAGCCTTATAGTTGAACAGATGTTACCATTTCCCCAAGAGTACATATACTTAGTTGGTATTCTTGTAAAGAAACATAAAGGTCAAAAATAATTTGATTACATGGAACGGTGCCTCTTAATATTATCATGGTTCATTTGTAATGCATAGACTGTGTGTTGAAAACAATGTAGTTCTTAAATTAATATTCTCTGTTCATTTTTCACTTTGCTGGGAAGACAACATATCAGTCAAAATCTTATCTTATTATCACTTCTTAAGCTTTTTAAAAATCAAATTCATATGCTACCAGTTTTCATGGAAAGGATGAAGATATAACTGTACTTGAAAGAAATTCAAAAAAGAATTCCCGACTTTGTCTGAATGTTCAAAAGGAGTCTTCTGAATGAATAGGCAGCACCTTCATTTCAGAAATACTTTGAAAGTCATCTTTTGCAAAGTGTTTCATTAATTGGTGGATATGCCAATAATAGCAAGTAATAACATTAGCATCCTCATATACCTCTTACAAATAAAGCCTTTTGTGCTTATCTTTTTACAGCAGCATTCTAAAATGGGAAAAACAGGATCCAGGAATAGAAATAAGTTAGATAATCTGAAGAAATCTTTACAGGACAAAATTTTAATTTATGAAGACTCGGTGAAAGATGAAAATTTGAATAAGGTAAGTACAAACCTTTTCTGGACTGAAGTAAAAAATCTTTAGTAATTGAAGAATGGCAGTTTTCTATCAGTGTGAATAAGAACAAGGTAAAGAAGGCATAAGGTCTAGTGGCATGATGCATCTCCCTACTTTTGCCTGCATTATCAAGATGGTGCATTTCAAGTTTAATAGTTTTTGCTTTAATTTTTGTGTTGTAGTTACAGATCTGATTTCTTGTCTCACCATTTTTTCTCCCAGTGGTTCTGGGGCTTGGCATATGCAAGATGGCAAGACTCCCCTAGACCCTGTGGTTTTCGTAGTACGGCTTTCAAAACATGGGTGGTACTTCACTGCATACTTTAGCAGAGCAACATTTAGTTGAAAACTGCCGAAAACCCAGAATTGGATTCATAGATCGAAAACCCTTTTGGGTAGGGGCTGAATTTATTTGTACAGAGCTAATTGGAAGGAAGTCTTCATTCTGATGGGCACCTTCTAAAGACCCACAGCTCCAGTCTGAAGTTAGTTTTTAAGAAATGAGTGGGGCCAGTGCTGGTATGGGATTTTGTAGGCTTTTTCCTTCTCTGATAGCAGATGTTCCATGCGGTCTTATTTGTGTTCTTTAACATTTTTCTCCTTCTCTTGCCCACATCTGAAATATGGGTAATATTAGTTTTGTGTATCAGAGGGACATTGCAATGATAACTGTGTTAGACATTGGTGGTGCACAGCTGGAAGAACTATGCAGAACAAGAACGTGTCATTGGTAGTTGAAATTGGTAGATAAAAAAATAGCTTCACAAGTGATTGCAGTATCAGTTTTAGTAAACAATTTGGACAAAAATCTATTTTTATACTTGTTTCTATGCTTTTTATACCTGTATCCTGAGAAATGAAAAATACTGGGTTGGCATGTTAATTCAGAAATAATTTCACTTTTTTCTGAGAGCAACACATGGCACTATCTGACACCCATGTTGTTGTTCTAATTGTGTGGCTGCACATTAGTTATGAAAAGCCAAATCCTTTGTGCTTTTACCAATAAGGAAGCTAAACTATCATTAAAGAAAAGCATTAGTTCACCTATTATCGTTAGAACACAGATGTACTGCAGTAAACCTTATGTTGATCACAGAAGTAGAACTTCTTTCTTTTGGCTGTTGCAATCTGTTACCTCATTTGTCATTTAGAATCTTACATTTCTACATTTTGCCTTAATGTGAACACTTCTATTATCTCACTCAAGATTGCCCACCTGAAGCTGCACAGCCAATTCAAGGCAGGGAAAAAGCATGATGGACCAATACAGCTCTGCTGTGTTTCTTCACCTTCACTACTGCAGACTTCACACAGTGTCATGGATTCTGTGTCTCTACAGCATGGCTTTGAAGTGGTTCCCAGCTAGTACTAATGACAGCAGCATGTGTTTTGTAGTATGGTAAAATGGGCATGACAGAGGACAATATAGATAGGAGGTAGTGAGCTGGAACGCCTTGGCAAGGCATTTGAAGCCTCATCTTGGAGCACCTGAGAGTACCATTGACCTACTGAAAATCCTCAAAAGCAGGCTGTCGAGTTCTTCTGTGTTCCATAACTGTTTTGAGCTCTCTTGTGGCTGAGGAAGTAACTGTTCCTTTCTGAAATAGCAGTTACCTATCTCAGAAGAAACAGGGGGCAAAAATATTGATGCTCTTTAGCCTATTTTCCCTGCTGGGCTGAAAAAACCTCCATTAATAATACTTATGTGAGAAATATCTTTGGGGTTGCAGGTAATCAAGTAGATATTCAGATTATTTTTTTATTTGTAATATTTAGGACTGAAACAACAGTAGTTAGCAGTTAGTCTGAGCTAAATAAGCAGTCAATGGTTTTAAGTAGTGGTCTAATCATAGTTCATTTACAGCATTGGCAATTTTTGGTTAGTTTCAATGTTTCAGGTGGAATCAGGAGCAAATGTTTAGACCTGCAGGAGTGGATTCATCATAACCAGGGTAGGTTGCACTCTAATATGTCAAATAGTAAAAAGTTAAGCAGTCTTGTGTTTGGTATAATACAAAGCTTCAAATCTGGCCAGGGGGTATTAGTTTCTAATTTAGTTCATAATCAGTATTTGATCCAGTTTCTACTGAAATCACCTTCTATGTCACACTGAATTCAGGTCTACTTGCAAGCTTTGGATTTCACAAATGTACTTCTGTTTTCAGAGCTGTGATTTCAGAGCTGACAAGAGGCAGAAAGAAACTCATGTGGCTTGACGTAGATAATAGTACCAGTTGAGTAATGCAGCATTTTGTTTGCGTAAGAGCAGTTAATTTACTATATAATATTGAATAGATGCTGAATGGTAACGTTGTACATCATTCCTATAGAGTCATAGAATAGTTTAGGTTGGAAGGGACTTTCAAAGACCATCTAGTCCTACCTCCCTGCAATTAATAGAAACATAATCCACTAGACCAGCTTGCTCGGAGCCCTACCCAACCTGACCTTCAATGTTTCCAGAGATGGGGCACCTCCCTGGACAACATGTGCCAGTGTTTCACCACCTAAATTGTAAAATATTGTAAAATATTTCTTCCTATTGTAAAATAATTAATATTAATTTAATATTAATTTCATACACATATTAATAAATATGTAAAAAATTTTAAACTGTTTCTAATTGTTGTATTCCTTATATTCAGTCTAAATCCACCATCTGTCAGTTTATAACAGATACTATTGCAACAGGCCCCGCTAAAAAGTTTATCCCCATCTTTCCCCCTTGAGTATTGAAAGGTTGTGGTAAGGTGTCCTCAGAGCCTTCTTTTCCTCAGGCTGAACAACCCTAACTGTCTCAGCCTTTCTTTGTAGGAGAGGTGTTCCATCTCTTGTATTTTAGGCATGCTTAAGGTAAAGCTTCATACTTAGTAATATGCAAATACTATCTATTTTTGCAATCTGGACCATAAATCTTAGTATTCATGGACTATACTGAACATATCATATAAATCTTGTGTTATTTGACAAAGCGTGTTTCTGTCATCAGTGGCATCTCTTTTGCCTTTGAATTCAGCTGCAATTAAAAAATACATTCTTGAGTCTCCTTATAAGTGAAATTGAGTTGTCAAACTGCATTTCCTCATTATTCATTATTCATTTTAATGGGTTCAAACTTACACTAAAGGTGATAACTCATTTACTCATTCATCTATTCATTATTCATTCATACGTCCCCAGATTTCATATATGTATAATTCATTCAAGATCCTTATGTCTGAAACTGATCCTTCTGTGAAGATAGAAGCAAACTGTAAATTCAGTTGTGTGCATACACTTGTCAAAACATTTCTATATAATTTT
This sequence comes from Dendrocincla fuliginosa, assembly GCA_035047845.1. Lineage (NCBI taxonomy): Eukaryota > Metazoa > Chordata > Aves > Passeriformes > Dendrocolaptidae > Dendrocincla > Dendrocincla fuliginosa. Next base: position 61,207,087 of record JAWWMO010000138.1, on the reverse strand, counting down.
TTTAATCTATATTTTTAAAGGTTTATAAAACATCTTGTTTCTAAACCACAAAGGCAGCCTTTAGATATTACTTAATTGTTTTGTGGCATATAAAGCAAGTCATACCTCAAGCATTTATTTTCTCTTTTCTTGAGATATTGTAAAAATGTGTCTATTCTGGCAGACAGTATCTTAGTAATGTAAATAAAAAACTGGATGGAAAGGACAATTCCTCAGTGTGTGCATGTTGTCATGACTCATTCATGTTAGTAGTGTTGTAATAATTTCTGTGACTTAAGAAGCTGTTCTAATGCATTGAGTAGGGAACATCACATGCTCTAAAGCATTAGTCCTTTTGAAAACGGACCTATTTATTCCTAGTCAGGTAAGCCTGCTTGATTATTTTTTCCCATTCCTTGGATAGGTGCTGTTGTAATGAAAATCAAAATATAAACTATTAGGCTCTTGCAGCAAAAATTTTGGTTGTTCTCATTCATCATTTTCCAGCTTTTAAGTAAAGTCAGAACCCAGTGTTGTCCAGGTTTTGAAAGGTGACTTGTGGCGTTAGTTGTTCAGGCTGGTTCATTTCTAACATCCATTGCCCCTTGGAGTGCTACCTGCTGTAGCAAAGCATCTCCCTCAATGCTTTGCTAGGCAGCAGCAGTTGGCAGTGAAGTTTTCAGTGGCTGGCTGAGTTGGATATAAATTCCTTGTCTTTCTTTGGAAGCTATTTGTTCTGGTATTTGTTTACATGTCTGCTTAACTGTTAAGGACCTGCTTCCATTTCATCCCCTCTTTAAGAGTCAACTAATAGTGCAAAAACTTTCACCACTGAAATGAAGAGTGAAGGCAAGTCAGTGTAAACTTCACAACTGAGGCTTTAAAATTGGACAGTTGGGCAATATAACTCGGAAAATTGCTGACTGTAACATTATCTTGTTACAGTCACAGTGATCAGTAGTACAACAGTTATTGCAGCGTGCCTTTCAGAACAAAGGCTTGCAAAATTAGTCATGCACAGGCTTTTGAAGAACAATATATTTTATTATTATTATTATTTTTCTTTTAAATATGTATCTTGGCACTGAGCTGTGGAATAACCTTCCTTCTAGGTCTTAGTGTTGTGTCACTGGCTCATAACAATATCTTGAAATAACACTTTGGATTTTAAAAATAAATTTATTTTGACAACATAAATTAAACCTAAACAAACAAAAAAAAAATCACCAAAAAAATTATGTAGGGTGGAATTTGGTGTCTTGTGCAATCTGTATCAAAGTCATGACTTGTAGGATATTCTGTGCATGTTTTTTGTCTTTGATTTCCAATCGGTGCTGCTGCAGTACAGTGTACTCCTTTGAATACCTGTGAACTACTGGGCTGTGAGCTTAAATGGGAGATGCTAGAGTTACTTGACTTTTCAGAACAAAGTACTCTACAGAAAACAAAAGACTTCAAATTCACTTTTCATAGGTTTCTTGCAAAGGACATAGAAAATGCATCTATAAAGCTACTGTTATTATTTTTCTTAGTAAAAAGTAAAACATAGAAACAGGCAATAGATATTTCTGGGTCTATCCTAAGGTAAATGTCATCTGCTTTTTTTAACATATACTGGAAGACAGCTCAGTTTTTTGTTGTTTTCTTTTTTTTTTTGTAAACTCCCAATTTTGACCATCTCTTTTGCTTTCCAGTGTAAATATCTGCCTCCTGTGTTTCAAAATAACAGCTTAGTTTTTAGCATTTTCAGTTACCATAATGTGGGTATGTTCTCTGAGTTCACTTCTCTCTCTAACTCAAATATTCCATATGTTTATTTATACCCTATATGCTTACTGATTATTCAGTGTCACAGCCCTGCATTATTGCAGATTGATTTGTTAGATTAACTGTAATGTTGAAAGACATTGTCTTACGACAGAGATTTGTTAAAAGTATCAAGAAAAGGAATCTTGCCTCTACTTTGTGTCTATAGGATGATTTCTTACTCTTGACTTGTAATTGGCTTAATTCCAATTAGTACGAAACATTTCCTGAAGGCACCCTTCTATCTCTTGCATTCAAGGACGTTCCAGATGATGCAGTAGAGACTTTGGAGAATATCATATGAGCAAGAGACTATCATAAACATATTTGGTTCCAAATCACATTTTAAATTTACCTCTATCCACTGGATAATAGAATTTGTATGGTACGCAGTCACTCTTACCAATAAAATTTCCAGAGAAAATTCAATGACATCATGTTACATATTTATCAACTTTGGTATCTAAAAACTTGGTGAAAGTATCCTGAAAGTCTCCTTTAAAGCTAATCATAAATAGAGTCAATAATGTATAATTGTGATTAACATGAATAGGAAGCTAGTAAGGTTTTAGTGTCTTTAGTACCTATCGTCTCTATTTGTGCAAAGATATTCCAAGGTGCAAAGTCAGGTCTTACGCCAATGGGAAGTCATACAGTGTCTAAAGACTACAGTTGACCTTTCTGGTGTTGTAATTTGCATCTGCAGGGTGCTTACTATTGGTCTTTATTATTTTATAGCTGATAAAATGGGGGACATTAAGGCTGCATGTACAAAGGTGTACCATGGGATGTGTAAGGTACTCACCATGTAGGTATCTCAACTAAATAGCAATGTTCATCTCTCTGTCTGTTCTTTAAAGAGAGGGGCAGACTTGATGGGATAAATGGTTTTTCATAGAAGGCTAGTTTGAGTATCTGCTCTCAGGGTCCACAGTGATAGTAAGCTTGACCAAAACTTTAAAAGGTTTTGAGGTGCCTCCTTTGGTAGCTGTGGTTTTTCCATTCTGTCACAGCCAGTAGTTACTTGAGCATTGCTGTTAAAATACATAATACTGGAAACTGATGAAAATGCTGATTTCTGAAAGTGGTTGTGGTTGGTTTGGGATTTTTTGGTATGCTGTGAAACCTACCAGATTAGATTTGTCAGGACCAAGAGAGAATTTAGAGGTGGAGTGAAGAAAAACCTTGGGTTCTGATACTCAGCAGTGTGCAGATGGGCCCTTTCTGTGCTTTCCTTTATAGCAGATTCAGCGTGTAGGGCAGCAGTTGATATCAACACCGAGTGGTGGAGTTGGAGCTCTCATGGCTGCATGTGCCTTCTCTTTCTGTGTCTTCTCTCTCTTACAATCCAACTTTTCGGCCCATGTGAGTAATACAGGGAGAGAGAATAAAACCAAACTGGTAATTGTTTACTGTCTTTTGAAGATTCAGATACCTAAGTGTTAGATATGCAGTGTAGCCATCAGTTTTTAACCTAGGCAGCCACCTTACACATCAGGGAAATCCATTTTTTAGAATGTAAAACCTATTGAGAAGTACCTTTTCTTTTTCTCTGACTACGGAGAGAGCTTAGAGTGGCAAGCTTAGATAGAAGCATCTAAAGAGGGTGATTGCAGCTGGCTACTATCCACATTGTCCCACAGAGGAATGGTCACAGTGCAGTATCCTGGGCTGTCAGTGTCAGTGGTATAGCATGGAGAGCTCATTGATCGCACTGCATTTGGTCATGTACTTGCCCATGCTGTGTTTGCCTTTCACCCTCGAATAGTTTCTGTGGGTGTCCCATCAGATGTGTGACAGCAGCATTGGTACTGAGCTAAATCACTTTGATTTAATCCTGTTTCTTCTCAACTCAATCCAGTTTTAATCTGATTTGAAATCCATTACCAGTTCACTTTTGATTTACAGTTTAACTTTGTTTTCTGTAAGAGGATTTTTGGTTATTTGCTCAAAGGTCAAATGTCACTGATCAACATTAACTGACACTTGCCAATTTGGAACTAAATACAGTCTTTCTCTAAGTTTCATATTTTTTCTAAGCAGAGACGTATATTTTGTCTTTCCGTTTAATCAATAGTATATGTAAGCATAGGTTTATTTGTATTTTTAGTTTTGGCATTTATTATAGTAAAAATTATATAGACCCTCTGTTTTGGGTTAGTATTTAATATTAAAGTTTTGACTACTCTAAAACAAAGCCTGATCTCTTTATAGTGTTAGACCTTATTGTTTGGGGGGGGGAGTTTCATCACAATAAAAGCTTGGAATTGGATGTTAAAAGCACTTCTTAGAACATTATAAGATAACAGCATTGATTTCTTTGCTGCTTTAATCCTGCTTGTTAATTACAGAGTAGTAAAATCCTAAGTGTGCATGTAACGTTTTCTGTTAATCTCTGTTATTTTTTGTGTTTTGGTAATTTTTTAGATTAAGTACGAGTTGCAGCTTGAAAAAGAGTGTCACCTGCGCAACCTGGAAAATAAACTTGGAGAGTATATTGCTTCTGTAGCCTTTCAAAAGACTCTGAAAAGATCCAGAATGCTGGAGCTTTATACTGCCATCATAAATGTGCAAGCTTTGCTCTTTGAACAACTGAGCACATCAAAAACCCTGTCAAAATTGGAATGTATTCAGATTTTAGAAGCTCATAATCCTGTAAGTAATGTAGTTGTTAAAAGAAAAAAAAATCCTGTTAGGAAGCAGCAACTATTACAGTATCTTATGTTGATTTGGATTTACCTGCTGGTTTGCAGCTTTTGGTGGCCCAGTCTTTAATTTCTGTGATGATGTACACTTTCATGCATTCAATAAAAGACATAAAGAGAAGGAAAGTCTTAGAGCCAGAGGAAGGTTGTATATTATTATTTGTTTTTACTGTAGTTGCATACAGTCAGAAGTAGTATTTTGGTGGCTAATTGATGTTTTATATATTGCAGGGAAGACAATTGAAAAGTGATTTTGAGCCATGACTGGGATAGTGAATTGTTGTGACTGTGTTACAAAATTGTTCATGTTAAAGTGCTATCCATACAGAAAATCCATAACCAGATGTTATGCTTAAATCATGAAGTTTTTAGAGATTATATATACAGACTGCTACCTGTCTATCTCCCTCCAAGCACACTCATTCAGTTTAAATATTGGAAACTTTGGAAATACGTCTTCCCTTCACCGTATTTATTACATACTTGATACGTGCCAATTTTCTAATACGTTTTTAATACTTCAGTGCTCTGTATTTATAAAGACTTTTTTTTTAACATTCACTATTTGGAACCATCCAAGTGAGTCTTGAGAATGCATTGGAGTAGAACAAACAAAATGGGTTTTGAAGAGAAAAACCTCTTTGCTACAGGGCATCATTATCCAGCTCTTGCTGTGAAAATTTCTGGTTAAATTTTAATGTGGTTATCTCTACACAGTTTCTCATAGAGCGGCAGTCAGGATGCTTATATGCCTCCAGTTCTGCTTACATTTGTATTAAACCTGTAGGAAATAGTGAAGGTTGTATGTAGATGGAGTATTTTTGCCTTTTATGCCATGTGAGGGGACTGTTCAGAGAAGTTGCTTTTAGTTTCTCTGTCCTTGAACAGGGGAAGAAAAAGGATTGAAGGGGAGGCAGAAGAGAGACCTAGAGTAGCTAATGCTGTATTCTTTATCTAATGGGCAAGAACTGAGTTGAGCCCTAATTTATTTTTTTTCATGATTGTGGGGGAATGATGGTATTTTAGACAATTGTTTACAATCCCTTAGGCTTGGTTTACAAGGACTGTTTCCTGCTGATCAAAACTCTCTTGCTATGTTTTTGTCCAACTCCTTGGTCCCAGTAACTGGCAAATTTAATCACCTGTTGCTTTAAAACAAATAGGTTACACAAGATGCCCTAGTGGTGATGACATCCATAATCGTTTTTGCCAATCAGTCAAGCAAACATACCTGGCTCTATGTAAATTGACTTCATCCCCTTGGAGGAAACTCAGATTTGGTGTTAGGAGAGTGGGTCTGAGTGCCAGTGTCAAATCCTGGGAGCAGACACTTAGTTAGAATGGATCTGTAGTGTGAATACAGCTGATGAGGCAGAGCGATAAGATTCCGCATTTTCTCCAAGACAGAGGTTAGGAAGTGGGACACTGAGATAGTAAGCAACCTAAAGCTTGAGGTGAGACAACCATGGCATTGGAAAACTGGAATACGAAGCCCTTTAGATGTCTGGTTTGACTCTTTGGCAGGAGGGATCCAGTTCACTGAAGACTTTGGGTTTTAACCCTTTGATTTTCAGAGGACTGTATTTTTAACCCTAACCTTAACACACTAAACATAAATTACTGTCTTTTACTTTCAAATCTCTTTGATATTAACTGTTAATTCAGTATAACTAAAACTTGTCCATCTAACTTTCTCAAGCTGTTTCAGTGGTTTTATGCAGCTTATAGATGAATTTTAATGGTGCCATTCCTTAGTTTGGATCTCAGCCATGCTGGTGCTATATTTTCTAGATGTCCTCTACAGTAGAAGGTTTCAGAGAGCATTGACTTTTAACACAATGAAAATTGAGTCAATTCTTTCATCATTGTTCTGATTTCCATAATGTGCCAGTCATGTTTACTGAAGCTGTGCAGTGAATTGAAAAGTGTAATGACTGCAAGTGGCTGGGTAGAATGAGAAATGAATAAAGTAATATCAGAAAATCTGATACCATCATCTTTTTTTTCTTAATTTCAAATGAAATTTGTTCTTTCAAGTTACATTATAACTTTTTATCATTATGCCTTTTCAACCTCTAGGAAATTGAAGAACTTGACAAGAAGCTGGAGTGTGAGATGTTGCATAAGGACTCAGTACAACAGCATCTAATGAGTAGACAGAGGTGGATTCTGGATGGTTTGGGACTTTCAAGTGAAGCTGTGGAAACAAATGCAGAAAGACACGTGACAGTTTTGCTAAGACAGGCCATGAATAAGTGTAGGCAATTTATAAATCTGTACCAGCAAAGGTAAGTTCTTTGGTCTCAGGTTTTACTGTTAGTACAGTCCTTAAAGACCTTAAGGTATCACAAAGAAACAGCCAGCTAAATGTTCTGCTTTGTTGTGAAGGGGCTATACATCTATGTTTGAAGGCTGCCTTCTTGTGTTCTGGCCCAGAGCATAACTGAGGAGTCTTGGGAATATTGAAATAAGAAACATGAAATAATAATAACTTAGTAATAGATTGTGCTGTGTTGCATGGCAATCACCATTTCTTGATGGGCATACTGGGGAAAAGCAAGAAGATAAAGAGTTTTAATCCAGGTTACTTATCTCCCAAAGAGATGAGTAGGGACTTCAGAGAAACCTGACCTTCTGGGGTAGCTGAGACAATTTAAATTGAATTTCCGTTTCCATTGTCACACCATAGACTGAATTCCTTGTCACACAATTGGCTTTGGTGGGATATATAAACACTTCTTCAGAGACAGGCTCAATTTCACTTTTCCCTGGCCAGTTTTTAGGTAAAGATATCAGTGATAAATAAGATGCCTCTTGGGAGGTCTGTGGGAGTATCTGTCTTGTCACGAAGGTTGCCTAGCGAAAATGGATGATAATTTGCAAAACTGCAGCCTATTGTATTACATTCATTAGGGTTACAGGAAGTGGAAATGACATTTCCATGCGTATAGCACAGTATTAAAAGCCTACCGTGTTCAAGCTTCTTGTAAGATCCTCAAAGGGTGCTTTCCATTAGGAAAGAGTGTTTTCCATGAAACGATATATTAAAAATGGATATGATAGTAGTAAGTGTGTTTTAATTCTGGAAAGACTGGAGCTTTGCTCAGCATACATTAAGATCTTTTCCTGCTGCAGAAGTAAAGAGTCACTAGAAGAGCAGGTAGAACTCTGCAGTTGCATCCATGAGCCAGTAACCTATCAGTGAAGCCTTCAAAGAAACTGCAGCTAGTCTTTACCTGAAAACTTAACAGGAAGAAACAAGTTTTGTACTTTTATATGTGTACAGGTTTGTACATGGTGGCATCATGATTTGGTCTAGAAACAAAAAAATCACCAGTAGTGAGGAAGTTAGTTGTTTAATATTACATTTTAGAAACTAAAAGATCCACAACATGCCACAAAGTGTGGTGATGACATTTAAAGAAGAGGATGGGGACAGGCTGAATCACATCACTTTGGAGCGATTCCATATTTGAATTGTGTGCAGGAGCATAGCCTTAGATGCTGCTCTGATGTTTGCTTGGTGGTTCAGGGAAGAAGGGGATAGAAGTTGGTGTATTTTATGAGTTACGCTGCTCACTCAGCTTGGCTGACAGATACCGAATGGATGCCATTCAGATATTGTTTCCTATAAATACGGTCATTGCGCCTGGGAAGATTTCAGTGTTAATTCTGTCTTTCACTTCAGCTTGAGAGATGAGCAATGGAATTGCGTGGTACTTGAAGATCTCCTGGAAAATATAGAAGTGGATGCATTTTTGGCAATTTATAGTCAGGTAAGCGTGAAATTGAACAAAGCTTCTAAGCTTAAATTACAGCTGTATCTGGAAATTAGCTTTCCTCCTTTTTGGGAATGATTACAGATGTGTTTGGAGTTACTATCTGCTAGTAGTTGCTGCCAGTTTGCAGCCTGTATTGTCAATCACTTCAGTTAATTCTGACCTACATTCAGCCTTTTGAATTTTACTGAGTTGTGCTTCTATTTTTTCGTTTACAAATCCTTTCAGGGAGTTGTCCTGTTGCATTTCATTCCATAGAGCACTAAAGTGCCTGATTTTTTAGTTGACAGACAGATTTACAGTCTGATTTTCATGTCATGAGACCAGGGTTTTGTTTAGGTTTTAATGAATGTTTGAAATTATTTGCGTTCATTATGTTTCAAAATTAAATTATTAAAGGACTGCTAGTTAATTTGTCCTACAAAAGGCCTTAACAATGAATCACTTGATTGACCCCAATTTTTTTCTGCAGGCCTTGGCTCAGAGTTATTTTCATCAGAAAAGAGACTCGGTGGTACTAATTTTTGTATCCAAGTATCTTGCCTCCCAGGGATAAGTGTGTGGTCACAGTCCCCTGTATCATAAATCAGGAGCTTCAGAGACCAGCATGTCAAGGAAGGACCACTTTAGTCCAAGGATCTCTCAACTTTTCTTGTATCTTAGCTTGTTTCTGCTCAGTTTTCTGAATTCTTTATTCTCTCCTGAATTAGATGTCTATTTGAGGTCAGGTGCTGTCATGAAGAATTGGAGTGAGACTACTGTATATTATATCTGTGTTAGGAGATTTATCTGGAAGATAGTACATGTTTTCAGATCCTTACTCTGATTGGGGTAAAGAATTTTCATCAAGATCTCCTAACAGTTCCAGGTGCATGATAATAATTTCAGTCCCTGACTCTCATGGGACAGTCAGACTCCATTCTGAGCAGAGTCTTTCTGAGAGCCTTGCTGGAAGAGGCTCAACTCTGCCTGCCTGTCAGTGTGATGGCTAAGGTGCTGTCCTGGAATGGAAGATCTTACTTTCTGCTAATTAATTGAATCAGGCAGAGCTTTTCCATCCAAAGCCTCTTTTGGTGTGTCTCGTAGAGTGTAGCATTTGAAGGTGCTTGCTGAGGAGGTCATGACCAGCATTACCACTCTTACCAGTTTTAAGTCCAAGCTATGTGTTCCCTAAGAGTTTATTGGTGGTTTTTTACTATTATTTTCCTCTTTGATTTCCTGCTGAGCCTGCTGTTGCAACTGTGTTTTTCAAATCAGTTTGCTACCCTGTTGGCTTTGACAGCTGGTATATTGTAAGCAGATGTGGCTGTCAGGAGCTGCTGAATTCTGTCCCAGCCTTCAGTTTCTTCTCACTGTTTTCTGCCCCTATGGCCTATTGCACATAGAACTTCTGATGTTTTACTGGGACTTCACAAAAATACCATCCTGCTGACACTGCTAAAAATTTCTGCTGCAGGCTTTTGTGTGGTACTTATGATGTAAATATTCACATTATGGTGAGTTCTAATGTGATTATTTCTTTATAACTTTCAACTTTGTATGCATTCATTCAGTCAGTTGTGGAATGGTTGTGTGGGCAGTGACAGCTTTTCAGAGGTGCTATTAAATATGAGGCTGTATTTGCACATTTTTTGTTGTTTTTGGAGGTTTTTCTGTAAAACAGGGAAGGAGTTAACAGGCTCATGTGAATATTTTGCTGAAACATTCAGAAGCATGTTGAATATGATAAATATAAATCTTAGATAAACTATTTGACATCAGTGGAAACTAAACATCAGAAAAGATACAAAAAATGTTTTGAAAGGTCATTTGGAGTTTACTGATTTTTCTCTGTACTGCTGTGGTTTAAGTCATTGGTCTTGGTGAGCCAATTCTTGTGAACTCTTTTTATATTGTTGGAGGATTTCAGGTTTCCTTTCTGGTAGTTGTAGAGAGCAACAAGGTCTCCCCAGAGCCTCCTTTTATTCTGGCTGAACAACCCCAGTTCCCTCAGCCGCTCTTCATTAGGCTTGTGCTCCAGGCCCTTCACCAGCTCCATTGCCCTTCTGTCTCTCTCCAGTACCTCAATGTCTTTCTTCTCGTGAGGGGCTCAAAAAGCATTTGAGGTCCTTTTCTGCCGGGCTTCTTTCCAGACTCTTTCCTCAGCGTGTAGTGCTGTGTGGGGTTGTTGTGACCCAAGGGCAGGACACAGCACTTGGCCTTGTTGAACCTCATAAACTTGGCTTCAGCCCATCAATCCAGCCAGTTCAGATCCCCCTGCAGACCCTCCCTTCCCTCCCGCAGATCAACACTCCCACCCAACTTGGCGTCATCTGCGAACTGCCTGAGGATGCGCTCAATCCCAATGTTCAGATTGTTGATAGAGATGTGAAACAGGACTTCTTCCAGCCATTCTGGGCTGATGGTTGTCACATTTGGTGACCTCCAGTCAGCTGGGACCCCTCCAGTTATCCAAGACTCCTGGCAGATGATGGAAAATGCCTCAGTGAGCACTTGCACCAGTTTGCTCAGTTCCCTTGGGTGGATCTCATCCAGCCCCATTAGGTTTGTGGGTGTCTTAAGTGGCACAGCAGGCCACTGACCATTTCCACTTGGATTATGATAATTTGTCTTCTCATGATGCTTGTTTCTTTGATGCAGATACATTGTGAAAGAGCTTATCAACAGCATGGCATGTATTCTGCAAATTGAGAGATTAAAATTGTTGTTTTGCAGATTACATATGTATGCAAACAGAATATGTCATAATTTTCACAGTACCTAGTCCTCTTCACACCACAGCAGGTGAACAAGGACCCTTAATAATTACAGATCTTGACATGTTCAAGACAGAAATTTGAAAGCATTACTATCAGCTCACTGCACTTGAAAAACTGGATGCACTGCTCAGTGTGTTCTTGAGGTACTGTGCTTTATGTTTTGTTCATAAGATTCCCTGAAGAAGTAATTTATTTGTGTAAATATGCATTAAATGTACCATTGGGGTTTTTGTGTTTATATTTATTCATACAAAGTGTAGCACAGAGGTATTCTGCGTCATACTTTATTGAAATTCCATAAAACCTATACATATTTATCCTGCAGATATATAAAACTAAATTTCTGTTCTCAGCAAGTATAATAACTCCAACTGTAATTCCAAACCTGACTACTCTTAATTCAACTGTTAAGAAGTATATCCTTAGTAGAATATTAATTTATTAAGGCTCACAATATAACATGTTCCTACTTTTGGCTGTGCTTATCCTGTGAGCTGATTTTGGAAATTGATTTTTATATCTTCGTCTTGTTTTCTTGCAATTTAAAGAATGAATTAGATTGGCAAGTATTAGGAAACTACAGCTATCTTACCCTCTTTTCTTTAAAGAGAATTTTCCACATTATACTAGTTTTTAGAGCTGTGGTCAGAGCCCTCTCTGAAAAAAATGTAAGTTTTACTTTCTTGCATTTCATGTTTCAGCTTAAATCCATATCAAGGCAGATCTAGGTCAATAAGAGATTTGCTTGAATGATAGTGAGTTCAGGATCATAAGCCTCTGGCTGAGATGTTACTTTTGAATAAGCTTGTAGCTACAGCCCCAGGTGCACTGGTTTCATTTTAGATACAACAGATGATGCAGGCAGACTGTCATGTGGAAACAGCACAGGAAGCTTGAAACACAGCAGGGCTCAAGTTCATTGATTCTTGCATTAGTTGTTTGAATACACATTGTTCAGTTCAAATACTTAAAAGCAATTCTGCTGTTTGTAAACCACCATTCCTTCCTGCATTTATTTTGTCTAAATTCAGAGAATACAGATGAGTCTATTTGTGGCACAAGTAGCACTTGTATCCATTTGGTATTACAAAAAAGCGAGTTCCTGATCTTTGTGGTATTTTACCTGAAGAGCCAAACTCCTTCCACGCTAGAGGGCTTTTGGCCTGACTAGTGTGACCATTCCTGTGTTTGGATGCACATTCAATTCTCCTTCCTGTTTCTGCAAGCTGGGCTGGATAGCTGTGAGCATCTGAAAGTGCTGCCCAGTGCTGGTGCTTGTTCACACACCAGCGCTCCCTTTGCTGTACATATGCCAGGTGCACCTGGCAGATGGGCACCTGTGTCACTTTTGGGATTGTTGACAGCATTGTGGCACCTTACAGAATTGCTTAATTGCTAATTTTGCTGGGTTAGAAAAGTATTAAAGGTTTCCTCTAAGTCCAAGTCATACTTGGTTGCAGAAAGGTAAAGGTCAGAAAAAAGAGGGAACTGTTAAGAGGAAAGCAGTACTGAAGTAATGATGTTTCAATCATCCATGTATAAATTACTGATTTAAAGGTCCTGAGTCCATTTAACCCAAAAGGGCAGAATAGGTCACAGAGATCTGTCATGTTTATTCACACTTAATGTTGTTTTCTATAAGTTCCTGGAAGAACAGTTTTTAAAGACTAAAAGACTGTATATGACTATAGAAATTAGACTTAGGTGTCTGTAGGTGCTCTTATTTGCATTCCTCTGCAGAGAAGAATCAAATAATTTCTTCCCCCTGAGTAGGCTGAGCAGACATGTCTTTAATGTCCAACTTTGTGCCTGTTTAGGCTAAAAATACTGGACATTTTGAGAACTGCACCAATTTACTAAATTCTCATCAGTATTATGATTTTGTCTTGTTAATTCTGTGTGATCTCAGTGGTTTCTATGGAAAACCTGTAACAACACTGAAGAGCCCAGGAAATTTTGGGAGGTGGCTAGTTTTTGTACCTTTTGGAGAGGAGTTATCTTCTTGGAGTACAATTATGGGAAAAGGAGGTTTAGTGATTTCTTTATTTGGTGTGGCTATCTAAATGTGGTTAAGACTGCCTTGCTGGTGATGCTTTTTTTTCTTTTAAAGAGTAAGATTCACTTAATACAGGGATCTCCTAGGTGCATTCACTCCTCTTATAACTTGCCATGCGAAAAAAGAGGCAGAATTCAAACATGTGCTGTGATGCTTTGAATCCACTTTGTCCACTTTGTGGACAACGAAAGTTGCTGTCCCTCCTGCCTGATGGGACCTTGTGGGTTTTTATGTGATGTGGGCTTTGTAGTCATCTCCTCCATCAGTGCTTAAAGGGGAGTCGGCAGAGTGGTGGTGACTCAGCTGTCATGAGTCATCTTGAGTGGCTGGCACCTCTTACCCAAGTTCAGCTATCTTAGATACATATATGGTTTGAATAGACAACAACAGCTTTTTTTTCGGTCATTCTTTGAGACATTTAGCTTGCTACTCTTTTTCCATGTAGTTCTCAGTGTATTGTAGACTTTTCATGTTTGAGATGCATGAGAGATCTGCAGAAACAGCCCTGGGGACATTATTTTTGACAACAGCAATGGGATTTTGGTGTTTGGAGCCGGGCAGGAAATGGTGTTGGGTCTGAGTGTCTAGGGAACGACTAAATTTGAACTCAGCCTGTTTTGAACATTATATGGATGAGTATGTTTTACTACTGACCTTTGGGCCAAAAAGGAAAGGACATTTGGAAGTGAAAAAACACCACCAAAACAAAAGCAGATATTTCCTTACATCTTAACAAATGTTAGAAGCTATTCTCTGAGCTTGTCACAAAATCTGGTGTTAAGAAAAGCTGAACAATGAAGTGATCAACCATGACAACATGTAAATGTTGTCACTGGGTTTTAGAAGCTGTTTTTGCCCCCTAGTGTTACAGACCAAGGAATGCTATATTGCTTCCTTTCTGTCTTGAAAGGATTTCTTTATAATAGTAGAATCCATAAATTAACTAAGCCTTACATGTTAAAATATGGTTGCATTGTGACTTTTCAGACTGAAGGCCAGTGAGCACATACCCTAAGAAAATATGCCACAATCAACCCGTTATTTAATATTTACATTGCCTGTATCCCAAATGAAATGGACAACCATGATATGCATGGGTCGGATACATGTGGGTAGAAACTGAGCATGGGAATGTGACCATTTGATACTAAAACTGTCGCTTCTAAAATGATTCTCAATAATATTTCTTGTTTCAATAATCAGTAGTTACTTAATATAGTAATTGAAATTGGATAACACTTATTTTAATGCTAAATTTATCTGTCTTCTACTCATTAACCCTGTAGGAGCTCCGTCTGGCAGGTTATTTAGCTAAACTGACAAGGCCACCAGTAGGGATGTTGCACAGGGTCCTGAACTTGTTGCTGCCCTCCAGCTCACAAAGTGAGATTCTCTCGGTCCTCGATTCAATCAGTAAATATTCAGATGGTGTTGTGGAAAGCGACAGTAATGCAGATGAGTCTGGCAGCTGTAAGAAAAGGTAAGTGTGATGTTTTCTGGTAGACCACTACAAGACAAGATTATTGCTTTGCATGTACATGTATTTGCTGGACAAGGAGATTGACAGCAATAGGAAAAATCCACAGGTGCATAAGTTTCCTTTTGAAGTATTTTGTGGGGTATAAATACTTTGAAACTGCTACCTTCTTCTGTGAAATATTTTAACTATAATAAATTGATTTACTAAAAGTTAATAATTTTTTCAAGTTCATTAATTAAACAGTTATTTCATAGATTTATAAATTTTGTTCTGATCATTTTCTTTCTGTTGACTGAATTGGAGTTTGTTAAAATATTTGCCTCTGCATTTTGTATTTATAATATTCATAGCACACCAATGTTTAGGTGTCTGTAGTGTCTAAAGATAAAAAGGAGGCCCTCCTTTCTAGCAGTGGAAGTTTCAACCTTGCAGATGCCTGTCCCTTTGTAGTTCATTACTGAAGTCTCAATTGGCCACTGTTTTTCCCCTCACAGAGACAGGTAGACTCCCAGAGCCTTCATGGCTCCAGTGGAGCTCCATTAATGTCAGCTGAATATCTGTGCAGCTGTCACTGAGAGATGTTCCCACACCTGCTCTCCCAGTTCCCTGCCATGACTTGGGAAGGAGAGAAAAGCAGATGTGGCACTAAACCATCTGTTTGGCAGATGTGGGTTATCAAGGAACAGATAAGGGTCCTTGGGACCACGCCCTGAGGTGTGATTTTAGCTGATTTAAATGATGTGGCAGGGCAGCAAAAGTACTTGAACACTTTTACAGACTATATTTGTGGTATTATTGCCATGGGTTTGGTAGCTGAAGTCAGAAAGGGGGGAGAAATGTTTATATTTTGGGATTTGCTGCTAGGAATTTTTTTCTTTACTGCTTCTTCAGGAAGAACCAAGAGTTGTGGCAAGCACTGGAGAACAAAGTAAGGCAAGATCTGATAAACAGAAGTTTAGGAAGGATCCCTTCTCTAAAAAAGAGAAAAGATAGGTAAGGAGGAAACCAGGAGCATATGGGGTTTGTTGTTTACAGTTTATTTAATCTCCAAAGATTATTCTTAGAACTGTTAGAAATCTGAAAATAGGTTCATAATTTTCATAATATGTATTTCATAAAATGATATGTAAATTATTGGGGGTTGGAGTGAAAATTACAATTCTCTCTGTTGAAATATGATTAGCTTCCAAAGTCCCCACTGCTATGTCAGGATATGATATAGGAATTTGTGCTTTTTGTTGCCCCAGTTCTCATTTTTCAGTTCAATTTTTTTCTTTAATGTAGCTTGATAAAGAAGAAACAATGTGCTCTCTTGGAAAAAGCAGCATTTGTTCATCTTGGTTGTTCACCTACACATCCTGTGGAACAGTCTGATCCACCTGTTTCTTCAAACACTGCAACTAGTGAAGCCATAGAGCTGTTAGACACAGGGGAGAAGGTATTTTTGTTCCGTGAGCCAAGTGATCCAATACTTGCTTTGCGTAATTCTCCAAGGAAAAAGAAAAAGAACTTTCTTAATTCTAAAAAGGCTGCTCTTGCAAACATGGACTTATGAGGGCAACTTCCATTTGAAGTGTCAATTAGGGAAGAGGAAGTTACTGAAAATTCAGTTAATTAACGAGAAAGAGTGAAGTGTGTGGTTCAAAAAAAATGTGTTGTTTTAATCTGATTTGTCTGACATTGGCAACAGCTGGAATTTTAGAATGGCACAGTTAGTGATGCATATTGTGCATTTTAATTCTTGTCAGTGTTTGATGCACTAGATGAAATATGGGTGTTTTATGATGCACAGTCTGGCAGGCAGGACTCAGTGATCCTTAAGTACATTTTGATCATTTTTGCACTGATTTTACTGTAGCTGTATTTTCATAATTTATATAGAAGCGTTATTTATTATATAAAGTAGGTTCTGATTTATTATTCTTGTATTTATATACTTTGTAATAAGCTGCAGTATAGCAGATGACATGAAGAGATGAAGTGGATGAACCACAAGTCCCCAGTTCTCTGACTTTATGTTATTCTAGCTAATTTGCTGTTTAATATTGTATTCTTAATAGGCTTTGAATGTTACTTCTGCACTCCATGTACAGTGATAGCTAGTAGTCCATATTTTCAGCATTTACTTATATGCTTAACCTTATATCCTGGAGTAACTTCAACTTTTTGCTGTTGTTTCTAAACTTAATCTCAGCTGAATTATGAATGTGGCTACAGTTCAAAACTGTGTTAAATTTTTACAACATGTTGCAGTCTTTTTCTCGGTGAATCAGTATCATCTTCCTCAGCAGAAAAGGGAAAAATGTAAATGGGCATGTAACGCCTTCAAAAGTTTTTCAGTTGCAATGCTGTCAATTGTCACAATTTTAGGTGGGTATTTTTAAAGTTCTTATTCCTGAATTTCTCTAAATTGATGAGAATATCGTTTCACGTTTCAAAAAGGCTTAATTTTTAAACATTTCTGGTTGACTGAAAGAAGCCTGTAAATATGAACCCTAAAAAGAATAAGAAAATGCTGATTAAGAGAACCACATGTATTTGTTACTATTTCATGATATTCAAGGTTGTTTTGAGTTTTTTTAACTGTATTTGAGTGCTATACTCTGAGGGTACTGTGATCATATATTTTGTAATTTTTCACGTACAGATCTTTTGTATCTCTGTATTAAAAGGGTATCATGTAATTTTAAAAATTAAAATGTTACAATGTGCATGTGTCTGCTGTTGGCACCTATTCCAAGTGGAAAAAGCCTTTTTTTTCCCCACTTCTCTGACAAGCTTAAATATCCATCCCACAGTGAACAACAATTAGTGTTTCCTATCACTATTAGCATTAGAAAATG
The DNA here is from genome assembly GCA_035047845.1 of Dendrocincla fuliginosa. Taxonomy (NCBI): domain Eukaryota; kingdom Metazoa; phylum Chordata; class Aves; order Passeriformes; family Dendrocolaptidae; genus Dendrocincla; species Dendrocincla fuliginosa. Next base: position 61,189,680 of record JAWWMO010000138.1, on the reverse strand, counting down.
AATGCAATAATTAGACTGATAATCCTAATTATTTTTTGATTGCATTCTTCAGTGTTTCAATAGAAGTCTTTGCTGTAACAAAACGAAGAGTCGATCAAGGTTGTGGGAGTTCAGTTGCTATGTTTTAATATGTCCAGTATACCATCCCCAAGGCATGGGTGGGTAAAGAGTAGGATCTGTCCTGCCTTGGAGGTAGATCAGAGCTGTATAGAAGGAGCCTCAGGTGTTTCAGAAAGAGGTTTGACGCTGTGGAAAAAAAGAACAATAGGAAAACCTGGGCTGTGCTCATGGCTGCAAGGAGTGCTTGAAAGCTGAAGTACCTTTTCTTGAATGTGAGTCTCTTCCAAGATTCCTTTACAAGCCCAGACTCTACAGTGTTATAAAAGGGAAGTGACAGTACTCATCACAGATAAGACAATGAGGCCAATAGCTTTAATCAGTTACAATAATACAGTGCAACATCTGAATATTGATTGCAGTATCAATTTATTATTCTTAATAGATAATCTGTATGTCTAATACGAGAAAGCTGATTTGTAAGTCTCTCACATCTCATCACAAATTTGAAGCAGCTCAATGATTGTAACTATTGTAGCAGGGAAAGTCATGCCATGCTGTGAGTCACTTTCATATCATGCAAAACATATTCAAAGAAACGTCCAGATCTTAACATCTCTTGTGCCTCATGAAAGAAGTAATACCTAGAAAATAGCTCACTTCAGTAAAGAGCTGACTTACATTCAGCTTTGAGTCATTCAGAGGGCATAGGAGGGCCAGCTGTTTCGTGTGCAGTTTTCTGTCTGTGCCATAGGTATTAGCATCCTTATTTCACAGCTGAAGTCTTCCAAAGAATATGTGTGCTGTACAAACCATTCAAATTAAGCCCATTTGGCTTCACTGTTGTCAATATAAATAAGTAATAGAAGGCCAAATTCTTCAGGATTTGAAACATATCCATATGGTCCAAATCATTCTTCATTCTCACTGAACTACCATTCAAAAAGGGACACTTTATAGTCTGGCTGAACCTCCTATTTTAAACAGATGTAGCTAAACTAAGTATCTGGGGGGGGGGCTAGTATCGTGCTTACTGCATTTCAAAGAACTGTGTCACATGTTTAGCAGCACTTCCTGTTGGTTTCTACCTGGCTATATAATGCATTTTACTGAAGTTGAAAGCACTGAAAGTGAAGAACTCTCAATTAATTTCTCAATTGTGTTCCCCTGGAAGTTCATTCCTTCTCATCTTGGCCCTGACAATTGACTGTATACTCCCATGTCCATTGTGCTGTCTCCCCTCAACCTGAAGCCACTGCCAAGGAGCCAAAACTTACAAGGAGCAAGCCAGAGGAACTGTCTTTGGGCAGTGATCCTTTAATCAACACAGTAAAACCTTCCTTACTGGCAATGGTATATTTTATTGAAGCAGTTATTCTCCATGCTGGACTACTAAGCTCTAGCTTTGTGTTACCAATTTTTCAACACGTATTTTAATAACGTTAGCTTGCAGCCTGTACCCACTGCACAGCACATTCCTTGAGCCCAGGTTCAGGATTTTCAGGAGAGTTAGTTGTGCACAGGCTCCTTGGCATTATCATTTAGCTACCTTTCTGCTCCTGGTGGGTTCCCTTGTGAAGGACCACGCAGTGTTTGTCAAAGCAGAAGTATGCATTGGTAAGGGACAAAATTATTCACCACATTTTCTGCTCTGTCGTATTATGATCCTCTTGTTGTATGCTGTAGTTGAGTCCTCGAGAATGCATTCACTGATGTCTAATTTGAGTAATGAAGTTCTTTGCTACATTTCTTAATAGAGGTTGAAACAAAAATCAGTGTCATAGATAACATTGTGAACCCTGCATAGTTCCCTTTAGAAAGGATAAGATTTTAAGAGATATTTTTTATTCTACTTACCATATTTCTGGCTTGGGATATCAAAAATACAGATACTGGATTAGTGTGCAAGACATGTTCTTCATTCTGTCAAGCTTTTATTTAAAAGATTTTGTTTTCAAGGTTTGGGGGCTTTTTTAATAAAAAAGACACTACATGGTAACAAACTTCTTGGGGAAGATGTACTCAAAATGTTCTGCAGTGATTGAGCTGAAAATGCTTCTGAGAAACAAGTGAGTTGAGGTTTCCTACCATAAGTTTGTGTTTCATTTCTCCAACCTCAGTATTATTATTAATTTATTATAAAGTAGAATATACATGTGAATGAAGATAATTAATACTAAGAGTGAACAACTTGATGTTCTAGTAGAGATTATCAACAGTGTGTCAAAGTCTATTGTAAACAGAAGTGAAAATACATATATGGACCTGGCATTCCACTACAGAGAAGTATAAAAAAGAAAGTAGAAGAGTCAACACTTTTGTGGAATTAATTGTTATATTTAACAGGTAACTTTTATCTTCACTGATTGCTATAATTGTTTTGGGTTTAGATTAAATTTTAAAGTGACAATGTCTTTTTAATAAGGTTAATTCTGCAAAATACTCATCTTCCTTATTTGAACCTGGGGAAATCATGCTGCTTTCTTTCTTTCATTATCTTGTATTTACCCAGCTGCTATTTTAACACCGTCATTTCTTACAGGGAATGTTAAGTTTTTATGCTGTTACCTTTGTACAATCCACTGTCAGTAATTGCACTGTCTTTGTCTTTCCAAGTGCCAAGTCCACTCAGTCAGTGGCCTTGGTCCTGTTCCCTCTCTGCCAAAACCTTTCACTGCTGTGCTGCTGTAGGTGATGCAGCCATAGGTGTACCAGCATAAAGCTTATTTTCCTTACAGAATTACAGAAGCTATATTGTCACAGGCTGGTGGGAACTCTGTGAGGGTTAATATGAACAGTGGTACCAGCTGAGCAGTATCATGCAAGTGAGGAATATTATCCTCCTATCTGAGTGCTCCAAACAGGAGCCAGCTTTTTCCACATTCTCTTTCTCCACTCTAGTTCTCTTCTGCCAAATGGCTGGGAAAGGCCATCAGCTCAGGTCTTCAGTGCTGTCTTTCCACTTGTTTTCTTGTTATTCACAGGGAGGAAGGCAGGGAAAGTCAGACTCCACACTTGTGCAAGACTATACAGTGTGCTTACCATATGCCTTTGTGTTGCAGACAAGTTGTGATACAAATTATTTTTAATCTCATTAATATATTTAATGAAAACAGGTAATGCCCACCTCTGTATTTGAGCAGTCTGTGCTTGTTGGTATATAAACCCACTAGTTGCTTTTCCCACCTCAGCTGTACCAAGAAGCTTGAGAGTCACACTGACTGAAAGTGATTTATTCTTTCCAAGGTTCCTCTGGAGACCAGGAGACAGACATTTGGTTATTTGTGCAGGGAAGTGAATTATATTTTGAAAAAGTCAATTTCTTTGGAGCATTGTCTTCAGTTATGCCAGAGAAGCTACTTCAGAAAAGAGGCTGTGTATTTTCAACGACTTTTGTTTGAAAGAAGATAGCTGAGCAAGAAAATAAGTTAAAACCTGGAAGTGGCAGGTACCATTCCAAGCCATGAGAGCACTCAGAATCTGAAGACAGAAATTGTTAAATCTCAGCATTGGTGTTAGAATTTAGTCCTTGATATTGTGTAGTTGAGAATGACATCTGATTGCAATATGTGAATGGTTTTATAGTTACTCAACTGAGTAAAAATATCCCTATGCAGTGTTTCAGAAGGAGTAAAATGTTACTTTCAGGAGTATGAATTGAAAGGCCATTATAAAATACCCTGAGTGAATAGATGTGCAATGTCTGTATTAATTTGCATAAATGTATAATTGTTTGTCATATTTTTCCAGGATATTTTTGTTCTCCTTATGGCTTGACCATCACTAGTAATTAAATCTGGTCATGTCTGCCAACAGATTTTTATTCATTTGCTGTTGATTGCTGGTAATTCATCATTCCAAAACTGCCATCTTAGTCCTTGCTTTGTCCCTTCTGGAACCTCCCTTTTTTCCAGGAGAATGTGTTAGAGATTCTGATGTTCCCTGACTGGTTCAAACCCACATGAGCACCCGCTTTTTTTTTCCCCTGAATTTATCTTCTTTTTAGTTTTATGATTGTTTCATGAACACTGAATAGTTTTGTGGTTACCTGGTGAACTGCTGATGCCCAAGTTTGTCTTGGTGGAGTAGTGTACATTTCTTTTCTGTACACAACTTTCAAGAAAATATGTAGTATGCCACGTTTTGAAAAGATCAGACGAAACCCAAACAAACCATGAATACTACAGAATCTACCAGTATATTATGTGGCTTTATAAACATATGCAAGACTTCAAATGAGTTTTAGAATAATGCAACACTTTCTTTTCACAGGAGACAAATGGAAGAGCTACATCTAACAAATTCAATTGATATAAATGCTAGATTCACGATTCTGTTTACTAACTTTTCACCTTATTTATATAAGAAGTCAGCATGCTCTTAATTGTCTCTTTGAAGGGATATAGTACTTTTTGTAGATTCTGTTCTTGGTTTCATAGATACTGGAACAAATGAAGTCCTGGGTTCCATGGAGGACCAGCTCAGACAGAGCTGAAATTGTGGGTTTCTCCTGGTGTGAGGAAAATGGCTCTGTGCAGTAGCTAGTGAAGGCTGTAATGTCCTCGATAGTCTGTGTTCTCAGCTGAAGATAATCTTGGACAGGGGGGAATTTTCTTTTAATGAAATCTACTAGCCATACTAAATATATAAATATAGGCTTACTTTGCAATCTCATTCTAACTTCTGAACGTAGTCCCAATTACATAAGTGCTAAGAAGCTGTTTATAGAATTGGGTCTTCAGTACCTGCAAACCCAACTAGTCATTCTGTAACCAGTGAGGACATCAATCAGCTGATATCTTTTCTAGTTCCATCTCTGCTCCACACCCCCTGGAAGCACCTGGGATGAATTGGTTCCCTACAAGTCGGCTCCTAGCTCACCCTCCAGAGTCTCTGCCTTGTTGAATGGGTATGTGACAATTTGTCATGCACTGGGAGCCAAAAACCTAAAGAAAACTCTGGACTTTTCTGTGAACTCTTTTCAGTCAGGTTTAGTTTTCTGTCATGAGTGAGTTAAAACCAAGAAGCCTGCACAAATCCCAGTGGTGGATGACTAAAGATCTGGGAACCAAGACCCCAGTGCACTTCATTTCACTTGTGAATAGAACAAGTGAAAAATCATTCCAGCAGGGGAATCAGGCAGCTCACAGTCACCTGTTGAATATGCAACACAGTCCTTCATGGGAATTGACTCCTGAATAGCACTGCAGTGGAGGAAAGGGGATTTGTGAGCCATGTCCTCCAAAGCAGGCACGGAAAATCTGCATTTTGTATGTTACTGTCAAAAGTGAAGTTAATTTCTGATACCAAGCCCAAACTGTGGAAGGAATACAGTGAGACTGTGAAATTACTTTATTCTGAGAGTAACTGTATTGCTACATTTGTGTCTGTGTTTGAGAGGTTTCTTCCTAATTGAAGTATATGAAGAGAGCACTTCTACTAGCATTTGGAAATAATATTTGCCAAAGACGTGATAAAATTATCATATTAAAGGCTCTGTAAACTTTGGGGAGGAAAAAAAGCCCTGCAGAAATGACTATCTTCCTGGCTCCTCTAATTTTTATGCATATGAATAGTACCTTAAATGCAATATTATTTACATGAATAAAGATGTCAGGGTTTGGTTAATACAACCTCTCTACACAGTGATTCACTCTAGAGAGTAATTCAGCGTGGCACAAAATCCTGCTAGCGTGTTCTGGCTGTCAGAGCGCACTCGGTGCACAAGGTACGTGCTGCAATTCGTTTTGCTTTATTTTGGCCATCTAAATGTCACAGTGTCTAATCGAAGCTAAATGTCATGGCTTTCTCCATTACTGAGAGACAGGTACAGCCACTACCCTAGGATGGTTTCTCCTCTTGGACTTTTTTTCTCTGTGTGACTTCTGCAAAACAGAGGTACATTTTCATTGTGTATGTCAGCACCTCTTTGCAGAAAAGACACTGAGTTCCAGACATCATGGTTAGGAGGGAGAACAACTACATTTTATGAGACTAACAAGTATATTTGGGCAACACAGAGGAGCTTCGCAGCTATTAAGTCTGTTTTCGAGCAAAACTAGAACTTTTCAGCTCTTGGCTGCAGTTGCTGTGGGAACAATTTCAAACAAATATGTGATTAGAGCTGGTCAATGAAGGAATGCTCTCATTTCCAAACCAAACTTGTTTGCTGCATATTATACAAAAATGGAAGTAAAAACATTTAGACTGGTTTGTTTACACTTTCCATTTTGCTCTCTTGCTTAATTCTTTTAAATAACTGAAAATCTTTTCACCTTTTCCTTGAATTTATTTAAATAGGTCTCTTTTCACTAAAGGCAAAATATATTACATGGAATATATAAATACTTGGGAAAAAGAGTTCTCCATTTTAAACCAGTTCTTTAGGGCTAAATGCACAATCTTGTGGCCTTGTATAAGTGCTAATAATAGGGTTATTTAAGGATCCAACATCCAAAATGTGATATTCAATGAATTCTTGTCTGTTACATTCTAACTCTAAAGGCACCTACGTTTCAGAAGCCTTGAACTTTTATTTTCCACAGTTAGCTAAATTTTAATTAGGAATTATATGCCAGTGGTCCCAGAGTTGTCCAGTCTTAGTGGGACTGCATCGCTTGGTGTCTGATTAAAACATGTTTAGCATCTGCAAATTAGATGGCAGTGGCTCAGTGGAGGCTCTACAGCTGCCAGCCTAGCATATCTTATGTGATCACTTGTGGGGCTGGTCCGACAGGGGGTAGCTGACTGACACAGATCATGCTTGCTAGGGGAATCAAGGTGTATAGGTATTTTTTATTTAAAAGTTGGAGTATTTTTTAATTACTAATTCCTTCCTAATGAGTGATCAGGGCTTTAAAAGACTGGGGGTTTTTTAAACAAGGTGTTTTAATGTCATCCTCCATAAACAATCAAATGTATATAAAACAGTCCTAGAAATCATGTCAAGATGTAACTTGATAGTCCTCTCCTGCCTGAATGAATGGAAGCACTGTAAACTTGAAAGCAGAGGTATTCCCTCACACTGGGCTGAGTTATCATACTGTTATTGACAGAGAGGTTGACTTTACACTGTCTAAATTCTCCAAAATTCTAAATATAGTTGTCTGAAGTCTGAAGATCCAATAATTCAAATGTTCTAATTTCAGCGGGTGGAGAATTGTGAGGCAAGGCAGTCAGCCAGGCTCAGACTTTGACTCTTCCAGGACCTTTGGAACAGACAGTCTGAAAGGAAGATGAGAAACTCCTTTGCTCTTTACCTGCTGATGTTAAACAATACTTTAGACTATCACTTTATAACTATCATTACAAGATTTTTGAAGGAATAAAATATTTCTGGCAAACAGTTAAATTTTGGCACTGTCACACTGAGAAAGATGTCTTTGCTGTAAGCCATTCACTTACTGTTGCCAGTTTTCATGCCCAACAGGTCTTGCTCCTTCCCCAGTTTCTGTGAGTGAGGACTGGGGCTGAGCCCTGGAGGGGGTTAGGTACAGACAGGTTAGGAGACTAAAGGATATTACAATGCCAATATGCTCAGGGTGTTGCCATGCTCAGCTGTAGCTCACTGTGCTGTGGGAGAGTCTTGGTTTTATTGCTTATGGATTGTGTTAATTAAAATGAACACCAACAAATCTTTAGACTCCTTTCATGACAGCTAATATCTACAGAGCCTGCAAGGCTATCCTGGTGATAGATTTGCCTTGGGAGTGCACAGCTCTGTTGTTGACATAAGAAATTTGCTCCTTCTGGTTGAGGATGATGCCACTGTGTGTAGGAACTGCTGCTGCAGTGGGCTGAAATGCAAGTAGTTGCTCATGTGCCAGGCCATTGCATTACAGAAATTGAGAGTGTAGATCATACCAGTCCCAAGAGAAAATTTTATGGTTTGGGGTTTTTTCTTAATTCTTTCAGATGCTTGAATTAAAAAATAAGGTGTATCAGTTTTCCAACAGGAAATTTCACTTGGAGCTAGATCTTGAGCTTAGATCCATTGATGTTAACAGATGTATCCCAGCTGATACCCCTTGAAGCTCTGTTGATGATTCATATGTTTCTGCTTCGTTGTTGGGGTGTTCTTAAACTTCTCTTTTTGCTTTAGCATAAACATATAAACACAGGAAATAAATACATCTGTGCATACATTCTGCATTTTAACTGGAAGCCAATCCTTAGACCTGAAATCCATTTCTGCTCTATTCAGCCTTCTGTACCCTCCGAGTGACTAGGGAATTTGCATTCCGTTTGATTCTCACCACAGTTAAAATGAATAATTCTAACTACTCCTCTGTGTTCAGACTGTCTGGTAACACTGAGCAGCCTTGCACAGTGTAGAGAATTGCAGGTGGAATGACAGCTACCAGTCTGATGCTGTACACTGTGGGCATGTACATCAAAGCATAACTTACATATCTTCCTCGTACTCAGAGTGATTTTTATTCCTTAAAAACCAATTCTTTGTGTTTCAGCATGTTTTTCTTAAATATATAAAGAAGTATCACTACCACCCTTTAACAGAGGGGAAAATAGAGCACAGAATAAATAGATTAGAGGAAAAGAGAGAGTGATCTTTCCAGCAGGTGCTACCACATGGCATTTATCCCATGAACATTGCCTATGAGTAGGTGATGCCCTTCCTTCCCAAGGAAGGGTGAAGAAAGCTGATGCTGTTTCACAGGTGCCCTAAACATGAAGGCCTGTGAGAGCAATTGAGGGGGACAGTCATCAGTAAGTACTTCCTGAGCATGCAACAATCTGAATGAGGGACTGACAGTCTTTCACTTCAGATAACAGAGAGTTTTCATTCAAAAAGAACATCTTTATTACTGACTAAAGTAATTTCATGTATTTCTTGAGAATACTGTGAATTTCAAAAGTGCTTTAGTATCAATGCTATTGTGAAGGTAATCTCTTAAAAAAAAAAAAAATTGCAAAGCAATTAGTGTGGAATTAAGGGCTATCCAGCCAATTCCACCACTACTGTTTCAGTGAAATGTGTGTGGAGAGAGGATGGGATGCCAGTTTCTTTTCAGTGAATAGAAACCTGTTCACGTTGTCATGAGCTTAAATGAATATAATGTCAGATCTAGAATTCAGGAGCGTGGCTAGATTCATCAGCAAGGGTTGCAATCAGCATGCAGAGAGCATAAAAGCTTTCAAAATATGTGTGTGGATAGACCCCACCAGAAGCTCTGTTTCAGGTGGCAGTTCCTGAATACCAATGAACGTCCTGGCCTAGCAGAGTGAACACTGAAGCAGGAGTAAGTGCTGGGTTTGGAGTTACTGCTTGGATTAGTCACTTCATGTTTTGTCTGCAGTGCTGATGTTATTAATAGCATGAAATAATGATATTTAAATGACTACAATCATAAGTGTTGATTGCAGTTGATAGGAAAATAGCTATTCTGGTTGGTATTTTTCTTGAATAAAATTTTGATTTGTTTCCACAAAAATCAAAAAAGAAGCATTTTGGTCAAATTTCAAGTGTTTTGATTAAAAGTAGCTCTGCTTGCAGTGCTGGGACTGCCACTCAGGGTTGTATTCCTTGTCCTGTGCTGTGTGCAGGGCTCACTAACTTGGCAACAGGGCAAGGCACATCCCTTAGCATTTACAGTGCATTTCAGACCCTGACTGCTGGGCTGTGTGTATCACCAAAGGGAGGTACAAGGGGTTACTGGGGAGACAAGACTTATAAAGGCTTAAAACCCAAGCTGGTCAAAGTATGCGTTCTTATTCTAGAAATGTTTTTGCAAGCAGTATAAACTTCTGAACTTCTCAGAAAAATCTCAAAAGCCTGCTGCTACTACCAAGATCAAACAGTACCTGGAAGTCAACATGAAAAAGAAATCAAGCTTTGATTTAGGCTTCACTGATGGACAAATTGAGAAAACCTATTGTTCTCTGTGTCAGTTCCTTCCCTTTCAGGTGGTGTGAAGAAGACAGGTGGACTGACAGGAGCAAGCCAGTCTCTGGGAGGTATTCGGTGATCCCCACTGTGCTACATCCCCACATCAACGTTCTGCAGTGATGACGGAGACAGGGAGAGTGTATTTGAGGCTGTGCCTGCCATGACCAGCACTCTGGCCCCATCACCAGAGCTCTGCTTGCCTCTACTGTCCCTCCTTCATGTCCTGTCTCTTCCTTGCTCTGTTCCCTGGCAGCATCCATCTCCTTTCGATTTCTTCTAGGAAAGAGGGTGAAAAAAAGAAGGGAAGGGACGGGAAGGGACGGGACGGGACGGGACGGGAAGGGAAGGGAAGGGAAGGGAAGGGAAGG
>JAWWMO010000138.1:61163116-61179248 GCA_035047845.1 Dendrocincla fuliginosa | reverse complement strand
GAAAGGAAAGGAAAGGAAAGGAAAGGAAAGGAAAGGAAAGGAAAGGAAAGGAAAGGAAAGGAAAGGAAAGGAAAGGGGAGGAGAAATAAAAGTAAAAAAGAAAAAGCCCAGGTATCTCAACAGCACAAACAGAGAGGCAGCTCATGGAGTTCTCTGTGTAGTGCTCCCTTAGTCTGAGATATACCTGGTCTGGACAAGAACTGAGCATCTCTGTTAAATTTTTGTCTGCTCCCATTTTGTCTTTTGGGAAGCAAACCCAGCCTCACAGAACAGTGACAATTCTAGTTCCTCTCTTTTCCACAAAAAACAGCTAAATGCTTTAATGCCCTTAAAAAGACTGACAAATAAATGCATTTTTCATTTAACAGAACTCCTCTCTACAGACAAAGGGAAAATGGTAAACAGCATTGTTACATTTAATTTTTTTTTTTGCTTTTACTTTTTGAATGCTTTAACAGTTTTCATCTCTCTTATATCTCTAAGAGAGGGTTAAAAAGATTTACTTGAGGCTGTTGCTATGGTGCTCATAGAAAGGTGTCTGCATTTATTCCTCTGAACCCTGGTTAGTGCTTGTACATGTTTACAGCTTTGTCTGCCTGGGTCTGTTTGCTCTATCAAAATTAACACAGTGCACCCCAGCTGGTAGAGAACATGTGCTTGTTTTCGCCTTGAGAGTACGCAGAATAAATGCAATGTGAAAGAAAGGTCTGCAGGCCTTTTCATAATTCTCAAGTGTTTCTGTAAACTCAGAATATGCATGTGCAGAGGGACAAGAGAGATCCTGTACTTGGCAATGTTTGCAAATCAGGGGAAAAATTATTTAGTTTATTTTAATAGCTTTTTGAAACATAACAACTGAATGGGCAGTCCTTGCCAGCTGACATTAAGAGGAGATATTGCTGGACGACATCATCACTGGAACTTTTTAGTGGGGGAATAAAAAAAGGCAAAAACCCTACATAGTGTGAATTATCTGTGCCATAGTTCCCTGCTCAGACATTAGTGGTCATCATTTTTTAATACTGATTTAATTTTTTGTGATGCAGACATGACACAGACTTTTTGCTCTAAAAGGTCGGTCTCCAGTCCTTCCTCTGACACAGAGTAGAGGAGAAACTCTTAGAAACTCACAGCCCTTCACACACCTTGCACCTAAGTGCTGAGCAGAGGCAAGAGGCTGAGCTCCAAACCCAGCCCTTGTCCTGAGGAGCTGGCCACGCTGCTGAGCTCCATTGGTGACTTGAGTGGCCCTTCCCTCTGGAGACATTGCGGTCTCCAAAATCTCTCCTGCCCTTGAACACACCAGTGCCTGCACACACATCCATTGCCCTTGAGTTCTCCTGAAGACATAGCATAAGATGTGCTTTTCCAAATACGACAGCAGGTCAGGGCTCAGATTAGCATTACTGAACACCACTGGAATTAAAAGAGAGAAGCCCACTATGAAATACTGTGCAAATAAACTGAAACCTGTACTGTTTAACTGCAGCAAATACCTTCTATTAAACTGTCCACCTTGGAGTTGAAGCATGTTTCAATCCAAAGGTGCTGATTATTCTGCTTGAAAGGTACTACTTTTTCTATAGGATGTGCTGAGCTTCACTAACACACAAGTGAACACAAAATGAACTGCAAGAGCTTGTGTTTCTGATAGTTATACAGCTTTTTCTTTGTAATTCTCTACAATTTCTCCATTTGTGAGGTGATGGCTGTGTCATTTGTTTAGGTAGTACCATCACTGGGTTTCAGTCATATATTTGTTATCCTCCCTCCTGAGGTAAATCTGATACCTGAAGAAGTACAACTCAAGAGGGACTGTGTGAGATGTGCAGTTGTTCTGATGTAACATGACAGCATTTTTGTCTGTGACATGGAAATTTGCATGACTGGGTAATCATGCTTGCTCTAAAATACAGGCTGTCTCCTTTGATTAATTAAAAAAAAAAATGGTGTCCTTGTCTCAAAGAAGAGAATGGCTTCATAAATGTGAGCTTCTGTATCAGAGGAGAAAGAGTAGAACACCAGTCAGTGGGAATGAATCTCTGCTGAAACTCCTGGCCTGGGTGGTGCAGCCTAAAGCAGATCACTGTGAATACTCTCTTTGGAGCCAGGTGTGGTTTAGGGCTGGGCTACAAGAAATGTGTGTGTGTGTCCTGGAAAATTTGTTCTGAAACACCTTAAGAAAGACTTTAGCTGGTCCTCCTGAAAAAGTTTTGAAGTCAGTGTCATGTCCCCAGTACCACATATTACTGCCAAGGCAAAAGCAAGAACTGGGCAAGCAGGTATCCTTCTTTCCCAGTTTCCAACTATTTTAGCCCTCTGACATTTGAATGTGTTTTCAGTGGGTTTCTCTTTCACCTGTTCCTCCACCCTTGTATCCATGTAATGTTAGCACTTACAGCATCCTTTGGCAATGAGACCCACAGGTCTATTTCCTAAGTAGCACATAATTTTGTTTGTTTTATATAATTAGGGGTTGAGTAGAACATAAGTGTGCCAAGATGCTTCCAAGATGCTTCCAAGTGAATCTTTTCTGCAGTCTGTCCACCTTTGACTCCTGCTCTGGCCAGATCTGCCCTCCTGGAGCTACGTTTCTCCTCAGCACATGTGGGTGGCAAAGCAAGAGGTCCGAACATGAATAGCACCACATGACATCACTCAGAGTTTACACATTTACACTTGCCTGAATTGTTTCTAAGCTGTATGTCTTTACATGTTTACTGTACAATAGTTGTACTGTTGAAAAGAGAAGTAAAAAATTCCCATTTTTATAGTAAATAATGTGAAAATGTCACTTTGAAAGACACCTCCTCACAGTCTGGTGACTGACAGTACAAGTTTTATCTTGCAGTAGTTTGTTTTTGTACGGTGCTTATCACCACAGTGATAAACCTCTAAACCTCTCACAATGCATCATCACAGCTGCTTTCTAGGGAAGGATCATTTGTCTTGTATGGAGGGAGAGCTGAGGCTTTCAAAGTCTGGTCTAGCACCTGGGAAAGATGATGACAAACCTGTTTGCTAAAGGTCAAACCAGGAGTCTGTGGCAGAGCTGTGAACAGAGTAGCAGCTCAGTACTTTTAACTTCTGGACCATTTTTCTTCCTCTTTTTTGGTATCTTTACAATTTTTTTGAGTGTTTTTACCTGTCAAAATTCACTCCATCTACCTCTCTAGGATGATGTATTATTAAAATATTTTGGCACCTGATATGTATGTTCTGCTTCGTATTTGCAATTAGATAGAAAGTGCAGTTTCCAAAATGATGGATCAGTGGGTGAAGGAGCAGTGATTCATTTTCTGTGGGGATATAATGCATTGGTAATATCAGACTGTTATTTTCTTTTCTTGAAGTAGATCTAGTATGGTAGGCTGCTCTATTTTAATACCACTTATATATTTTAAGTTTGTTACTAGTTTTCTCCGGTGATAATTCTCTAATAATTTGTTTTCTGTGACAATATGAAATTGCACTGAGTTTTATATATGACCAAGAAATGTCATATAGTAGTTGTCCTCTAATTCTTGTTCTAACTCTTATTTTGAATGGGGCTTTGAACAGCCTCCTTATCTAGTTGAAGATGTCCTTGCCCATTGCAGGGGGCTTGGGCTAGATGAACTTTAAAGGTCCCTTATAATCCAAATTATTCCATGTTCCTACGATTTTGAAAACAACAGTGAAAGGCATATTCTTAAAGCTCTTATTTTGGTTTATTTTCTCTGCAGGGCAATCAACTTATTTTGTATAGAATACTGAATTAAATGTCATTTTTAAAATGTCATGATCTTCTCCCCAAATAGCCTGCAGATTTACTGTGAAATTATTTCTTCCTCTCCCACCCTTTTTTTTTCCTGATTTATTTGAATAATCCATTACTGTATTACTGTATTTATATTCAATGATAAAAATTTTAGTAGCATAGCATAGACATATTTCTGAATTCCTTTTAAAAACTGGATACAGTTTCAGAGGAGTGCAAATGATGCAGGATATGAGCAAGGATGAGGGATTCCTGGAAGAATATTGCTAAAACAGCCATGAGAAATGCTTAGAACGTGCTCGAAAAAATAGCAATCATGGACAGAGACATCATAACTCCTAGCAGAGCAGTTCTTGCTGTTAAATGGCACTGTGGCTTTAGATGTTACTACCCATGTAGTTCCAAGTGACTGTAAAAGCAGAACAGAACTAATTTAACCCAAATTACATTTATGGCAGTTTGTTGTACTAATATCTAGGCAGAGTGAATCCTGAATAAAACCAGGGCTAGTGAAAAAAAAATCAGTGTTTACCAAGAATTATTGCCTTCTGCAATGTGATAGACCACAGACATTGCCTGAAATGTAACAGTGAAACAAAGAGCCTGATTCCAGATTTCCTAATGACGTTGGGAGGCTTTTCATTCAATTCAGAGAATTTGGGGTGTGGTCAACAGTTATCTTTTCAAAACACATTTTGTCAGCCAGTCTGAAGTGCCTGGCACAGATGGGTCTCCTAAATGCTACCACTGTTCTTGGAGAGATGCTGGCCTCTGTGTTTATATAACTCAGCCATAGCAACTGCCAACAACTGAAACACAATGTTTTTCTGTATGTTTTGGTCTCATAGTGCATTAGCACTGAATTATTTGGCCATTAAATCATGCAAGCCACTACAGATATTTACTATTAAACTGCAAAACTGTTCACTAATCAATCATTTGCATAAAAGCCTCAAACAGTGCAAATAAATTGTTTAGCTGAAGCTATTACAAAATCTATTACAACAGGAAATTCATTTCAGTACTTTAATTAATTTAATTAGGTGACTAATTAAAGGGGTTTAGGCTTATTTTAAACGCTGGTCTGAGAACTGAATTTCCAGGTCCATATATTTTATTTCTATCATTCTTTACTTTTTCCAGGTCCTCAAATCTCAAATTTGTCTTAGTAGTAATTCTTGTTCAGCTTTGACAGAGATGACTAAGTGTAAGTCTTGCATACATTATTTTTCTGTTTATACCATTTAGGCTTAAGCTTCTGGGCTGAACAATCAAGATTTTTCTGATTTTCTTTATAACTAAAAGGATTTTTTTTCTTCCTTTTTCCTAAGGTCCCCATAAAATAGGTCATGGCTCATTTAGCAGCAAGCCATTCTTGGAGGATCAAATAGGAACAGTGACAAGCTTCCAGATGAAGGTGCCCCCAGATACAATGGTTGACATCCTAAATTTTCCTCTCTTAGCACTAGTGTGTTGATAAGAGGAGCTGTGTTCTCTGTCAGGTCAGCTTGGGCTGAGGCTGCATTCACATAAGTAATGGAGCGGATTTGGGTGGCCTCTCTAGCAGATGCTTTCCAGAATGCAAAACACAATCCAAATACCAGCTTCTGGTGCATAAATAATCAATAAGGCTTTGGGAGATAAGATCTATCTAACCTTCCTTTTATTACTTTCTAGGAGGTTTTTCTGCAGTTGAAAAAAATTTCCATCTTAAATACTTGAAGTTGTGTTGAGCTGCTCTCATGCATGCTCTGAATAAATAGATGATGACTCAATCTACTACTAGACCTTTTCCCCACGTTTGTTGTAGCGTTTTGGAACACAGCTCCTGAAATTGTATTACAATACAAGCTATTACAGTCATCAGCCAGCTGAGAAGGAGCTGCAAGGAGTGAAATGCAGAAAATGAGCCTATTTTTTCATAAATGTAGGTACTTATGGACCCGTGGACCATTGCTCACATGGCTAAGCAATACACTGAGCAGTTGAATCTCAGCAGAAAATTTTTTAACCATAGTTTACATTCTATGGGATATTCTTCTATTTCTATTGCTTTTTGATTTAGTTTTGAAATACTCTGAAAAAAATATTTAACATTGTTTCAGTTTGATTTTCCTCATTCCCAAAAGACATTTACAAAAATTCTTTGTAAAAAAGAATTAAAAATTATGAAAATATTTTTTATGTATAAATTGATTTATTTTCTGTGAAATTTTTATTTCTAAGCCTGCCATTATTCTTCTATAACTTTCCTGAGCAATAATATACTTAGAATTTCCACTGAAATACAGAGATTTAATTCAGAACCATTATATCTGCCATAGACTGCTGCACGTTTCTGTAGCTGGTTTTCACTCCCACCTTTTCATCTCTATAGATGGTAAAAAAAATAAATAGTGGATTTTATTTCTAGGAAATAAATATTAATAGAGAATTAATTCCAGCAAAGCCTGTGCAAGGATGAATATTATTAGAATATGGCACATTTACTTAAATCTCAAGAACAATTGGGATAACTAGACACCTACTACTCCAAGAAGTCTTTATATGCAATAAAAAATATAATGAAATTCTCTGAGAGAATCCACACCCTGAACAAACTAGTCCAGTGCTGGCACTGACCCTTGGGTCTTCTTGGGTTCATGCTCAATATAAACTTATTGATGCCATCAACCACATAACCCATATGGAGCATAAATAAATGTATTATCTAGATACAAGATTCCTATAGCAGGAATGTTATTGCTGATAAAATTAAAAAGTCTCTCTGTCTCATTGGAAATGGGTAATTTGAAATTACATGCAACTGAATTTCACAAGTGATGTTTAAACCGGGTTTTTGTGGTGTGATCAAATGGAGACTCTCCTATGCAAGTTACCTCTTTTTCTTTGACAACCAGTAGCTGGACCTGAAGCAACAAAGGGCTTTGTACTCCTAAAACTGAGTTCTGGCTTCTTATGTGTCAGCTCTCCAGGTGAGCACATTCTACCCTTACCTGTTTCCAATTTCTAGTAGACACTGTAGATATATTCACTTAAGGGATATCATAACTGGCCCTGGGCTCTTGTGCTTCAGGGAGAAAGTTACCAGAACACAGTTTCTACAATAGGGAGGGTGAAATCCTGGTTCCATGGGAATCAGTGGTAAAACTTTCATGGATTTCAAAAGTGTTACATTTTTCTCTACAGCTTTATGATACCTGCTTTTGATGTAAATACCAAAAGATCTTCAATGTCAACTGAATTTTAATTCTACATAAAGATAGCACGATTGGTAGAATGTATTAATGATCCTGTTGGCCCTAATAAGCTGGGAGAGAAATGGCAACAGCATCACAGCAATTGTTTGAAAGGAGTCAGGGAGGAAAAATGTGGAGATGTGCAACAAAAATGGTATCATTAAAATGGTAAGATTTTAAAAGGGAGAATCAAAAATAGTAAACACAGTGGCTTGAAATTGACAGCACAGAAGAATAAAATATTTTTTGTCATTTCTTTCAGCTTCCATTTATGCACCTTAGATGAAAGCTAAAGACTAGAAAGACTAGAGTATGTGGAAGAACCTGAGAGTTGTGTCCATGTGCACTAAAAACCTACATATCTTAGAGTTCAATATGCCATCAGTTTTCTCAGTTGAGCTTAACAGGAATGTGTGACTCAGACAAAACATTCTATGCTATAAATGATGGCCCCCAATAAAATATTAAAAATAGAAAACTACTTCTCAATCATTAACCTTTTCCAAAGAGCTTAAAAGTTCCTTTGTAGCTGAATTTCCAAGTGACACTTACTGTAACTGAACACAGGACAAGAATGAATGGAAACGCAGGAAATTCGAACAGTTCATTATCAGGCACATAAGTTAGAAAATGTTATTAATATTGGCTTACAGTGACAGTGTAATGTCAGAATAAAACATTAGTGAGCAGATCCAAGCTGTCTGGCTTTGCAGTGACATTCCCCCCTGCTCCCTGGGCAGTATGGGAGAACAGGGACTGGGTGAAGAGTCTAAGCCAGCTCAGTTAGTACATGTGCTGGTGAGGACCAGCAACAGCCCATGTGGGAGAGGAGGAACTCTGAAACCCTGGATCTCCTCTAGGTTTTGGTTCCCTTGTCCTCCTGTACTGCAGTCCTTACATTGTTTTAGGGTGTTTTTAATGAAGGGTACTCTTATTTTCTTTTATTTCAATCCAGAGCCTAAAGGATTGTTGCCCACCATGGAAGAAAAGAACTTTCCAGACAATATTAGTATAGATAAAATAGAGAGCAGGTCCTTTAATGAAGGCACTTTCAGGTGCAGCAAAGTACATAGATGCACGGCGCAGTATAAGAATCTCAGAAATTTATAACACTAATCAATTATCATATCTGATGGATACATCCAACTTGAGAATTGTCTGCCCCCAGAACCTCTCTCAGGTCTGCCCCTTGGCATGCCTCAAGACCCTTCTCCTTCTTTACCATCATCACCCTCAATCACATGCCTTCTTTAGAGCTTCCCCAAGGTTTCTGGGCCTTCTGCTTTGTCTACAATGATATCTTATTGTGTCCTTCTGTGTATGTGCTCCAAACAAGATGTCCTTGCTAAAATCTTTTCCTTGAAAAGAACGTTCAACAGAATTTCAAGAGGGTGGCACAAACTGTGAGAAAAGTGTTTGGTAACTGTCACCTGCTACCTTAAGTGTGAGAAACTGTACAGCTATATTAAAACCTACAAACATATAAAAAAATCTTAAGGCATCAGAATCACAGAATTATAGAATATGCTGAGCTAGAAGAGACCCGCAAGGATCACAGAGTCCAACTCCTGGCCCTGCATAGGACCATCTCCAAGATCACACCAGGTGCCTGACAGTATCATCCAAATGCTCCTTGACCTCTGTCAGGGTTGGTGCTGTGACCACTGCGCTGGGGAGCTGTTCCAGTGCCCAACCACCCTCTGGGTGAAGAACCTTTTTCTGATATCCAACCTAAACCTCCCCTGACACAACTTCAGGCCATTCCCTCAGGTCCTGTCACTGGTCATCACAGAGATGGGATCAGTGCTTGCCCCTCCTCTTCCCATCATGGCAAAGTTGTAACTGCAGTGAGTTCTCCCCTCATTTTCCTCTTCTCCAGCTGAACAGACCAGGTACCCTCAGCTGCTCCTCATACAGCCTCCCCTCACCTGACACACACCTGCTCCCAGTCACACATCAGACAATTTGCACAGGTAAAATAGGAATACCCTCCACATCTCATTTCATAATGCTGTTGTGTGTAAAAGGAACAGATGCTTTCTGAAGCTATAGGTGAAGGGTTTGGTTTTATTCCTACTCTCAGCTTTTCCTTATTTGCCTCAAAGCATTTATGTGCAAAATCTACTGCAGACTGCTAGATATGTTTGTGTGCTTGCTGGGGGGGCTCCTGTTACAAGTGACCATGTTGTGTTGAGGAACAAGAATCTTTAATTCTCACTCCTAAAATGCAAGTCAGAACCCCAAATGAGACATTAAAATTATTTGGTCATGCACTTGAACCTTCAATGTCCACTGGGGCACTGGCAGTGCCCAAGAGTCCTTCCTTCCTTGTAGATTACTTTCCATATGAATGTCTCACCTTTGATGTAACTGTATAATAAAGCAAGATGAAAAGGTGCAATAGCTCTTTGGAAAAGGAACCAAAATTAGAGGGAGACAGATGCTGAACGCTTTTTTAAAATACAAGCTTGTAAGAAGTTAATCTTAACATACATGTACTTAAAAGACGATAGATACTTATCCATTAAACCTCAGGAAATCACCATAAGGGAAGATTAGAAAATGGGAATTTCTTTCACTTTCCTTCATGCTGAATCCAGGCATTGATTAAAAGAGTAAGAGACTGAAAAATCCTGCACTTCTGCTTTACTCTAGGGCCTGATGGCATCAGTCAGCATAGTGCTCATTTCCTGCTAGATCAAAGCTGGCTGCCTGCTCCCTTCTGTGAGCTGCCTGCACAGCCACTTCTCCCTGAGCAGGAGGCACAGCAACAGCCTATCCCTGTGTTTAAGTGGCTGCTGATTACTCAGAGGAAAATTGCTCCAAATCACTGTCTATCAACTGCTCATTTTCACAAGACACAGGACTATCACACCTTATTGAGCAGTATGTGTGTGGGATTTTGAAAGTGTGATTTTGTTGTTACATCTTCTGCTTTGTGAGGGACACAGGGCTCTGCTCTTGCCTGTAGTTTCCCTTTTCCATCAGTATATTTAATGAGGTGGAATGTTGTTCTGTTGCAGATTACCAGAGTCCCATGACATTTGCAATCTGGGAATTGCTGACTTTTATAAATGGTTTCTGTTGGGTGTTTTGAGACCAGATGTTATTGATGATCCTAAACAAATAAAAGAAAAACTAGGAATATCCAGTCTTGACAGAAAATGTAATCAAAGACAAACAAGCTCCATTTCTTTTCTATCTTTTTGTATTAAAAACTAGTGTGTGCTCATGAAATTTCTGAAGTAATTCCTTCACACTGTGTAATTGGAGCAATGAGTACCTTCCACAGGTTTCTTGCAGGCTCTGATTGCCTCAGGATCCCGCGATTATCTGTTTCTCATTCCAGGTCTGTAGCACTGGGCTGCAAGTAGGCGAGGGCATGTGTTTCTACCATGCAGGTAGATCTTTCCTTTAAAAATCTTTCTTCTGAGGGGAAATGGTTCCTCCTTTTCAACCACTTGGTGATAAGGGATCTCACATAAAGTGTGGAGTTCAGTGCTTTCTTCTGCCTGAGTATCAAAGGAAAGGCCATTAAACATTACTAGAGGAAAGTTTTCTCTATGGGTGCATTTGACAGGACTCTCTTGCTGAAGCCTCACCACTGACAAGCAAATGAGAAGAGAGCACTTTGACACTGGAAAGGGACTTTACCACATCCTGCTTCCATCTAAATCCTACTGAGGTTCTAAAAATCTCCATTGCTATAAATCTGGGATGCTGCTTTTCTCATTACTTGGATAATAGAAACACTGGCCATAATTGCTGGTCATTAAACAATCCCCTGTAAATCTGAAAAATGCTGCTACTCTTCAAAGAAAAGAAAATCAGAAGTTTTCCACTGACTCTGCTAAATTGCCTTTGCCCTTTCAGTCTGGTTTTGTGGGCTCTTATGCTAATCCTCCTTTCCTGGCACTCTAACTTTCCCCCGTTATTCCACAACAATATCTTGATAGTAATTTTGTGTGTAAACAGCTAGATCTACCAAGAAGCCAGAAAACCAGTATTCCCTTTTTGCTTCGAGCTGGTATAAATTTTTCAAGAGAGCATGTTCTGTCAGATAATGAAGATTTGCAGAAATCCAGTTTATAAGGGAGGTGCCTTTCCTCCTTCCTGAGTCCTGGCAGTTTATACGTGCCAGCTTTCCTGCCCTCCAGTTTTGGAGCCACCAAAAGTCCCTGCTGTGAGAGTGTTTCTATTGTTTTGAAAAGTACAAATGCACCTTCTGGTCCTGAAATAATGGTTTGGGGAAAATATTTTCATGGGAGCTGATGAGCTCTAATCATACAGTATCTCATATGCACTCATGTTACCTCAGAAAGTGTGAAAGGACTGGCTCTGTTGCACAGACCTCTGTTCCCAGTAGTTCTATTTTCCCTATTTTCCTGTATTTCTCCATGAGAAACTACAGAGAGGTGAGATGTGCTCTCCTGAAAGATTCACAGCATTTTCTGACACCAGGGAACAGTGTAAAATTGAGTCTCTGAAAGGGAATATGACCTACTGGACACCAACTCTTCCATCCATTCTGTAAGAATCTGCTTTGTCCTGGCCTGCTCGTTGTGAATTTCCTCTCCTTGCTTATTTACCCTGCTGCCTCCTCCTGGCTGAGCTCTGGCAGCAGTCCTAGGGTCCGTATCTCTTGTCTGTGTCCCAACTTCAATCTCCAGCCCAATCTCCTTGTTCAGACCGTACCTCTTTCCTTGTGTTTCTCTTACTATGTCCCAGTCTCAGCTTTTCAACCCTGGCATTTTCAGCTCTTCTGCTTTACCACCACCTCCTTTGCTCCTTCTCCTCCACAGGTACTGCTCCAGTGCTCCCAGGTCACAAACACACTGCAACAGCATTGAGTGACCCACGTGCCAAAGAAGGATTTGATATTTTATATCATTTTGGGTTCAGATGTCTGAGTGTTTTACTGAATTTGATGCAAAATGTTGCTGGGTCTTGTTATCACAGAGAGGATTCAAGTGCTCTGTGACTCGTGTCTACTGCTGGTAACTTGGTTTTAATTAGGTACAAAACCTACCACAGGAATAGGATAAATTGGGGTCCTGAGAGCTGCTTATGGATGAGTCTCTAGAGCACTTGGCCTTGATTTCACCCAAATCTTTAGACAGTGTGAACTTGAGGTTGTGCTCAGGTGCTGTGAGTGTTGGACTGTGCCTTTGCAAAGAAGCCCAGACTGTATGCTGTGATAATTTCTTTGCATCAGTTCAAAGTGTTGGAGACAGCAGGTGAGAAAGGTGTTAGAGATGAAGGCAGATTCTTCAAAGCTAAGTATAGCAAAATACAGTTCTATATCTTTCTTCTCAGTAAGGAGTGAATGGACAAAGCTGTATCTCTTGAACATAAATCAACTCGAGCCATATACCAGACTTGGATAGAAATATCAGTCACTGAGTAGTTAAAATATGAAGTGGTAGGCAAGGGATCAAAACTACTTTCAGTCTAAATTATGCTTTTCTATGCATCTGTTCATGTTTAGTTTGTCTATGCATTTGTTCATGTTTAGTGGAAAGTAAAAGACTTGAATTTTTCATTGCTGACCATCTTTTCTTTAGATGTACTGTGGAGAGGGACTCTTCCTTTTTGAGTAGACATTGATGGCTATTTAACAAGGTTAATATGAGTCAGGATAATTGCCATCAGCGTATCAGCAGAAGACATTTTCATAGATTTCTGTTCAGCAGCTTTTACCTTTTACCTTGAAAGTAGAAGAAAATGCTTCAGCTGACACTTGCTTTTATGTTGCTGCTTTGATCTTCCAGTGGAAATGGATCTATAATAGCACTAGTAGCTTCTCTTGTGTCCTTTACATTGAAGAATCTTTTTCAGGTAACATGATTTCTTGATAAAAGAAAAAGGACACAGTGCTCCTTATTTTGGGCTCACTGCACATTCCTCTCTTTCCTCTACATTTTGTTGATGGACTGCCTTACAGGCTGGCTGAATGGTGTTCACTTGCCAATTTGTTTTTGCAGCAAATGGAATGAATCTTCTTAGCCTTATGAACCTCATGTTCCTCTGTGATACACGCTTCTGTTCTTTTGGCAAAACAAAATTCTTCATGAGTATTAATAAAGGCTCTTGAGAGTTGCATTTTTTGTAAAAAACCCCATTTTCTAACTCATCTCACCCATTATGCCATTCTTCATGCAACAGAAGGGATCATTCAATGTAGTTGTGTTTTGAATAATATAAATTCAAAGCCAAACCTCATTTCTAGTATGTCTTTCAATAAGGATATAGATGTTTTTAAATGTGCTTTCATAAAATGGTTGGATTTACCTAAAAAAAAATGTTTGTCATCTAGTGAAAGACAAAACTGAAAACATACAGGCATTAAATTTGTTGAAGCAAATAATTTTCTTCTAACTGATGTGGAAAAAAATGCTTGAAATACATCAAAGCTAACACTGAAATAGAATTCATTCTTATTTTAAAAAGATGGAACTGAGAAGTGTTCCAGTCTCTCAGGATCTTGAGTTACAGTTTGAACACTTTCATATGAATACTGATTAGAGAGCTGTAACTTTTTGTCCTGCAGCTGATCTTGAGAGCAGGAAATATAGATGTGGTACTTGAACAGCATGAATTTAGAGCTTTTTCCCTTAATTTTATGTCGAGTTTACTGCATGTATTGTGCTCTTCTTTACAGTCCTCTGTATAAGGACATCTTGTTTTCTTTCAAAGCATTTTTCCCCTCAGATTGAAGATTAGTAAAATGGTGATGTTAATCTGGAATTCTTCAGAGATTGGGAAAAAACCGAAAAACCAAACAAATCATGTTTCTTTCTACTGTGTGGCTCCTCTCCTGGAAGGACATATTTTCAGCTCCCTGGGCTTTGGAAAGTGTAAAACTCAAGTTTTCCATTTTCTGGAATTTTTTTCTCAGTGTTAGGCTGTCATGGTAAGTGCTGGTGTAGGACTATACTCTAGGACAGCTGTAGATCTGAGCTGGATGGAGGCCTTATTGCCTCAAGAAAAGTACTTTTAGACATAGCCCAGTGCTTAGGACACTTTACTGGTGAGCTCTCTGTGACTGATGCAGCTGCTCGTGTCCCTGAAATGCATGTGAAGTCTTCCTATAGAGTGCCCTGAGGTCTCCCTGTGAGTAAAAGGAAAGAGTAGGCCCTAAGCACATGGTCCTGGATTTCCCTGGGCTCTGTGGCTCAGCCATCTAAATTTACAGCACTGAATATTTCAGCCATGCAAGTCCCTTATGAGAGCTTCCTCAAAATTCTGAATCCAGAAGATCCAGCTAAGCCTGGGTCTAGGATGGACTGCCAAAAACATGATTTCATATCTCCACAGGAGACATGGAAACCAGTATGGTTAAAGAAGACCTTTCTTTGAAGTTACAAAGAATTACTGTCACTAAATCTAATAAAAAGTTGATTTTACTTGAAGATAAGACTTGATGGGAAGCAGAGGTGCACAAGGGAAGTTTAGAAAACTTCAGAAAATTTGGATGGAAACAGAGAGAAATTTATCTGAGAGCATGAGAGAAAGATCATGTGCAAGCTTGTTGCAAAAAGCCTTTCCCTATTAATACAGTACATGCAGGTAAAAATAAGCAACACAGATGTGTTTAAATGCTTACTTTATGCCTAATCCTGCCTTCTTATATTAAGGAAAACACCCATACTTGGGAAAGCATATTATTTAACAACAAAAAATTATCAGAGTGTAAATATTGGTCCAGATCGCTTTTTTTAGTGTCTCCCAAAAGCACTTGCTTCTCTCCATTAACATCTGTTAACATCTCTCTCTACTTAACATCCATTTCTATCTTTTCTGGCAGGAAGTCTTCAGATCTCAAATCCCTAGAGACAAAATAATAAATATTTTGGTTTTGAACACACTTGCAGACGTGGCTGCATTATATGTCGTTATATTTAAACACATAATTTAGCTTGGAAGAATGAGGCTTCTGCCATCCATTGATGGGAAAAATCTGTTTTCTGTGTTGCAAATGTTTTCCTATATATGTTTTCCTATCTGTATTTTGACTTGTCACTTGTAAAGGGATATACATTCCAAAGCTGTTGGTCAACATGAAGCTGATGAACTAAGAAATATCACTCACAGCCAACCCTATTAATTATAGATTAATAGGTATATGCCACATAATGAGCATATTGCAGTGTAAAAGATTACAGGGGTGGCTGCATTATTTTAATGGAAAGAGCTTTAGAAGAAATGTCTTCAAGAAAAATGCAAGCATATTTTCAGCAGGTAATACCTGTTGAATCTCATAATGTTCATTTGTGAACTGACTTAAACAGTAAGAATTTTTTTTATCTGCTAAATAGAAAAGGTTTAATTTGTTGTTCTCAGCTGGTACAAGTAAAGTAAATGCTCCTTTTTCTTCAAGGAGAAAAATGCAGTCAAATAATCTGTTCATGTATATGTATGCTCTTCAAAAAAAGCAGGGCCATGTCCCTGGTATAGATATGGGCTCAGTAAACTGATAATCTTGGTCCTACCAATAAGAGTGTCAGCACAACAGAGTGGAAAGTGAGAATCAGTATTGACACTGTCAAGGTTGGAAGGAGCAAGCTCAGGAAGTTAAGTGCATTGCTGCAGTACAGATATGCTAAAACGATGCAACAAAACAGCCCAGAGCTTTGCTGTGCACACTGCTGTTCAATGAGTAGTGTTACTAAAAAAGAAAAACCCCAAAACTTTGACTTCTTTTTCCCAAGACTCCACAGTACTATGAAACATGATAGTATGAAGTACTAGCAAGCTCATGCATCTTAAATATGCGACCTCATATCGATAACTTACAGTCCTGGTAGGGCAATTTGAAACAGTCAGCACAATTCACAGAGGAGGTTTACCCAGAGAGGGGAAGCACGCTCTCTCAGAGACACAGACAGCTTCATTTGTGTGGGAAGACTGAAAACCCCCCAAGGGGAAAACAGAGAAGTGTGTTTGTGGTGTGTGTTGCCAGGGGAATACCTGTGTATTTAAAGAGGAGACAAATTACAGTGAGGGTAATATGAAATAATGAAGGATCCAGAAAAGGCTAGCTGTGTGGATCTATTAGTCTTCAAAATGGGGGGGGGGGGGGGGGAAGTGGACTAAACTTAAAGGCCTTTTTTCTGAAGTTCTCTTCTTTTTT
>JAWWMO010000138.1:61137715-61163106 GCA_035047845.1 Dendrocincla fuliginosa | reverse complement strand
CCCGCCCCCCCCCCCCCCCCCCCCCCCCAGGGGAATAAAATTAAAGGCCGTTGTTATGAAATTATATTATTTTTTAGATATAATTCACACAATTTGACCAGTAGTATTCAATATCTCTGTTACAAGCTTTAGCAGGTACTTTACCTTGAAGAAAATAATGAGGTAATGAAAGATAGTGCCATAATCTGAGAGCACACTGTCGGTTATGTACTTTTAGGGCAATTTGTCTGCCCAGAGTGCATGGTTATGACACTCATTTGAGGAAAAAAAAAAAAAAGCTATGCCACTTACTCAAAGAGCTGTGCCTATAAGTTGGGGAAGACAGTTTAGAAATCTCTTTAAAATATATGTTAAAATATAAGACAAGCAGTCTTACTCTCTTTAGTGTTCTTACCTTTTTATTAGATGTTCAATGTACCTCTGAAAAATATGGTATTAAGCTCAATACTGAAATAGAAGGAACTCTGGCTGCAGAGACCCTTTGACATACTCTGCCTTGTGTACCTGGTTGGGTTTCAGCAGGCTCTAAGCATTTCTAAGACCTTTGATTCCTGGAGTTTGTGACTAATCCTACCTGTAACAGAGGAGTTGGAAAACTTTGTCTTTTGTATGACAGGTAATTGGTGATGTTGGGGTGTGTCTGGGGGTGGGGCTTGACAGGACTTTGAGAGGGCAGCAGTTGTTCTGTGTCAGTCAAAGTGATGTCCAGCAGGGATGGCTGTCTGTGCTGCAGTGTTCACACGTGGATGTTTGCACTCCACACCCCGGTGGAGTGAGTGCCCTGCCAGACCATGGGGAAGGCAGGATTTATAGAGAACCATGCAGGTTCTCGCCAAGGGGCTGCAGAAGCAGCTCTGATGGCAGCTCCCACCCTCGTTACATACTCCTTCATATCAGCTCTCCACACCTGTCTGCGGTTTGATTCTGCAGATGTGTGATCTTCTGCTCAGTGACACTACCCTTGTGTGCTCTCGCTGGCCTCAGCAGGACAGAGGGCGAGACACTGATTACAGCTACTGGTGTCACTGCAGCAGGCTCTGCCACTTCTCCAGCCATTTCTATGCTCTCCAAGATTATATAGCCTGAGCTTTCAAATATAAATGGGAAATTTATGGTCTGAAAGCAAATGTTGCATATAATTAAATGCAGAAAAAAAAAAATCCATAAATCTGCATTTTGTGAGTGCTCGCTGCATTTGTTAAGTTGATGTCACTGTTGTCCATTGCCCCAAACACTTTTTCCAGTTTACCCTGGCTTCAAGATATATCTTATAAAGTAAGTTCAAACTTTAATTTCCTTGCAGTAGTGTCTGACTTATCTTAATGTGTAGATACAGTATTTATTATGACTCAAGACATCTCTCATTACTAATTAACCACAACAAAATTGCCTCAATACCTTCACACACAGACTGGAGAATATTATACTCACTAGAAAATTGTATAGAAAAGTACTAATTGAATTGTGTGGTACTCTTCCAAGAAGAATTTTTCAAGTACAAAATAATCACTGTGGGGAAATTATAGGGCTGTAATATAGCATACATCAAAACAGTGGTAGGTAAGATGCAAAAAATTCTCCAGAGTGCTAGTTACAATGTAGTTTTGCCCATGAAAGTGCCTATGACTAAATCTACTTCCTCTTAAAGGGTACTGATTTTACATAACTCTGTATTTATGGGCATACATAAGTTCAGAAGGACTTACATTTTAGGATTGTTCTCAGTTGAATTCCTCTCAATGGAGACTAAAAACTACAGAAGTTTTTATATTCTTACTTCATTGTTTATAATGGACTTAAAGAAACCCCCAGATACTGAACAGCAAAGCTTTCTGCCCTGCGTCATAATTCTGAGTCTCTGGGAGGACTCATGAGGACAGCTGGGCAATTTTGTAAAAAATGGTTTAATTGATTAGATACATTCCTCCTTTCCAATTAAAAAGCACAAAAAAAGGGAGTG
The DNA here is from genome assembly GCA_035047845.1 of Dendrocincla fuliginosa. Lineage (NCBI taxonomy): Eukaryota > Metazoa > Chordata > Aves > Passeriformes > Dendrocolaptidae > Dendrocincla > Dendrocincla fuliginosa. The sequence goes on along the minus strand of JAWWMO010000138.1, from coordinate 61,161,146 downwards.
TGTGACTCTGAGCCAATTTCATTGATGTATAGAGCATAGCTAACATCAGTTATTATGGAAGACCTGATTGTACCATGTGTTTTCTCACAAACACGATTATAGCAAGTTCATTTGCATTGCTAAATGAATGCTAAAAATACCAAAACCTTTTTCCCTGCTGGCCAGAGCATAGCTGATCCAATCATTAAAATACAGATAAACAGAAGTAACTACTCTGATGGAAGCTAAGATGATTAAGCACAATATGCATAAGAAATCAGTCATTTAGCTACTAGCATGCTCTCCAGAAGAACAACCAAGCTCCTGTTTAAAAATCACACCAATCTATCATGGCAGTTTTTGTGTGGCAGCAGAAGGATTTCTAAAAAGCTTTACATTATTCCTCATTCAAAATTTACCACGAGTCCTTTTGGTAGCATGTGCTAAGGGAGTGAACTGAAACTCATGTGTAGGAAAAACAATTCCTGCTTTTCCTACCAGGACTGACTGATTTTGTCTGCAGCAGGTGCTGTAAGTTGTTGTCCCTTTTGCTGCTCTAAAAGGCAGAGTCTGAGCAGCTCAGCACCTGCTAAGAGGTGGGGTCTGTATAGATGAACTCATTTTGCCATGAATTAAATCTGGGTCAAATATAGAAAGAATGGAGATTATTTGCAGGATAGTGGTTTATTCCAGGTCTCCTTTTAGGGCAGGTGCCAGGGCAGTGAGGCTACCAGAGGACACTGTGGGTTTTTTAATTAATACACTTTGAATATATCCTTGCTTTCCAGCTCCCACCAAAACTGTAAATGTACCAGTCCAAAACGTCTAAGCTTTTTCTCTGTTGGCAGCCACTTTTTTCACAGCAGAAGTGTTAGCATACCTAGCCAGCTGAAAACAGAACAATGCTTTGTGTCTGATTAGCCCACTGCAGCTTCTCAGTACACCCCATTACACCAATAGATAGGCTTAGTTTAAACTGTCAGAAATAAGTTTGAAGTAATGTTTCTGCAAGCAGAAAACATCTAAATGAATGGAATGGATGGATTAGTGCCTGGTATTTTCTCTATCATATACTTTGCTGCCATTTGTGCCAAGATCTATAACCAACCCTCCAATTCCCTCAAATCTGCAGGAAAATCTGGAAATATTACTTTTTTTTTTTTTTCCAAGGCTACAGATGAAAGGAGCCATTTATATTCTATGACAGTTGGTAACTAAACATTTACAGTACTGTGCCAATATTTAATAGTAGAAGGAGCAAACTGAACAGAAGGTAAATCTGGCAGAGTTTAATGTGGAGTGATGCTATGGGAATGTGCATATGCAATCAGAACTGCAACTCCACAGAGCAAGAGGCAGTGCAATAAACTGTGGTAGCAGCAAACTGCTTTTCCAGCTGTGTTAGGCTTCTTTCCCTCTTCCTTGGAACAGGAGGGAGAAAAAATATTTTTATCCTTGAAATGACTTGGAGAAACCAGATGGGACTCTGGGAGTTAAGATCACTGGCTGCTTTTGCAAGACAATAAAGCTGTATAGAATAAATGAGTCCCAAGGAGTTTCTTTTGGTTTATTTTTTTTTAACAAAGGACTGCCCTCCTTTGTTTTCCTCCTTCATCTCACTGAGTATTTTGTGAAAACCTTCTATGTCTTATTTAGGTTGCCTTCCCTGTTTTTGTTTCTGCTGCAAAGCAAGACAAGAGTATGTTTGTGTAATTTCTCATTCTTCTAATACCACTTTTGCATGTAAGGATGAAAACTGTTTAAATTTCTTTTACTCCCATTGAAGTGATCAGAAGTGTTCCCATGTTTTCATAAGGATTAGACTGCACATCCATAAATTGTCTGTGCCATCACAAACAAGATTTGTCTGACTAAATGTCAGTGCACAATGTGCATGTCCGCATCTGAGCTGTGTGCACTAATGTACTCCACGGAGGCAGAGCTACAGGGAAAACCATCTGCTAAAACAGACAGTCAAGACAGGGCAAGTGCACTACATCTTAAAAAGCTATTTTTTTTTTCCCTTTTCCATCTTTATTTTCGAGACTGGATCTGGCTAACTCATTTTTCTTATGTCTAAAGTTAGGGGAGACAAGTCCCAACCAAGCATTTCTCAGGCATATTCCCAGGCTGTGTGACTTTTCTTGTAGTGTATGTTCTGTCCTCACAAATCACATACTCTTGAGAATGGCCTCTCTTTGTCTTCTTCTGCACCATTATGAGGGTCTCCCATGAGAAGCCAGATCCTTACAGAAATGTTGGTCAAAAGGAGAGCTGAAATAGGTGTGTAGGTGTCCCAGAGAGGTGGTGGATCCCCCATCACTAGAAACATTCAAGACCAGTGGACAGGGCTCTGAGCAACCTGATCTAGTTGAAAATGTCCCTGGTCATTGGAGGGGAGTTGGACTGGATGACCTTTAAAGGTCCTTTCCAGCCCAAAACCTTCCATGATTCTTTTATTCAATATTGCATCTCCATAGTATAGCTGAGGGTATTCGCTCGTCTGTGTAATAAGTTGACATAGATAATTATATGCAGCATAAGGTACAGCTTGCAGTCAGTGGATGTGCCATGGACTCTGGATAAAGCTGATTGGTGCCATGATTTCATTTTTTTTGCAATCAGTAGAGTCGTTTGAGAAATGATCGTGTGACAACAAGCGTGAAATTAAAGTGTCTGAGTGAGCTTGCATTCATGCACAATACTCTGAGCAAATATATTTAAGTAGATGCAATCCATTGAACAACCAGACTCCTCTCAAAAACAGCTTAGTAAAGCATTGGAAAAGACATCCAGCACCAGACAGATCAGACTGCAAATATTTGGTAGAATCCTGCTGCTAATTAAATTCTATCTGCAGGAAACTTCTACAATCCTTAATGCAGTCACTGATGAACTTACTCTCTAAAGCTGTAAATCTTTCATTCTATAAACTTTTCATTCTGTAAACCCAGACTTCCTGGGGGCTGTGTTTGCACAGGCTGGTAGTGCAGCTGGACAGGAGGGCTCTGCAGAGCAGAGTGGCCGATGCTGCTGCCCTGGCATCCACAGGGCATGGGGATGAGCCACATTTGGGGAAGTTCAATTTCAGATTTTTTTCTCACCTGTTCCTGTATCATCCAAAAAGCATCTGATTTGAGTGCTACACTATCTACCAAAATGCAGTAGGGCTGTAAGGTTGAGACATTAACTTCAAAAATACTTTTCCAGTCTAAATTAAGGTGTTAGTGTAGTGACATCTTATATAGTTGACGTTGCATAAAATCTCCCACAATAATTCTTCTTGCTCAAAATAACTGTAATCATAGAAAAAGAAGCAAATGTGCAATTGCTTTTCCCCCCCATGTTTTTCCAATTGCAAAATTTTACATGGAAAATCTTAATAAATTAGTGGTCCTGCTTACAAACATTCCGTGGCTGCAATCTATATTACCCAATACATCACGGATAATGCAAACATTTACTTGTGAGTAGTCACATTAATTTCTGTAGGATTACTCAGGTAAATAAAACATTTTCTTTCTTTCCAGGATCAAGATCCAGATCAAGGTCCAAGATCATGACACATTTTGATTGAAACAATAGGTGTTTCCAGAAATTATATGAAATATTATCCCCTTTGGACCTTCCCAAGGGAAACCAATATCAAGATAAGAAAAAAAAATAAAAAGGTCATTATAAGAGAGGATGGACTTGAAATAGTTTATTTTGGGCAATGAAATCTGTCCTCTTATGACCAGAAAAATTTGTCTCCTTTGTTTGATTCTATGATCATTTCAGTCTGTGCCCAAATTAAGCAAGTAGACCAACACCATGTGCATGACAGATGTAAAATCTTTATCTTAGTACATTTGCAAACTGCTTGTTGTTGGTAGGAACACAATATAATTTCATGGAGCGATAAAAATCTGTATTAGTGAAAAAATTGTGACCAAAATTACATGTAATATTAAACAAAATTTTAAAATAGATTCAGTTACAAAGAACTATGTTTTGTAAAAGATAGAATGGAAACAATAAATATAGATTATTACAAATAAAATGTTTTTCACTCCCAAAAACCTAACTTACTTGTTTCAGAAGGTTGAAATGAAATTCAAAACCCTTCAAAATAAAAGCACAATAAGACAGAATTAGAATGCATTTATTATCAAAATGTGGATGTACAATATGTAAAATACCATAAATATTTGGAATTGTGGGTGCTGTTTTGAAAAAGAAAAGAAAAAGGGGGTTTCTTGTCAGCAATGTTTTGACTACAACATGTTTCTTTCTATTCAAGATAGTTCTCATCCAAAATAGATTAATGAAAACAGAGACACATGTAACTTTTTCACGTTTTTATAACACCTAACTATGGATCTGAGCAAATTCTTAATGATTTTAACTCTCCTTACTAAACTGCTTTTCAACTCTGATCAGTTAGCCTATTGTTACAAATAGAAATGTCTTTCTTTGCCATGGTTACCGTACATAGCTAATGGTCTGATCCTGCATCCACTGAAGTCACTAGCAAAACTTTGACTTGGTCAGGGTCACATCTTTTACTACAAAGCAGAACACATGATGTTAAAGAACAGTGTGAATACATTCAGGCCTTTTCAATGAGTTTCAGGTATTTAATGAAATTAGTCAGTGTTTGGCCTGTTTGACACTACATTCACATATTTACAACATGTACATCTGTTATAAACTCAACAGCAGGTGCTCAGAAACAGCTGTATCCAGCAGTTTCAAAAAATTCCGAGCTGAACCGTTTTAATTAACAGAGAGAGAGGGAGTAATGTAAAGCCTCCAAGATAAAGCTGGCCCCAATATGACATTGTCTCTTGCAAGTAGCCAGGAATGTGGCAATCCTTGAGAGGCTGCCTAATGAATTGTTTCAAGTTTTCTTCCAGGATTTTGAAAACAAAAGACACAGTTACTTAAAAAACCGTATTTTGTTGCTGATGGTAATTTTTCCAGTGGCAGAGTCAAAAGAAGAGCGGAGCTGTATGTGGAAAATCTCAGCTGCTGTGCTGCGTGGGTTTGTCCTTGGCGGGGGATCCTGCTTTTGGGGGGTCAGGCATCCCAGGATCCAAGCGGTGAAGAAGAAGGCGTGCACAGAGAGGACCTTCCCTCACCCTGCCAGTGTGGAAGCCTATGCTCCGGGGGGCTGTAGCTCACTAGCTGCTGCAACCTCTTGTGCAGCCATGTCCCAGCAAATTGTTGTTTCGCCCATCTTGGAGTTTCTCGTGGCTCTGAAGGGATGCTCTGCTGTCAATGCTGGAAGTCTGTCCACCTTGATCCTGCTGTCTTCTCAATCTGCCAAAGGTTAAAAACATTGATATAGCTATCATGTGTGGGTAGCTACATGGAATAACAGCTGTTGCCTGCCCTGGGGATAGCCACATACACCTTGGTAAAAAACACTCCTGCACCATTTGATCTCTATTAACTGCTTGAGCTTTATAGCTGCCATTTCTTCTAAACACTGATGATTGCTTCCTCCTAAATATGTGCATTTAGGTCTTGGTCAAATCCCACTCCTATTAAACCTTGTCATAAACAGAGCAGAGTGCTTTCTCTGGCTTTAGCACCTCTGCTCAGGCTGTAACCTGGCACAACCTCCATGTAGCTTGAGGCTGATGAAGGCTCTTGACTGGGCACACAACAGCAGTAAGTAGCTGCTCCCCTCTGCTCTCCTACAAAGTTATCAGCAACCTTCATCAGTAAAACAGAAAAAAACACGAGACAAAAGCACATTCGGTATTCCTCTTGTTTTTACTTCATATGTTATCGAAGCACCGTAAGTGGTTTCAGGGGTCAACAACAAAATTCTATGTTGTTTAAAGACTGTAAAGTTATCTTCCTTTGATATAATTTTCTAGAGAACAGCAACAGCTTTAGGAGTACCTGCAGTCTCCACTAATTTTGTTGTCATAAAGCTCCCCAGCATTTGTGTTCTACCTCTTGATTTTACTGTGATTCATGTGATATTCAGTGTTTTCCTCCAAACACAGATGCCATGTAAGTACTTTCCAGAAGGATGTAAAGATTTACCAGGGAGCTGTGAGGTAGGACCCAATTTTTTTGAAAACAGGAGCAGCTGCTGTTTTGAAGGCATTTTTTTCTCACTGTTTCTTTTCTCAAAATGGGAAACAGCTGTTGATGTAGTCCTGAAAAAGGCACCAAGACTTAGCACCTGAGACACTGTGGAGGAAGCTCTTTGTTACAGTGATTATAAATTATATACTTGGAAAAGCCCCAACTTTGAAAGTAACATTGAGTACATAAAAAATACTCATTAATGGAAAAACATGCAAAAATTAAATTTTAAGGGTCAGTTTCAAAGGCTAAAATACTGCCAGCTGGCATAAAAACTACAGAGATACCATACTGAAGGTTCAGAAGAGAATGTAAAGGGACATAAAAATTCTGTAATAGTTAAACAGAGGAATAAAGGAGACTATTTAAAATAAAGATTATGAAAACTGTCCAAAAACTTGAGATTAAAAGCACAGGCACATTAAATGAAAAGCTGTAAGACAGACTAAAAAAATAACAGGTTAGAGGAACAAATTTCTAAAAGCATTTACCCTAATGATGACTTTTTTTTCAAGTGCATCAGAAATATGATGGTTACCATTGAGTCTACAAGTCAATGCATGACTTACTAGAGGATAGCACAAAAAATATGAGTCCCTAGCTGAAAAACCAATGAATTATTTTCACCAATATTCATGACAAATGAGCTTACGAATGTTCTTTCCTTAGGAGAAGTTTGTCTCCAGTTAAACTATCAGTCAAACAGCTTCGGAACCAGTTGTTTAAACTAATGTTGAAAAAAGCATCAAGACAGTGGATTTTCACCCAAGAACTCTCAGAAAATTGAAATATGTAATTTCTGCAGAGCTTAATGGAGAATATAACTTACTCTTGAAACTGTCCTGACACCATGGAAGACAGTAAATGTGATAACTTTGGGTTTTGTTGGTTTGGGATTTTTTCACTTGTTGGCTTTTTTGTTTGGTTGGTTTTCTGACCAGGGTTTCAAAAAAGTTCCTGGGGACTACGAGGAGAGAATTGAGTTAGACTTGAGACTTAAAACACCTTAGGGTCTGAGCTACTGGTACAAGACTAAGGTATTTGTAGGCATTGACTACAGTGCTCGGAAACTCATACTGCAAACTGTGGGTTGCACACCTTGCAAACTGCTATAACAACATGAAGCAAGAAAACAATTTTTTTTTTTTTGAACCACTCAAACTGGCACAAAAGCAGCATGCATATGAGGAGCCTGGCAGAGTTCAAGAAGTGTTTGGATGGTACTCTCAGACACATGATGTGATTCTTGGGGATGGTCCTCTGCAAGGCTAAGGGCTGGACTTGATGATCCTTGTGGGTCCCTTCCAACTCAGTGTATTCTGTGATTTTGTGAAATAAAGCCCATTCTGAATTCAAAAGATATCACTGACCAGCCTCAAATTTTTTGCTCTCTACAGGGGTGGTTAATATTGTTAATACTGTTAATTATTTCCTATATTTTCTTTTATCCTGGTTTTCTATTGAAGCATAATTAGATTATGGGGGTTTGGAAATGCTAAAGAAATGCATTGTTTTAGCAGTGCTTCACCGTATTCCTTTTTCAGACATTTTCTATATCTAGATTCACTACACATATTTACAGTTTATCAAAGTAAACGATAGGTTATTAACCTGCTGGCTTAGGAAAAAACTGTTATTTAACTATTTAATGATTTATCAATCACTTTATTCAGTGATTAAAATTACATTAAAGATTTTACTCTGGAGGGTTGGTTACTATGGGCATATGAACACCTACTTACCAGTTGCCCTTAGAGCTGGGGTGTTGGACTAAGAATCAAGAGATGCTGATTCTGTTTCTACTTCTGTCACCCTTTGGACAAATTACTGCACTTCTCTGTGCCTCAACTTCTCTCTTGTTAAGTAGAGAAAAATATGGGTGGGGGAAGCTGAGGGGGAATTATATTTGTCACAGAAATCTCACATGGTCAGCCGCTCTAGTCCTAAATCTCAGCTGGGCATGCTGTGGCTAAGAAAGAGAAATGAAACGAACACTGAAGCCATGTCTGCACTAATGAAAGCTTGTACTTTTATCAAATCCATGCCCACAGGAGGTATTTCTGGATAAACTGGTGACAGATCATTTTATAGGCTTGTACTTGCAGCTCTTGATTAGGCAAAGGGTGCAATGAGCAGGAACACACCAAGCAGTATGGGGCTTTGCTTGTGCTTGCACATCAGATATCGAGGCAGCTGCTGCCAAGAATGATGGAAGCTGAGAGCATTGTGCCTCTAAGCACTGCTCTGTGTCTCACAGGCCTGAATGAAACAGGGAATTACAGTCTGGTGTCTGTGATGAGTAAGAAAAGAAGGTGACATATATAATCAAACAAAATAAAATCATACTGTCTGCATAATTATGCATCTATACATTATCGACTATATAAAAATAAAAAAGTAAAGAGAACAGACTGGCTAAAAGCTAGTGTGGAAAATAAAATACTGAACCAAAAAAGACTGCTACAAGTATGGCAGGCCAGAATGAAAATCACAAACATATAATGAAACCCGGTAGCAAGCTTGGGACCACCAGGGAACTGCTTACAGTTCAGCTTTGTTCACTAGATGAAGAAGAATTCTGAAGTTTGTCTTTAGGCTGCTTAGTTGGGTAAGTTCAATGACAAAAGATGAAAAGTTGCAGATTCAACATAACTGTCAAAATTTCAGATGTGCTAAGGCTTTCTCCCAAACAACTGCAGTTTCAGGGGGAAAAAAAAAAAGGCAATTGGTCTGTATTTCTCTCTAGCTCCAAACTGCAGATAGGCTCAGGTCAACACCCAAAGAAATCTCAGCACAGCAGCTGTGTGTGTACAAGCAGTTTCTTCAGTTAAAATATTGGATAGTTACAGAACTGAAATGTCTCTCTTTTTGGTGCATTCTTGATTCTTTGGTGTCAGACCCAGAACAGTTTTCCGTCAGATGTTCTCAGCTTTTAAAAAATGTGAGTACCTTGACATGTTTCCGGTAATCATGGCAAAATAAATGCAGTCTGGGCCATTCTGTTCAAAAATGGCACTGGTGCAATAAATCATTTATAGGAAGCTGCTTCCCAGTGAATGACTTATCTTGCCTTTAAGCTGATGCAGCTACAAGCTGTGATAACTTGATAGAGGCCCAGGGAGAATGAATGGCTTGATAGGGACATTGTTGTGGATCTGAACCAGGTACCTCTTCCTGTGCTGTATACTACTGGCTGAGAATAAATAAGAAAATGGCCAGCTGCGGGTGAAGAAAGTGAACAACTAGTTCCAGTTGTTAGTCATATGGAACAAAAAGACCTGCAAGGAAAATAGGATGAAAACAAGTTTGAACAGTGTCTATTACATTTATTCTGTTCTGTACAAATACATAAGTAGTCTCAGAGACAATTATGCTGGGAACTAAGAGTGGTTCTGCTGAATCAAAAAAGAGAAACTGAGTTTTTCTTCACTTCACCATTGATCCATGCAATTGATAGTGTGTGACACAATGTTGGACAGACTTCTCCCCAGGAGTGAGGCGGAGGAGCCTCCATGAGTCACTATAAGAATACATGAAGAACAGTAGCTGAACTTCCAGTCAAGTCTTGGGCTTTGTCAGTATTTCTGGTAAAGAGAAAGAGGTTGTGTGAGCCATGAAATAGTTTTTAAGATTCATATTATCTTAATACTCAAATATTACAGTAGTCTTCCTGCAGCATTGATTTCTGATGCTGGATCTTGAATCTGCTATTGGTCAGTGGAAACGAATTCAGAGGACAGGGGAAAATTCTTGGTCCAAAAACCCTATAGCAGTGCAGAGCAATGACATCAGGCTTTACAAAATGTAGTTGCTGTGTTTGAGAGCCGTATGGAGGCTGCTACACTGCCTGTCACTCCTGTCTGTTTACTTGGTGCATGATAACACCTTTATGCAGCTGATGTACTCGTCAGTGGGTCTTGCCAGGCTGTCAGTGGGAAACTGAAGCCTCAGAAATGCAAGTGGGTTCAGAATGCTCTTAGAAGCCAGAGAGGACAGAGTTTCTACTGACAAAAGAGACCTCAAGCCAGGCAGACCTGCTCCTCCTCTGAGACTCCCATTGCCACATCCCACAGGAAACTCTTTTTACTATGGAAAATTTGCAAGGGAGTTTGCCGATGTTGGAAGTCAAGTGTCCTGGGTGTGGAGGAAAAAGAAGGATCTGAGTGGATTTGCTTTGTTATTTCTAGATTTAGCATTTTACTTTGGTCTCTTGATATTTCAAACACTTTGCTGGAGAAAACAGATGTTTTTGCTTTTAGTTTGGGGAAAAAGAGGATTTAATAAGATGAACTTTAGGAATGGTAGTTTCATGCGAGAAAGAGCCCTATTAATGGGAACTTCTACATCCCTTGAAAGAAACCCTAAGGAGTAGATAAATCTGTGGAATATTTATCCCGGTTACTCTTCACAAGGAAAGGGATCTGAGGTCACACCAGATGAGGCATGTTTGTGGTGGCTTTTTGAAATTCATGAATCCTGGGGACAGTTTGCTAAATAGTTAGAAACCCACCCCAGTTCCATGATTTAGCAGTAACCCAGAAGTAATGCTGATGGCTCGTGCAGATGGCCTTTCTAGAAGGCTTATTCTGAACATGTCTGAATCAGAGGAGAAAAAACGACTGATCTGTCATGGGGAATGACTGTGCTCAGAAAAAGACTGTTACATCTGCATTTCTCTGATCATGTCACTGTGTTTTGTCTACTGGAACACAGACACTGAAGTTCCAAGGGGAATTTCAGAAAAACAGTGCATGTTCTAATGTCCAAATGCTGTATTTTTAGAATAACAGTTGGTAAATACAGACTCTTTCAAAATGCAGCACTAGAAACCTTTCATTCCCAATAGAAAAGATCTAGCAATGAGATTTTGTGAAGTATTTAGTAAAAGCCAGAAAGTGACAGCTACAGGCACTCTTGTGTTATACGTGATCACAGAAAACAGAAACGTGAAAGCTATGCCATATAACTGAGATTGCTGGATATTTTGGTGTTGCAGATATTCCACTCAAGTAATTTTTACAGAGAATAATGTTATAGAGGTGGACTCCATAAAGCCGGGGGACCCTGACTGTAGCAGTGTCTCACAGGGATCCTTGCAGAGCTGGGAATGCCCAACATGTCTAGCCAAGATGGTAACAAGTTGGAGGTAGCCAAGGCTGGGGAGGAATATCTTGGCATTAAGGGCAGAAAAGGCGTCAGTTTGGTACTCACTCTTATTGCCCACTATTTGTTTCCAATTTCAGTTTTTATTCAGTGTGGTAATGATGCATCAAAATTTGCATCCAAACATAAGCAAAAAAATCCTGGATGAATGAATCACATGTGGTCCACATGGTTTCTTCCTCAAGCTGGTGATGCTTGAACTCTCCCCACTCTGCCACTGCCTGTCCCGGAACACAACTAATTTGTCTTGATAACTAAGCACTGTTTTACCAAATGGTCCAGAATTTGCTTCCTAAAGAAATGGAGATAGTTAACATCTGGTTATATCCCTCATCAGAACTTGCTTCACTGCTTGGTTCCACACAAAATAAAGATGAAATGCTCAACCCAAAGAGTTTGGAAAATTTATGGCACTCTGGAGCTCCACAAAATATATCCTCACCCACCTCCTTTTATTCCAGTCAAAGTGTAAAAGGAAGACTTAATGGGACTTTGGAGTCTAACCGTGGCAATAAGATTTCCTTATTGTGGAAAAAGTACAGACTATATCCCTGTGTTCCTCTCATTTCTAAGTGGTTTTATGCAGAGTAACTTGTTCTAGAAAGAACAGAAGTATTTAGATTGTGAAAATTCAAAAGACTCACACTGAATGTGATAAAAAGTCTAACCAGAAAGCTGCTGGGTAACTTGAACTTTACGTGTTGGCATAACCATCATGGAAAGGCATATGTTTTGGTTTATATCTCTGTCCTGAATAGTAAGTGTTCAGGGGGAAGTAGGTGGCAGACAGGTGCAAACTAACAATGTTGGTCATACCAGCTCATTTTCTCTATCAGCTCATCCAGCAGCCCCAAAAGGACTCTCTTCCCTTGGCTTGACACTGAGTAAAAATATTCAGAATCCACAATCTGTCATGCTTTAGCCAGGAAAAGTCGCTTCCCAAGGTCATGCAAAACCTTATCATTTATAAAATCCCTTATTTAAACCATAGCAGCTCATGCACATCAGTAAAGTACACATGCTACGAAAACAGGGCAAGGTTTTGGCAGTATAACCTAGGTCCTGGGATGCGCACACGTCTTTTCAAAAATAATGAGCTGTATGCTTGTGTGTCTCAGCCTCCATTTCGAAAACTTCACCCATTATTTTTTCATCCATCATTTTAACATCAATTGCAAGCAGTGATTGTACAAATACTGATAACAGAACATGACTTCTGCGACAATAAGGAGCTTGGCTTGTCATCTGGGTTCCTCTTTTGGGAAGAAGAATGGACTTTGATACATGGTCACTTAATTATCTTCTTGTCTACATTTTTTAAGGTTTCTCTTATAAATTGGTCCTTGCAGTGTTCTATTTTTGTAAAAATTGAAGCTGGCAGTATTTTGCAGTTGTAAATTAGTGTCACTCTTTCTTTTATATCTCCATTATTCTGGTTACTAGTTCTCGTCTGCCACGTTTTCATTCAACTACAGTTTTTAGTGAAAAGGTAAAATAAAGAAGGAGGAAGTGAGTAAAGTATTTGATCAAGTTATTTTTTAAACTGAATAAGCATACTTAGGAAGAGTATTTTTACTTTTCAAAATACAATAACCAGAAAATACCTCAGAAAGGAGTGAAAATTCCTGTATTTGCTTTATTTTTTAAAAAAAGTTTGAAAAAATAAGCCTATGAGTTGAACATAAACATTTGCTTATTTCACACTTCCCATCCATACAGAAGAAAATACTAACCTTTAAGTTAAGTAAGTCTTTAGGAAGACAGTCAAGTCTCTGCCTATATTCTACGAAATTCCCCAGCTTGGAAAGAACTGCTCTGATTTCATAGCACATAGCAGAACTAATGGATTAAAGGTATTTATGAGATTAAAGGTAACCTAGTAACGTGAACATCTGACAAATTATTCATCCACTTCACATTCCCTAGTGGTACCCAGGAGGGCTCTAATCTCAGGCGGCAAATAGGGTGCTGCTTGGGAGAGTAATTTCTGTATTTTCGCCATCAGTTGTGTTCACTCCCAAAGGTAGGGATCGATGCCTGGAAGCTGAGTGACACAGACTGCCTCGTCATTATGGGTAAACTCTCCAATCTTCAGACTAGAGTTGTTGTGTTCCAGCTGCCTATTAGGCAGCCTTTGGTCTATGCTAACTTCTGAAACATGAAAGGGATTCCTTCAAAGAGTGATTTTGGCCAGGGAAAAATTATGCTGGAGACCAATGGAGCAGCATGGAAGGCTGGCTGTACTCTGCCTTTAAAAACCAGGCAGAAAACAGCAATGAAGGTGGGAAATACAGGATAAGGGAAAAAAAATAGTAGAAATGAAGGCGAGTTAAACACCTTAAAAATGAGGAAGGATTCAAAAGAATCCCAAATGGGGAGATCTAATTAATTAAACTAAGCAATTATATAGCTAATTAAAACTATCTCAAAAGACAACTGCATATAGCTAATGTTCTTTTTTATTATTAAAAATTCCTCCTTACACCTAGCAGGGGAGCAATTAGCATGACAGAGTTAATAGTGGGCTTTTGTTTTCTTTAGCATCTGCACAGAGTGATCTCAGAAGTCTTTTCAGGGAAACAGAAATCACTGAGAAGTGTATGAATTTTCTAAGCATTTCTGAGTAAACAAGGAAGGCACAACCTTGCTCTGTGCCAAAGGAAGCTTGGGGCAGACCAGGTCAGACTTAAGGAGTGGCTGAAGCAGAGGCAACACTCATCACTCAGCAACATCAGAGCTGAGTCACATGACTCCAAAGTGAAAATTAAAGTCTGTAAACTCATAATTTCCCCTTGCTCTGGAGTCTGTGTAGAGAATCAATATGTGCAGAGCAGCTTTAAAGGAAACACAATGCTCCCCTGTGGTTCTATTACAGCAGGTATGTATTTAGGGAGACGTGGGTCCAAGCTCCATCTAACCACTAGCAAGAATGGAAGTCTTGAGCCTTTAGCACGTCCTTGATAATGTTTACACCTCTGACCTGCTTGTTCTCTCCCTCCTGCCTCCCTGGCTAGGGACATGCACTCAAATGTGGCTGCCTCACAATGATGATTGCTGCTGCACGAGATGTCCTTGGCTACCCGAGACAGAGGGAGCAGGCAGACCACAGAGCACTGTGCCTGTTGAACTGGCATTTAGAAAAGAACTGAGCCCACAGCGGTGGGATGGATTTTATGCCAGCTGACTGTAGACAATTGAAAGATTAGTTCAGGCTCTCTCTACAGGGTAAATAGGGTCCACAACATAGATTAAATCCAGTCTAAATTATCTAATATATGTCACAGATCAACCTTGGGAGATACAAGTCTCTCCTCACTGAACACTAAAGGACCTTAAACTAAATAAATGATTTTTAAATAGATTAGTTTAAAAGGATACAGACTAGTTGGATCCCTAGATCTCTAGAAAAACAGAGATACCTTTCCTTTCTGAAACACAGACTCAAGGCCCTTCCTGTCTAGCAGCTGTACAAGCTCACTACCCACTGCACTGCTTAGCAGAGCCAATTTGCTTCTGGATTAGAGCTAATTTGCACCCACACTGTTCAGGCGCGCAGAAATTGAATGGTTCCATCAGCCTGTAACACAGCACATGCTGATACACACTGCCAAGACCTGGGTAATGAAATCACTGACGAGAACAGGGGTGCAATTGCCTGTTCATCCATGCAGACGTGCCTGCAGCGTATTCAGGCTCTGGGGCTGCCAGCAATGGCTTTTCTGCATGACTTGGGCTATATCTTGAAAAATACTTTGTCATCTAATTCCTACTTATTTCAGATACCTTTGAAAAATCTTGTGTACAGCCTGTGGGGTATGAATTGTTCTGTGCTTAACCAATATTTAACTCAGTTTGTCTTTGACCCCAAACATGTTGTCTTGGTGCTGACTGCTTTGATAGAAACAGTCATAATCTCAGGTCTGTTTTCCTAATACACTGTGACGTATGTGTTTTGATAGCTCAGTAGATTACCAAGTAATCATTCAAATATCTCTATTTAAACTGCATTTAAATTTAGATGACTGTCAGACTAAAAGTTATGCTTTATTACAGCTAAATGTGAAAAGTAAAATTTTGGGGGAAGAATTCCCATGTAGCATAGACGACTCCATATACCACTGACACTCGTGGCATTTACTCTCACCCTTTCCAAAAATCTTTGGGGAAATATGCTCAGAGTATGGGTGATTGATTCAGGTTGATGGTTCCTGCTGAGCAATTACACTCAGTAAATGCCTGTGAATATAATTTTCTACCAACCAGCAATTTATAATCAAACTTAATGGGTTCAGGTGCACATACAGCTTGAGTGACATGTGAAATACTAGTATGTGAAAGCCAAGAGAAAAATTTTGTACTGGATGCTGTAGTATGTTGACCTGCAGTGCCTCGAGATCTCAGGTTTACTCTGGGATTTGATAAAGTAAAATATGAGCTAAGACATGAACTAAATAAATGAAAACATCAAATGATGTGCAGTCATTTAACAAAATGCAACTGAACCAACTGATTAATGCCAATATTATAAAGACATTTTCAGACTAGTAAAATATGTGTCTCTTAGAAGGGGGCTATTGTCTGCTCGAGACCATGTGAATCCTAGACAGTATCTATCTTGTTCAGCCACATTTTAAAATGTGAACTAGTTTTTCTAGTTTAGGTATGTTTGTAGATCCACATGTACAGGAACAGGAAAGCATTTACGAAAGTTTCCAATAATATACTGATTATTAGACGTTTTGGGACCACAGAGAGAAAATTTTTTTTTTAGTTAGCCAAAATCCAGTTTTAAAACTACAGGCACCTGCCCACAAATAAGGATATTTCTCAGGAGCATGAGCCAAAACTCATTCTCAGGAAAGACTTTAATTTCCTAGACTGCCTTTGGTGCATATCCTGCAGGATGCAGGTTCACCCTCTTGTCCAGCTATCAGCAGATGGATAGATTACAGGAGTTGCTTAGGAATATTCTTTTCCTTTTTTCTTCTGGTGAAAGTTTCAAGGTAAAGTGATCCTTTGAGTCAAATCCAAATGAAATGTTTGGGGAGAAGGACAGTTCTGCATCTAGAGTTACATCTATGGTACTGGAACTCTATTCTCAGCCACTGCCATGCCCACAGAGACCCTGGACCTTAAGGCAAGAAGGTTTTACAAAGGAGCTGGAGTAAAGAGGCCTCTTAACTGACAGCAGATTACAACAACAAGCATAATTTTGCTAATGGACTGAGAATTTAAAGGCAAATAATAATGTGATGACTGTGAAATGCCTGCTGCCTGTGTAGTGATGGTGATGTGCATGTCTGTAGCTCTGTAACAGTGAACTGGTGTGACAGATTGCCACAAAAACAAGCAGGACTGGACAGAAGGACACCTAGTCATCACTGAGACATGACCATTCAATCCCATCTCATTTCTTCTCTTTGCTTTTCATGCCTCTCCTCTGGTGTTGGGAAGAGCCCAAGAGCAGCTGTGGTAGCAGCTCTGGGATAACAGTTAAGAAGGAGGTGAAAAAAATGAACAACTGCAGCTGAAGAGAGGAGTGAGAATATGTGAGAGGAACAGCCCTGCAGACACCAAGGTCATTGCAGACAGAGGGGGAGGAGGTGCTCCAGGTGCTGGAGATGGCCCTGCAGCCCATGGTGCAGCCCATGGTGAGGCAGCTGCCCCCCTGCAACCTGCGGAGGTCCAGGGTGGAGCAGAAATCCACTTGTCCAGGTCCTGGCAGGAGCTGTGGTGCCATGGAGAGAGGACTCCATGCTGGAGCAGGTTCTGTGGCAGGACTTCTGACCCCACGGGGGACACAGGCTGGAGCAAGCTGTTCCTGAAGGTCTGCACCACATGGAAGGCTCCGACCCTGGAGTAGTTCATGAAGAACTGCAGACTGTGTGAGGAAGCCCATGCTGGAGCAGGGGAAGAGTATGAGGAGGAAGAAGCAGCAGAGACAATGTGTGATGAACCGATTGCATTCCCGATCCCCCTGTCATGGTGGAGGTAGAGTATCTGGGAATGAAGCAGAGCCCAGGAAGAAGGGAGGGGTGAGGGGAAGGTGTTTTTAAGAGTCAGGTTTTATTTCTCACTATCCTACTCTGTTATTTATTGGCAATAAATCAAATTAATCTTCCCCAAGCTGAGTCTGTTTTGCCCATGATTCTAACCAGAGAGTGGTCTCTCCTGGTCCTCACCTTGACCAATGAGCCATCCATTGTATTTTCTTTCCCTTGCCCAGCTGAGGAAGGTAGTGATAGAATGGCTTTGGTGGGCACTTGGCATCCACCCAGGGTCAACCCACCACAGAAGCCAGTCTGGCTCTGCCTAATTTTTGGGACCTGACAATAAACATTCTCAGACTGGAATATGCATTTGGGAATAGCCTGGTTCAGCCCTACCACTCTTGAAGCACCAGATTTCCAGGAATTAGACCCTGTGAATTACCAGGGAACAAACACAGCCTATACTCACCTCTCTGTGGGCTCATCTCTCTCCACCTAGTCCTTATGCAAGATTTCTCCACCCAAGTGCAAAATTTAGATTCTCAAGAAATCTGGTTAATTGTGCAGCTCTTTCATTCCCTGAAGGGTGGACCCCCCCAAAAGGAGAATGAGCTGGGAGTTCACTTATGATTGCACAGCATATTTTTCAGCTTGTAATTAATCACCAAACCTCCCCATACAATGCATGGGAAAGGTGGGTAACACAGGCCTGACACAGGGATCCACATAAGCCACTCTATTGAACAGCAAGTCATCTAGGCTAGTCACTAATGTGCATCCACAATATGATTATGTATTGTGCCCCAGGTGGGACACAGGAAAATCACCTCCACATGGGAGGTCTTCCCAGGGAATAGGGGATGTGCCCTGAAATGGACACAGCAATGGACAACCTGAATCTTACCTAAATCACTTACTGCCCTAAGTCTGTATTTCTTTTCCTATTTCCAAAAGGGTATATATACAAATACTTGGATGTATGCATACACATGCATCTATACATTTTACTGTGCAACACTTGTGCTCTATATGAAAATGGAGACCTTGACAGCAGTGAGAAACCATGAGTGCACATACCAAAGCATTCCACCTAACAGAGTGAGCCACCTCTCACAGTGGCCCATTTCAGACACCAGGGCATGATGTTGAAGAAAAAAACAAATGGAGACAAATGTCTACTATGGCATATCCCACTCGCTTCTGAATTGCAGACTTTCCAAACCAATGAGTGCAATCAGACGTCTCACATCTCATGGATCTTGACGGATGTTTTCCTCATTAATTTCTCTAATCCTTTTCTGAATCTTTTCCTATGTTTAGCATCCAAACCACCACTTGGCAACATGCTGCATTGCACAAAAAGTCATGGTTTGTTTCCTTTTAAACCTGCAGTGTTATCACAAAGGGTGAATAATCATTGCTTAGTCATCTTCTCAATAAGTTTCATAACATGCTATTATTTAGGCAGTTTCTGTCTTTTCAGTTGCCATTTCTGTGGGTTCAAATTAGTTCAAGTCTATTAAACCCTTCAGCATGATCCAGGCCACACCCCGTCCAATTCTGTTTTCTTGCAACCATTCTTAGTCCTCTGCAACTTTTTAAAGATAATGAAGCAGAACTATACACAGAATGGAAGATGAAGGTGCATGTATATGAACATATATCTGTATCCCCACAATGACATCCATCGTTGCTTTGTAGCTGTTTTTGCAGTTTTAGCAGCTTTTAACATATTTTAATATCTTTTAGTCTTCCACAAAGCACTGTGCTATCCAGTCTTTTCAAACTCTCTGTTCTTCATAACTGAAACTAACTTGACTTTATTATTCTAAAGGCAAAGTTTAGATTATTTTGTTCTAATGTATTTCCTTTTAGCAGTATGGAATTTCAGCTGCCATTTTCTTACCCTGCAACTCAGAACCATGGTTATCATTATCTACTGCAGTTCTTTGCAGCCAGATTTATTTTTGTCTACTGCTGTGTTGTAAGTGAACTTTGTCACCATTCACCTCCCTTTCCAACTCATTTATGAATATATTCAACAGATACACAGACATCAGAGTGACTGGCAATAATAATGTTATCTCGTTACTGGCTTGTTTCTGCATTGCTTCAGCAACTGTCCCCAAAATGCTTTCTTAAAACAGCCAGAGGAGTGCAGTGTTCATGACTCATTCTTAATTTACAGGGACTCATAACAAGTGAGAATTTATGCTAGGGCAGGATATGAAGAGAGATGGAGAGAAATCATGAAGGTAATCCCCTACGGCAATGGAACAGTCATGACCTGTTATGCAGTCTTTACACAGATATGATTTGTCCCATGTAACCTGTTATAAAAAATGAAATATATGGTACTCAGAATTATGCAGTTTTTGTTCCTCTCCAGAGTCTGAGATGGACAAATGAAGATTTATATTTTCCCTGCCTATATATTGACTTCCAATTATTTTTTATGAAGTGTATTTTTGTTTGGTTTTCTGTGAATAGAAACTAATTGCTGGACTTCAATGCTGAGGACCTGCATTGGTTTTCCTGATCCTTCCAGGACCGCATTCCAGCATGGAGAATACTCTGAAATATGCAACCCCATGCAAACCTTCATTCTCAAAGCTGGTGAAGTGCCATTACAATGATATCCTTACTTGCTTGGGAAAACTTTGGCCCCTTTTCCTGGAAGACTTTGAAAATGAGGTTCCAGATTTTTTTTCTTTTTATTTTCCTTCCCTTCCATCCCCCTGCCCCCCACCCTCGAAGTTGTGAAGGAAACAGGTTATTGAAACAATGGCTTTTTTATGACCACTCTTTTCTCAAAAAAAAGAGGGAATTTGAAGGTATAGCTATAGCAACCTTACCAGCTTGGACCTGCTTGGCTCACTAAGAAGAGAAGAGAAGACATTTGGACTGGTAATTCTAAGCCAGCAATAATGAGCAGGAATCAAAGGCAGAAGTGAAAGGGCTTGTATGAGAAAGCAGCAGTTATTACTGCCCAAAGCCAAATCAGGTTCAATCACATTCAGAAAAGCATCTTTCTAATTAGGTGAGATTGCAAGAGCAATCTCCAAAAGCAGACATATCCATTACAAAAGGGATCAGTGCAGAGCAGTGAAACCACTTGAAATGCTCACAAAGAGATGGATTTACACTGAATTAAGGTCAGCAGAAGTACCAAGAAATGAAAAATTGTGCAGCAGCCTCATCCAAAAAGCATTCAGATATTAGGAGGATTATGATAATATAAATATCTCCAGAGACACTAAGTGAAATAAAATACCTATTAAGAAAAGTACATTCAATGAGGTATACTGCAAATCATTATGAATATTCAATTTCAATCAAACTAAAATGAAAGTGAGCGCTCGGGGACTCTGGATTTGAGCCTGAAAAGACAATTGAAAGGAAAGAAAAAGAACAACAGAAAAAAAGAAAGATAATAAACTTGATCTTATAAAAGATGCAGAGAATATTAAATAAGCTTTTCACCTATGATATGGACAAAATCAGACAACATGATTTTAAGTATCTTAATATCCCTTCATTTTTGGTGTTTATTCTGGGAACAGAGAGCCTTCTGTTCACCTAGAGCTGTTCAGGACCATTTAGGAGAGGACTAGGCATGGCTAAACAGTGGGAAGAATAGTAAGAAAAGAGAGAGAAAGCAGCAGCCCACTTACTGCTTCAGTTTGTGGCAGATGGTTTTTAGTGGGGTGGCATTGAACAAACACTGGGAGAAGGATTAAGGTATACCAGCAGCTTAGGAAAGGGGCAAGCCCGTTCAGATCAGTGGGGAGTAGGCAGCTGAATAGCATAACCATGCTATTGCAGCATATTAGTATTAAGTAAAAAAACTCCAAAATCATTAGCAATGTCTTGAAAGTATTCACTGGAATTGTTAAAAACATTGATATTTTTCTAATCACCTCATAGCATTTATTAAAATAGTTTGGCAGAATTGCAACCCATTTTCATGTACATTGCATATATGAAATACATATGGATATGGGATATATGATTTCATTTTCTGTAGTAGGCTGATAATTTTGATTAAGTTTGTGAAGCATCTGATTGAAGGATTATTCTGCCTAAGGAGCAAATATTTCCTGTGTTTTTTTCTCTGTTCTCTGTTTTTTCACATCTTTAATCTTATAGACATCTTTCAAGGAGAACAAGGAGCTCAAGAATCATAAAAGGTAACAAATATTATTCCACTACAAGCAAATATTGAGTCTATGTCTTAATTTCTGTCTCTTTCAGGTTTTGGACATTCATAAATAGATGTAGTTGTGTATGAAGATCTGTTTAGTGATAACAGCACAAAAATAGCAAAATAATCTGTGCTCAGCTTTTTAATAAATTTGTGAACAAACAGTGTGGATTTATTCATACTATATTTTCCCCCGTTAAAAAGAAAAAAGAAAAAAAAAGCCTACAGGTTCTAAATGAGATCAAGTTCTTTAAAAATTGCTAGTTAGTCTATGGAAATATACATCCAGATACTGCAGAATGTTTGGTACTCCATTTCTAGATATAACGAAACATCTGTTTTAGAAATAGATTTAAAACCAAAAAATAATTATTTTGTGAGGGAAAGGAGCCAAACAGATACCTTCAGATGTACTTCAGATCATATTTTCTAGAAAACCAATGTGTGGAGCAATTTTGTATCACAGTTTATTTAGTTTATATGTTCAAAACTAAGTGAGATATTACACTGACATTTTTAAGAAGAGAAAACATTTCCTGCACCACAAAAGGATTTTCCTATGTTATTTTACTTTGGATCAAGATAGTGTATACCTTTTCTTTAAAGGTACTGGAAGATAATGTCACTGTGGAGAGATGCCATACCCCCAAGTCCTCTCAACACACACACACACACACACACACACACATGTGTATTTTAACTTGTAGCTCACATCCACTGAAATATTGATATTAATAAGAATAAAGTCTCCCATCTAGCCACACTTTAGGCACTCTGGTATCTGAAGCACTAGAAAAATACAGTCCAGATAAAATCTGCTTACATGGTAAGGGATTTCATTCTGGATGTTTAATGTTTTCCTGAATAAATGAGGATGCAGGTTTAAAGTTACTTATTGAGAAGAGTTTAGCCATTTTACATGGAGCCTTTTCAGCTCACAAATGTTGCATATCCCTAAAGCTGCTCTTGTTGTGCTGTTCCATTATTTGACATTGTGTTTGAGTGCCCCAAGAGGAAATTGCATTGGGAATGGAACATGAACATATGCCAGATTCAGCTTTCCTTAACTGTTTTATTAGAAGGATGTATCGGAACAACTGCTGACAATGATCACATAAAGACTTTGGAGCACTCAGTGTCCATTTTGCAGACATGAAAGCAATATTCCCTTCAGATTTCACAAGTTCCTCATGCTCTTTTATAGGATTAACAGAAATGAGAACATGCCTAGCTAAACTGAAGTGCAGAGCTACACCTGGACACCTCTTCTATACCTGCCAGTTTTAGTACACAGGACAGTCCTTTGCACTTATATGAATCTTAGGAAGATGGTTTTGTTTCATCTTCTGGAAACTCCTTTGTTTGATAGAGTTGTTTTCTGGCTTTTTCTACAGAGAAACTGGGAATAGTCTGTCTTTTATCTCTTCCTCCTTATCTCCCCACTAAATTCTGAATAGTAACAGAAGATGGCATGTGATAATCTGTTGCTGATAATCACTGACTACATGATTTTTTTTTTCCAGGAAGTCCTGTACAGTTAAATGAAATATATATAAAAAATAGCTAATATCATGGCTCCAGGTCATTTTTTCTGTATTTCTATTCTAACAGTATGCATCTGCTCTATCATTCTGCAGTGTGAATTTGCATTCTCTGACTATATACAACATCCTACTTCTCTTTAATTCTTCAGATCTTTCATCCTATCTCATAACTGTCCAAGCCATAGATATCAGCTACATACTTAAAACATAATCCAAACAAATAAATTGCATTCAAGGACAACGTAAGATTTACCAAGAAGATTAAATGCATGATTAAGTGCTATAGCTGTTGCTCAGCTTTTTGCTTTAATATTAAGAATAATGTTAGGTATAAGTAGAAGAGACTGGACAAAATTTTGAGTTTTGTCCGATCTCTAAAGGGGGCACTGACGCCTAAGGGTTTCTTTGATTTTTGATTTTTCAGTTTTATAGATGTTAGAAATTATTGTAGATCTAATGTACTA
>JAWWMO010000138.1:61084317-61134152 GCA_035047845.1 Dendrocincla fuliginosa | reverse complement strand
CAATTTAATTTTAGTATTTAAATTCAAAATGCTAAAGAGGCATTAAGAATGCACTTACTTCTCTCTGTTGAATATGATGAATTCTTTCCTAACGGTTTCCAAGCACTGCTGCAGGTGTACGTTCTTTAAAAAACAGCATGAATAGGTTGATTAAGAAAGATGGGGAATCACAGACAAAAATCTCAACAACAGAAATGACACTGAACAAAATGCTTATGAATGAATACTATCAAGAGGCATTTCAAAGACTCATCAAATTGGGCTGTGATAGCACAATCAATCTTTCATTCTTTTGGAAGAATTTCCCCACAAAGAATTCCTGAGGATTTTTACATCTGATAGCTATAGGAAGAACAGCTTGCATGAGCATTCAAAATCATTAGGAGGAGCAATATAATTTACAAAACCTCACTGAAATGAAAAATTAAGTCTGGAAATTATTATTAATCTTCTCAGTACTTTAGACTGCTCATACAATGTGTCTTTCTACATGGGGCACATCAGTCAAGGCTGGAAAAGACAGCTTTTACACGTCTATAAATAACAAGCCTTTTCACTGCATACTTTTCATTTTTGGTACTAGCAGCAAATAAATATTCCTTGTAACTATTTGTCCATGTGTGGGAAGTGCATTTGCCAACTGGCAACACTTTTTCATACTTCAAATGAGCATCTATGATAATCTTAAAAATTATTATAGCTTAAACCATGTTGTTACTATTTGATTGAATAAATGGTTGCTTTTCATCTTGCTTTGGAGATAGTTTATGCTCTAAGTAAAATTACAGACAGAGAGGTCAAGTCTATTTTCAAAGGTAATAAAACTGAACTTAACTGAGTTTGCCTATTAAAGAGTACAGTCACAGTCTCCAGCTTACCAGTGGGCAGGTTTCCTTAGCTCCATCTTTGGATTTGTTTTTGGCAAGTCGCTTTTTCTTTTTATGGAGAGGCTTGGACTCTAAAATCATTTCTTCAAGTTCAAATGTGGGATCACAATTCAGTCTTCCTTTCTGGTACAAAAGGATTCAAAGTTACTCTTTGAAGCACCACTGTGGTTTTTTAATTTGCTTGCAAATGTTAATATCAGTAGTAATGAACCAGCTTCCCAACCACATCTGTAAAATGAAAACTGTCTTTTTTAGGCCTGCAGTGATGCTTGAAGTTTAAATAAGAGAGGTAAGATAAAAATAATATCATAAAGTATAAAGAGTTAGATCCTCTTCCTAGTTATATACAGATACACTCCTAGAATGACTATAATTATGTTACCTCAGTGAGACAGATTGGCCCAGGGTCTTCATCAGAATATCAGTTAGTGCTGTAGAACATAAATGGAACTATAATAGTGCAGGAGGGACGGGAAGCACCTCTAAGACCTTAATTGTTGAAATCTGTCTTTCTGAAATGTTGCAGTGGATTCAGTTACCTAGATCCTGCCCATGAGAACAGAGGAAGGAGTAGGCTTTTTTTGGTTAGCAACATTTATATAAAAATACTGGTTCACAGAATCAGGGCTGAAAGGATCTCAAGGACCATCAGATAAAAATTTTCTGGGCAAAACCACAGTCAACAGTCTGGACAAGATGGTTTGGTACCCTGCCCAGCTGAATCTTAAGTGTCCACTTTTGGGGAATCCACTGTTTTCATGGAGAGATTATTGCAATGGCTGACTGCTGTCATTATGAAGAACTTTTCTCTCGTGTCTAGCGAGAATCCCACAAGAGTAACTCGTACCCAATATCCTTTGTCTCTTCCCTGTAAAAAGGAAGTAAGTCTCCATCTTCTTTGTAGCCACCCTTTAAATATTGTGACATGGTGATAAGGTCTCCCCTAAGCCTTCTCTTCTCAGGGCTCTACGAAACCAGTTCTCTCAGCCTTTCCTGCTATGGCCCACTTCCCAGTCTTCTGATAATCTCTGTGGCCCTTCTTTGGACTCTCTCCAGCCTGCCCACATCTTTTTGTCATAGTGGGGACCAAAACTGAGCATAGTGTTCCAGGTCTGGCCTGACAGGTGCTGAGTAGAGTGGTGGTGACCTTGTTGGTGCAACTCAGCATCTCATTGACTTTCTTTGCTGCTGCAGCAGCACCCTGTTCACTCATACTGAGCTTGCTGTCCTCCTGGGTCTCCAGGTCCCTGCCACAGCACTGCTCTCCAGCTGGGTAGATCCCACCCTGTGTTGCCTCCCTAGACTATGTTTTTCCAGGTGCAAGACTTTGCACTTGTTCTCATTGGATTTCATACGGTTCTTAGCCCACTCTTCTACAGGTCTTCCTGCTAGGTGTGTTTCCCAAAGTGTCCACTTTCCCACTTATTTTGATACCATCAGTGAACTTCTTCAAGGAACACTTGATCCCATCACTTGCTCCAGATCAATGGGCTAGTTACACTGTCACTGCAAACGAGCAGGTTTGTCAAGTACAATCTGTCCTTGACAAGTCCTTTTTGGCTTTTCCCCACCATGTGCTTCATTCTAATCTATTATGCTTTTTCTATTCTATTCTATCCATACTATTACACTTTTTCTTTCCCATTACAGAAATTGCTTGAACATTCTCGATTCTCCATAAAAGAAATGTTATGTTAATATATGATGGTTGAATTAAATCTTAAGATTCTTTGTTATATCAGGAAATCCTTTTTTAAGCAGAATGATTGGAAATACCATTTCTATATGGTCATTTTCTTCCTTAATTCTTAGATTCTTTCTTAGTTCTTTCAAGTTCTTGATTCTGAAAGAATCTGAATTCTTTTCAGCATAAAAGTTTACAGAAGCATAGTTTAGACCTTGAGTTGTTTTTTTTTTGTGTGTGGTTTTTTGTTTTGGTTTGGTTTGAGTTGTTTCTTTTTGTTGTTTTGTTTGTTTATGGCTTTTTAAAAATTCTATTCACTAGTGCAGTAAAGGCATCTCATTACACCATTTGTGGTGAACCTCCCTGTCCTATAAGAGCCAGAATGGTATGGCCAGAATATCTATGGTTCAACTGAGCCAAATACATTTTCACAACTTGGCTTCCTATTTACTGGATCAGTGTTTTGCTACTCCTGTGATTAGAGTAACACAAGTTCCTTTCTTGGCCTCATTCTCTCAAAACACTTACAAAAACTGTGCAAACAATTTGAGTTGTGTGGTGGAAAATGTTAAAAGCAGCCCATTTTCCTCTGGGACTTCTGAGAGTTCCATCACATCATTTTCACTGTCAAGGTGGAAGTACTAAGATAAGTCATATATAAATGACACATATTTTTAGTAACCAAAGACACTAAGTAGTAAAATCACATCAGAAACTACTTGTATAACTTGTGGTGTCCTACAACAAAACATTGATTTAGAGATCACTCCATCATTTTTATTCCTAGCAAATTCTGGATACTCAAAGTATAATACTGAGATATCCGATGCCTCTTCCTGAATGTTATCCAGTTGACTTTAGTAAAATGTGTTTGATTTTTATTAATGGAGGTTTATAGCTCATTTATATTTATTAATAAATAAATAATTCTTTAGGTTCATCAATGGCAGTTCCTTTCAAGAAAGAGCATGCATAGTTTTAAGATTTGTTTGAGCACTTAAAAAACACATAACTTTAATCCTGAAGCTTTAAAAATAAAAGCAAATTATATTTAAAAAAACCTACTAACAGTTTATGACTTCAAGGTGAATATGAAGAAACTAGCTAAACCATAAAGAAGCACATGTACTAGTCAAGTAAAAGCTATGTTTGTGGAATCAAACTACAGAGGGAGCAATTAAACTATGAGATATTGCTCCCACAGGTCTCCAGTGTGCCCTCTTGCCTGTGAAAACTCCTGACAGTAAGGGCAAGCTGTCAAAATGCACAAAACTGTCTAGTTTCAAAACTCCTCCTGGATCAAAGGGATGCGTTGGCCCCAATTCACCCTCTCAGCAAGGCCTGAAAATCAAGAACTATTTTGTTGAGTGGAACCAATTAATCAGTGAAAGTTTGGGTGGTGCAACAGAGAAAATGTTCCTGGAAAATGTGTGGCCAAACTTGGTCTCATAAAACGGTAGTTTGTGCTAAAAAGAAATGTTGTGCTAGAAAAGCACTTTGATTCTTACCTTACTGTTTTTCCTGACACACCTGATCAACCAGGTAGAACAAGCCCTGCAATATCAGACTCTACACAGAAGTGTCTGGTAGAGCTTGTGATAGGAATTTCAGGTTAATCTGGATAGATAAATGTAACATTTTACTTCTATTTTCTTTTAAATTTAGAATACTATTTCACCTCAAATATTACAGATTTCCCTTCAGTTTTATAGATCCCTGACAAAACACAAATCAGGTGAATCCAAAAGTGAAAGGAATATCTGTCTTTGGACACATGTTTAATGGTAGGCAGTTGAAAGTATTTGAAAAAGATTTCCTCTTTTCTCAGTCTTCATCATTCACCATTGTCACCATCAGCTACAGAGACAGGCCACTTGGCTAGTACTACACACGTGGGTTCAACAATTGCTTCTGAAATTCTTTTTTTTTTTTTTTTTTTTTTTTTTGCTATGCTTAAGAAGTCAGAAAACTTATCTACACTCTCAGGAACAAGATGCCCTCCAAACTACCTAAATCCAGGTGTACAAAATGAACAAGCCACATGCAAACTGAGAATTAAGGAGCTGGGGTCTGTGGCCAAGTGCAGACCATCACACGCTTCTGACTCAGTGTTGGGCAGGTTGGGTGTAAGCCAGCTGGATGTGGAAAATTTGCAGCCCCTTTATAAGGTCCTGCTTGTGCAGCCCAGCTGCTGCACCTCACTGCTTAGGAGTTGGACTGAGCACACAACACACTACTTGGTTATACACTCCTGGACCAAAGCTGCCCTGAGTCCCATCCTTGGGGCTGGAGTTAAGGTGGAGGGTATGGTCCTGTGAATTCAAGCTTGAGTGGGAGCAAGGAGAAGAGTGAAGAGATGTCTGGGGAAAATAAAACACTGGAGCAGCAACAGGAGTAGAGAACAGACTGGCCATAGGCAGGTTTCAGTAGCCAGTTTTGCTAAAGTAGGTTGAAATTCTCTCTCTTGACTTAAAGTCCTAAGACATGTGCCTGTGTATGACTGGGTTTTGCAGAGTCAGGGTCTCTCTTGAATCCCCTGTATATTGTACCTTTGGGTACTTTGTATTCATGGCCCTCAAAGTCACTTAACTCAAAAATGATCAAAATAGATATACCCAAAAAACACCAAAAAATGGAACCACAGTGAAAAAGATTCTGCCAGATCCCTCCCCAGAATCTGAATGTTTCATTGTAAGAAACTGTCACAAAGGAAATAGGCCAGCCTTTGGAACTGTTTTTTTTAAGTGAAAAAGTAACAGCATACTGGGATGTATAAAAGTTTTCCAAATGTTATTCAAATGTCCAGCTTTCACAGTCACAACAGTCTTCTTGGTCTTCTTTGTCAGAGTTAAATCTGACAATCAGTTGCACTAGCAAGTGAAATGCAAAGTCTGGAAAAAGTTTTTATTTGAAAGGGAACACAAAGTGAACCAAGGTTAAT
The DNA here is from genome assembly GCA_035047845.1 of Dendrocincla fuliginosa. Classification (NCBI taxonomy): domain Eukaryota; kingdom Metazoa; phylum Chordata; class Aves; order Passeriformes; family Dendrocolaptidae; genus Dendrocincla; species Dendrocincla fuliginosa. The sequence goes on along the minus strand of JAWWMO010000138.1, from coordinate 61,128,640 downwards.
TAGTTTTTGTTGTGATCTATTGAAATGGGACAAATTTTCCCTTAGCTGTGACTGAGTAAATGAAAGTGGAATCCAAAGTAAATCACTGAAGAGCAATAAATACAAGCATAAACAAGTAAAACAGCAGTGATAAATAAAGTTGAAATTCTCAAACACTGTTCACCTGGAATATTGACTTACATTAGGAACAAAGCCTGGGGTCACAGTTTTCTCTAGAACAGCATCCCAGTTGACATCAGCTAGGTATGGAGAGTTTTGGATGTCTGCAAGGCTTGAAAGACGGCACTCTGGGTCCTTAGTGAGGAGCTGTGATCAAGCACAAGTCATTTTCCAAATGACTGGATGCCATATAAAGAGTAAATGTATCACATACATAAATTGTATGATGCACATTTTTTGTGTAGAAAGTGGCTAGGGAAGCTTCTAACAGATCTTGGAAATCCCAATTTTAAAAAAAAAATAGAAATAATAACTCATAAGATATATTTTAATTGCCACCAGATGGCTGTTGCAGGCATGAAGTTTATAAATGTATTAGCAACAAAAGTCTGCTTACAGATACACAAGAGTCCAAGCGAAATGAAACATCTCAGTTCAATGCCACCCAACAATTTGTATTTTGTCTTGAATTTATTGGAACATAAAGTCACACTGAGCATCCTGGCAGCAATTAAAATTATCCACCTGACTGTGCTATCTATCCAAACTAGATTGCTCACTGCTGCAAAAGTCATTGATCTTCAATTACTCTATTCACACCTTCACTATCATTTCCTGTTCAAGTATCTATATTGATGTTCTGAAATACCTAAAAGAGACAGATGATCCTTGCAATGTGGCCAGACAATCAATGCAAACAAAACGCTGGGATTTTAGAAAGAAAATGATTCCTAGGCTTGTGATGCATTCAGAAAGAGCCCTGTCTTACAGCTTAGCGACATTTACAGCAAAGTATCTTGACTTTCCTTCTTGCAACTATAGCAACATGGGACAGGAAGAGATACAGCCATTTTAATTTCAAATCTCCCTTTCTGGAAATAGCAGAAATTCAGGGGGCAGAGTGGTCCTTTCTTCCCTCTCCCACTTGCATAACCGTGGCTTGGGAGAATGGGGCCAGGGCACAGAGCAGGAATTATTAATTCCCAAAATTTTGCTGTCACTAGTGAATCAGTTTAAAACAAACAAACAAACAAACATTTCCCTGAAGTCATGAAAAGCCTGAGTTTATAGCTTCTGAAGAGAAAATACTGCACCACTCACACTCAGAAAAGACTGAAAATAAGCCCAGCTCTCTTATCATTTAAATTTCGACTATCTAGTGTGTGTGCTTCTCTGATTCCTTTGCAATGTCGGAGGAGCTTCTGGAAGAGGAGAGAAGAGGGAACAGAATGTGTTTGTGCTTTCTTACCTTTTTCAGTAGTGCTATCATGCCCTTGCACCATGCAGATGAGTAGTGAACTCTTTCTATCTTGAACATGTTGAGTATCTCATCAATGGGGGTGGCTGAATGAATTTCATAAGGCCTCTGAGATAAAGTTAAATCAATATCAAGTCAGTGAGAATGGGTAAAAGCATGCAGACGATTCACATTTTCCTGAACTCAGTATTGTTTATGTTGGTAATATCAAACCCACCAAAATGTTCCTTCTTTGTATGCGTTTTTCTTCTGTTGTAGTAAATGTAATTACTCGTACATAGATTTCCTCTGCAAATTTTTCTCTCATGAAAGAAAGTATCAGTTCAAATGAGATAGATGAATAATTTTGTTCCCGAGTAATTCTATGTGTAATGTGGGTTATTTACTATTTTTCACTTGTAGTGCTAGTGATAAGTTCTTGTGATCTAAACTGATGAAAAGAGTTGGCTGAAAGTAACTTTGTCATCCTGATTTTACTGAGTAGTAGATAGAGAAGCTAAAAAAGGCTTACAAAAGTCTGTGTAAGGAACACAGTAAAAAAGAAGACTCCAAATCCCAATCATTCTCCTTTGCCCTTCTGTTTTTAATCCAAAACTCCTTACATGGATCTGCTGTCATATGTTTAGAGTGCCTGAATTCTTCTATAGGTTAAGAAAAGCCCTGAGTTTTGCAGTGCTTTGTTCATGAAGTTTTCTGTGGTTTATTTTTTATCAAATGCAGTATCTGGAAATAAAAGTACTACATATAAATTTATATTCTTGTTATTTTCTATGCACATACTTGTATTTGTGAAGCAAGTTGTTATAATTATACTCGATGTATTTTTGTAAACAAGGACAGACAGTGGATTGTTTGTGAATTAAGTTGTACCCAGCAGGTGATAAATATGATATGAGATCTGCAGCTAAATGCCATCATAGCAGCAGTATGCAAATTGACGCATCTCAATTCCTAAACAACATAGAGTTCCATTCTAATCCAGTACTCTCAACAGGAAAGGGCAGATATTCATTACCTTGCCTAAGAACAGAGTCATCCTGTGACTTTTGCTAGTATGTACTGGTAGAAGATTATAATTTAAGAATATTTCTAGGTGTTAGTTATCTAATCTGATAAGGAATTGGAACCACTCTTCATAAAGACCCAGAACATATTCTTATTCTGGGAAGACACATGCACATATTTAACTTTGAACATATGTATAAAACCACATCCATTCCAAGGCACTGGGATGGACTAAAAATAAATTCAAGTATTGCTTAAATCTTTTTGCTTTGATTCACATTCAGTTAGCCTGTTGTCATTTAGCTATATCATGTCCATATGAATTCAATAGAACCTAAATGCCTGCTCTAAATACATACTTTTCTTGAATCAGGTTCAAAACTGTGATTTGAAATAGTCTGTCATTTGCTTTTCCCTACCTGTGGTAGTGTTGCTGTAAAACAATTATTAAAAATGAAAGGTTAACATTCTGTCTTGCATCTACAAGTAAATTACTGCTGACTTAGGCTTAATATAACAATGTGACCAATAAGATCACTGAGCCAGCATGTACACCAATTGTTGAAAATGGTGATTAACTCTAAAAATAACAACTATAAGGAATTATGACTCATGGAAAGTTTTTCAGTTAAGGACATTTCTGTCCCTGCCTTTTTACTCACAGGAAAATCCCTAAAACTTATCTCATTTTAAAGGTTATTAACATTCTACAGTCTTGTTTTCCTGGCATTTGCAGGGATTTTAAATACAGATATTAGTTAATTTGAACTATAAATGGCAATTATAAATTTGGTCTTTTGAGGTCCTTCACATTGCTATCTCCCATGTTTTTCAGCTATTCACTCCACCTGAGGATCATATCCCTTCTATTCTATTTGTAGGGGGAAAAAAAAATTTCTTTTGTTTTTTTTTTCATGGTGTTTTACCAAAGTTTGTGGTAAATTGTTCTCATCGCAGTGAAAGTTAGGGTCTGTGAATCCCACCTACTACTTCATTCCTTCACTTTGTCTCTATTAAATGCATGGTATATATGGTTATTGCAGTATTTTAGCAGTTGTTTATAGCTCAGGAACAGACTGATGTCTCACTGTTTGCATTATAGAGCTCAATTTCATGGACTTGGTGAAAAGACCAATGTTTGCTGCAAAGCTTTATGAATTTATTTTTTTTTCTTGTTAGGTCTTTTATTAGGAACTGGTTAAGAAGAAAAATGCACCTATGACTTACTGAGAAATGCCAGTAGTACTGTGGATAATCAAAAAGTGGTCCAGATAGCTCTGTACTGGGTGCAACCTGCTCCTGTAGCTACAGCCCCATTTCCAGCACTGCCTTGTCCTGTGGGGAGCCAGGCATGAGAATGGCTGGAACACCTTGAGCACCCTGAGGACTCTTAAAGCAGTGGAGGCAAATTAAAACAAAAATTCAACTCAGTGAAAAGCAACTCAGTTTTACTTAGTGCCTCTTGAATTTAGGCTGTCAGTGTCATAGGCTCAGAGGTGGAAAATGAAATTTGTGATGCTTCTTGTTTCTAATGCACCCTCCTCCCTTACCTCCTGCCTTCCCCACACAGCAGCATGCACCACGCTCCAGCTGCAGAAAGTCCTGTTGCAAACAGTAACGTGCCTCAGGTTAAGCACATTTCCTCAACCCTCTGCTACTTGTCTTGTCATCACTCCTGCCAGTCTAGGCCTTGTCTAGACTAGAAGAATTTAGAAATACAGTTCAGAAAAAAATACACCTTTTCTTAGTCCATACAGAGGTGCAGGCTGCAAAGCCACCCTCTGGCTTGCTCAGTAGGCAAGAGCTGCTCTTCAGGAAAAAACAAGCAGCTGGCTTGGTTGACTGAAGCAGATATAGATGGCAACGTTTTCATTAAGAAAAAAAAAGATTCAATATCAATTTTACTTTGTAGCCATATTGACTTATTCAGAAAAGACTATGGATCTTAGCAAATGGATATGAGCCTATATAATTTTTCATTCATTAAAGCTAATTGTCACATTAAAATGATCTTTTATCATCAGTCGTGGGAGTTCAGCTTTCTTTACATAATCATTCATTGTGCTTCTTTCTTGGAGACACTCACTGGTGAAAGGGCTGATATAAAAACCATCAGGATGTTCTGTTAATTTACTATATATGCAGGTAGTACTACAGTCTGAGATTAGAGTTGAGGATGTATTATGCTTGTCACAACTAAATCTTAACATCTCCATTCTGGGAAGAATGTCAGCTTAAAAACTCCTTAATTTTGAGACTAATAGCAGAGAAAAAATGCTAATAATTGTGGCTTGGTTTTTAATACTCCTGTGCTTTGAGAGCAGAAACAGCCTTCGCATGGGAGAGCTTTGTATCAGGAGCATGACTTTTGCCATTTCTATGGAAATACAAAATAGATTGTCCAAGTTCTAGGCCTTTGAAAAGTGTAGCTTCTAAAGTAACAATATGCTGACACACTGAAATGTAGTTTTCCATCTAAACGTGGCAATAATTCTTCTTTATTTCTATTTTCCTTTATCTATCATCCTACATGAAATTGTGAGATCTTTGTGGGATGGATTGTCTGGCAGGACAAGGTAGCAGAACTCTGTTAGTGTCATATGATAACAAATACTTCTTCCTTTAAAAAAGCGTACTGCAATGCAATAAAATCTCCTTTCCAAAACAGGAGTTAAAAGTAATAGCCCCAACCCCCATTCTTCAAATAGCTACATCATCATCTTGGAATAGTATATAAATTACTGTTCTCCATAGGGAATAGTAAATATTTAAGCAACTGACTGCAATTCTTTGAACAAAAGTGGAAAAGAATTTTCCATTATCTTCTGTGATATTTGACCATGCTCAGGAAGATTTTTCACTAAGTTTATTCATATAATTGATTAGGTGAAAAACAAATGCACTGGCAGATAAGCATTTTCTATGGTTGAGCCAAGCATCTTAGGCTATTACATTAGATCTTTTATGGTATTAGCCAAGACAATCAAAGATATAACAGAGTCTGAAGTAACTCAACCTCTACTTGGAAAAAAATATAATTGCTTGCAATTCAGCATTGTGTCAAAGCCATTAAACATTAGGCCTTTCCTTAGCCAAATCAAGGCAAACGTTCATAATGTATTTGAGGGTGGAGTGAAACCTTCCCAAGAATGTTTTCAGCTGGGAAAGAACCAGGCCAGCACTCCTGACCTGAGCTTTGTACACTCAGATTTTATCATGAAGACTGCATTCAGGGGCACTGCAAACTTGAGACTTGTGTTAAAAACAACAAACCCCATCATTCTTACCCAACCCCTCAGTAATTCATATGCTGTAATTCCTAGCGACCACCAGTCTACTGGGTACGAGTATCCTGGGCCTCCATCCATAAAAGCCTGGAACACTTCTGGAGCTAAAACAGTAAATCAAATCAAACAAAAAGCATTTAATCCAGATTAGACTATGGATCATTAATATTCACAGCTGAAAAATGAATAAGGACTCAACTAAGTGGAATTAAACACACTTGTAAGCACAGCATTTTCAGGATGCACTTTCAATGCCTTGTTTTACTGACAACAAGCAACCTTCACTGGCCAGGATTTTTCAAAAGTCAGTAATTTCATGTGAGTTCCTGCCTGGTCCATTTAAGTTTTAAGTTATGTGAATAAAAATAAATAATAGGAGGAGAATTCCTATTCTGAATTGTGATGTTTAGGGTAATGTAAATATTTTGTGGAAAAATATCTGCAAGTGAGATGATTCTTTGTGATTGATGGAGGTGCCGAACATGGTAAATCTCAGCCTTGTTGTACATTTGGATAAAACTAATCAGACAGGTTTTAGAGGTATTCAACACAGGAAAATGGTAGTTAAATAGAAATCCTGAGACTAATTTTATGCTGTAAGAAATTGTCATGATTGAAAGTAAGCAAACTGTAAAGAAAGTAGTGAATTCCATAAAAACAACTCTTATGGGGAAAGAAAAAAAAAGTATTTTCAAAAGGAGGATCCAGTTTGTCAATTGCAGGAAAATGAAACAAAAAACCCCCCATAATAAATAATGCCACTGTGGTTTCTTCAGAAAACCAGATGTAAATAAGAGGGGGTATGAAATGAAATGAAATGAAAACTCAGTCATGCTTTTCTAATGATTTAACAGCAGAATCTCAGTACACTTTGTGAAAACACTTTGACTGGTGATTTTCTAAACAACCCTATCCCCACTAATAACATCGTGCTAGATTACAATGACCACGTGAGCCTCTTCTGGCCACGATACCGAGTCTAATGTACCATATTACCTACCACCTGATTACCACAGCATCACTTTGTGATGGGCTTACTGCAGCGAGTAATGTAGTCTGGTCACATTTACTTCTGACTGGTAGTTTGGGATTTGATATTTACGGCATTTAGAGAAGCACTTTTAATGAACGGAAAAGCATTCCTTTTTTTGAGGAGTTTGCAGCCCTTGCATTATGGATGGAAACATAATAATTTACAGCTCCAGACCTGACTTCAGGAAGTCTTCAAGAACCAAACATACTAGGGCATTTCAGCATTCTTTAATTAGTTACAGCAAAACTCTAATCTGTAGAATAAATAGCAGTGAATGAATGAATGAATGAATGAATGAATGAATGAATGAATGAATGAATGAATGAATGAAAATGGTCTTATACTCTTTGACCAACAGGACCACCTCTAAACATATTTAATATGAGATCTGAAGGCACCTAAATAAAGATTTTTACTGAAATATGGGTGTTTGGAGAAAAGATTACCTCTAGCAGAGGCAAACTTCTGCTGTGATCCAGCATGACAGGAATCACCAATGCCATAAATCATTACACTAACTCTGCCTCACCTCCAGATGATACAGCTCGACTTGGCATGCTATTATCTTCATGTGTACTTGCACTCGTCTGCATTCTGTTGGTGTGTAGGCACATCTTACAGGTGTGCAGCCTATCAGATAGGTGCTAAGAGGGTAAGCAGGATTCTTTGTATTACTTTACTGGATCAATGCACCCAAAATTGCATATCAGGCACCAAAGTTATATTTTGAATATCACCATAGGCACCTTGTAGTGAAGGTTTGCTTGATTTATCCCCATTAGTTATTGGGTTTGCCCTCTTAGCCTAGATGGTGTATAATATCTCATTACAGAAAATAATCTGTGTGGAATTTTTACTGAGCTATGCAGGTATAATATTGGTTTCACTCTTTCTTTTATAGCTTTAACATTTCAATAATGAGACAGATCACTATCTGATTTCTGTGACAGAGAGGTGAAAGTACTTTATGGATATAACCTATGACATTGCCAGAAAGGTGCAGCTGTTTTGCTACTTTAGTGACTGAATTATTGATTCATATTTTATTTTCTTCTTTTAAAAGTTTCAAGGTCAACTCACCCTACATTAAGCAGATCTGCAGAAAATGCTTCCTTTTGCCCTGGAGTTTTGAAGCTGTTTTCTCACCTTAAGCCAATGGAATTCTTAGGTCAGAATATGGGCAGCTTGGGTCCTGGTTTTTAAAGCAGACAGCCCCTTTCGCCCTGCTTTAGCAGTATTTTTTTCAGTCCAGCTGGAATGTCTCTCTGCATTCAATCAGCTCCAGTGAAGCAGTTGTAAACACTCATTTCACAAGATCGGGGGGGGGGACTGACAGAAGGTGCAATGTGATTTACAGTATCCTACCCACAGGTTTTTTCTCAGGGTGAAATCTCAACCATACTGAAGCCAAAAGACCTTTCCCCAATTTGACAAGGTTGTTAAACACCCATTTCACACTAAACTTGTGCTTAATGTGTCTAAAAGTCTTTTTGAGCTGAGACTTTAGGTGCAGATTAAGGACTCCAGAATGTATGGCAGACTTCTGGAGTTTGTCTGCTCATTCAGAAACAGAGCATGATTTTACAGAAAGACAGCAGGCCATCCAAGCCATGGGGTTAGCCAAGTTCTGATGGACTAGAGCTGTGAAATACAGAACATACCATTAGGTTTTGCTGTAAGAAATAACTGCCAGAAAAAACAATTCAGAATGCAAATTGGCTAGGATAAAAACAAATAAAAAAATCTGAAAGGAAAGTTGAAATCCTGCATTGATTTTCTTTAGCATTGTTATTCAAATAGATTATCTGTAATCTTTTAAAACTTGAATTTGATCCCAGGCTCAGCTTGCACAGCATCCTGCAGCCTGCTCTGGGTAGGTTCTTCCAAAGGATGATCGGATTTGAGCTTGCCAGCTTGGAGCAAGGGCAACAGCTCTTCTGTGTGCACCCTTTCTGCACACATCTTCTCGTGCCATAACAGACTTAGGATGAGAAGAATACTTCATATTTTACCCCCATGCATCTACCTACACAGAAGAATTCTGCTTTCAAGGGTTTGAACAAGAGTGAGAGTGTTCTTGCAAGAACAAGCATTTCAGACCTTTTTCCTCAAGGAGTTTCTACTGAACAAACGCTTTTCAGGAAAATAAATGAGTTTAATAATGGGTTTGATCCTGCAGATTCTTTTGGCCAAAAGCTGTAGTTACTGTAGCATACAGTTAAAGGGAAGGCAGTAGATGCTTGCATGAGAGAAGCACAACTTCTAAATAGTGAAACTAAATCAAAAATAAATAAAAAGTAGCAACAAGTCTAGCAACAAGAGTGAATTCAAAGACAAGTGGAGAAGTGTTGCAATTGGTAGATCCCACAGGTCCTCACAGCTCCTCATGAAGCAATATCTTTGATATGATGAACTGCCTCCCTTGAGCTGCCCGAAGAATGACTCCAGCAGCAGCAACCCAGTCCAGCCTCACTGCCCACACTACTTTGACCAGAGTTGGACTAGAGGCTCCTGAGGCCCCAGCTAACACAATTCCATCTACAATCCTGTGATCCTAAAGCAGCTCAAGCAGCCCCCTCCTCATAGCACATCAGAGTGGCATGACAGAGGAATCTGAGGCCAGAAGCCTCAATGGGATCTTTACATCCTCTTCCTCTTGGCAGTCATGATGAACTGCATGGGCTCTTCACCTCTGTTCAGACAGCTGAAAAACCTGTCACCCAAAGCACTGGGAATTTTTACAAGTATAGAACTGAGAAGCAATGCAGTCTTTTTGTTCGCGGTATTGCATTTCATGTTTGGCAGAGGTGTGATCCAATACCTTTCATGCAACATTCTGGTAACTACAAAAACAGACCCTTTAATATTAATGCTATTCCAAGCTGGGACATTCATACTAATTTTAACAGAGTAGACAATAAAATCAGGAATGTCTCTGTATCTTATATGATTATGAGTAAATGAACATATTTAACTTGAGCAATTAGCCAAGCTGAAGCTCTTCCATTGCTTCTTTTCTACATTTGTATTTTTCTCTTAATAATATATTTTGATTTCTTTATCTGCTTCACTTTCTTGAAAAATGACATAACTGAACCCACCTTTGTGCTGCATTAAATGTGCTTCAGTGCATTCCTAGTTTGCCCTTAATACATATCTCCAGTTAATTTTTTTCCCACTAATAACTTAAAATAAATCCTCTTCAGAGACATGTCTTTTGATGCTTTTGCACTGTATCTTTCTAGTGATACCATATCACTCCAGACTGTAGAAAGTAAATAACTGGTTATTCCTCTGCAAAATAAAATCATATTGGAAAACAGCTAATAAAAAATTGAACATGAAAGCAAATTTGGTTGGTCTGCATCCACCTCAGAAGAAATGGCTTACTGCAATATCCATACTGCTGTTCTGTAGGGTTGTGCAAGAGAGAGTGATTTCTGGCAAATCAATTCATATCATCAATTCACCATAGCAGTTAGACAATCTACAGTGCAAATTATGTAGATGATGCATCTCATCCTGTATGTGCATTTTCCTAAAGAACTGTAACAAAAATAAAGTAAAAAAGCAAACATTTTATGTGACTTGTTCATAATTATTACCTTTATTTATGCAAAATTACCAGTATCTAACAATATGATTCATGAACTTGAGGTAAAACAGAATATCAATGTAAATGCAAATAACATTAAACCAAATTTTCACTATTTTTCCCTATTGTAAAAGAGCATTTTGTACAAAGGATAAAGTGCTTTGAAGTAGGGTTTCTGAAAATCTGCTGAGTATTCATAAGTGTCACTTCATAAATTGTAAGTGCTCTGGGTTGCTGAAATTCAGGCCATTTTTAATTCGATGCTCAAAGGTGAGTTTGAAAATGCTGTCCATGGCAAATGGTCAATTTGAGGTCTATCACTTGCTGTGGTTGGCACAAAGAATAGCTGTTATTATTTTTGATGGACCATATTGTTATTTCATAAAGATAATTCATGAGAATTAATCACAAGATGAGGAGCTTGGAGTGGCTCTGATAGGTATCCTAAATAGCACAATGTGGGATTTTTTTTTCGGATGAACTCATTGAAGTTTTACTTTCCTAGCAAGAAGCTAATCAAAGAGTGCCCAGCACACTGTCCTGCCTCTACCTGGAGTCTGCCAAGGGTTGATTAAGAAGGTTACAGAGCTATTGCTCACTTTGAGGCATTGCTGACTGACATAGGCTGCTTTGAAACTGCAAAATTGGTGAGAGGAAAAGCAAAGTGGGATGAATGCTTCAGACCTTTCTTCTAGTGGCTTTTACTACATCTTAACAAATCAGTGTACTTAAGCAATAATTGCAAGAGAGTCTTGCAAGATGGTTTAGCTGTAAGGAGTTGGCTGTCCATGCAGAGCTAAAAGCTGCAAATAAGAGCTGGTCATCAGTTCCTACAAAATGCCCTATGCCAACGTTATCGATATGAGAAAATGAAGATAAACAAACAAAAAAATCCCGTAGTGGTTTGGCCTCAGGGTTTTTTTAAGACGATTCAGTTCAGGTGGATGTGTTCAAAACATTTCTTGAGAAGGAAACCCCTGACATTGTTTACCCAGTTGTTTAACTACAGCTCTCTGATGTCTATCTGCATCTCAGCAGAGACTCTATGTGTCAGTAAGGGCAACAAGAGGTTTGTGGTTTACAGCAGGGGTTGCAAAGCAACACACTTTGCTGCAGTTCAGTGGCATGAGTTTTATTGTAATGCTGGAGATTTCATAGATTAGAAAATAGATTCCAGTGTCATTAACTGAGATTAATAATACCATGCTGCCAGATATCATTCTCCTTCCACATATTAGTCCCTGATCCTGGGGAAAAATTATATATATATAAATTGATATATACACATATATACAATGCACACAGTATAAACAATATTTTGATTGACTAGCACAGGATAAGCTGTTGAAAATTTGGGTCTTTCCAAATTATAAATCTGTGAATGACTTGATGTATATAATACATTCATATTTTCACCTTGCTGAACAGGTTTAAGTGATGACAGACTGAGCTGAATAAAAAATGAACTTGATTTTTGGAATAGTATTCCAAGAACCTTGAACTGAGATGGTTCAGTGAAATATTAATTGCTTTCTCAGCACTGTGATGAGAAAATATTAATTTTCACTTTCCTCTGAGAAGTAAATTCAGGGGTCAGTAATTTTTCTAGGTCACGGTTTAAATAGAAAACAGAAATCAAATTGCAGTAATGACAAGTGATCTTCTGTCCAAAGAAGAAGCAGTCTAAGAGCTAAACAGAAGAAAACTTCCCTCTCCCTGAATATAAATATGGATTTGCTAAACTATCAATTTACCTCCTAGTGTTTACTTTCTCATGTGCTAAAAGGGTCTAAATTATAATGGTCATCTTTCTGACTCAGAGGTTTAGAGTAGCCAGCTGCTAACTTCTATTGTACAAGGCAAAGTGCTGTTTAAAGCTTAGCCATGCTGAGATGATTTTCTACTGTGAGGTCTGGACTTGTTACAGGCATGTAACTGATTTTTGACCATTATTCACGTAATACAACCCAATAGTTTTAATACTCATATTTAATGCAATTATTCAATCAAAGTAAATAATTTAGATACCATTACCTGAAAACAGACATGGCATTTAGAACGCCTTATTAGTTTGCCATATGGCTCTATAACCTCTCCTGCCCTTACTCAGTTTGCTGTCCTCATACAACCCTCTGCATTACTCAACCACTGAACAAACTCACTTATTGCCCTTGCACAGAGAAACCCTGAGTGGCTGAACATCTGGATCAGCCTCAGAGAAACAACCTCAAGTTGTTGAAAAGAAAAGCCCAGCAGCCCTGTTGAAAGAAAGCCCAGCAGCAATGAGGCTGCCATGGTCTCCTACTATTGAATATGAAATTATAAAGAAGTACCTTCCTTACTCCATCCAAAAGCTTACACTGGCTGAAGTGCCAGTTTTTCTGGCAATTTGTAGAAGGGATTTTGTCCAAAATTATGGAAGATTGACCCAGTGTATGGACAACAGCCATTCTGCCTCAGCACTGAAATTATCTGGTGTGGAAAACGGGATTTGCAGGACAGACTGTGTACCTGACACACTGGAAGGACCCTGGGATTAGCTCGGTTGGTTAGAACATGGTGCTAATAATGCCAAGGCCACATGTTTAATCCCTGTACCAGGCCATTCACTTCAGAGCTGGAGTCACTGATCCTTGTGGGTCCCTTCCAACTCAGAACATTCTGTGACTCTGTAACCATTACCTACTCTGGCCTCACATACTCCTACCAGGTTAGCAAATATCTTTGCACCAGTTTATGCATGTAAAAGCCTGGGGCAGCTGTGTGGCATGACCAAAGAACAGGAGTTACCCAGGGGGCAGAAGGGCCCTGCTGGGTTGCTGGAGCTCCCCACATACTGATCTATTTGCCACCTTCTCTGGACATCTATTCCCCTTCAGATCTGCCTGCAGAGCTCCACAACTGATCACTGTCTTTCCGATAGGTAACAAATAAATTAATTAATTAATAAGAATCTGAAACCAAAACTATCACTTGAACTCAGAGTGGAGTTTTTATTGACTGAAATAGTCAAAGAAATTATTGTATTAGTAGTTTCACAGGAAGACCTCAAAAGTTGGTAGCAGGTCAGAGAGCACAAAGAGCTGAAGAGCAGCTGGAGGTAATAACTTCTTTCCTGATATCCTGAGGTTTCTCATCTGCTCCTGTTCCTACTCATTAGTACGAGAGTGGAACCCAAACCTGAATGCCTGCTTGCAGCTTAGTGTTTAATGCCCTCAGCCACGTTGTTTCTCGCACAAGCTGAAAATCCCATCAACAGGGGCAGCATTTGTTTCAACACCTCAAAGTCTCATATGGCCACTCTTGGCTCTTGCTTAACAGAACAGACAGAAATCTCCCGGATCATGGAGGCATTGTGATATTTCTCTGGGATCAAAAGGGCAGGTAGTGAGATCACCAGGGAAACTCTGCAGACAGGCAGTCAAACCCTCTGTTAGGAAAAGGGTGGAATTTTTGAAAACCTAAACATTGCCTTAACTGCAGTCAAACGAGCTACAGAATGCTATTTAATTTCAGAGCACTATTTACTATGAGTGCAAGAAAGACCAAATGTTGGCCACTTTTGAAAATCCAACTCAAAATTTGTCTCTGCTGTATTTTAACTATCTCAGGAACAAATTTAGCCCTGTAGGATATTTTTTTTCTTTTTACCTGCAAGGTTGATATCAGGACATTCATTAGCTTTCATCTGAATTCAATAGTACTCCCACACAATATTAATTAATAAATATGGATGACTCATACATTTTAGAAGTTCAGTGGACCACTGCAAATCCACAATCCTTTGGTAATCTCAGGAATACAGTCATTCTTCATCATGACAGCAACCTATGACAGGAGCTGTGAAAACCTGAGATAACAAGCTTGTAGGATAGGAAAGGGGTAGCTGAAACTTTTCACATAATTTGAGGCTGATTTTATTGGCTCTGTATTTTTGCCAGGTGTATTTGTATCATAAAATGTATTTTATTTATTTGATTTGAAGTAGTCATGGTACATTATTTGGTTAACTTCAGTCTCTGCTGAGGAAAACATCAAAGCCTCTACCCAGCCCCACCAAACCCTCCTACCACTCCACACAGAATAAAAGCAAACAGAACCCCACCAAACAAATCCTAAACCTGTGAATGAAAAGTTTTTGCAACCATCACAAATAATACACAGACGTATGGAAATGAATCATTTCAAAACATTTCAGTAAGGAAAAAACATGTGCTATAGGACTCAAATACACATAAATTATGCCAAAGTAAGAAATAAACAAAAGCTGATATCTGTCATGTCTTCTAGTTCTGTTTTAATATTTAACTTTCGGTTTTGTAACTGAGCACCCTGTTGCAGGGTAGAGGGCCATCACTGCAGATGGGTGCCTGGCACACAGCATGTTCTTTGAGACACAAGTGTATTTCTTGCAGCCTTGTTCATGAGGGAGCAATTTAAGAAATGCCTGGGTTTGTTTCTTTGTTTGTTTGTCTTTGATTTGGTTTTGGTTATTTTTTTTTTTTTTTTGTTTTGTGTTTTTTGTTGGTTTTGTTTTTTTTTTTGTTTTGGGTTTTCTTTCACTCATAAAGATGGAACAGTGTTGAAAGTGGCGAAGACTTACACAGGTGCTTCTAGTGAGGCAAATACACATTTCCCTTACACACAGGAGGCCTAAGCAATAGCCTTCTGCAGGAAGAAAGAGCCACAAATGAACACCTCAGGCAGAGGCTGCAGCCAGGGACCATGTCCTGCCCTGCACTGGCTTTCCTGGTTCACATCCCACTGCAGGGTGGAGGGAGTCCTCCACAAGTGCTTGTGTTCATTTGTTGGCAGCAGCTGTGCCTGCCAAAAGCCAGCTTGGTCTCAAAGGATGTTTGGCACTGCTTGCTAGTGTAGGATAACAGCCTGAAACCTTACGAGTTTTTAAAGAGGTATTGCTAGCATAAAGCCTTGAGAGCACCCTCAATCGTAGGTGCAACAGAGGGTTTGAGCAGTGAAGAGGCTTTGAGAGTAAAGGTAAAATCAGGCACGGGTGACACACAAGTTTCCCCAAACAGTTGAAGACACGCATTGTCTTCCATAGCCACAGGCACCTGAACAGTACAAGGATCCCCAAACAATAAGTTGATTTCATTTCAGCATTTCGGGTCAATGGCTTTGAGTAGAAAAGCTGCAGAAGCAGCTGGAAGTATTTTGCCTCTCCAAGCTCTTGGCCTTGTTCCTTTTACATGCACTACTGTCCATGTCTTTGTTGCCTGTCTGTGGCAGGTATTTCACTTGTCTGGATGAATTGGCTGGGAAGGGGGAACACAGAGAAATTGCCAGGGTTTCTACAGAAACACTCACGTTCAGGTGCATTGCATTCTGTATAACCATTTAATAAGTAGGGAAATATACAGAGAATATTTCAGGCTGAGGAAGACTTAGGGGCAAAAAGGCTAATGTGAAGTGGGATTAAGCAAAGGCTGCAGAAGCTGACTCACACCATGCTTAGCACTACAAGATAGGCATCTTAATCAGAACAGCTAGGGCATTTTTACAACAAAATATCAATTCACTGCATTTTTTTGTTGTATGTGAGCAAATCACTCCCCAGCAATTTCTCAGCCTATTTCAATCAGATTGCAAAGAGGAATGAAGGCTTTAGAGATAACATTTTTCTTTTTATTTCCTTAAATTGGCCATAGGAAGAAGTGAGAAATCCTATAAGTGCCTCTACTAAGGCAAAGACTGGAGAGTGCCCTCATATCTGACTAAACACAACAGGATCCACATGGGAGTAAGCCTTTATAAACGTTCAGGAGGGGGAAAAAGCTTTCATCACATCTCATACTGTCATCATTGTGAAAACCAGCATAGCATAAGGCATGTCTTACAGAAACTGCCAAGTTTCCTTCGTTCTGGTACTCAGCAAGTACCTTGCTTGAAGGTGACTTTGTCTTGTTACAGCAGGGTTTGAATTCCCAGTAATGAAAGCTTACTACCAACCACAGAGCCAACCTCCTCAATTCTGGTTTTTTCCTATTTCTCTCACAGTCTAAAAGGCTCAGAAGAGCTCACATGGAAGGCCTTTGATACAGCTTTGAAACCAGAAATCACTGCAACTGAAAAGTCTTTGTAGCACTTCACTGGAGTTATAATTCTCCACAAAACAGAAGGTGTAAACTAAAAGGCATAAACTAAAAGGCAGCACCAATGAATGCCTGGCCATTTTTGTCAAATTCTTAATATTTGGTTTGTTGAAGCTTTGATACCCAAACTGCCACGGAGAATCCTCACCCATCAGTTTTCATCCAAACAGGATTTTTGCAGCTCTAAAAGCATTTCTGCCTTCTTACAGCTCCAAATAAATCCAAGGATGACTCTTCTGACTCTTGTGGCTTTTGCAGTACCTTTGCACTTTTCCAAAAGGTGAGGAAGGCTTACTGAAGAGAAAGCAAGCTGGTGGATGGTGTCATAACCTCTTCATAAAGGGGACAGTATTTGTCTGGTACTGTTTCTTCTTGTGAGCTTGTTGGTATGGAGGAGAGCTGATGCGTGCAGAGGAGGGTTCAAGGACAGAACAGCTACATGAGCTGAGGTGAAGTAAGACCAGATTCATTAATGTACAAAGATGAAATCTTTTTCCCATCTTCCATCTTTCCCTTGACCTCCTAATGCTTTATATCCCATGACTGCGCAGTGCTGCTCTTCTCCTCTAAGCAGAGTCACTGGACTAGACACTCAGATAAAGATAACCTATACAAAACACTGATAAAATTTCAGTCTAAATCCTCATTCCTCTGCATAATTTAAATGATTGAATCATGACTACATGAAATGTTTCCTGGTCTGTTTTGAGAGCTTTCTAAGCTTATACATTGATCAACTACCCAGTGATAGATTGGTGTGCTGGTCCTGAGCCCAAGTGGCCCAGTGTGGCCACACACAGACTATTGTGTCCTGTTTACTGCCCAAACAGGACCACTGTGCACCAGCTGCTCAGGGCAATAGACTTCAGCTACCACTGACTGCTGATTTGTAACAAAAAACATATCGTATCCAAAAAAAACCAGTTCAGATGCAGTGCCTGTGACTGCTTTGCCACAGTCTCACAGAGGGTGTGCAGGCACCCTGCAGATTCCTGCCTGCTTCATGTGCAGGGTGTACAGTGCTCCTTGTGCTGTGAAAAACATCAGTGTCAATTCTGAATTTTTGGGCACATGCTTTTATTCCTGTCCTAATATGCAGAAGTGTGGTAATGCAGTGGCCTTTGGTTCTCCCAAATGACATTTTCAGAACTTGAAAATTTACCAATATTTCACCACTCCGTGAGTATTAGGTGTTCTCTGAGGATGTCTGCTAGAAAAAGGCTTTTGGAGACAACACATATCTCTTAGTATATGGTTTCTTGGATCCAAATATCTTTAGTCTTAGGCAATGACAATTATATATACAGAAAGATTTAAAACAGCAGATGTGCAGGAAGCCACGAATAGGACAATTCACATGTACATTTAGTCAAGGAAGCTAGCCTAACTTTGGCTGGACAAATGACCTTCAGGATCTGCCTTCTATCCTTCAGCTCCAGGGGAAGTTTGAATGATTAACTTATCCAAGATACTTAACCTTTAGACACATGAGGACAGGTGAACTGAATTTTATTCTCCCAGCCTTCAATCAATCATGCATCTTAAATATATGATTAAAAATATCAAATGGCCCTAAAAACAATAGGGCAAGAACTTCAGTGGTTAGTAACACAGAACTCTAATTTTAAACAGACATATTTTTGACAAACTCAGCACAACAAAGCAATTAAGTATGTGTCTAAATACTTTTACACTGACATTGTGTTCTCTGCTAGGTCATAGCCACGGTTGTGCAAATAGATCAAATATTCTTGTCTCAAGATGTGGGGGTTTGCAGGAAATTGGGGGGAAAACGCAGCTGAAATTTCCATGAATTTGCTTCACAAAACCAAACAGAACCTAACTGGAAGTAGTGTAGAGATCAAGCTCCTGCTTAAAACAGCACCCAAATAGCATCCTCCCTCTCCCATGCTTTCCACTGCTAAAACACATATATACTATCCATAATAAAAACCAACAAAAAAACAAACCCAAAAACCAAACAAAAATACCCCCACTAACAAAAAAGTACTGATCACAACCTCTTCGTGCTTTTACAATTTAAAATCCTTTTAATATACCATTAGTCAGCCTTAATGTGTGACTTTTCTTACATTTTTAATGGTCTTGAAAACTTACCCATATAGGGCTTTGTGCCAGCCATAGAAGAAGCTTTTTCTGAGCCTTTCACTATGGTTGCTATGTTAAAGTCCGTGATATGAACATGTCCTGCAATAACACAAAGTAAAAACAGAAGTTAAAATAGCATATCATACAAATATTCCTCTATTTAACATCTAAGTGATAATGGAAAGAAATCTCATTGGAATGAAAACTTATTATTAAATATAACACATAACTAGTAAAATCAAATTGGAAGCAAAGCAATGGAATATTCTTTCTGTATGGTTGCACCCGCAATCTGCTTGCAGTGTTGAACTGTTTTTGCTGATCACCCCTGAATCTTTTCCTGCCAGGAACAAACTTGAAAGTGGGCCCATGAGAACCTTATGAGATTCAATAAGTCCAAGTACAAGGTGCTGCACCTGGGTCAGGGCAATCTCAGACGTGACTATAAGCTGGGAGATGAATTCATTGAGAGCAGACCTGCAGAGGAGGACTTGGGGGTTCTCATGGATGAAAAGCTGGGCATGAGTGAACAGTGTGTGCTTGCAGTGCAGAAAGCCAGTTGTATCCTGGGCTGCATCAGAAGTAGCATGGCCAGCAGGCTGAGGTGATTCTCCACCTCTATTCAACCCTTGTGAGAGACCACCTGGAATTCTGTGTCCAGATCTGGGGTCCTCAGCACAAGAAAGATGTGGAATGTTGGAGTGGGTGCAGAGGAGGCCACAACGATGATCAAAGGGCTGGAGTGCATCTCCTGTGAAGACAGGCTGAGAGAGCCGGAGCAGTACAGCCTGGAGGAGAGAAGTGTCCAGGGAGACCTTATAGCAGCCTTCCAGTACCTTAGGGGGATTTATAAAAAGAAGAAAGAGGGACTTTTTATTCACAGATAGTTATAGGACAAAGGGAAATGATTTTAAACTTAAAGAGGGCAAGTTTACATCAGATGTTAGGAAAAAATTCTTTATCAGAGGATGCTGAAGCACTGAACAAGTTGACCATAGAGGCTGTGGATGCTCCATCCCTAGGAGTGTTCAAGGTTGGGTTGGATGGGGCTCTAAACAACCCCAGTAGAAGGTTGTAGAAGGTCTACTAGAAGGTGTCCCTGCTCATGGCAGGCAGGATAGAACTAGATGATCCAGCTACCGCCACCCCTCACAATCTCAGGTACTCATGACACTGTCTACTATCACATCCACTACAGGTTACCATCAACCTGACTTTTATTGGATCTCCTCAGGGCAAAGAGGAAGATGGGAAGAAAAATGGTATTTTTATCATACAATAACTATAAAATTAGATCTACAGTAGCAGAACAGTGTGTATATAACACGAGCAAGTCCCAAATAATCCCTCATTTGACAGCAGGTTGCAAGATGAACAATAAGTGACAGAAATCAGCCTGGGGATGTGCTGCCTGACGAACTAGACAGTTGATTTAAACTGAACTCCTCAGGATGGATGGTCCCAACCTGCTGTCATTAGTTTTTTGCTTCGGGTTGCTTATGGTAAGTGAGGGTTAAATTGCTCCACCACAGTGAAGCAGAAGTTACTAATCCTGGCTTGCAACAGACAGGTAAACTGAACAAAAAAACAGCTTGAAAATCTGCAAACTTCTAATTTGACAAGTCTTCTGTTAGGTTTTCCATCTCTGCTGTAGGACTAGTTTTATATTCTTGAGTGATGCAGATATTATGCTCTCTGTGATTACATCTGGCAATGTCATTATGGAGGACAGAATGCAGGGAAAGGCACTCCCTTTCCCAGCTTAGCACTACACTCAGATCAGGATTAATACATCATGTGCTGAAATAGACTCCTGAGTGACAAATTCATGGGATTTTTTTTTTATCGAGTCTCAACCTTTTTCAGTCCACAGAATGGATCAGGGTTTGGGCATGATGTTATTATTGAGTAATGGAGGTTGTTATCATGTTTGCTGACAAAGATGAAAAGACTAACAAATGACTGAGGCTGGATGTTACCGTGGTGCCTGATGAAGGAAGAGCAGTCTCAACAAAATATTATGCTGCTCCAACAGTCTAACCTAGATCCTGCTCAAAATCCACAGGAAATGTATCTGCCAACCTATAATAACTCTGCAGCTACGCATGTGTGAACTGAAATTCTCAGGGGACCCTAATTTGGCCAGATCTGAGCGACTTTTGAGGGGGGAAAGGAAAAAGGTACCTCCCCACTGCTAAATTAAAAGCTATTTCTCCAAATGGGACTGGCACTAGAAGTTTTCAATTAAATAGTTTGCATACTTTCTGCACTTTTCTTAAAAAACCTGTTTATATTTTATTGACACATCTTAACACACCAAACTCAGGAAGATATCTACATGGCAGATAAAAACTGTGAGCAGAGGTAAGCCATCCCTTTAAAAGGGGTGGGAGCTGTTAAGCTGTCAAAATAAGCATTAGTGTTCACAGCCCAGCACATCACAATTCCAAGCTGGTATTCCTGCTTCCTGGTGGCTGAAGTGTAGCATATTTGCAGTTCATTTCTGCCATCGTAAAACACTGTGGTAGAAGGCTTCTTGAAAATGATAACTGAACCACATCTATCCTCCCCATGACAGTAGCTTAAAGCACTTACATGTAAAATGTAGAATGAAAAGTTGCAAGGATGTCTGGAGACTAATACTTTCTCCTTTTTTGACAGATAAATAAAAGTTCTGTCACTTTAATGATAGCATTGTAAGTGATGCTCCCTATTAGACTGCCAGCATGATTGCCCATTGCAAAACATCTATTGCATAATATCCATTCAAATTGATCCAAATGGTTGATTTGCAATCAGAATTGCCTCTCCTGCAGTGCATTGTTTTCTCTCCCTTTTATTAGAGTTCTTTTCATTTAACAAAACCAAAATAGCACACATAAATTGTTGTATACACTGGCTGATTTTTTGGTTAAAAATGCTCTTCTGCAAGGTAAGGGATGGCTTGGGAAAATAGGTTCTGCACAGCTCCTCTGCATCCTGCTGCCAGTACAGGAGCAACAGGCAGCTCCTGTACGTGTAGTAGGGCGCAGTGGAGCTGGGTCTGTACTGCTGGAAAAGCTCTACCCTTGCTCTCCACCACCACTGGGTCATTCCATGGCCCACTGGCTGTCTGCAGGCAGCTAATTGGTGCTGGAGGGAAAGGAAGGTGTTCTACAGACAGGTAAATGGCTGTGCTAGTTCAGGGACATCACACAGCACCTGGTGGGAGCTGAGGGCATGGAGAGGGGCTGTGTCTGTGTGTCTGGGACAGGGTCAGAGCAGGGGGTGAATCCTCTGTGCCTGTTGGCAGTGGAGGAGGGCTGGAGGGTGTTGAGGCAGAGCTCTGCCTGCCTGCACACACCACTGAATGATTTCAAGTCTGCTAAGCCAAGGACTTATTTTAGTTTCTTCTTTTTTGTTGGTTTGTTTGTTTCTTGTTTGTGGGGTGTTGTTTTAGGCTGGGTGGTTTGGGGTTTTTTCTTTCTTTTTTCTTTTTTTTTTTTCTTTTTTAATGTTTTTCATTCCTGGTGTGAATATTTCAAGAGACAGACTCCAACTCTCCATGGGAGTCTTTCTAATCAGTCTCGAAGATGTTTTTACTGCAACTGTTGCACATAGAAAAAGGGAAGGTTGCTATTGCTGTAGTAAATCTTCTGGGATACTAACTAGTTCACACTTTTTACAAAATGTGTTTGTAGGGACTTTTTTCCATCTGAGCATCACATCTTGTACTTGATCTCCCTTCCTGGATATGATTGTGAACAACTAAATGTCAAAACCAAGTTGATACCTTGGTACAATATTGAACTAAGCAGAATGTCAGTGCCACTTGGATTTAGCTCTTACAAACTGTGAAGTGGAGCAGTGCACCACAGATTCAGCAGTACCTAGCTAAATTCAAATATTCCAGGGACAGAGGTCATTGCTTAATCCCTGCTGCTGCATGGCCCCATATAATATAATAACCAGATGATGGTAGAGGGAAGGGAAGAAAAGGTGAATGACCACATTCCTTTGGCTCTCTGCAGAGTGACTTCATCAAATCATCCTGGACTGCAGACTTCACACACACCAACACATATACTGGAAGCAGAAAGTATCCCAATGGAAATTGTTTCAAAATTACATTCCTCCAGTCAGCTTCCATTAAGGCTTTAACGGGGTAAGCTAATACCTACAGCACAGTGTATGACTCTGGAAAGCTTCATGCCACGTGACTTTTATGCCCCACTTTTCCACATGGTCTAAAATCACAGTATCTGAGGTAAACAGCAAATGATCTTTGTTTGGACTATTATTTAATTTTAGAGCAAATCATAGTGACAATTAGAACAAGTCCTGAAAGGCAGCCAGGGCTGCATGACTACCATTTAGCAGAGGAAAATGTACATGATTTCAAACCTCATTGAATTTCACCGAGTCTGAGTCCAAAGGGGTGAATGTGAGGGCAGAGAGAAGAAATATCATATTGGAGTTAATGCCATTAACTCAGCATGCATCAGAGCTGATCAGAAATCTCAACACAGTAATATTCTGGAGCAAATTCAAGTCTGATTTGCCTGTGTAAGATCAAACCCTATGAACATCTGTATATGCATGAGAGTGTAAGCTTGTACCAAGCTGAACTTGGCATGCTTTGGCACTCTGCCACTCATCATCAGGGAGTTTGGTAAAATCTTATTGCATTGGTTATCTATTGGTTATAAGTGGGTTCAGCAAAGCTGTGCATTT
Organism: Dendrocincla fuliginosa; assembly: GCA_035047845.1. Taxonomy (NCBI): domain Eukaryota; kingdom Metazoa; phylum Chordata; class Aves; order Passeriformes; family Dendrocolaptidae; genus Dendrocincla; species Dendrocincla fuliginosa. Next base: position 61,105,368 of record JAWWMO010000138.1, on the reverse strand, counting down.
CAAAAGGTTACGCTGCTGAATGGCCACGTAGGCAAGTAAAACTTTCAGATATACTTTCAAAGTCTAGATAGCTTCAGGTGGATAAATCATCTGGAAACATTCATCTTGCTAATCAATATCAGAGGATTAAATGAGATACAGTCCCTGAAAATTGTCCATGGGTATGGTAAGGACCAGCCCTAGTGCAGACACCAAGTACATCTTTAGTGGAGATGTCTCCCAGATGTCAGTATACAGTAATAATGTTGCCAGTTCTGGTATTCAGAAGTTAATATTGGGGCTCAAATTATTTATTTATAAGTGTTTTTTTTTCATCCTATTCTTGCTTTCAAGGCTAAAGTTGCTCATTGGCTACATCTTTCAATTTTGGTGTTAGTTTTCAAATGAGAGCTGAGATGTAATCAAGGAAATAGAGTTTTAATGAAAAATTTGATAATGATAAAACAATATAATAATATAAAATAAGGCATATATGAATGCCAGCTTCAATTAGCCTTGAGTAAAATATCAGATGCAAAAACCCAGTCCACAAAAACCCCAGAACTTAATAAAATGTAAATAGCCCTGTTAAGTCTAAGAGTGAAATATTAGATCTGCAATTTCAATATGGAGAGCCATTAGGAAACAGTTTCAAGATTAGAAGGAGTAATTATTCAGTGAAATTATCAGGCAGCACCTTCAAAATAAACAAACTGGTAACGAGTCTTCACATAATCCGTGTTTAAGTTAATAATCCTAACACAAGATGTTAAGGATGCTGAAAGTTCTCTTCACTCAAGAAAGCACCAGAAAACATCTTGGAAAAGGGCACTGAAAGTTTTTAAATGTGTGGAAACCAGAAGCAGCTCAGGAAATGCCTCAGTCATAAAATGCTGGAAGTTGGGTGAGTACATGGGTAAAGTACCACAAAACCTACTCTCTTTTTATATCCTGCTCTCTCATGCACTTTTTTTAAAAATTCGTGGAGATAAGAAAGTCAATTAAATGGGTCTTTGATCCACTGTGGTTACTTTTCTGCTCTGAAACTGAAAGTCTGTCTATCTGTAATACTATGGCAAGCAAGAGAGGGGCAATATTTCTTCCCAATAAGGAGACATAAAGAAGGCTGAAACTCTTCTGCTGACAGGAGAATGTGGAAGAAGTTTTTGAATATCTTGAATATTGTGATTCTAAGATTCTAAGTTATTATTAATCAAATCCTGCAATTCTAGAAGTTTTTTTTTGTTTGGGATTTTTTGTTTGTTTGTTTGTTGTTTTTGTTTTTTTGGGGGGAGGGGTTGGAGTTGTTGGGGTTTTTTAAAGCAAAATGTTTCAGAACACATTAAAGAAAACACTTTCCCTTCATGAAGGTTGGTGTTCTACAATTTGCTACTTCAGGAGCTTGTAGAGACCAATATCAGCTGCAGCTTCAGAGGCAGTACACAAAGTCATTAACAAAGATCCATCCACATTCTAAAGGGAATATACAGAGATGCACTAATATCTTACTACAAAAATTGTGGGTGATAGGAAACCCTGAAGCATTTGATGACTAAATGGCAAAAGTCATGTTCCATGAATAGTATCCCCTCTTGCCACCACTTGTGACAAAATACTGGCCAAGGTCTTGGATCTGACCTGCAGGGAGTCCTTCCTCAATAAACCAAGCAGGGATCTTGCTCCCTCTTATGAAATGATGTAATGGAAAATTGACTGAGAGGAAATGAAACCCTTGCAGATTTCCTGTAAGCAGGTTTTAATAATGGTGTGGTCACTCTGTACAATGCAAAGCCTGGATGCAAAAGTAGAACCTCTTAATTTCCGCAGAACAACCAGTAATGCTAATTTCAATGGTGCTAGCAAATAGCTATAGAAATGGTGTTATCACCTGTGAAAAAAAGTCAATGCACTAATCTGTTTGTCACTGCTTGTTTTGCTGCATTTAGGAAATTCTACATCTCCTTAGACATCATAGTTAATAGATCATGGAAAGTTTTAAAGACATCTCTAATTTCTTCGATATTTCAGAAAAAAAAATACACCATGGACCAGACTTACAGACTCCAGTTCTAAATCCTGTCATTTCAGTTATATTGTTCTAAACCATTAAAATGAAAGGAATAGTAGAGGAAGCAGAGTAGTGTCATCAGGAGAATTCTACAATGCTTTTCTCTGAACAATACAATACTAATAGCTCTTCTGAAACACTGGGTAGTCCCTTCAGCTGTCACTGGAATAATTGTGTTTTAGATGTATGTTAGCAGAACAGAGCACTACTACTAAATTTAGAGATTGGTGTTAGTCATAGTTTTCTGGGAAAGATAAGAAGGAAATGTAACAAAAGAGCTGTATGAACAGCATTCATTTTCTTAGAGAGGTTTGATTCCGGTTCAGAGAGTAAACCCTGAAACTGTCCCTACTTTCTCTCCTCAGAGGTGGGATGGGGAATCTCTCCAGGAGACCATGCAATCATCCTCTGACAGGGACTAAACACTATTTTACGCAGCTGATTATCCCATTCTCATGCAGCATTACGCTTTTCATGATCATCAAACATTTATTTCCATGGATGTATCAGAACCTGTGTACAGTAGTGCTGAGATATGGCTTTGCCAAAAAGTATATGGGAAATATCAGACTTCCTCTTCCAGAATGTCTTTGAATATATTTTATATGTTTTTATGTTGTTTTTTTTTTTTAATTTGTAAATTGATTTGATAATTTTTAAGAATTAAGAAAAATCTCCTGTTTTCGCTACTTTTTTTCCCTGCTTCTCCTGAGGTATGTTCCCTAAGCCATACAGATAAATTGTAGTGGAACTAGTTTTAACAAGCAGAAATATCTGTAAAATACATTCTTGGTTTCTGTTATGAAAGTCAGTCAGTTTAACTACTTGAAGACATAAGGCAATGTGAATGGCGTAACCTACATATTGACTTCAGCCAAGCTAGGTTTCTTCAGTGAGGCCAAAGAAATCTAACTCACTGAGACAAAGTCTTGCTTAGAAATGTTGTGCATATCCAATTCCATGATACTTTGTGTAAGCATGATTTGTTAATGAACTGTAAGAAAGACCTAGGGGTAAAGTCTAGAGTATAGGAAACTCGTGCCATCTTAGAGGCCACAGGCTAAAAGAGAGTTCCTTCCTGTGCACCTGGGTAGACTCATTAGGTGAATTTGTTGTGCTTCGTCTGCAGCCTAACATATTTGTGGTGCATATTGAGCATATTTTTCCATTAACTGAAATCAGATGGTTTCATAAAAACAATGTTACTATACTGCAGCTCAATCAGAACTTTTAGGGACTTCAAGGAGAGCATTCTTCTTGCAAAATATACATCTGTAAGGTGTATATCTATATCTTAAGTCAAAGCTCCTAGGCATTAGTCACTAAAGAGAAATGAATACTAGTGTATAGTGAAGAAGACATCCAAATTGATGATCTAAAACATCTCTATGTGTTTCAGTTACCTGTAAAGTAAGCTGTGGTAATGAGCAAGGTACAGACACCTGTCCTACTGATATCTCCTTATTTAGTGAGTTGAAGTGTGTGTAGAGACCCTTTCCCAGGTTCAGAGAATTCCTTCTCCCAACCACATACCAGGTCTTTGAACGTCTTTGAATCCATGATCTGATCAGTTCTGCTGACCAAGATCTATCTACACATCTGCATGTTGTTTCACCATTTGCCTGCAGGTCTGCTATGAGGGAGCAGTGTTCTGCTGCTTTGCAGAATAGGAGCCATCCATCCTGAAATTTCCAAGCTGCCTACAGATAATTTTGTTGCTGAACAGCTTATAATCACAAAAAATGCCTTCATTTTGCATCATGGTGCTCGCTCTGGTGTAGGTTCTTCTCTGTGATACTTGAGTCTCCATAGGAAAGCTCTCAAAAGGGCTGATTTTGTTCTGTAACTGACCTTGCTGTGGGGCAAGGAGAGATAAGGGTGTCTGTATTTCAAAGGCTGTCAGTCAGAGATTAACATATTCATACTCATTTTGTGTTGCTGTTGACATCTTTAATTCACCCAGGACTTAAATACAAGACATTTCTATTTCATGCTTATTTGGTAATATTAGTGTCTAGGAAAGATTAACACTTACGGGTCCGAAACATTAAATTGTTGAAGTTCTAGATGGTTTAAAACTCCAGTATTACGTAGCTTTATTGGCTTCCATGTTCCCAGGGACAAACTTCACCCTTGCACAATGTTATGTCTTAAATCAATTTCAACTTGTATACCCAGCAGCTCTGCAACAGATTTTGAAACCTAACTCTATCACTGGCATAATTTCAAGATTATATTTTCTCAGAAATTATCTGCTTTTAATCAATTTCTGAAGTGAACAAAGCACGGGACTTTCCCCACAGTAACAAACACATCTCCTTTTTCCATTTAGTTGTTTTCCTGTATGTGTTTCTGCTCTAATTGATAAAAGGTTAATGCCTTATTTACCTGAATATTCTTATGTTTTTCTTATCAACAGTTGCAAGAGGATACATGAGGTTTAAGCTAAATGCTTCTTAGAGGGACTATATGTGTAAAATTTAAGTTTAAAGAAATTAGCTGGGTTTTTTTTATACCATGTCTTCTACGTTTGAGAACATGGAATCTGTACTAAAAGTTCAAAGTTGTTTATGTTGTTTAGGGTTTTTTTTTATTCTGTTTAAGTCAGAGCTACATAAAAATTCCACAGACTTAGAGGCATATTTCCAAAATCCATACCTAAATTTTAGAAAGTAATTTCAAATACCTACATGAGAAATAATTTTACTATGTAAAATTTCTTAGCTCTTCAGAAGTTCTGAAAGAGAAAATAAAGTGTGTGGTACTGATCTACTGGAAAGCATGCAAAAAGAGATTACGGTGATTCACAGAAATCCTGTCAATAAAATATTAACATCTTTTTACCAAGTCTCCCTGGTGATCTTAATTCACATTAAATTCCTTTGTTTTCAGAGCTTAAAACTTTTGGATCTGCACATTCTTTTTCCAATAGGAGGGAAAATTACAAAATCCACAAGGTGTTCTGAGGGACTTTGCAGAGAAAGTCCAGATTTAGGTAGGAATTCAACATTTGGGGAGGATTTAAAAAGCATGAACATGCCACTGAGAACTCAAGAATTAGATATTCTGAGATAAAGCAGTCAATATTCACTTACCATGTTCATCCAATAGTATGTTGTCAGGTTTGATGTCCCTGGAAAATAAGGAAAGGAACACATTACATTTCATAACCAAAGGAAACCTGCAGTTTCAGTTTTCCCCACCTGAATGAGGGCTAAGTCATTTAAATTAATATGAAAACCATATAATACCTAAAGGCAAACGATTTTTATCTGCATCTTTTTATTTCCCTGAGAAGACATGCATACTAAAAAGACTTCCTAGGTTTTCACTTTTTGTGGTTTTTTTTTCATATGGTTAGCCTTGACATGGGTTTGGTTTTCAAGATTATGTGCTTTATTCTTTATAGCAGCAGGAACAATGAGATGGAAGATTTTCATCTAGGAGGTGCCTGATTGCTTCAGGGACTCCACATTTGACAGAAATCATTTAATTGGAAACATTGGTGGTTTACCCTGTCTCCCAGACCCTGCTAATCTGCCATGCTTGCATGCATGGTCACTCACACACTGCAGGGCCCCACGAGTTTTCTTGTGCTAATTGAGTCCCTCTAGCAGCTCTCCTTCAGCCCCTGAATCCCTACTTAGCTGTATGTAATAGCAAGTACTATGCTGGGAAAATGGCCTGGGATAAGGGAAGATAGAGATTATGACGGGCTGAAGCATCAGCTCAACAATGTTGTTCTTCTCACAAGAGAAGACCATTGCCCTAGAGTTTCACTGTCAGGATCATTTCCCATTGACCTAAGTTCATGCTGCTGTCAGAAGGGATGGAGAAAACTGTTCCCCACCACTGTCAGGCATTCCCACTGTCTTTCTTGGTCCAGCATTACTGCCATTGATGTGAACCTGTTCTTGGGGAAATTCATCTCTTTGCTTTGCCAGCTGGATTGGTCCCTGGTTTGGCTCACCCTGCAGCTTGGTGCGTGTGATGTGGCAGTGTTGTGTGGCACTTCCTTGTCCCTGGCAGCTGGCACTTCCTGCAATTTTGAAACTCTGTTCTTGGTGTGGCACTGATCAAGTGGGAGAGGCATCAATCCAGCCTGAGCAAAACGTTTGCTCCTTGGGCTGAATTTTCCACACAAGACAAGGCAGTATAAACAAGCCAAGGGATGACTTATGACTTGATGGGTTAATTATTCCAATTTAAACATTTCCCAGGAAAGTTTTTTCCCAATATGCCCATAAATGGAATAAAGAAAAAGGGAAAATGTTGAAAAAACAAATGGTTACACCAACACACCTTTTTTTGTTGTTTTGGTTTGGTTTGGTTTTGGGGGGGCACTTTTTTTTTTTTTTTTTGTTTTAATTACAGAAAGACTTCTCAGGTAAACATCATACAGCATTATACAGGGCTAAGATAGCAATTGCAATTATAATATGTATATTGCTTGCATGATACGAGCTCAGTAATCACCCAAACTCCACATCTTTATTGACAGAAGAAGGAAGGTTACACCTTCCTTAGTATTCTGGATTCCACACCTTCTAGCCCTTCTTGAGAATCATATGAAATTGTGAAGCACACTGAGATTATGTTTATAATTTGTGTGGCAGAAGCTGGGGAAACATGGGATAAATAAGAAATTAGTTTGACTAATTCTCTCTGCACATTTGGAAATAGTGTAGGACACATGTATCCATGTAAAGAAAAGGATTTCACTATGAATTACCATCTCTAGTGGCAATTTAAAATTATATCTATATTTCAGTGTGAAATGCTCTATTTCTTTTGTGCAACTTACAGGCTACCTATAACTGTCTGATTCAGCAGCAGTTCTAGTTATGTGTAATAGGGAACATCTGTCCTAGAACCTATTTCACCCAAAACCTTCCAAACTCAGACTTGTGTCTTTCCTGTCCCCTGTAGTCACTTGGCATATCATTTATCCTCTTCAAAGCCTTTCCTTTGATGATTTCATATGGGTAAAGTTGTGGGTTACAGACAAACTGTAGGAATAAATACATTTGTTTATATTATAAGACTTCTCCTTGGTTGAATTATCATGGGAAATTCTGTATATTTTTATGTGCAATATTATATCTAACTTCTCAATTGATGAGACAGTTTTTAAAAGAGCTGCTGTTCAGATGGTGTCAAATGTATTTGCTAGTGACAAAATGATATCTGGTTTTTGATTACTGTTTTCTGGTAAGAGTTGGAATTGTGATTTCATGTTGAATAATCTTTGTGGCTGATCCATGACTTGAAAATACAGCAATGACTTTCAATGGAAGTAAGCATGTCATGTTTTTGATAGTTGAATGAAATAGTTTAAACTTTGTCTTCACAAATTTTAACAAGCACAAACTGACTCTGCACTTCTCACATGCGTAAAAGGCCATGCATAAATACATCAGGGCCTTTTTGTGCCTTCCTAAGAAGCAGTGATACATTCAATATCACTCCAAACTCTTTTTCCCACTTAAAGAAAATTAAAAATTCGAATTATACAATCACTAGTACTTCACTGAAAATAAAACTGATCAAAAGGAAAAATTCAGCTCTATGAGCTACTGCTAGAAGTATAACAATACAGCACACAGTGATTGCTCATTACAAGACTGTGCCTTTTCTATCTTTTTTTTTTTTAAGATGAGTTCAAACAATTTGAATATCTGCTATGGTGCTGCATCATTAAATAGACAATACATTTTTATAGCCACCAGAAAAGACATTGACAAATCCACTTGACAGCTGTATGTATCATCAAATATATTCTTCATGCAGTTTGTGTCTGTAATGTTCAGAAAGTTGAGTGGTAAAATTAGATCTGTGCTTATCTTTCCATGACTAATTCAGGCAGTGGCTGATACTTGATACAGATGTGCACAGACCATAAAGCCTTTCCTACCTAAGGGCTGTTCCCCACCATGGGCTCTGTTGGCTTTGCTCATTTTGCTCTGAGGCAGGACTGTAGCTAGGGGCAGATACCACAGGGTGTATCACCTTGCACACAGCAACCCAACCCCTCAGTCCCTGGGGCAACTTGATGGACTCATAACCATGCCTCAGATCTCAAAGCAGGCTATTTTAAACTGCTTTTACAGCAGGCAAAAGTCATGGGCTAACTTGAGAGAACGTAAACATGTGTCTTAAGTAATATCCTGCTGTTTCAGGATCAGATGCCTGGAGACGTGCATGATTCACATGGCAGGCGAGAAAGAAAAGCACAGGGTGGAAGTGAAGAGTGTGCCTTCCAGCAACATTGTAGTGTGCCTGTCCCCAGTTCACAGTATGCACTAAAAGCTCTGCTCTCCAGAGGCAGCTTGCTGAAAGCTCCAAAGACTGCAGGGAGCAAGGGCACTGCTCTGCCCTTGCACTGACTGCTGCCAGCTAGGTACAGGACAGGGATGGTTCACCATTGTCGAGGGGAAGACGTGGCAGGCCCAGGTGCACTGCAAGTTTCTGGGTATATTCAGAACTGAGGGCTTCTGGCACCTGTTTTATTTAGTTCCTCTAGCTAAATAATCTAGAAAAACTCATTTAAATAGTAAAAATATTATTTATAGAAGAAAGGTGGAGTTAAAATGTAAAAACTCTTTAGTGAAGCAATTTAAATTCAGACATATTACATAAGTGAAATTCTGTTTTGATTACACATCAAGCTTTCAGAAAAAAATTTCCCTTTAACATGTTCAAACAACAAGGTGTGAAGTTCAGCACCTTAAGTTCAAGATTTTCCTGTTATGCATATCCCTAGTTAAGAAAATTATTTGTAACACTTACTCCATAATCCAAGTACCTCGAACCAGCTCATAAGAGAAACTGAAGGAGTTTTGCAAAGAGCAAACTCACAGTTTGGATTCAGAAGCGCGCTGGGCTGCTCTCTGAGCATTCACCAAGCAATGACCAACAGAGCTATGGCAGAATCCTTGGCATGATTTCATAAACACAGCTTTCTTTGTCTCTACCAGTGCTACTCCAACTCTTTTAATATGCAGAAAAATCAAAGCAACACAGAAACAAGAGAAGGCATAGAAGCCTTTGCTCAGTGACAGGACCAGGCATAACTAATATAACAATTGGCCAGAGGTTTCTTGGATAATTGAGATAAAAACTGGAAAAAAATATCATTTAATTGCCACTTGTTGATTTGCCTGAAGGATGAAAGTACAGTAAGAAGGTGCTGTGTATAATTTCCAAGTAAGAAAGAATTATTGTAATATCTAGGCTGAGTGGACATCCCATGCTTGAAGATATTCTCTCTGCATGGAGTGGTTCAAATCATGTTCACTGCATATGCCAGTCAGGGTGTCCTCTCTGAAAAGGTTCACAATGTTAATAAAGGACATGGGTTCAAGATTCTGTAGTTTTAGTTACCTCTTCCATCAGTGTTTCTTTCTGGTGTTATTAAGTGAAGTAGAAGCAGATTTCTAAGTCAAGAAGTGAAGAAGTCATGCAATCTTCATTTTGTTAGTTTTCAAGACCTGACTGGATAAACCCCAGGCAACCTGGTCTGATCTGAAGGCTGACTGTGCTTTGGGCAGAACATTAGACTAGAGGCCTCTGGAGTCCCCTTCCACCCTGGATTAGTGTGAGTCTATGAAAAATAATGTCTCCAAGTTCAAAGTCCCTCATACTTACTCCCCTTCCTTTTGGCTACAGGGAACTTCATGAAAAATTGAAGACACCTGTGAGAAAAGTGTATATGTGGAATTTAGTGAGTCTTTGATATAGTCCACAGCAGTTGGAAGCTAGTCAGATCTTCCATGTTAAGTTTAATTCTGTCACAGGGTTTGAATGCTCTTGAAGAAAATAGTGGGAATAAATAGCCTATATTCAGCATGAAATGAGGTTAAAATTGAAATGCCCTGCAGTTCAGCACTGGAGAGGCATAACACAATATCTATTAGCTATGTAAGTGGCAAAAGAATGAGGATTATATCACCTGAAGGAGACTGAGAAATCTCAGGAGGAATGATCAAATCTAGATGATTATATTGCCAGTGTCAGATAAAATGACAGAAATTATGTATATACCTCAGAAGGGGAGAATCTGAATTGCTCATCTGGATTAACAACCATATATAATCTTCCCAAGGTCACAATTTTGTGTCATATGTGTAGGTCATTTAGATATAGAAAATAAGATTGAAAAACACCTGATGACTCCGTTTGCTCCAAAGTCTGAAATTCAGAACAATCTCCAAAAAAGTTTCAAGTGTACTACTATGTATCAATCAGGACATTGTAACTTTTTTGTCTCTATTTTTATCGACTGGACTTGAAATATCCATCTAGAAATGAAGAGAGCATCACTGCTGAAGTCAACTAAGAATTGTCCGATTTTCTCAAGGAAAGACACTAATTGGCTACCACCTCACACTGGTAACAACTAATTCTAAGTAAGTTGTAAAACAATATTGAAAAAAAAGGTCTTATGCTGTAATTGAAAACAGAGGTAGGCCCTTCAGGTTCCATGATTTCCTAGCATTTGAAAGAAAGCAATCAAAAAGAAAAAGACCTGGAGTAGGCTAAATAAAAAAATCCCTTGTGACTAAAGAGCAAATAGATTAGGTTGCTTAGTTAACAGAAGAGATCTGTAAGATGTGATACAACAAATAATAAATAGTATCTGAATGGTCAGTAAAACTTTTCTATTTGCTTTTGGAACATGAATGTGGATTCATATTCCATAAAACCAAAGTGAAAAAAACAAAGAGGGTTTGATTTATACAATGGGGATTTAAAGTCAAGTTGATTACTACAAGACATAATTGCATAAAAATGCTTCAGAGGCGTAAACAAAGATTTAGCCATTGGTGTGAATAACAGAACAACCAGCTAGAGTTCCTCCAGCAAAGATTAATCTAATTGATTTAGGAAAGCACTTGTAAGGCAAGTACAGACACTGTCCTCCCTTCACTTTATGAAACACTTCCACAATAACACCAAACACAAAATCTGTGCTTTTCCTTAAACCTGTGAGAACTGAAAAACTATCACTGGCCATCTGTTTTATCTGTTTATCTGTTTATAAATTTTGTGGAAAATTTATAAACACCACAGGCTTGGTTTCTGCCATGCTTAGATTTGTAGTTTATTTTGCTTTTCCCTGCTCTCTCCCATTTTATCAAAAGATTTCAAGTTTTTCTAACACAGGAACAGCTGTTTTTGCTAGCTCAAACAGTTTTTTAATATTATCACAGGGAATATTTCAGCCATAACAGTCCTATTTGGGTCTGAATTTTCATATGTAATAACTCCTAGCCATTTATCTGGTATCAGCAAAAATCTAAAGTGCATTATTTCAACTTTATGACTGATAGATTTCAGTCTTTGCCTTGCTTGCTCAGACCAGGATCTAATGTATGATCACATTTCCATTCTCTTGAGCTTCTAAAATCCCACAGTAATATCTATGAGCATTTCAGTTGACAGCAGTTTTACCAGCATGACTTATAAGGGAGTATTTCCACTTTTTAATGATGATTGGTTTTCTCAGAATGAGGACCACTGAGGCTTCAGCAGTTCATTAACCAAAAGCAAATTACAGAGCAAATTCAGTTCTGAAATGAAATGAAGTCTTAGATTTTTAAGAGCAGTTCTTGCCTGTTTTTATTTGAGTAGACAGAAGACACATACTAACTTTCATTCCAAGGACAGAATCTAGCATATGAACAACAGGCATGAGTTGCCACAAGGGAATTCAGACTGGACATAAAGGAAAACTTTCACTGTCGGGTCAGATAAAAAGTGGAACAGGCTGCCCAGAAAGGTTATGTGGTCACCATCCCTGCAGTTTTTCAAGACAGGACTACATAGATGCCTGGGTAGCCTGGTCTGGTGTCACATCTGATCTGCTTTAAGAAAATCTTGGACTGGAGATTCCTCCTGAGATTCCTTCCAACATGAATTTTGCCTATGACAGTTTATGTTTAGACAAATTCTACAGGGAGCAAAGAGGGCTTTCTTCATCCTTCACGGCATGAGCAGCAACTGAGAAGCTTCCCATAATCAACACCGAGCACTGCAGCCTATACCCTATCTCCTCCAGGGGCAGTGGTGATGCCTAGAGCTCATGGACAATAAAAGTCCTTGGGTCACAAGACATGTTTGTCTCAGTCTGGCTGTGGTGAGCCCGTATTTACATGTGTATCTTGGAAAATTCACTGACTGACATTTAAGGCAGCCTATGTCCTTGCAGAACACTAAGGGTTTCTGGTTGCTTTTTTCTTAAAGATAATTTCAAAACATCCAACAGAGAAATTAAATTAGATGGATTTTGCATACTCATAAGGACCCAAAACAAACAAGATTCAGACAATGGCCCTTAAAGTCAGCGGAAGGATTACATGGCTGCAGCTGTAATGAAGGTTTTCTTGTACACTTTTAGTGCTGACAATCTAACTGTATGTTATGTAGGATAAACCTTGAAATACTGAGTTTACAGATTTTTTTTTCTTAAATATGCAGCTCAACTCTTATGTTAATATTTTTTTCCTTATGTAGGAACAGGCAATTGAAGATACTGTTTTGAATGGAGGAAAAAATTGTGTTAAGATCACAGAAAGTCACATTAACTAGTTTTTAACCTGCAGTGACCTTCATGATTCTCTTTGCTTTCTCTTGTCTAATTACTCCCAACAGTCATGACTGAGAGATCATTGCTTTTACTCTTGGATACAGAGAATGCTATATGAAGATGAGAAGTGTGCATGGACTATGAGATGCAAATGCTGAAGTCTGGGAGACAGTTGCTACCCTTAAAAAAACCCCAAAACTTGTAGACAGCAATGTGAGGTCATGCAGGGATAATTCCAATAACCTCAGTCTACTGAGTAGCTGATTCTTTCAAATATTAAATTATTCTCAATTCTTTGCTCAAACCCCTTTCATATACTACAGAGTATATCTGACCAGAATGTTTTATTTTATATAAGTTTATTTTTTTATGTTTAGTTAGTCACACCAATGTTTCATATCAAATAACAAGCATATACCTGCCGTATAACCATAAGCTAATCTGACGTGAGTAGTTCTGGATAATTTTCATTAAGATTAATGTTAGGTGTATAACAGTTCTTAACAGCCATAAAAAAGGCAATGAGTTAGGAAATATAACCTTCAGCTATAGATTATTCACGTTCACATGAGACATCACTGTATCAGAGCCCTGAAGCGAACCATAAAATATGTTATAAAGGGTTTTCTCCTGGTTGTGGAAACAAATGTGAACAAATTCTGATTTTCACAGATAAGGACCTTATTTCCTTCCTATTTGATATTACATGCACAAATAATACACATGTCCAAGGTGTGCAGTTCATAAAGAAAGTGAATGTGTACATAGTGAGGTTTCCACTAAGTGAATTTGTTGAAGCTTTGTATAAAGGAAAAGTCAGTATGTATTGGCCACTCCACAGCCAAGACAGTAATTTTTTCAGAGGTGTTTTGCCTCTGTAAGGCAGCACAGAAATGAGGTATCCTCCAGAGCTGAACTGTGCCGAGTTCCTGGCAAGAGGGCTTGCTCAAGAAATAGCCTTAATGAAGTCTGAGGAATCCTTTTTTCCTTTTGTCAACACCTTATCACTCATTTACCTTTTTAGTATTTTGTTCCCAACAAACATCCTTCCTAGTTTCAAGAACTGGTTAATGGTATTAAAAAAGATGATAGTAAGAATCTCAGAGTTCTTTACAGTTATTTACTATTCGATGAATGAGAATGAAAGACTTTGACTGCTCCAGACCTCTGATTACTTGTTCAAAACCACTCACTTAAATCTCACCAGTAATTGCTGCCACTTACTGTCCTTTCATAAAAAGACCTTCAGAGCCTTCTGTTTCTGCTCAAATGAATGTTCTGACAAGACATGACCCTGTGCATCACTATAATTTTGAAATTTAAAGAATTCAGTAAAACTGGAAATAAGCTGAGAAGATGTGGTATTAGATAATGAGACATCTGTAAAGAAAAATAACATCTTGTGGGTGCTTGTTTGCATGACATTGAGTGTGTTTCCACCAGGTACCATATCTGACACCCAAGCCAGCAGGATAACTAAGTTTAGAAATAGGCTTTCAAAGCTCTTGTTGTCTGACTAAAACAGGAATGATGAAACAATATCTGTTAATAAAAGCCACTCGCTACAGGTGTGGACAGCAATTGCAGAAACAAGTGATTGAGATGACAAAAGACTAAAGTATGGTCCTGATCTTTACAAATTTAGTCTTGGGCTAATTCACTCACAGCCAGAGAAAAGTAACACAGGTAATTTATTGTTGCACTTTTGCTGTTCTATTTATGGCAATAAAATAAAAGGATGCACCTTTTTTTAGCTATTTATCTCTCGAGTAAGGAGAAAATTGCAGCACAGCTGAGACCCACTGATTCTTCTTGAAAACAAAAAAAACTTCTCTTTTGTGCCAGCATGTCTGTGCATAAAGTTGACTTCTGAGAAGCAAAGGGTACAATAATCCATTCAATAAGCCCAGTCATTCTTTGCACTTTCTGGAGCCTCTTATGCACAGAGGACTCGCAATGCCAAAGGGCATCAACAACTTCCAGCATTCTGTTCTAGTCTTATATAATAATTGGTCTATGTTCTGTCCAGGCGAAGTTACTTAGTCAGCCTCAGCTTCATTAAAACAAACAAACAAACAAACAAAAAACCCCACCCAACTCTGCATTGGAGACTTCAATTTGTAGTTTTGTAGTCATATACCAGATACAGTTTCATAGTCATCAACTTCCAGTAGATTTTTTTCAAATCAGTATTTGTATGTGGACAGATAGCTGTCAGATGTCTTAGAAAAATTAACTCTCCCCTTCAAGAAATATTACGACTAATAAACATTACAACTTGAGAGGTAATCTGGTTTTAGTACAGTATTTTAATAACTTTATGACATTTTAATTAGATGTTCAGCTTTCACAGTACTCATTAAGGCAAATTCTAAATCTAGAAAGCAATAGAACTCTACAGAATTCTGTGTGGGAAAAAAAAGAAAGAGTAAAGATTTTAGGATCTGCAAATTATTCCATAAAACTGAAACACCTTTTACAAGATTCTATACATGCAATCTAAAATAATATATTTATCATGAATCAGAAAGACATAATTTTGTTATTATACAATCTGTGATGCAGAATTCATGAACCAGACATACTCAACAAGTCAGTAGGCCTTGGAAAAAAAGTCTTTTTATTGTGCCTTTAAATTTAAAATCTTCTGTTTGGAATCTGTTGTTTTTGCAATTCCTATTCCTGAAGCTTTAATGCAGAAACAAAAAATCCATAAGTGCTTCCAGCTCTTTATGTGGTAGCATGCATTCCTATGATCCTAATCAGAACGCTGTCATCCAGCCCATTATCACACTTCTGAGCCTTTTCTCTCTGTGTGGCAACCTGCGTGGCAACAAGACCATTTTCTAGTCTGTATGGAAGACATAACTGCTGTGATAATTATGACAAGTGAAAAAACTCTGAGTAATGAAGGCCTCTGAGAACCCTTCCTCTGCCTATGTGTCTTTAAAGGGTGTCTGGACACCTGGACCAAGGCTTGGGATTGTAGTGCCTAGATGTAGAGAAGCAAGTTACTTGTGATGCTGAGTAGTGTGGTGCCTGGGGTTCCTTTCTAGTTGGGTACTATTTTTTACCAGGTGTCCATGACAATGTTGGATTTTTTTTAGCAGTTGTACTAGCCAATTTTATATAGCTCTGAAAATAAAGCTGTTGAAGAAGGCACCAAAACATGTTTATTTACAAATGCCTTAACTGGAACAAACTTGTTATTTTCCAGTTTTATCTCCATTTGGAAATACAAAATTATGAAAATATCTTCAATTCTCCACTTGTAGCAATAGGTGGCAGTAATGATATCTACATGAGTCTGGATGGCCAGTGGGCTTTGGAAACACTTTATCTGTCACTTTTAGATTGGATAAAGAGTGATAGTAGATACTGTTACCCCAAGTTAAAGAAAATTACCTTTTTAACATACAGAAATCCTATACCTAAACTTTCGTATTTCTGGGTATATATAGCCAGACAAAAGACTTCTTTGGCTAGGTTCAGCTCCTGAATTTGCATAGATGCTAAATTAAAATAAAAACATTAAACACAGACTATTTCATTATGTTGTTCTCCCTGAAGATCTAAAATTGCTTTACCACCAGTAATTTTATCCTGCAATAGCAAAAAAAAATAAGCAACAAATCTTAAATGTTATAAAAGCTAGAAAGATTTGTCCAAATGAGAATGTGAACCTGTACTTTGTCTCCTCTGTGCTGCTTTGTATAATGTCTCAGAAGCTGGAACTGGAAAGTACCACTGCAGCCTTATAAGCTGAGCTTTTACATAACCAAGCCCAGACTACATTATCCAGAATTTGTTTTCCAGACACAGTGGTTCTCTTTCAAGCAAACATTTAGCAGCACAAGGACCTTGCAGGCACAATCCAATGGTTAGTTTTCATTTTGCCTGAAGTACTCAAAGTAATGACAAATGTGACATTTCCTTTGCTAGAACTGTTTTCTAGAGTTAACACTAGACATGTGTACAGCCTTTGGATTTTTGTGTAGCTCTGAGGGGAACCTTGAACAACTGTCAACACTGTGATGACACCAAAATATCACCACATTTTAAATAAAAATCTTTTTCAGATCATCTGAAAGAGCCCTGGAGAATCACCATATAGCATTAATTTGTCAATAATCTCCGAGCTGATGACTCCAATCTTTTCTATGTTGTAGAGTCAAATATAACTGAGACCTTCTGTGTGTACAAGTACAAGGGTCATGCACTATGTGTGAATCAGCTTTCAAGAACAGGTGAAACCTCTGATAACCACAGCAAGTGCATGACTCATTAGTTGCTAACTGGAGTGTGGCATTTGGAATGAATGACCTGGTCCAGGAGGAAGGCATATACATTGCAATGGGGATGTTTCCTTCCATGATATCATGTAGAGAGCTTTTGATTAGGAATAAGGGGATGTACTTAGTGTGTGCTCTGCCAGAAATTGCAAGTCTATCAGTCTCCTTACAGTAAAAGGCATAGGCCCTCTTCCAATTTTCACAGGAAAAAATCCATGTATGAAACTAAATGAGAGAAGAAATAGGTGACATTTGCCCTCTGCCTAAAGACAAATTCAGAAAGTATTGTTACTGATAAGCACATTTGGTTTTATCTGTTGTAAAAAGCTAGCATTTTAAATCTGGTGTTTTGTAATATCCGAAATACATATAGCTGCTCCTTTGTTTTTCACTGCATGAAATATGGAATAAATGCATTCAGATGTATCACGTCTCCTAGAGTTTGCTCAGCTTATCAGATAAATCCAAGAAAAAAATATACAGAATTCTAAACACACAGGTGTGCTTGTCAGCCACTATTTGTAGTCTGTAATTACAATATAATATCCCTAACATTTACCTTAAACCCTGAAAGTTCATGTGTCATCTGTTAGAACAACAGCTCCCACAATAATATCACGGTATTCAACAGCTATTTCCTCCATCCATACCATAGTGCAGCTAATTACAGCCAACATGATTGGTAAATAAAGTAGGGTACAGCACGGTGGACTTCATGAGCGGGCCAAGGAAGGTGACAAGCCCCAAGAAGGGCTGCAGACCAGCAAGCAGGAAAGAACCATGACAGGCTGTGTTGTTCACTCTGATCTGAAACCCAAATGCAGCATAAATGTCACATTTGCCATCATCCTCACCACTGCCATCATGTCCTGGTGGCTTGTGCCAGCATGGGAATAGTATTTGGGCCTTTATTCCTCAAATTGGCCACCTCATATCCTGTAATATACATAACCAGGATATATAACCAAGAGAAAGCTATGTTCCACAGTTAAGTGAGTTTTGGGGTCCTGTAAATGCTTCCCCTTCTGGGTTGTCTTACACATTTAATGTATATAAAAGTTATCTGCAGTAGACCAGGATGGGAGGTGCAGAGCTGATGCTTGAAAAGAAAATTATATTTGGCAAACTATTAAAAAACTGATCTGCCACTACCTGAAATGTCAGTAGCTTGTCCCATGAAAATCTTTTATGTCAAGCTTCACCTGTCTTGGAAAGGACTGTAATAAAGTACTTGTAAGAACAACTTTGAATGCTTTTAAGAATGAACATTTGCAAACAAACTTACAGAGCAATAAATATGTGTATCACTGCAGGTTGCTGTTTAGGATAGATGAGATACGACAGGCTAGATTTGACTCAAACCAAACTCCTATTTCAGTACACTACTCTTTTAAGAAGTCTCTCTATTCTAAGAGATGTCAACAACATATTGTTTTTTGCTTGAAATCAAACAGACAAATATTCCAAGCCCTCTTGAGGAATCTGCATAAGGAAATATGTATTGGCAATATACAGATTGTAGTGCCAACATCCTGGTTAAGATTACTAGGCAAGTATATAGTAGGGGTGAAGATGTGTTTAAACCAGACTCTGTGCAGAGAAGTGGCTGTTACAGTAACTACATGCACTGAAATGATTATAAGGATTATTCTTCCTATTTCCTCAAGTGTAAATAGAGGTGGGATCCTGCTCTCTGGTTATGGCACCTGGATTAGGTTCTATTGTGAGCTAGGCATTTAGATACTCATTTATAGTCAATGGATGCATAAACAACACAGTCTTTGGAGTGTAAAAGCCTTTCAGATGACTGTCTATTTTCAGATGAGCTGAACAGCTGTATAGATTGTTAGCCTTGTTGACCAGGTATCCACTTGTTTGGGCAGACAACTAAAAAGCATAGACTCCTGAATATAGATCTTGGTGAACTGTGGACTAAGTTTTTAAAAACATAAGAAAAATTTTGCATGCTATGTGGAATTACGAAAACAAATGGGGATATTCTCAAGTCAAATTATTGTAAGGTGTTATCACAGAGGCGCAGGCAGGTGTTTAAGCCTCTGGCAGGAGTCACGCTTCTGGCGCTCATTGTCTTGTTTGACGTCATCTCACACCAGGAACAACGTGATCCTTCATACATGATTAATTGTGCTTTAGTTAAAACACCTTGCACATTCCAGAATTATTTTAGTTGCTGCCATCAAATAAAACATCCTCCTCATTTGCAGCATGAAAGCTTCTGAGGCTCTGTATTGCCTTTTATCTGTATTTAGAGGAAGGAGCCCAGGGGTTCCTTGCTTCCCTCCAGACAGGTGGCCTTCACAAGCTCAGCAGTTTGTGGCATTCAGGGAACCTGGCACTGACACACAGAGCTGCTTTTGTACAACTGGAGCCACATTTCATGTCAGGGAGATAACATCTTGTCTGATATAAGGAAACTGGTGAGGAAAGGAGGGAAAAGCAGGTAAAGACTGAGATCATTAATTGAAAAGTTACAATGGTATGATGTACACATTCAAAAATCTAGACAACTAAAACTTAATAATTCCATTTCTCAGAGATCTCATATGCTATTTATTTTAGATACTAATATTTCCAAAAGCAAATATTAAACAATACTGATAGGATAAAAGACTGTTTGCTGGAAATGTACTTCCTGAAGTATATGCTCATAATTCTTAGTTTCAGCAGTATAGGTGCTCTGGGACTCAGGGAAATAAGCGAGTACGTTAATTAGTGTTAACTCTCTTTACATTTGTAAGTGCATGTGTTTGCATGGGGGTGAATCTCTAGAGCATTTCTGTGGCTGAGGAGATTTGCAGAAGAGAGTTGAAGGAGCATCACTGGGGGAAAATTCCGCAGCATCTCAAATGAAGAAGCGTGCTGTGACTCTCTGCAGGTTTTAAAGACAGAACTCTAGATAACTAATACATTTAATTAGCATAAAAGCTGAGAAATACAGCATTCTGGCAATAAGTTTTTCACTCAGCAAGTCTTGCTAAGTGACTATATTAGTAATTGTTACTGGTTACTGACAATACATCAATTATTGTTTATTGACTTGCATTCAAAATAGATCTCTGGTACTTGTTGAGCAGTCCTGTTGATCTGATATTTTTAACGGAGACCATATCTTAATTATTGTAGCAACTTGAGAAAGAAACATAACAAATCTAAAACTGAATTTCCCCAGATCATCACCTGTTCAAGAAATACAGAGAAAGATTAATTTTTAAGTCACTGTATTAATTTTTATCTGCAGAACTCTGAGTTGAGGTTTTCACAACTACTGAGTAAAACTGTTTGACCACTACAATGATGAAGAGAGACGTACTCAAAACTACTCAGTCTTCAGTAAAGCTTACCTGTCTAACCTGGAATTCATATACTGACATCAATCCCCTATTTTCTCTGTTATTGCTCCCCTATGTTCACTTTCTCTGGTCACTCCTGATTTTGGCTTTTAGGGTCTGACCCTTTCCATAGCAGTCTTCTCTTGCCCACCTCTTACCCCACACTCTGCACTCCCCAGTCTGTTCTTCAGCCCTCCTGGTTCCGCTCTGGACATCTCCACCACACTTTATACAGGTAGATGATGTCTTTTTTTCTTTTTGGTAGGCTCAAATCCATCCATCTTACTACCAATTTCTCTTTTAATTGCTACTGACTCTCCCAAGAGTAGCTGCTCATCTGACTGAAAAATAAGCCATGTTCACTGAAGGTCCAGATTGTGAACTCATGGGCCAGACATTTAGACCTCAGGGTAAGACTGTCCAACCAGTTTGTTTTTCTGACATTGTTAAAAAATTGATACCTTCTGTATTGTTTTATTTCTTGCACTGTTTTTTATCACTCATAAAGTCTTTTAGCATTCCAGTACCACTGAGCATCATTTGATGCTGAATGATAAAAACTATAGAGAAAGACGAGTTGTTTTTTAATAAAAACTAATTAAATTTAATATCTGAATAAAGCCAGAGGAAAAATATGGTTCAATCTCAAAATGATTGCAGATCTGAATGCAGAAAGAGGGCCCACAGCTTAATGATAAATAACGTTTATTTATCTCCTAACGTACCTGTGTCCACAATTAAACTCCCAAACCTAAAAAAGCAAAGTGTGAAATG
>JAWWMO010000138.1:61040482-61081672 GCA_035047845.1 Dendrocincla fuliginosa | reverse complement strand
TTTGAAATTCTTTCAAGAAGAATTAGAAACTTTTTCTCCTATATGCATGTCATACACTCCTATATGTCTAGATCATCCCTACACTTGTCTGAGTGTCAGTTTTTAAAGAGAAAAAAAAAATCAATAAGTAATCCAACTATTGTGCTGTGTACAGCACAAACACTTAGGAAGGCCTTGATTTAGGTTATCTTTGGCCACTAGCAGTTTATTACCTAATGCAATATTGTTGGCCAAGCTCAGTCTATTGTCAGATCTTCCATCGCCTAATATGGACCAGACACTTGAATTTTAAATGATCTAGGGCTTGTGAGACGAGTTTTCCTTAGCTAAACAAAATATTCCATGTAAGAACATTCTTAAAAAGTTACAATAATGAGAAGAAACAAGATGAAAGAAAGAGCCAAGGGGTGACTTCATCTACTCACTTGAAAACTGTAAGGAAACATGCAATCCCTGCTGACTTCAAAGAGGATCTCTCAGCAATGGGATATTGGAAGGAGTGAGAGTGTAATGGGGGTCTTCTGGTATTTCATCTGAGTGATGAAGGGAGAGTGCATTATGTCCACAGTAAAAGGTTATATCAGTGCCAGTGGTAGGAACTGGAGCATCTGATGTGGCCCCATGCATCTCAGTGTCCGCTGTGTCTCTTTCCCAATACAGGCAGTTTTGCTTCATTGGTAATTTAGTCTCTGTGTATGGACACCTCAGTATGTTTCCAAATCAGCTTCATTTATTTGCGGTATGTCATCTGGTATATAAAATAACTTTTTCTGTAGCTAAACAGAAGTGAAATTAATTTGTTTTTGTAGGTAGAGAACTCCATTCAGAAATTGAAAGGCTTGTTCTCTGTGTATTTTTATCTTGTGATATCTAACCATTTTTTTAAGGGCATGACTGAAATTTAAATACCTTTTCTGCCTAGAAGTTGTGAATCACTTTCTTTTTTGATCACTCCTGGTTGATAAACATTCTACTGCTTTTCTAGGCTTTGTGATTTGCATGATGGGGGTTTTTGACTGGTTTTGATACTTCTAATTTGCTTATCTGACTTAACTCAGTCCACAGTTCCTGCAATTTGTCCTTGGAAATAGTGTGGGCTTGCACTTTTTTAAAGAACCTAATACAATATCATGGAAGAGACATGAGAAGGCAAACTAAGAAAATTAATGGACAGGCCCCTTGACATCTCATGATCTTTGGTACTGCTTATGAATAGCAGTCATATTATGATTACTCTTCCCCTGTTTCATGAACTTCAGACCCTATTAAATTTTTTTTCTTCATCTTCACACACTTGCCAGCAAGTATGAGCAGAAATCTGTAAGGAACTGTATTTTATTTAGTATGTCCAGCCAAATCTCAGCATTATTCTGCCTGTGACACCTGTGAAAAACAAGGGACAAATTTTCCGTTTTCAAGAAATTTTCAAACCCATTTACTGCTTACATACTAAATGGACAAGGTTATGAAGGTAACATTTTTTAAATAAAGTTTGTTTGTTCTCCATATGATTTTACAAATGAGACTGGGAAGGCCCATTTTAAACAAGTGTTAACCATTAACACATATTATCTTATTCACCAGCCTGCTGGACACCTTGAAAGGCTCAGTGATAATGAACAAACAGGTCCAGTGCTGAACAAAGTGTACATCTTCTCTAGCTGGTAGCAGCAAGACACCATTACTCTGCAATGGATTGTCCAGCAGAAGGAAATGCAATGCTCAATTTGTCACCATTTTCCATTAGCTTTTGCTCACCCTGCACTCCTGCTGAATTACTCAGAGCTGGAGTAGCTCCCGGTGCAGGAATGGAAAAGAGTGGTGATCACAGTAGCCACGGAGCACAGGCCTCCCAAGCCTGACTAATTTCAGTCATATTGAGCTTCAAACAAAAATTTTTTGCATGCTTATATATATGTACTCATACACACACAAACTGTTTTGCATTAAAAAAACCTCACAGAAATAAAAGTGTCCTGGGCACACAGAGCAGCTAGTCCAGTATCCTAAAATTGTGCTGGAAGGTTACTGCAATTTCCTTTCCAGACATCTGCCACATCCAGCCTCCTTTCTAAGCAGATGAAAACCAATGGAGCCAAACGATGATGAAAAGTTGTAGGGGCAATGCAGTTAACACTTGCCTCCTTAGAAAGTGAAAATGTGATTTTTTCAGTACAAGCGTGTTACCAGGGCATCAGCCACAGAACTGCAGGGCCAGCACTGCTCCGAGCCAAGGCTCTGCTGCAAGAGCACCCTGGAAAAGAGAGCGCTGGAGCTACTGCCGGAAGAGCTGGCTGAATGGAAATGGGCAGCCTACTTTGGTGAGGAAGCAGGTGGTTTTATTGAAATGTATGAACAGCAACATTTTGAAAGGAGGAGGTTGAGTTACTCATGGCTGAAATAAGTTTATTCAGCCTTTGATAGGAAAACTTTTGTCCAACACATTATTCACTGGTATTATACAAGCAGTTCTGGAAAGAATGTGTTTAGTCATACCATCTTGAAACGGCAGAATGTCGGATTCGATCCAACATTTGAGAATGTGTGAGGCCATGTATATTGTCAGAAGTCTTTCTTGTGTGTACTGGGATCCAAGCGTGTATAATAAACACTGTTCATCCAGCTTTCAAAGAATTATTTTTCCATGCAAGTAGTGTGGATAAAATATAATTACAGCAGGGCTGTGAGAAACTAAGGTTTTCTATTTATTACCTGTGACCAACAATCTCAATATTAAGTTAGAAGTTGTGTAAGTTAATTTTCCCAGAATAGTGTTCAAATAATAGCTTGAAACTTTAGCTTTTCTTTTTAAAGTTCGTGTCATTCCAGCCAAACATCTGTGTAAATGAAAACATTTACAATAGAGCTGTTAGACACAGTGCAGCATTCATTATTGTGCCATAGTAAATAATTTCACTATTGCAGGACTGTGCATGACAAATATGGATTTTACACATATGGATGTGATTAATAAAAATGACAAGTTTTATAAATACACATGAACACCTATTTGATACTATTTATGGGTAAATTTCTCCCTGCTGTAACAACAGCAATATTGCTGAAATGATTGCCACATTCAAAGTACACACCACTAAGCACATCAGCAAACACAGAAGCATTGCAAGGCGTCTCCAAGGGGAATGGTGTAGTACTGGTCTGTACAATTCTGCATCCATTCATACATGCCTGATAGTTATTATGCCCTTCATTATCACCTCCTTTTATAGCAAACTCCTAGGGCCACAGGTTAGTCTAGAAAAAAATCATTCTGACGCATTGCCAGAACTAATTGTAATAGAAACCTGAACACATTTCATAGACTTCTGTCAATACTAGGAGTTAGGCTCCTGTTTCACATATCATACATTCAGGTCTTTATAACACTCTAATTTGAAAATCCATTTACCCAGTCTGATGAATCATTAGACTATTCTTTCTTTGTAGCCCAGTCAAAATTTTGTAGGGGGCTCTCTCCATGACCCTCTGACTCACTAACATTTTTTCCCCCTTTGCTGCCTAGGCATTCATTCTAAAATAGAAGACCTAATACAATTGTGTAGATTAGTGTGTGAACGCTGACTGGAAGCACTTGGTAGCAATGATATTGCTGAGGTGTCTATCACAAAGAATAAACACCGACCAGCTCACTGATCTCATCTCTGAACGAGAAGGTGTGTTTGCAGCGATAAAATAATGGCTAGATGTCTCCTCACTGTGCATCACTGCTGGCTC
This sequence comes from Dendrocincla fuliginosa, assembly GCA_035047845.1. Classification (NCBI taxonomy): domain Eukaryota; kingdom Metazoa; phylum Chordata; class Aves; order Passeriformes; family Dendrocolaptidae; genus Dendrocincla; species Dendrocincla fuliginosa. The sequence continues at coordinate 61,077,937 of JAWWMO010000138.1, read as the reverse complement.
TGCTCCTGAACCAATTTAAGTCAGCACCGAGTGCCAGGTATGCTACAGAGAGTTAAGGAAGTGGAAGACCCATCCCACAGACTGCTGTTCCAGTTGGTGGCTAGATAGAAGGCAGAATGTTCTGGGACTCACCTGGCTAAATAACTTGTGCTCTGGCATGTGGATCATGTGGGATTTTGTGGTAATTCGTGGGCAGATGAGGCAAAAACCTCCTTGTGCCCCAGTAGAGTGATTTGGGAAGTAAGCAGTGAAGTGGGACAGATGTACTCAGATCTCAGGTCTGCCAGCCTTAAAATAAACATCTCTTCTATAACACGGCAGAGTCCTGAACCAGATCCTTTATACCCTAAAAAACAATCCTAGTTAACCAGCCAGGAAGATCCACCGCAGGCTGACAGAGGTATTTTGGCTTATCTCTTTCTGTCAAAACTTTTGGTGTAGAGTGAAAGCAAACCAAAATGCCAGAATTTGCCCCCAAATAGAACCAACAACCAGCTCCAGACCCTCATGCCTTCCCCTGCCTCAAAGGAAATCAGCAAGTATTGAAGTCACTACAATCTGTGCAAAAGAAAAATTCAAGTCGAGTGCTTGCTTGTCATGATTAAATAATTCAGAATAGATCAAAATGTTTTCCCAAATTTCATGGTGGGACCATGATAAGGCAGACACTGCCACAAAAACTATGAACAACCACAATGGCTTCAATCCAATCCTTCATTCTTTCAAGACATCTGCTATCTTTCACAAGATTTTCTATGAAACATTTTTAAGCCACAGGCTTCTAGCAAAATACAAGTTTTGATTACAAACTGGATTGTCTCACGAATGTTTGCCAGCCTATTTGCATAAAATACCTCATCATTAAAATGTAGGTGAGAAAAACGCTCATCAATTTTCTTTTCACCAAGAACACTGCTTAGAGCATTAGAAACAATAGTCAGCTGAAATTCTGAGCTCCACTTTCAAAATAGTCACTAAGAAAGGAAATTTATGCAGAATACGTGGAAATGTATTAAAATAATAACAGTGTAATAAGGATACAAAATTCCAGAATTCACTTGTAATATTTGCTGGAGTTTAAAGTGCAAGCAAAACAAGTGTTGCAATGTTTTCTGGAATTTAGTCTTGTGCAGTTTCAGTCACACAGAACACCCACCTACCATTGCATCTCTGTTCAGAGAGATTTCATGCAGACCATCCCTCTTCAGAAAGTCAGATCATACTTTTTATTTGATCTTTATTACAAAACCATGAAGCAGCTCTGCTAGGTGGATGGGATGAAACCTCTCAATTAATATATTTGAAGGCACTTGTTTATACTGGACACTGGAAGAATCTATGGCACAACTTAGTTTAGTTTGGTCTCTAAAAATCATTTCCAGCTTTGGTAACACACAAAATCAATTATTTTTGTATTCAGACTACTCTAAATCAGGAAGGATAACCCTGAATTCATCCTAGAAAGAGTAAAATACAGGCTCAAGCTTATAGTTTTATAATTTCACAGTTGCTGAGTTATTATAAAAAGAGAAGTTACCCCTGCTGCTTCAGTTAAATGCCAAAGTGTTTAAGGAAAACAAACAGACCCTGATTCTTGACACCTTTTTTGAAATGAATACTATGATTACAACAGTAAGGCAGGAAAAATAACAGATTTTTGTAATACAAAAAGTGCAAAAAGGATGCACCATCGACTGTTGGCCCAATTAATTTATATATGCTCCTATATCCCCACCTCTCTTCCTCCTGACCTTCATGCAGATTCTGCAAGTAAACAAATTATTCTTAGCCTTCGGTTCTGTGACCGATCCCTGATGTTGTTGCGTGAAGCTCTTGTACTGGATTACAATGTTTTTGTTACAATGTTTTTGTATTCAGAACCTTGGGGCACTGGAAAATAATAAAAAAAACTAAAAGCAGCCAGGATGCTCTTATGAGTGGTATTTAGTGTTTAAAGACCGTGGTTAAAAACATATATCATCATATGAGAGCAGAACAAGAGTAGTATGAGAAATATACAAGGCCACTGAATGGCTGTGAACAGCAAGAAAACACTCCTTTTTCAGAGCCAATTTCCACCCTTGGGTAGCAATAGAAACTTTTCAGAGGTTTTGAATAAACAGAACAGGTAATCAGATATGTGATAAAATTTCTCTACTCTGCCAAAAGCAAGCAGCCTGTCCCTCAAATGAAATTCACTGACCTGTGAATGATGTGGTATCTCTGCAAATAATCCAAGGAAAGCGCCAGCTCACAAATGTACAGCTTAACAGTTCCTTCATTAAAGTGGACATTCTGCTGCAAATGGTAACGCAGGTCACCTCCAAGTAAGAGATCAACCACCATAAACATGTCTTCTTCATCTTGAAAGGAATACCTGGAAGAAAGAGTTACAGCTGAGATCTCAGGGTTGATGATGTAGTCACAGTCATGCCTTGGGGTGGTTGTCATTAGGTAGATCTGTTCATGGCAAGACCATGATTTGCTCAAAAAGCAGACACAGAAAGGCATTCTCACTGATGGGGTCCAATTCTGCAACCAGACTTCGGTTGTGGTAGGAACACATATTTAAGAGTTGTGGTTTAATTCCAGTGACAACTAAGTACCATGCAGGTGCTCACTCACTCCACCTTCCCCCAGTGGATTGGGGAGGACAATCAGAAGAAAGTTAAAACTTGTGGGATGAGATAAGTATATAATAGAAACGAAGTAAAACATAGCAATAGTACTAATAGTACTAATTATAGTAAGTAATAATAATTGTAATGAAAAGGAGAGAGAGAAATAAAACCCAAGAAAAACAAGTAATGTGCAACACCGTTGCTTGCCACCCCTTGTCCAATACCAAACCTGCCCCCCAGCAGTGATCAACCCTTCCCATTCAAATCCCCCCAGTTTATAGTGAGCATGATGCTCTGTGGTGTGGAACGTCCCTTTGGCCAGTTTGAGTCAGCTGTCCCAGCCATGCTGCCCCCTTTGTGCAGCTCCTCACTGGCAGAGCACAAGCCACTGAGAAGTCCTTGCCTTAGGACAAGCACTACTGAGCACGAGACAAAACATCCCCGTGTTAACAACGTTATTTTCATACTGAATTCAAAACACAACACTGTTCTACTGAGAAGAAAACTGATTTTATCACAGGCAAAACCAGGATATGAAGGCAAGCAGAGCTTGAACTGCTGCCATATTACTCTTATTTTAACCATATATTAACACACCTGAATGTTGATAAACCAGTATTTAAAATATCTTTCAGGCTATTTTTAAATAGCCATACACTCATTCAGTTGACAAAATAGCTTACAAAATAGTAACAATAAAATGGAAGGCCTTGAAACACACTTGGTATTCACACACATCCAACTATAGTTCAGTGACTATGGAAAGTATCCTGGCAGCATCAAGAGCTGCTGTCCCAGGGGCATTTTCCAGGTTCAGTAAATATACACCCTGTTCTATTAGCTGGGTGTTTTTTACAGCTTGCAGCATAGCTCCAAATTCAATAAGAAATAAAACTGTAATTTTACTGCCTAACAATACATTTACTTTTTTTTTCAGTCAGCAACTCATACCTTATAAAATGACAGAATCTTCATGCTTACTAACTGAATTCTTCTGGACACTTTCCCAGAACTGCCTGCTGAATACTCTGGGGACCAAATTCCAATTTGATTTAAATCCTGTATATTCAAAGGTGTAGCCAGCCAATATATAGTGTATATATAAATATACAGTGCTTGGGCAAGCAGGAATTTCCATGTGTTTCTGCTTACCTTGGCTACATTGCCAACACTGCCATTGCTCTGTTTATTTCTGGTCTCAGTGAACTGACAGAAACTCTCTGGATTTTATTTTTGAATACAACTGTCTAAGATACAGTACTTTTCCCAAATGGGGAATGGTGAATACCTTGTTTCTGATGTGAAATCACTCTTTCCTTGGATATTGTTTTAGAATTAATTCTGATATGAAATTATATTATCTTATACCAGTTGTGGATATGAACTGCTGAGAGGTAATCAACAATGACAGTGCCTTTTCCAGCACCTTTTCACCCACGAGGTGTGTAATGTATGTTGCCTACAGATGTGATTCAGTTCTTCTGAACTGTAAAATTTAGGCTAAGGAAATGAAAAAGAGTGGGCTTCCAGAAGATCTGTGCCCACCCTCTCCCCAAAGGCAGAAAAGTCTATATTAGATTATTTTAATTGACAGTTATGTACAGTTTCACTTTCATTCCCAGGCTTGCACTCTACTGAAATGAGGCACTGCTTAGGGGTTGTCACAGATGGTTCATTTTGAATTTAAATGCTTGTTATTCTTTCTGAACACAGTTCTGAGGAGTGAATGTCTCTAAGTATTCTGCTCTGCTCTCGCATTTCTGTCTGACTGCCAAATGCCATGAGGGTAAAGTCATTTTATTTGCATTAAGCTTACTTCTCAATAAGTCAAACCTCTGAAGCAAGACAGTAGATGGCACATGGTGGCTGCTCACCTCTAGAGATATAGAATTTTGTAACACAGAAACACACACACTCAAAAAACCAGAAGGCTTCAATTATAGTCAAATTCTCCCAAATACTGTGCATTACTGAGCTGGAGCAACTGCAGAAGCAAAGGTTAAATACATAGTTATGTTTAAGATATTTGTTTGAATTTTGATACTGCTGTTGTTTTAAGTGAAGAAGTTGTAGCACTGAGCTAAGTACAATAACCATCATAGAATGGCTTGGGTTAGAAGGGATATTAAAGATCATCTAGTTTCAACCCCCTTCCTGTAGGCAGGAGCACGTTCCACTGGAATAGGTTGTTCAAATCCCATCCAACCTGGTCTTGAACTTTTTCTAGGATGGGACATCCACAGTTTCTCTATGGAACCTGTTCCAGTGACTCACTACCCTCTTAGAAATGTTACTTTTTTTCCTTCAGTTACTGTTTGAGTACAGTGTAGATTTTGTTTGGTTCCTTTTTATGTTAAAAAAAAAATTCAAAATGAAATTTTCAGATTGAAAACTCTACTTAAATGGTAAGTGCACTACTGTGTCTAGTCTGGGACTAAAGAGCACTTCTGGTGTCTAAAATCATATGGTTATATGTCAACAGAAATGGTTCTGATGCAACTATAGTCTTGAGATATAAATGTCCTGAATCATTATTTCAGGCAGAGGGTGAAGGCAGGGTAAATAGTGACTGCTGTGAACTTGCTTTTAAATTCAATGACTATTCCCTTTTCCTGGGTAAATTGTGCGTTTCAAAGTGCACCCATGAATGTTCAGTCTAGACAAAAGTCTCATCAGAACTATCCTGAAACAAATGTGAAATCTGTTCATAGCCAGGTGAATGCTGACATTTGGTGGAACTGGATTTTCACTCCAAGCATGTATTTCTGCTGAAGCACTCTGGTTTCCTATGCTTGAGAATGGGGAGTGATGGTCCTTTGTTATGTCCCAGGCAAGTGCATCTGTCAATTGTTAATGACTTAAAAGAGATAAAAAAGCTCAACTGGAAAATGCTGTTACTGTGTCTCATTTCATTACATCAGAAATCAATACTCTTCGCATAGAAGAGTATGTCTACAGCCGGGTGCAGAGAGTTGCTTGTTAGTACTGCTCACACTCCATAACAAAGTAGGAGCAACCACACTAGATCAGACTGGACACCTAACCAGCTTGGGAGCCACCAGAGAACAGATATTCAGTGAGAAGCAAAGAACACTACAGAGATAAATAAAGTTTTCTTCCAGGGTTCAACCAACCTCTACCCCTTCACTGCCCTGGGACTCTCAGGGACTCTGGCATCTCTGGGAATCCAGGCTGGCATGACAACAGATGGGTTTTGTCAGACTTGTTAGTGAATGATTGGTCTCCTGCTAGTATGCCTTGCCTCTCAGGTAAACTTGTTAAGTGCAATCCCTACAGACAGAGCTACAAGGCTTCTAGAAGTGGCTGTACCTCTAGAAGATTTTGAACCCAAACAGACAAAACAAACAAACAAACAAAAAACCCACCACCAAACCAAACAAACAAAACCAACCAAAAAAGAAGGAAAAAAGAAACCACAAAAAAAGCAAAAGCAAAAACAAGAACACCACCACCAAAATTAAACTGGAAGGTATGTAGAAGTACAGCTAATGTTTGCACCAAGCAGCCTTCCTGCACAGGATACTTCTCAGATTTGGCTGGGCTATCTTGTCTAGACCATGATTTGCCAAGAAAGGTTGAACCAGATGATCCCTGAGGTCCCTTCCAACCTGGTATTCTATGATTCTGTGATGGAGCACAGGTCAGTTTTATTTTGATGGTAAAGGTAGAATGATGCACACCAAGACACAGCTGTTTAGAAGTTCCATATATCCTCTCTGATGCTTTGCTCCTTAACTCAGAGCCAGTTTGTATTTTTTGTTTGTACTGATATATATCTGTGGTAACCCTGCTGAACCTCTCAGAAGTGTTGAGTACAGTGGTGTAGTTAAGTTATAAACTGTATAGGCACAGTTTGAAAGAAGAGATACTGTGGATGGACATATTCAGTATATTATCAGGCTTTTTCACACCTGACACACATCGTTATGCTAATCTTACACCCATTGTCATGGTTAATGGTGTCTTCCCTGCACAGCTGATCCATTTAAGACAAACCCATAGATGGGGTTGCTCTATATGGATCAGACCATATTAAAGGTGCGATTAAAGGTGTTGCAAGACATTTTCTGGAGGGTAAAGGAGTTCATCCCCATGAAACTATGTGTCTATGACCCAGAGAAGAACTTGGGCATGACAAACAGCAGATCTCTGGGGTGGGGCTTATAGACACTCCACTAAGTAGATCCTGCAGCCACCAATTTCTAAGCTACTGAATGAAGAGCAAGTTTCTCCAGGTCTTGCTGAGCTGAGTATCAAACAGTGTTGCTCCTGCTCTGCATTAAGGACTCACAGGTCTTTGCGTACAGCTTTGAAAGGCTTGGTTTGCCATGGACAGAAGCAATCTAGTGCTATATCTCTCTTTCTTACACAAATCCAGTACTCTTTCTTTACATAGGAAATTAAATATTACCTTCAGCTTCTTGCTTTTTCAGTATTTCAAGAAATGAGAGCTTTTGATTTATTGGTCTACGAATTGAAGTTGTCAACAAGTGAAATACTGACCACAGGAAAAAGGAATCTTTTTATCAGGTTGGAGAGGGACTGGTGGCAAATCAGCCCAGTGGAGATTAGTTTTTGAGTAAACACTGTAATTTTACTTTTGTAAGCTTCTTATCTACTCAAAGACAAATGACATACAAAAGTGCTGATTGGTTTTTGAAGTAAACTCAGAGGTTGGGATTTTTATATTAATCAGGTAACTGAGAAATACCTACACAACATACCTACAGAAATACCTACATTGTGACTTATATTGAATATTAATTGTTTGATATAGAATACTAATAATACATTATAAATGTACTTGAAAGACAAAATTATAATGACCCTTGAGATGAAAGAGCAAATGACTTGGAACAATAGTTTTTGTTTGTTTCTTAAAAAGTGTCATGACCTAGTTATAAGAACACTTTTCTAACTACAGACTCAGACTCTGCTTTCTCTTGGCTGAAGAAAAGTTTTAATGCATTAGAATCATCTTTCTCCAAATTAAGATAAAATAATAATGCCTATAGCAATAGGGAATTGAATTTTTTATTATCTTCAGACTGGAAGATAAACTACCATTGAACAAAATCCTCCATGGAAGCACATCTAAACAAAGCACTCTTTGAATAAATAATATCTGTTTCTATATTTATATATGTATATTTGTTTAAATAATATCTAATTTTTGCATTTATATCATATTTGCATTCATTATTTGTATCTGTCTCTTCATAAAAGCAGTTACAGATAAATTGTTAAGATCATTTTCCCCCCGTTCATTACTTTTTTTTAGTTGACTGGGGTAATTTTTCATTGAAATCCTGCCAGATGAGGCAGCCGGTATTATTTCATATGTATTACCTGGGGAAAAGGACAGCATGATGGATATTTCGTATGTTACTTACAGATTAAAAACACATTACAAAAATTTTATCATTAACCCCCAAACAAGCTTCACAAACCTGAGGTAATCAGTTAAAGCAAGATATGCACAGTTCATACATTCAGATGACACCTCTGCTTTCTACTGAATATGACAAATGATTGATTGTTCCTATCCCCTAATTACCAAATCAAAGAATGATCCTTTTCCAGTTTTCACCTTGTAGCATTAAAGGGAGTTGGTAAATTTTTCAGGGACATAAAGCCCCAGCTAGTGACTGTAGATTTTCCCAGTGTAGATGTAGATGTCCCAGGACAGTGCAAAGCAGAGGGCTGTAACAGCTATAACAATTCATGTGAAATTATTCCAGTAGCTGTGGATCCAAAAGGTTGGGGAAGCCGTTTTTGGAAGGTCAGCAAAGCTGAAAATCGGGAGTTTTACTTAAGGACAAGCTTTTGAATGAAGACCTGCTTTCTGCTTGAAAACCAGCGTGAAGCCACATGCTACCGTAGCTGATTCTGCTTGGCTTTCACATAAATGAAACAAATTTTTACCAGGAAAATTGTTACTGACTTTTACGTTATGTATAGCTCTACATGACTCCTGATTTGAAGGAATCATCTTGGTACATTGTTAAACAGAGGAAATCAATGCTACAGCTTTATTTGCATAATAAAGATGACCAGTGAACGTCATACATGTACTGAGCCAAGACTGGATTCTGCCACTTGCACAAAATAAGAATGCATCTAAACTGCATCTGGATAGAGAACAATGGGAAATGCTATTAGGAGTATCTCTAGGAAATGAGAAGTGAAATGATCAAGGCAGAGCACTTGCAAGCCTAGACAAGGAACAGCAAACGCAGATGCAGATGCGGAGGGTTGAAACAGGGATGTGACTGCCCAGCTGCAGTGCTCTCTCACCCTTCCAGCACAAGCCCTGCTCTGGGAGCTTTCCCAGTTTTTCTGCTTGTCTTTGAAGGGTTTGAGGGCAGAGAAAACTCTTTTGAAATCTCTATGTGACACATAGCACAAAGAAGTCACCAAGTACCTAAGTGCCAATAACAAAATTACTAAAATTATTGTTCCAAATAATTAGGATCCCATATCTCACTGTCTTGTAATTTGTGCAAGCAGAGTTTATATACAAGGGGGTTTACATTTTTCTGGGATAGAAAATTAGCATTCTATCTTTCATTTATAAAGTAAAACACTGCAAAAGTATAGCATGCAGACTGTTTACACTTATTTATGTGAAAGAAGCAAAAAACAGCACAAAAATAAAATAGAATTGATAGGCTGTATGGAGCTTGTGACAAGTAGTATGCTTCAGGTTGCAGAAAAATGTGCACTAGTTTTGTGTGAACATGTAGAAAAAAATCAACGGCAAAAAACACCACTTCAGCCTCTATATCTAAGGAATTTTCTGCTTGGAGTTGATAAGAACATATGTTAAAAACTAACAAAATTGTCAATGTTTAAATGCTATAGATTATACCTTATTGAAATATTTGATTGCTAAAGAAAAATTAAACCTGTGTGACATTAAAATACAGCATAGTACTTCATACTTATAATTCAAAGGTATTGCCAATTACTGCAGAATCAATATATGGGAATACAAGCACCATGCATCATCATTATATAAGGTAATGCTTTATCCTACAAGTAGAAGGTGTAATTACTGATCCTGGTGCCAGTATTTCTTGATATGCTTGTCTTGCTTTGTTTTTTTTAACAATACAATTTGGATAACTATGTTATAGAATACTCCTTATCCACTGTTAAGCACATGTTAAGCAATAGGTTTAACCAAGACTTGCTATATTGAAAAAATAGGTCACTTAAAGGCTTGAATAACTTGGCATTTGCCAAAGAACTGTACACTGAACAGCTGGACAGATAAGAAAAATAACAGTCCAAAGCTCTCTTGTATGGTAGAATATAATAAAGGTGTAACACAAGATCATATATATATATGTATATATATATAGGTGACAAAAATAGCAACTTTGATCATTCATTCATCAAGTCATTACAAACTTGCCCGTGCTGAGAAGCTGTGCTGGAAACTGTTATTTTCAGCTGTCTCACTGTGACCGGGAATAGCAAATACTTACCTTTGAATTACATATTTCATAAAATGGAGTGTCCAAGACAATCAAATTAATGTTGAGTTTGTGTGTTCTGCCAGCCAAGGACAAAGCTCAAGAGACAAACCCTCAGCATTCAGGAACTTTGTAAATACCGGTATGCAAGTATTATGAAGGTATATTGGAGATGTTCCTTCATAATGTCTGTTTTGCTTACGTTTCAATAGATTTCTTTGTTCTTTTGAAAAATAGATAAACAGTAGCTGTTGGAATTTGAAATTTCTGCTAGCAAAATATTTAATAGAAGTCTATTGTTGGAAAGAAATGGAAATATGTTTATTTCCAAACTCAGAAAGACGAGTCATATTTCCAAATGCTGTTAAGAACAAATCACCTCCTTTAATCTTCTTATATTTCCTAAAAATATATAAAAATATCTTTCAAGATTCTGTAAGAAAACTTTTGAGAACAGAGAAGTTCTTCTGTAAACAATTGTTTTTGCTTTTTTTTTGAAATACCTTTTAAATTCTATTTAGCTCTGACGTGGCCAAAGAGGACAGCTAAGAAAAATGCCTAAATAAAAAGTAGACTGAAATTAAGTTGAAAGATGACTAGAATTTCTGTCTCAACAAAGATAGTAAGAAACATGTCACATACTTATTAGCATAGTATATATTCATATAACCAGTATCATTAGTCCCCATTCAACCAAGGGGTGAATGGGGACTAATGATATTGGTTATATGAATATATACTATGCTAGTAAGTATAGTATTAGAGATATTTTAGTATTTATCCTTACATGGAGGAAAAGTCTTTTACACCCTCCAGGAGGTTGGGAAGACCACAAACCCTCTCTGATCTGAGAAGGAACTGTTCATCAGCTAGACATGAGCCAGCAGTATGCACTCCTGGATTGCATCAAAGGAGGAGGTGCCAGAAGGTCGAGGGAGGCAATTCTGCCCCTCTACTCTGCTCTGGTGAGACCTCACCTGGAGTGCTGCATCCAGCTCAGGGCTTCTCAGCACAGGAAGGACATCAACCTGTTGGAGTGAGGAGCAGGGCTATCAAATTGATTAGAGGGATGGAGCACCTCTCCTGTGAGGAAAGGGTAAGAGGGTTGGGATTGTTCAGCCTGGAAGAGAGAAAGTTTTGGGGTTGCCTAACTACAGCCTTCCAGTACGTGAAGGGAGCCTAGGAAAAAAGATGGAGAGAGACTATTTACAAGAGTATGTAGTGACAAGACAAAGGAAAAAGGCTTTAAACCGACAGAGAGTAGGTTTACATTAGATATAAGGAAGAAATTCTTTACTGCAAGGGAGTAAACCTCCAAACCTGGAGGAGGTTGCCCCTAGAAGCTGTGGATGTCTCATTCCTGGCCCATTCAAGGACAGGTTTGAGGGGCTCTGGGAAACCTGGTCTAGTGAAAGGCACGTCTGCCCATGGCAGGGGTGTTGGAACAAGATAATCTTTGAGGTTCCTTCCAACCCAGGCCATATTATGATTCTGTGATCATTCCCATATGCACTGTCACAGCATTTGGCTCAGATCATGAGATACACAATCATGTCCAAGGCAGGCAGTGAAGAACCGTAATTAACTAAACATGTAAAAGCAAAATGCAACATAAAATACTATTGTTCGTTGTTTTACTATGCATTTTGCTTTCAGCTAATGAAAAAACCCTCATTACTATATTTTTGTATGCAAAAAATAGTTTATTGATCAATGCTGTTTTAAACTGTTTAAGTTCTTTGTGAATCCTGATCATTTGACATGGTTTGCCTTAGAGCAACTTTACTTTTTCACCTGACTCTAATCAACCAATGCTTTGCTCTACCTAAAAGAAGTTTCTTTATTTCTGCCTCTGATTTTGCACATTCTAGGGGTCATTTGGGATGTGGGTTATGGTAATAACTGTAGACAATGAAAGACAACAGGTTTAAATTAGATGCTAGGAAGGAATTCTTTACTCAGTGGCAGTGGAACAGGTTGTCCAGAGAAGCTGTGGATGCCCCATTCCTGGAAGGGTGCAAGTCCGGGTTGGATGGGGCTTTCAGCTGTCTGGTCTGGTGGAAGGTGTCCTTGCCCATTGGAACTAGATGATCATTAAGGCCCCTTCCAGCCCTAACCATTCCATGAGGCTATGGTATTTTCCTTGTCCTTTATGATGGTGTCTTCTGTGATATGGTAGAGAAACCATGTGATTAAATGTAGGTGGTCATCTACTAAATAAGAAAGAGTTCTTACTGTACTCTATTCCTCTAGACTGGGGTTAAAGAGCTTAGGTCCAGGGTTTGCATATGGTACATGGTCATATGAGATCTTTTACGTTGTGATTAAGTAGTGTTCACTGAACATTAAGGTAGACACATAGAATAATTTTGGATGGAAGTGCTCTCCAGAGCTCGACAAGTCCAACCTTCTGATCAAAGCAGGTCTAATTTCAAACTAGGTCAGGTTGCCCAGATTTTCAGGTTGCCCAGAAAATCTTCAAGGGTGGGAATCGCACATGAGAATCTTCAAAAATATTGTTCCAGCCACTCATTTAGTTTTGCAGAGACTTTTTGCTCATATCCAGTTGGTATTTCTCTTGCTGCACTATGTCACTTATGTCAAACATCCTTTCAGTGTACATGAGTCTTTTTTCATCTACTGATGTTGCCATCTTTATGTCATCACTACCATACCCTTGGGTAGTGGAAGACTGTAATTAGTTGCCTTCCTTTGCTTAGCAGTGTCAAGTCCCAACTCTGCTCTCTAATCCAGGAGTAATGACACTTCTTCAAATCTTGTAGACAAGGGCTGGCTTCCAAGGAAGACCACTGTGGGAGGTAACTTTTGAGACAGTAAGTGACATTAGTTGAAACCTTCACGAACATTTGTATAAGACCTAGAAAATTTCAGACCAAGGTTGAATTTGTGGCACACTGTGAACAATCAAAAGTGGAAAAAAAAGCCACACAGACACACTGCTAGCAATTACTATTACTCTGGCAACATTTTTATTCCCACGAATTAAGAGCTCTGTTTTTCCAAGTGGTCTGTCTCCCAAAGTGCTTTCTCATAATTTGTTTTTCAGGAGAAAATTAATTACTTTTCTGGCTCATTTGCTCATATACTTGTAGACTTAATGGCACAGTCTCATGATAAAGTCTGTGTTTTCTCAAATATTATTAGACCTCTGATAAAGTAAGACTTGCAAATGAATGCAAAATAGGCTCATTTCTCAGTCTATTTGTTTAGGATTTTTAGCAGACTTGGATGCAATATCATTAAAGCTCATTTTAATTGTTCTGCTATCACAAAAAGCATGGCAGCTTTCACCACCTTCACTCAGTTTTACTCTCTGAGAGCAAAGTAAGCTTCATTCTTCATCTGGTTTTTTTCCAAGTGTTTTATCTTTCATATATCTTCTGTTAAGTGGACTACATAAAAATCTCCACTAGCTCCTGTTCTATTTATAGCCTCCTTTAAAATAGGTACATCACAATTACACACGAGAGCTCTATTCTGGTTGAGTGAATTAGAGCATACATAGAGGGCACTTGGGTTTTTTTGCTACTCTCATCTGAATGCAGCCTCCAAAATCCATTCAGCTGTGTTGGAGATGTGCTGTGACTTGGCGAATGTTCGCCAAGTCCTTCATTATCACTTTGTGTTATTATCACTGCCAATTTATAGCACTTCATATGCACATGGCACTACAGCAGTAGCAATTATGTGTATAGTGCCAACTAGTCTCTCTTGTCCCCTGCTTGTCTCAAACACTTCCAATTAAAGCAAGCAACAGACAGCTTATATGATGAACTCAGGGAAACTACTCAAACAAGTGCCCCACTACCAATACAGGAAACAGTTCGCCTAGAAAAGTAGTAGAAAATTGTAGGCAAGGAAAAAGCTCATTAGGAATAATTGACTGAAAACACTGATCCCATTGGAGATGCAGGTTCAAAGCTCCATCTGGAACTTGTAAAACTTGATATATTTGTAAATTATAGAATCACAGAATCATTTAGATTGGGAAAGACCTCTCAGACCATCAAGCCCAACAGTTAACTCAGCACTGCAAAGTCCACCACCAAACCATGTCCTTAAGAGTCACATCTACATGTCTTTTAAATACATCCAGAGATGGTCCCTCAACAACTTCCCTGGTCAGTTTGTTCCAATGCTTGATATGCTCCATTCTGATCAGTAGAAAATCAAGCAAAGGAAGTAGGAAGCCAACATGGATGAGCAAGGAGATCCTAACTGAACTCAAACAGAAAAAGTAAGTGTAAAAGGGGTGAAAGTGGGGGTAGATGACCCAGGAGGAACACAGAGTTGCTATCTGATCTTGCAGAGAGGGTTTAGGAAAGCCATGGCTGACCTGCAGTTAAGTCTGGCAAGATATGTCAAGAACAAGTTAAAACTCAGAGCAAGAAAGACTCTAGGTGGAGAATGACCGGGTTAGGGAGCACTGAAATGAGCTGGACATAGGTAAATACTTGCATCCTGATGGATTGTGCCCATGAATGCTGAGGGAGCTGCCTAATTTCTGCCAAATATCTTTGGAAGGTCACAGCAGTTGGAGGGGTGCTGGAAGACTAGAGAAAAGCAAATGTCACTTCTATTCTAAAGAAGGGCAAGAAGGAAGATCTGGGGAATTATAGACTGGTCAGACTCACCTCAATCCCTAAGAAGGTGAAGAAGTAACTAATCCTGGAAACAGTTTTCAAATACATGAAGCACAAGAATGCAACTGGGAGTAGTCATAATTGATTTACAAAGGGGAATCTCTTGAAGTTCAACAAGATGAAAAATGTACACGAGGAGGAACATTTCCATGCACCAGTACCTGCTGGGGCTAACTGACAGGAGAACAGCTTTGCAGAAATGGATCTAGAGTGCCTGAGGAGCTCCAAGTTGGCCAAAAGTCAGCAATGTGCCCTTGTAGCAAAGCAGGCCAACAGCATCCTATGTTCCATTATAAAAAGTTCTGCCAGCAGGTCACCAGTGAGGTGATCCTTCGTTTGTTCTCAGCATGGTGAAGCCATGTCTGAAGTACTGCATCTGGATATCAGCTTCCAAGTGCAAGAGAGTCCTGTGCAGGGTCACAAGGTGAATAAAGAAGTGGTGCATTTTTCATATGCATAGAGGTTGGGAGAGGTGGGACTGTTCACCCTGGAGAAGAAAAGGTTTAGGGGCAATCTCATCAAGGTGTATAAATACCTGAGGGTCAGAAATGAAGAAGAGGGAGAGAGATTCTTCTTGATGGTGCCCAGTGGCAGGACAAGAGGTAATGAAACACATGAATCCCATCCGAACACAAGAAAATACTTCACTGTGACAGTTGTCAAACCTTGCAACAGGTTGCCCAGAGATGCTGCAGAGTCTTCATTTCGGGAGACATTAAAATCTCAATGGGGCAACCTGCCTTAGGTGACTCTGCTTGAGCAGAGTGTGGATTAGGTAAACTCAAGATGCCACCTCCAATCTAAATAATTCTATGATTCTGAAGTCTTTTCATTACAGCATCCAACTGGCTCTCTAAACTGGGGCTACATACAATGGAAGGAGTGTTGAAGAACAGAATTTGAGCAGATGTTTTTCTCAGGGAGAATTCCCTCTGTTTCTCTGTCCTCTCACAACCTCATTATTTGAGGTTCACAATTCTTCATTTAGTGGAAGATTTTCAAAAAAATATAGTGTCCAAAATCTATAGCAATAAAGACTAATTACTAAACAAGGATTTCAGACAGACCAAGTAACCCAAAGTTTTATAGTAGGTTGTGCTGAGACAACAGCAGCTGCTGGAAAAAGTGTTGCAGGTCTGGATTCATACTTTGTTGAAATTCAGCAGCCCAACTTGTGAAAGATGACAACAAATGACTTCCAAACTCTCTGTCTTTAACTTCAAACAGTGTTCTGTTTTAGAGGCAATTTCATAAGAGTCTCTTTTTCAGGTTTATGAAGCAAAGAAACATCAAAGTTGTAGCACTCACCATTAAGCTTCAATCATAACAAAATTTAACCTTCAGCACATGAAAAGCCTCACTGAATGAACAACAAATGAACACACATTGAAGTTAAGAATAGATATAAATCTTCACTGTGTACAACCTTAGACACCGCAGTGATTATGTACGTGTATCTGTGTGTGTGAGGCACCCTGTGTGAGTTGAGAGGCTTAAAACAGTGTCTTTCTATTTCATTTATTGAGGAATGAACAAGATTTCCCACTGAGCTACACAAATCCCTTCATATTTCCTTGTATATAACCTGAAAAAGGCAGGTCAATCTTTCCTTGCACACATACACCTTCTGTAGCCAGTTGTCTCTCTGGAGTTGGACAGATTTACAGTCATACCCTTCTGTCTTCCTGACTTCACTGTAAACTAAAATTTCTCTCTGCTGCAAGAAATGGCTCATCGTATTTTGGTTTTGTTAGAAACACACAAACACTTTTCACCCAGTTTCCCACAGAAACTCCAATCTAACCCTGGTGAACAAAACCAGACACTCAAAAGGTTTCACGCAAGAAGCCTCTCCTATTTTCTGTCAATAAACTAGTTAATTTAAAACTGCAGTGCTGAAGCAAAATGCTTTCCATCACATGTAGATGCCTACTAACATTTTCAGACATTCCTCCTAGTATGATGTACCTCTTAACGTTTCTTAATTGCGGACACTTCTAAAATATTAAAATAAACAAGAGAAACTGAAACACTGCTCACACTGTCAAAACTTTACTAGATGTACCCTCTTAATTGGCATGCAAGTTATTTTGCAAACTTTCCAGACATGGAAGATGAAGCAAAAATCTGAATAGTAATGTGATGGATGTAGTGAAGAGTAAATTAACCTTATTGTCTCTGTCATTTTAAATGAGGACAGACAGCTGTTTTCAGTTTCAACTTAAAGATAATTTTTTCCCCACAAAAATTTCCTTATCAAAATCGACTCCCATGCAAAACCAATTTTTCTGGAAGGAACTTATGATAATAGTGTAATTTAAGCAATTCCCCAAGGAGCATGAGTATACATAAAATAACCTTTCTTTTTACTGTTGTTTCTCATCCATACACCAAATCTAAGAGAAACCTTGAAAATCCAACAGAGCAAGAACTCAACAACTTACTAGAATTAAGCTTCTTAGATCTAGTTTTGCCCAGACTACCTTCAGGCATGTTATTAATGTGCTTTGGGTAAGAAAAGTAGTTTCTCTATGATCACAGTGTAATAAGCAGATGGTCCTGCTCATAGGTGTGCTAACTGCTCTCTAGAGATTCCCTTTTTCCTGCTGATTACAGGGACAGCCCAAGGAGATGAGGCTGATGTCTGAAGAGAAGTGAGCTGTGAAGAATTCAGTCCCCTAGAGCCTGTCTTTTCTGTTTTGGGAAGACCCATTAGCATGCACATTTTGACTGCTACAGAAGGGTTGATAAATATGACTGTCAGTGAACATTTTTTGTTTAATCAGCAAAGGCAAATAGCATTTCTGACTTATGCTGGTCTTACAAGTGCTGAGCTCCTTCCTTAAATGTGATGCATCTGGTCACTTAATTGATTTTACATTTAGCTCCAGGAAGACAGACCTTCATCTATCCACATTAAAAAGAGAAGAAAGGTATTGAGTTACAAATGCAACAGGTTATGATGTACAATCCAGGAAAATAATTAAAACTTCCCTAATTTTCTATCTGTGTTGCTCAACCCCATCTGAGGAAGCTTTTTTTTAATGTTCAATTTCACGTAAATGACAGCATCCTCTTATCAAGAACAAGATTTACTGCAAGGAGACATGGAAAGAGTGAGCAGCCCTACAGTTTAGGGATCCTGAAGTCAGAAGGGGATTCTCTAAGGCAGTGACAGAAATAAGTAAATTAAATAACTACAGGCAATTTTCCTGTACTTTTTCTTTTTTAATCTTTTTTATATTGCTGTCTCCACATTAATACCAGCATATCAGTGAAACATAAGGAAGAAAAGCTGCTCAAAAATCTACTCTGTTTAACTCATTTTACTCCCACATAATGATAACCGATTGAGTTGCTACATGTACTGTAGTGATCAGTCATGCAGCTGGTCACAGAGTAACCTGCATTGGCTCACATCAGTGTAAGGATTCAGACCGGGACATATCTATGGTTATTTCTCAGTTGGCAGCCTTTTACCCTAAATTAATTTGAATACAAGCAACCAGATAACCAAAACTCATGATTCTTAGTGTTTTGTTTCATGGAAGTTCTTGTGCCAAGCTCGTTGCCATAACAGTCAATGAGGCTTCCATTTGTATTTGCAGCATGTGCCACGTGTATGTCCTCTACTTTTCTTAGCTTGTGAAGTGAAACATCTTCTCTTGGTAGATATTGTGGGTCTTTTTGTTTTCTGAAATGCACAGCTCTGTGAGTGGTATGTTAGGAAAATTCTTTCATGTTCTTAGCAGATACAAATGTTGTTAGATACAGTCCTCAGAGCCTGAGTAAGACTATATCTCTAAAGAAAAAAAAAAAGAAAAAAAAAAAACCTTTTACTGCTTTACTTTATCCATGAATTAGCCAAATCTGAGTAAACCAGTGCACTATATGGGAGTTCAAGTCACCCTGGGAAACAGCAGTCAATGCTAGCCTAGGTCTTCCTTTCACTGTTCTCCAGGCAGAGTACTTGGCACAAATACACCTGTCAGAGAGGACATGTTTCTTGCCCAAGAATGGGATTTTATGATCTCATTGTGTGAAAAAAAAAAATCCCCAAACCCTAATTCTGCCTGTTTTCTCTTTGTTTAAATTTTCTGGGAACAACTGTCAATGATTCACTCTTCTTTATTCATTGTAACTGCTCCCAATGAACAATAATTTTGTCATGGTAGGATTTTATTTCAGAAAATGAATAATCAGATCTTATTGCCACTCTTAGATTCAGCATCTTGTTTTTTCAATTCCAATTATAGTCACAATAACTTTTAAGATTTATTATAAAACTGAGATAACTCTTGCCTTTCTAATTTACAGTTGAGTTTACTAAGTTGATTCAGAGAGTCACATAGAAGGATCATCAGTTGTCAACTACTATCATTTTATCTCACCCCAGACATTTAAATTATTCTGCAAAATTTTCTCTGAAGCCTTCAATGTTTCCTCTTCTCTTTTTTAAAATTTAACATGGCATAGTCATATTATTTGTGGTAACAGCGCTTAGCTTAATAGAGGTGCAGAGAGGAGGGGCATGTCAAACTGTCAGGAAAAAAGGAGAAGCCTCAATGACAGCAAAGATGATCACCTTCAAAAGCAACACTGCACCAAGGAGGGATCATGAACTAAATTTAGGGCTGCACCCAGACCCTTTGTCATCAGGCATCTTTTCTCCAGATGCAAACAGAAGCAGATATGAAGGAATAATACTGAAAGCAACATGCATGCACTATTTCCCAGCTTCCCCATGTAGGACTTCTTGGATCAATATTTATATATTAGGAATGCAACACAATGCATCAGAAATTAATTGAATAGCTATACATGGACTTACTGGTGTTTATCAGGAAGACTTTCCTGTCTGTATGTCCTGCACTACTGCAGGCCACCTGCCAGAGACAGGCTGTGTTATTGGTCAAGATGAGACAAGGAATGAGTTGGATGCAACTGTTGGGGATGCTCAAATCTGCAGCTGAAGAGTTACTGTCCTTTCTCTGTATTGATGAGCAAATGGCTGGGCAGTTGCTTTTTCCAGTGGCTCAGTAGGACGATTGGAATGTTGTTTCCTTTCCTGACCTGTCCTGACCTGTCCTGCCTCAGTATGAGTTTGTCTTGTCTTGTCTTACCCTGAATCATTTTTAGCCTTTTTCTTTATAAAGAAGATAGAAGGAAATTTAAGCAACTGTCCTTCAAAATTTGGTTCACTGATGTTTAAAACATCCATGGAAATTTGTATACCTTCTTTTATTTTTTTTGTTTGTTTGGTTGGTTGCTTGGTTTTGTTTTTGTTTTTAACCCTGTGCCCAAACAACAAAAAAGCTGGGAGAAATGCTACCCTAGCCAGAATACAAGAGTTTTGTGATTTAAAACTTATTATTAAGTCAGGATACAAGGTGAGAGGTGGAAAGGGGTTTTGGGCATAAGGTAACCCAAGCCTTAGCTTTGGGTGTTTCCTGAGGAAAACTTGCAGCAGGACCTTCCAAGCTTCTGTGCTGCTATGGTTCTTGTTCCCATGAGGTGCAGGAGAGGCACCAACTGGGTGACGTGACAGCTTCAGAGTGGGGCAGACCAAACCCCAGAGTGGGTGTAGATCTTTTGGCTCAAGCAATCCAGAAGCCTGCACATGGGGAAAGGAGGCAGAAAGCCAACAGGAGAGCTCGTTCTTCTTCATGTTCTTCTTCTTATTTTTCCAGTAGCAAACGAGTCACAAGTCCGGCTGTCTAACAATCCTCTAGGCAAGACAAGAGGGCAGGATTCCAACAAAATTTTTTCTTAATTGACATATGTCTTCAGAACATTTGATGCACTTTAATTGAGGTTCTTCTCATTTTTCTGTAAAAGTTTCAAACAGCTTCAATAACAGCAAATTCATGTGACTGCACGCTAAGAGAAAATCATTATAAGCTGTCCCCCCAAGTTGTATTTGTCTTAATTTGAAGTAATAATTGCAGTGGATCTGACTCTTCATGGCTGGCAGCTGTAGCTGAATTGGATGTGACAATGGAAACAATATATTCCTTTAATAACCTAGAATGAGACTGAAAAACATTTGGGGTGGGGCCTGGAAAGAAACACAGTTTTGTTGTACACATTAACCAAGCTTCTAGCAGAGGCTGATGGCAATTTATACACTATAGCAAATGAGAGTGGAAAAATATTCTTAGCATACAAATGTGTAGACTGAAGTTGCAAATATATATTCTGACAGAAGGAGGCAGATACTGCAGAAATCATCCTTTGTGAATGCATGTGTTATCTACAGTCTTGAGTACATATTCACTAATACAGTAGAAACAGTCAAGAAAGCTGAAATTCTGAGAATGAAGATGGGCAACAGCCTACAAACAAAACTGGAAGAACAAAATCTTAATTTCTTTCTTGGTCTCACATTCGTCTGTAATTCTTAGGCCACATCTTTCAACAGGAAGAAAACCCCCAGGAAATTATTTATACCTGAAAGTTCATCCTATCTATAAGTTTATCAAACTTTGTGCAAGTATGGAATCACCTATATACACCCCTGAGCTCTAGACCAGTAGTGATCTGTCTGTCATCTCTCCTCTCTTTTGTAATGATGACAACATTCAGCATCCTCACAGAGTTGTAGTAAGGAGAAAATGATGAGTGCAAAACATCCTCCACATCCTATTGAGGATGTCAGCCTGTGGTTCTGGTTTCTGGTTCTGCCTCAGGAAAGCAAATTAGAATGCAAGATGTAGGTGTGGCTGCTCTGGAAAACAGAAATGAAAAGGAAGAAAGGAAGAGGTGGTTTGTAACCATGGGCATGGCAAACACGGGCCTTCTGTCTCTGCTCCGCTTTTTATGAAGAGCATCCCATTACAATGTGAGCACAGCTCTTCTCCTGCACCTGGCCAGATCCCCAGGTTAGAGACTTTTGTGCCTGGCTTCCCAGTGGAGGAGCAATCAGCACTGGTTAGAGATGGAACAGTCTGTTTCAAATGAATACTTATGAGGAAATCAATATGAAATTTCCTTGCCTTTACTCATCAGCTTATTACATAGAAGGGGGAGAACAAATGCCACATGGACCACTGCCATTAAAAAAAGACCTGGTTATCCCTGTTTCCCTGTTTCACTTCTGAGAAAGGACTCCAGTTGCCATTATAGAGGAGAGCAGTCTCCTTTCCCTGTTGGCCTTAACAAGGGTCCCAAGATTCCCACCCCAGGGCTCTGCTTATAGAGATTTATATTGTGCTACTCAGCACTAAAGCATCTCCCTTCCATTTTGGCTCTGCACCAAATCACATCCAGCCAAATTGTTTTCCTGTGAACCATCTCTAACTTAATCACTGAGCAGTGACCTGACTGTTTGCATTAGTTCATGTAGAAAGGCAGATCCAAACCAGCACCTTTCAGCAAGTTTTCTCACCTGCTGGGAGGCAAATCTTTCAAAAGAAAGCCCACTACTTTTTGTGTATAACTGAGTGGCACTTTCTTACTTAAGAAATGAGGATATTCTGTTTAATCAGAATAGCTCAAAAGTAATCTCATCTGTAACATGACATTTATAGTGAGGTGCATGTGATGACAGTCTGGGCTCAGAAAGATAAGAGCAGAGCATGAGATACAAATTCACCTCAAATAAGCCATCAAGGGAATAATATTAAGAATAGAAAGGGGCTAATATAATTATTTGCCCAAATACTAGACTGCAGTTCACCTTATCTCACAGTCTAAAGTCTTCTGTCACGATGTGGAAGAAAAATCATTATTAATAAAAATATGCATCATATTCACACCCCTTGTACAAAACTCCACAGAATTCAATAAAAACAATCAAAGCAATTACTATAGAAGGAAAAAATGTTCATTTAAAATATCTGTTTAGATACCTATAAGGAAGGATAAACTAATTTTTGTTTCTTTGCCACTATTACAACTAACTTACTTTGTTATTGGCACTGCTGATGCAGAGAACTGGTGACAGTTCTCAAAATGATGATCTAGTCAGAATGGGAAAGGGAGCAGTAGAACATTAGCATTTAGTGAAATGTTAGTAGGGTGAAAACTGCACAATCAGCTGATGGCAATATAAGACTGCCAAGGTACCAGCAGTATTGAAGTTTTGTCTCCAAGACAATGCCATAAATTGTGTATGAAATTAATATTTAAAAGGCAGGAAGGAAGCCCTCTGAAACACCAGGGTTTCATCAGGGAGTACACAAAAAGGCCAGTGGACACCTCTAACTAAATATTTCCAGATCACCAGTTTGACAGCTGGGAAAGTTATGTATTCATACTTTCTCCAAGTCCCCAGCCATTTTCCACACCAGTGGTATAACTAAATTCTCTGTAGCAAATTCTTTGCATTGATGGTCTGCTTATACATTTGTCAGATCTGCTGACATGTACATTTGAGTTTTTCAAGTATTCTGAGATGTGCACTTCCCAGCTAGAGCAAGTCTTATTTTTCTATTTGTCCTTAGACTTAAGGTTTGGGAGGCAATAAAATAGTGCTTTAGATAGTTAATTTCATCTCTATCAAGTAGATTAGCCATTGTGTTTGGCATTTAATTGTACTGTGTAAGAAGAAAATTACCAAAATGCTTTTAAACCAGTGATAAATACGCAATTCTGTTTTTTATTAGTTTTCTGATATATAATTATACAGTACTGGGTATTTATTTGTTTGATTCCCAACAGAAATTTATGTGTATTTGACCAGTAATTCACAAGAAACTATTGATTGGTTTTGTTTCATTCTCAGCTCCTGCATTTTGAGATAGTGGGCCAAACGCTGAATTTTGTCATTTTGGGCAATTCCAAATGATAAAACTTTCTAGGGCATGCCATTTCTCCCCTTTTTCACAGTCATGTCAATTGTTATTCTACAAGTGCCAAAATGATGCATAGTACAAAGCAGAAGACAGAGACATTGCTAACTGAATGTTTATTTCCTGAAGCCAGACTGCTGAGAAATACCATTTTCAAAATGCCACTTTAAGTTCATAATAAACTGCTTTTACTAAATCAGCACACTGGGCAGTTTTATGTTAATTATGAACTTTAAAAGACAAGAATTCAAGCAACTTCAAACCAATCTCATTTTCCAACCAACTCCTGCTTCAATTGAGAACACCCCATTTCAGGGACAGTGCCAACTCGGAGAATCAATCCCTTTGTTAAAAGAAAAGTGAAGTGCTCACAATTCATTAGCACTAATCTTGGTTATTAAATCATCATAACTGCCACCTCTCCCAGAACAGACCCATTCCCTGTTAAGGGAGTTCTGATCCCTTACCAGCTCTTCTCCATATTTATCTGCACTGTTCCAGAAACTAATCTTTCATCTCAAGAAATATCCTTTTTAGTCGCTCTTGAAGTTCAGCTCTTGAAGTTCAGCTTACCAACAGTGCCTTAGGATGAGGCACATGGGCAACCTGCTCCATCTCATGCTTTTTCCTGTCCACATCTCACTCTACCCACAGAGGCAAACTGACAGTGTATGAGCAGTTTATTCATACAATATTATTGGGCTGCTGTTTTTTCCAGGACTGGACTTCCTGCTGTCAGAGGAAAATCTTCCTGTGTAAATCCACTGCTTTCTTTGTTGCTCTATTTTTATGTACATGGGGTTACTTCCTGTACCTCAAGAGGAACAAGATACAGCACAAATACACTGAGCTCTTAAAATACATGAAGTAAATCTCCTTCAGTCATCTTTATACATAAATGGGAAAAATCTTCAAAGCCATTAAAGAGAAGGAATATTACATCGTGCTAAAGTGACATGAAAAGTGCACTACTGATAAGTGACTTCCAATGGCTTTCACAGCATCCCTATGAATTATGTGGGTAACACCTGTGTCTCCATTCTACTAATACATTTGAAATAAGAAGATAACCTGAAGTTGCTGAGAACTGTGTGTGTCAGTAGTGAAACCCAATATTCAAAGGACTTCTCAATACCTATCAGAGGGAACATTCTGCCATAACACCTCAGGTCAGGTCTAACATCAAATGCAATGCAATGCAGTTCAGTGTCTTGGTGTGTATCATTTGATTATTTAAAATACTCAGTGAAAGTAATTACCTTTCTCTCTAATGGATGGTTTTAATTAGAAAACAGCTCATTAGTATATCATAGGTGCCATTCTTCCTTAAAAAATCTGGTAGAAAATTAATTTAATGATGATTATTTTAATTTAATGGGTGATTCAAAAGAAGAGGAGGGAAAATTCATTATCAAACTATCAGATTTTAGTGTTTATTTCAGAAAGACTATCTGAATCTATGCTGTAATGCCATGGCTTTTTAATGTGCATATAGTGGTAAACTTCTAAAAGACCTATGAGGTGTAAGAGCCAGGACATTTGGAATTCACTGATGAAAGAAATGATATGGCCAACAACTGAGTTTGAAAATCTAATGGAGATTTGTTAGATTTAATAATGAAAATAACGTGCTGCTCTTTTAGCTTAATTACCAGCTCTTTTAATCAGTAGAATCAATAAATACCAGCTACTGCTCATAGGAATGTGAGTCCTGTTCTGACAGAATGGTTTCTGGGCTATTGCATCTGCAAATATAATCTCTGCTGATGTTCATTTTGAATCATGTGTGGTTAACTATGATTGGCACCTACCTTTAGTTAGATAAACACTTTGTGCTATTTCTTGTCACTCAACTCGTGTAAGTGATTTTATAGTACAGTGAGTGTTGCCAAGAGAGGGGTTTACTCTGGAAAATTGTCCAAAGCCAGTACAAGAAAGCAATTAAGAGGAGTATTTGGCATGATGAAGGCATATACATCATGTTACACATAATTTACAGAGAGTATCTGAAAGTCCTGCACAACATAAAAATTTTTAAAAATGTAGAAATTATGGGTGAGGTGTCTGTCAAAGATACAAACCATCAGTCCATCTGTAGACCATTAACTAAAGGAACAAATATTTCAAGTGATATAAACCACTCATTTATACAGAAATGCCTAATATCTCCAGGCCACCAAAAGCAAAAGTAGGTATTTTGATTGTGAGCAGCTAATGAGCTGAGTTTTTCTGCAGTAGAAAATAGTTGTGAGATCCCATTTTCACATTTGGGAAGGAATAATTGATGGTGATACATTGATTCTTTTATCTTTCTTTCTTTCTTTTTTTTTTTTTTTTTAACAGAACTAAATTGTTTGAAACTGATCATGGAATTCAACTATTGGAATAAAATAAAGTAAGAAAAAATTCCGAAGTTCATTTTATTCACTGGTTTTTTCTCTGTTAAGCCCACAGTTGATAGAGCAGGATTTGGGCATCAGGGAGTACTGACAATATTAATAAACCAGAGGCACTCACATGCTTCTGAGCCATTATATCTGAATAAAAATATGGTGATTTTAAAACCAAACCTTTTCAGGCTTTTCTTTTTCTTCCTGTTTTTGAAACTTTAAGTTAATATATTTGAGCTCTTTGCAGTAACACAGTAGTTGCACATTAAGTGATGTGCTTCAGATAACAGTTTTCCACAGTTCCTCAATTCCAGGAGCTTATAAATAAATAAAAACAACACATGGAAAAAATAAACATCTTTCAGATATTCTCAAATACTTCAATTGTTGTTATTTCACAGTATTTCCTTTCCTCTCCTATAAACACTAATCATTCAGAATTGCTTCTGAATGATGCATGTCATTCAACTATTTGTTCCCTGTGGTGAAAACATATTTTGTCAAAAACACAGTTTAGCCAATAAATGTCTCTGGGCTCTATTGTTTTACTTAAAGAGCATCGGAAATGTTCCCAAACTATATTGGATTGAAGTGGTTGATGATTTTATAGTTACAGTTCTTGCAGTCAAGATGTCTAATTTGCCAGCCACAGATTCCTGAAACACGGCTTCCACTTGACATGGAAAATGTATGATGAAGTACTGCATATTCTGACTTTGATCCGAACAACTAAGCCCTTAATTTGGAGGACATACACACATGAATCAAAGAAAAGATATACCCCAGAGTTTCATACTTAATTTCAGAGTAGCAGTTACAGTCGTGCTATTATTTCTGAACTTTCTACTTGACTATTCACTTAATGGAATATGAATTATAGCAGGAGAAGAATGTGATTCAAGCTCGACTCTGGATTTTGAATTACAAATGGCTGCATTATCTTTGCACAAAAAGAAGGGCAAAGTAGTAGCTAATAATCTGCAACAGAATCAAAGTACACAAGAAAAGAGAAGTCAATTTACATGCTTTTCAATTTTTATAGAAGACTGGAAAACAAAACCTAGCAAGCAAGATTACTTTAATTTATATGTTAGAAGAGTACTTTGATGAGAAAAACAACACATGAAAATACATAAGGAGAGAGCAGTGAGGGAGAAAAACCTCTCAGTGGGGAATTCTTCAATTATTTTTCAAAACTACACAGATAATGCTGCACAAAACAAGGCAACTCTACTAACAATTGTAAGATGTGTCCAAACAAAGAACAAGCACAAGGAGAGTGGTTTTGGGACAACACTACCACAAGCTTGTTGAACCAGTCATTTTGTATGTGTTTAAATGAACTTCAAATATCTCAGTTTATAAATCAGATAACAGCTTGAGACGCCTCTGGTAGACACTGAGCACATTTGAGCTGATCTTCAGCAAACCACACTTACCTCCCACATCTCAAGCAGTGAGGCCTGGGATGACAGACACTGCAAGTATGCACAATATTTCCTCAAGTCAGAAAAATTGCTTCTGTTTTCATACTTTACTACTTTCAGACATGCTCAATATACCAAAACTCTAAAAGAGTCTCTTGAAGAAGACTGATGGAAATTCCTGTTTTGAAAAAACTGCCCTCAGAGTAGACTGCTCAGTGCTTCAAAGAGGAAGATGACACTGATGAGACTTCAGGGGTTTACTCAAAGCCTGCACTGAACTTTCAGGTGTCTCAAGCAAGTCCAGGATAACCTGGTCAAAGTGGAGAATTTTAAACAGGATTCTTTTTTCCTGAAAACGGAAGTGAAGGAGAAAAGGTCTCTGGGAAAATAAACAAACAAAAACCATACAAAAAATTCCCAACACAGACACTAAAATAAACCCCACCAAAAAACTCTCACAAAAAAACCCCAAGCAAACAAAAAAAGCATCCCAAAACCAGCTTCCCATGCACTGTCTGCTTATGGTTTTACTGTGATATTTGACCTTCCTATGAGAGCTGAACTACAAAGAGTAATATATGAAGTTCTGATCCATTGAGCAAAAAGAGCATTTAATTCCATAATGCAGGCAGCTGTGTACAGCTGGTAGGCAGCATCTGTTTTACATTAATGGTCAGGCGAGCAGGTGCTGACTCCTCCTGTAGAATATAAATCAGCCTACACTATGCTACCATGCCAAAAGACCTTTTCTGTTCTTGTGCCTTATAGAGTCATAAGGTTCATCCATATCCCATCCATGTACAAATGATTTTCTATCAATCCCTCTGGCATGCTGGATCATCCTGGTAGGTCCTCTGTGCCCAGCCATTCTGAATCTAGTCAACACACAGTGACACACTTTTAAAGTGACCCTGGGGCTGCAACATCACTGATGGCCCATACCTGAAGCACAATTCAGGCTGTACTTACGTACACTTGCGCTAATATTTAGTAAGAAAAACCAAACCTTTTCTTACAAGTTCATTAGACTAATAAGGAAGCCATGAGATTCTGTGATAAGAGTCATCTCACATACGGATACAAAAGAGCCCAGAGGAGCAATGGGGCAGGAGAGAACTGAACTGTTCCTTCACCTGGCTGCTCCCAGAGCCACATCACAGGAGATAGCACACCAGACTCACAGGCTGGACATGATTCCCATCTCTATGAACCAGTGGAAGATGGAAGATTTTCCAGATGACCTTTCAGACTGAACAGGGCACTTTGATCCCCGAGTGAAATTTAGAGAAGGGGAACAGGATAAGCAACGTGGGAGCTGGTTATTGAAGGGGTCGTAAATCTCCATTGGACATGCGCAATCTCTGAATGATACAACAGGAGAACTTGGCTGCTGTAGGGACCAGGATTTCCCAGAAAACTGTCAAGGAGACTGTGGGATCTGAGGGGCAACTGAGAGAGCCGTTTGCATATGTGTATGTCTCTGTGCTCAAGGCAGCTGGAGACAAGAGGATCCAGGATGCTGTTGCTGAGCTAGCTAAGAGTGCATTAGGCCCTCCAGATACTGGGCTGTCCAAAGGCACTTGCTGGAGGGATCCACAGTGTGAGTGAAGGTGTGAGTGTGTGCATGTACACACAGTGCTGTGTGCAAGGGTGGGGGTCAGCACCAGAAAGCAGAAATGAGACAGGGATGCGGGGACCATTACTTGACGGACCACTCAAGTCTCAGCCTTACTTCCAAAGGTATCCACACTCTGTATATATATATATATATTTCCCAGCAACAAGCCATCATCCTGGACAAGTCCTCTCTTTGTGTTAGTGAGTGTCGTATATTTCACCTGTGTCAGTCTGTGTGACTGGCCACAAGTATGTGTGTGTTGTAGAGTGTGCTTATGTGTGTGCCTGTTGGGAATACATGATCAACCTTACTACTGGTGAGACCCAGAAGCATGGAGATCTATTAGCTAAATACATTTTGCAACCTCATAATAGAAACAGTAATGTTTCACCTTCACAGTAGTGAAATTTCACCAGCAACAGTAAGATTTTGCAATGGACTTCTATTAAAATTACAGAGTGAAACATGAACACTTCTAAACCCCTACTCATTTGCGTCTCACAAATTGGATGTTAACAAACCCATTTGCTGATGTTATTTCAGTGGCAAAATCTACATAAGAAAAGACATCATGTCATTTAACTTTCCAGACTTTAAATTATATTAATATGCTTGCAGGTGTTTTGCTAGCAGAAATGGTATCATGTGAGTAGCCCTTTTAATTAATTTTGGCCTTTTTCTTTCAATAATTTCCAAACACATCTTGCCCTTGTTCATTGAATTTTTTTGCCGTTGATTGGGTGAAGTGCTGTGTTTTCAGAGTTCGTGAACACTGCTAGTGATCACTAAACAGGATTCTTCCATACAAAGCAATAGATACTGGAATAATAGATCCAAATCCAAGACTGGTTTATTGCAGCCTTCTAGCTCAGGGTGCATGTGGGCTCCACGAGGAGAGGGCAGAATTTTTGCCAAGTCCCTTCTTGCAGGAGGGAGAGCTCTCCCTTCAGGATAAGGCTGCTCCTTTCTCCTCCTCTCCCTGCCACCAGCAAATCTACTTCTGACAGTGTTTAGCTGGTAATGACAGGCTCTTGTGAAAGCCTTCTCTTTAATTAAAGAGATTCTGAACAAAAATCATAAAAGCTGAGTTAAGGGATAGAAGTTTGCTGACACTCAGAAGAGGACCTGGTCCAGCAGGCATGCAAAACACCCTACAACTAGAAGGAGCAAAA
The DNA here is from genome assembly GCA_035047845.1 of Dendrocincla fuliginosa. Lineage (NCBI taxonomy): Eukaryota > Metazoa > Chordata > Aves > Passeriformes > Dendrocolaptidae > Dendrocincla > Dendrocincla fuliginosa. The sequence continues at coordinate 61,047,751 of JAWWMO010000138.1, read as the reverse complement.
CCCCAGCTGATTTCTTTTACCTTTAATTCTGCAGAGGAGTTCTGTTACTCCTTTCACAAAGCTCTAGGAAGAAGTATCTTTCCATGAGATATGCCACATGCTCTAAATTACTCAAGTATCTTTCGAGCAGTAAAAATTAACCAGAATACCCCTGAACTAACAGAGAATCCTAATGATGAACCTTAATAGGCTGCATCTCAGGGAAGCTAGGAACAGATCTCATTGCTGAGCCAATGAACTGAGCATGAAGAAATGGAAATGCATGAGTCAACAGATGGCTGCAGTGATTTTCCCTTCCCTCCCCTTTTTCCCCCCACATATCTTCTCTATCTTCTCTGTTTTCCAGCCATTCTTTTGGAAAGTCGCTGGGGCTAAATTAACTATTAGGGCAGACCAATGACACAGACACAGACAGATACTGAGATAACAATTCATATAATATTTGTTGTAAACTTGTTAGAAGCAAGAGTTCTGTTTTGTGAAAACAGATGAAACATTATTAGCACCAGCAGCCAAAAAGTGGCAGCAGGACATATGATGGGAGTTCCATAGTCAGAACTGATACGGGCAGCCTTCACATTCCATTAATGAGAAAGTGAAGTACTGGGTGCTGATCTTACTAATACATTACCAACACTCTGAATGCTTGGGGCAGATCAAGGAAAATGAGGGATGGAAATTGAACTATCAGTTTGACAGGTTAAGTATTTGATGGAAAATTTGAAAACTTACATTTATTTCTGCATCAGAGCATGTGATACAACTGGAAAAAACATTTCACTTGTCTTGGACTCTAGTTGAAGACACACTTTCATCCTACTTGTTTGGTACAAAAGACCAGGCTTTGCCATATGTGTGAGCCTTACATAAGATCACAGCTAATTTAATAGGCAGGTGGGATCATTAGCAGGGAATAGATAGATCCTACAGTGTTCTGTTCATGACCAGACTTGTCATTTGCACATTTTATTTCAACCCTAATCATTCAGAGCCATGCACTTTGTCAACTCCTGCCAAGTAAGAAATTTTGCTGAAACCAGCCTTTCTGATTTGACAGAACAGATGGCAAATCTGTCAGCTCCACCAGGGCTTTCCCAAACCAGGGACACCAGGATTACAACATACCTGTGATGTCTTTCAGTGGCTGCCGTGTGCTCAGCTGGGCTTAGCCAGCCCTTGGGACTGCAGCCCCAGCAATCTACTTGGCCAGAGCAACAGTCACTCTGTCCCAAGACCTTCCAAAAGCACCAGCCCTGAGTCTCCAGCAGGAGAATAGACACCAAATACAACCAGGAGCTTCACCAGTGACAGATTCATTAGTCATGAGAAGGGTCCTCATTCTCTGTGAAGACCCAGAGACACAGACTGAGACCCAAACAGAGGTGGCTAGAAATTTACCAGAAATTCTTATGTTCCTAAATTGTTTAACGGTGAGAAAAATCCAGGGCTTCCTGGCTGAAAAGCTTCCACTATCAGTGGAAGATATATACTGCACTACAGCCAGTGCTGACTATACCTGTCACAGTTAACCCCACCTGGCAACTCAGCCCCACAGAGCTGTTTGCCCACTGCCCACCAGTGGGATGGGGGAGAGAATCAGAAGAGAAAAAGTTAGAAAACTTGTGGGTTGAGATAAGAACAGTTTAATAGGGAAAGCAAACGCCACATGCTCAAGCAAACCAAAGAGAAGAATTAATTCACCACTTCCATGGACAGGCTGGTGTTCAGACATCCCCCGGAAAGCAGAGCTCCGTCACTCATAAATGAACACAAACACCATAACTCCAAAAGTCCTCTTCTTCCTTCTCCTTCCCCCAGCTATACATGCTGACCTTGATGCCATATGGAATGGAATATCCCTTTGCTCAGTTGGGGTCAGCTGTCCTGGCCGTGTCCCCTCCCAGCTCCTTGTGCACCGCCAGCCTCCTTTTTAGTGAGATGGGCAGAAAAGGCCTTGGCTGTGTGTAAGCACTGCCCAGCAATAACTAACACATCCCTGTGTTATCAACACTGTTTCCAGCACAAATCCCAGACACAGTCCCATGCTAAGACAATTAAATCTACCACAGCCAGACTCAGCACACAATTGTTCAGGGCACAGACAAATTTACTACTTTTCTATTGCTGTTCTCTTCTATAACATTCGAGTTTATCAAACGAGGCAGAGTCAGCACTGATTGCTTTCTATTGCTGTGCTGTGATCTGCATTTAAAGCAGAATTAAAATTCTAGTTTTTCACATTTGCAGTCCAGATTCAGTCAGGAAAGCACAACACTAATTTTGGTACTCCTGCTTGCTGCATAATGTTTGTCAGAGTATTTTCAAATTTTGTGAGCAAGACATTAAAACAGTTCAATTTGTTTCCAAGACAAAGTATTTCCCTACATCCAAAAGCCCCCAGTCAATAAAAATGGTCAGGCTTTCTATACAAATGCATTATCACAATGTCTTGGGGATTAAATCTCAGAATTCAATTAATTCTGATTGTGATCAATCACTTCCCAGATTCATTGCAATTTAAAGAGCAATGAATGTGCAAGAGTAAAACAGAACATCCTAGATGCCCAGCTTCTTACTGCTTCCATTACAATTGCTGTAATTCATTATGTATGCCCTTTTTTTTTCAGACTATGTATATATCTTAGATTTGGAAATAACCAGTGGGTTATCTCCCATAGCCCACTGCACAAGAGAAGTCAGAAGAATTTTACTCAAGATTTCATTTATGGAGACTAATAATCTGTATTCAATTATATAAATTGGCTTCTTAGCATTTAAACAAATTGAGTTTGTGCATTAGTTGGTATTCATGTGAGCTTAAAATAATTAAAATTGAAGGTCTTGTAAGAAGTTTATGGTACTTGCATCATGATTAGAAGCATCTTCTTTTCTTTTGTTTCTTCAAAAAAGTTGTTCTCTTAAAATATCAGTGATGTTGGATTTTTGCTACAGGATGTGATAGCTGAATACAAGGGAGTTCATCCTGCCTTGAAAATGTTCACATCCTTTTTTACAAAAACTCAGACCTTTTACAAATCAACAGAAAAACTAATCAAGATGATCTGAAGTAAAAAGGAGCAAACTGATATTTCTTCTTGTGTTCTGGCTGCCGTAAAGAAAACAGAATAGATAATTTTTATTACATTATTCTCTGTCTACTCTGTCACATTATGATATTTGTTATCATAATTTATATTATGTGAAACTTTGTTATCAATATGTATTTGATAAAGAGAAGATAAAAAGCAAAGATCATTTTAAACAAATTGGTCTTCCCTGAGGTTAGCTGTTTACAGCAAACATCAATATTTTCTCTCTAAAGTTAAATTTTCTTCAAATCCACTACTGAAACTGCTTTTCATCAGAAAACCTGGACCAAAGCTGAATGCTAATATCATGTATCCCAAACTTATAGCTGAGTAACTAATTAGAAACATTCAGAAACCCACCAGCTTTCACTGCAATAAACTGCCTTCACCAGACTGCACTGCATCAGGCAACGTGAATGTATACTTTTCGTATGCTAAAGGTCCAAGTTAAGACTATATGATGAACCCCTCGACTTATGAAGCCTAAATAGTCATTGATGGACTTATCTGTAAGATTTCACTTTACCATCCTCTTACTGCTGCTGCTCCAAAGGACACAAATCTTGAGAAGAAAGAAACTAAGTGGAAAAAATTGAAATGACAGTAACAGTTGGAGTTAGTAACTCTATCCACCTGTGGTTTTTACACTCAACATCAGCGTAAAATCTGTCAACTCTCACCAAAGTAGTTGCTAAACAAAGGCAATATCAGCAATAGACAGGGACATCTTTTAAACTACTACCACAACCGCTGGCTCCTAAGGGAGAATGATGGTCTCACCTCCCCATTGAGAATATGATGTTCTCTGTTTCCCTTTGAAAAAAATTAATTGTAACACCTTCATACCCTGCATAGCAACAACTCATTTCCAGACAAACACTGCCTGAGAAGAGATGTGACAAAATACTAATTAAGGGGCTGCTTAGTTACGACTTCTTCCATTGATAGCCAAATACAGTCATGTTTTCTGCAGATGCTTTGACAGCAAATATTACATTTGGCAAACTAATAAACATTCATTTCAATAAGACATTCAATGATTAAACAAGGTTCTCCATTTCTGATTAATTTTGTAAAGAAACATGCAAAGTGAGTAAACCCATTTAATTTATTCATTACATGGGTCGTTAGTTTTTCATTTCTAAAAAGCAAACTTGTCACAGTACTGAGCTAGGATTATAATTAAAACACATATAAAGGAACTTTTGCTTCTGTTTCTTTTATGTTTGTATTTGAATGATGAGCAAACAAACAACAGCTCCTAGCAGAAGCTGTGATTATATTACCCTTTCAGTTTGGTTCAGAACCACATCTTGCTTCAGAACAGTGCTTAACACAGTCTGGAGTTTTTTTGGAGGAAAGAAGAATTTAGAATCAGTAGTGTAGGGATATAGTTTTAAATACAGAAGAAATAATTGTTGTCTGAGGAACAACTGAGCAGTATTCTGAAAAATGGGCTTTCCACCTGATATGTAATCCTCAGATGTTAAAGTCTTATTTGGGAATTTGGGATTCTGAATTCAGTGAAATGCTTTGACAAGAAACTAACATGAATCTTTTTGACCGGTAGTACAACATACTAAAACTCCTGAAGTTTTTTATAACGTGTATCTTGTAAAGTAGCAAAAATCTGATCAAATGTCCGTATTTCATTTTCATTATTTCTCACTGAAATTTTTTCTTTTGACAAAGAAATATGCCTAACCTCAAGAAATATATTTATATTTCCCATTAAAAGATTGAAGAAGATAACAAAATTCTGAATCTGTCTGGCAAAAAGAGATGAAAATGGCAACCATGAGCACAGTAATGCTCTGCTTTCTCTTCTACCACATTTTGTCATTTACATCGTACCCTATACTTTTTTTTGACACCAGGGTAGATGGGGTGTTGCTGTTTGGGATTATTTTATATTCTACTGTGGAGTTGAGAAGCTTTTTGGATGAAGGGTTGACAAAGAGTTTCTAATGATAGCTTATCTATTTTTCAGGATCCAAAAGTACCAGCAAAGTAAAATAAGTGGATCCATATCCCTAGTTTGTTTCATGGTGAGACATAAAATAGTGTTCTTTTACCATTACTAAAAAAAAATCTGTTGCACTAGAAAAGAGACATTTGGCTTACAGTTTCTTAAAAGAGTTCTACAGAATAGCTACCCTCTCCTGAAAGGAAACAGAAAATAAGCTGACTTGAAAAGTGACTCCCTCCCTCAGAGAAAGGAGCCATGTGGTCAGTACTTGATGACTGAATACCAAAGAGATGTCGGCTCAGAGATAACAACAATACCATGAATGCAACCAACTCGATCCCAAAAAATCTTTTGAGCAGCTATTCCAGAACACACATTTGGAAAGGATTAACACATTTGGCTGCTGTGACTTTGCCAGCACTATTAGTATCTGTGATTAGCACAAAACACTTTAGGGAAGACCTTACAAGTACAGCACAAACAATTATGAGAAAAGCTTTCCTGTGGGATTCATGAAGAAAACACCATACTCTGTCAGTGTAATTAAAGCTGTATATCCTCATTCCTCTTATTATAGTCCTTATATATTTACAAAGTCATTCAGAAATTAGCTTGACCTGCCCAGTTCAATTCAGGTATTTATTCTGATGTTATATGTTTAACAAATTTTCAATATAGAAACATTTTCTTTACTGAATCTATAATATTTCAGAATATTATATATGTTATTATATAAAATAGTGTGATATAGACTATTATATGTTGTATTATTTTATATTACATTATATAGTGATATCAATGACCATTTTTAAAGTGTTTTCCAACTTCTAATGATGTTCAAGAGACCTACAGAAATATTTACTAAATAAACATTAAAATTATTGAAAAGTATAAAAATAATGAAACAATAACATGACAAAGTCCTAAAAATCAGGAATTTGAGCATAAGAGTAGAAATGAAAGAGTCTCAAAAGCAGTATGGTCTTACGAGAGGAAAATGAAGAGTATCATTGCAGTAGCCCACAGGAAAAAGAAATTACGTCGTAAGAGAGCACCATTGACACTTTGGATGTGACTTGGTATTATTAGGCTGTTCTAACGCAGCTCTGTGTTCTTTGTGAAACACTAATGCAAGGAAAGACTGGCATCTTAGTGTGCAACACTCAAATTAACTTTGACCTAAGACCTTATTATTGGAAGGGTTGTCAACTCTTTCTCCGCATATAAAGATTACCTAAAATTTCACTGTCAGCTAGTCACCGATCTGAAGATTTTAGAGATCATTTTGCTATAGAATGAAATATACATACTGACAAAGATGAATTGGTTTTAAAATCCAAGTCTGTATAGAATCTGCTACAGTCAATCCATTTAGACACTTTGATAACTTGCATGCATTTATTATAATCTGTGTTACAGACAGCATAACCCAAAGGAGCAAATTTTATTCCCAGGAACACTTCTACAGGTTTTAAGATGTCATGAATACAGTGGAATATTAGTAAATATCAAAGCTAGAGAAAGTTAATTTTGACAGTTTATTATTTTACTCAACCAAGCATTCCAGATGTTGTTTTCCATACAAATAACAAAGAATCCTTGCATATTTGTCTTACAGAACACATTTCTCTTACATTCATGAGAGAATAAACTATTTCCCTTCCTGTTTATGTCTACTTTAATCACTTAAATACTCCTGAGACAGCCACTGCACTGGCCTACCTAAGGAAAAAACATCCTTAGAAAGTTTTAACCAAAGTAAAACCTGACCACATTAAAAAAAAAATAGTATCTGTGAAACTTTGCTTCTAGTACTGAGCTTTTCTGTAGCTCTGACTATTTCTATGAATAAGCTCCAAGGCTGTAAGTCAGCTGCAAATGGACCAAAGAAGGCACCAAGATATGTAGATATCAGAGACTGTGTTAAATACAAGGCAAGGACAGTCAGAGCCCACACATAGGCCCAGTACTTTCGTAATAGATAATAGAAACAATATATAATTTGCTGATCAAATTAAAACTTGTGAGTTTTTCTTTGTTTGTTGGGGTTTCCTTGATGTTATGCTGGTTGTGGGTTTTGGACTATCAGAAGGATTCGCTGACTTCATCTTCAAAGCACCTAGCAGCTTCTAGTAATGCCTGACACAGAGAGGATAAAGTAAAACTGAAAGAGGACTGCTGCTAACAGCTAAACAGAGTTAATTGGAGGAT
>JAWWMO010000138.1:60986172-61030540 GCA_035047845.1 Dendrocincla fuliginosa | reverse complement strand
GAAAAGAAAAGAAAAGAAAAGAAAAGAAAAGAAAAGAAAAGAAAAGAAAAGAAAAGAAAAAAGAAAAGAAAAGAGAAAAGAGAAGAAAAGAAAGAAAAGAAAAAACATTTTCTGGAGTGATAAATGAAACTGTTCATTAGAACAACTAGAGAAAATGAATATAGGATGTCATTAAAGCAGGCTATGCTTGTCAGAGGTTGTCATAATACTAATTAAAGATACAATTTAGTATGAATTGAGATTATCAACCATTGCGACTAGTTATGCAGTTATTGTGTATGTGGTATCAGTCATACTAAACAGACAGCTGCAGAAGGAAACAAAGGCAACCCTGTATTGATTGATGGGGCATCCTGAAGCTGCTGTATCACAACAGTACTGAAAAGGTCATAAGATTCTCTTGAATTATTTACAGAAAGGAAAAAAATAAAAAAGAGAGAAAGACAGAGATATTAAAAAGTATACAGCCATAGAGGAAACCCAGGAGATACATCTGAGCAAGCATTTCTCTATATGTCACAAGTGAGTGGCAGAGCCTGTTGAGGAGGAAAAAGCTTGTCACAATTGATTAGGGACGGAGACAGATGCAGTATGGAGCTTTTTTAAGAGCTCAAATGAAAATTAAATGCAAGCTCTCAGGCAGAGCAGTGCCAGCAGAAAAGTTCAAGTTCTTTTTCAGCATTGAACTTGGTCAAAAAGTCATAATAACTGTATTTTTTCCCTATTACTCTGATTGAATCCTGTTGTGCTGTTTAGCTGCTTCAGGCTGCTGAGGTGCACAGTGGTCACAGAGCTTTTATTGGCTTTGTGGAGGAAGAGCTGTTCATTTCTTGATTGCACAGATACATGAGGAGGTCACCTCAGAGCTAGTCCCAGAAACATGCTGCTCTCTGGGATTCCAGATATTCACAATGACATTTTCAATGTTTCACTGCTTTTTAAAAGCCCACCTTATCAATCTTCCTATACCTTTATATGGTAATGGCTACTGCCAATTTTTCATTACAACTAAAATTCTGGTTTCCACTTGAAGAAATGCTAGAAAACCCTATGCATGATTGGTACCATTCTGTAATTTAATGATTCCAAATACGGATCAGAATCAGACTTTTGTTCTTTATATTTCATAGGAGCCTTGTTATACACCATATTCCACCAGATTTTTAGAATAGTGATAGTACTACTGTAGGTAGCTTGGCTAAGACCATACTTGGCTAAAGACTAAATAAATGCAGGCAATTAGACCATGGCTGAAGACAAATAGAAGTTTATGCTACACCAGACTTCCCAGATCTAGTAAAAATATGGAAGTGCTCACATATGAACCCTGTGCCATAAAGAAAAGCTGTTCAAAGATGTGAAAATTTTCCTACCTATCAATTCTATAGAGCTGGTTGTAATGACTGGAAAGACGCAAAGCTCACCCTTCCCTAAGGAATGCAGTACTGTACCATCAAGACTACAGATGTCACCATTTACTAAGTGATGAACAATGATAAAAAGGTTAATACTTGAGACCAGCATAGCATATTTTATCCCTGTCAGGTGTTAATATTCTCACTTGTAAATTATATTTCTAGATTTTTGTAGTGCCTTATGAAACTTAACTCCTAAAATTCCTTTTACATACATACAGCTTAGAACGTGCTGTTCCTTTTTATCATAACATTTGATCATTTATCAATTACCAAAATATTTTCTTGTGAAGGAATGTCTAAGTATTTTCTTCAAATAAAGGAAATTCTGTACAAGGGAGAATTTCAAGTGCTCTAGTTCAAGATGAACAACATACTTGTTTATTTTTAAAAATGGTTACAGAGTTTCCACTTTCACAGACAGAACAGTATGCACAGAGGTCTATAGCTCATCTTTCTTTGGAGAGATGATAAACAAAACCTAAGTTTCTCTTCAGCTTTGTTTATTTGCAAATATCAGTAAAGGAAGTCCAGACTTGAAGAGTCTGGTTTATGTACTGATATTGGGCACATTTTCTGATTAGGTTAGATTTTGTACCTACTGAAGGAGAAAATATGCCTCCTCCTTTCATCCCACAGTTCACATTCCTCACCAGGCTCATGATTACTTTTATTTGCATCTTTATTTCCTCTTATCCTTCTCCCTACCCATCTGTTGGTGACGCTGTGAAAGTTATGGTCAAGAAGAAGAATTTTTGCTTATTCGTCAACAAGACTCAATCCCACCACCTCAGTTTTTGGCAAGAAAGATTTTACTCTGCACCCTGGATGAATTCCTGTTTAGGTAGTTGATTAACTAGAGAGAATTTGACAGGCAGAATTTTCCTCCTGGCCATATCCATTTTGCAGGGGAGTTTAAACAGTCATCCTCTTCATAGCCCATGACCTTTCCTTGGTCAGGATGTAATTTGTAAAATGTACATCAGGGTACAAAAGGAACCTTAAATCCTCCTTTATGTGTCATGTTCTTATGAAACATGAGAGTTAGTCTCTTCTCATTAGAACTTTACACGGCAAAACTGTCATTAATCTTGAAACCAAATACCATTAATAATTTCCAAAGTCTTAGCATCAGGTTCTCTTTGCACTTTACAAGTACAACAAATATAATTTTATTTCAATAAAATGGAATTAAGAGCACACTTATGCTGTAAAAATCTGTAGTTGACTTTTAAAATAATAAAAGCTTTGATAAATTTTAATGAGTCAAGGCAAAGGCAATACTAATGCATTACGGAGCTTCCTGCTTTGGTTCAATCTCACTATTTTCCATTTTAAATCACTGTTTGATGCAATTATCACACTGAAAATTTTAAAATGCTTTGCACTGCAGATTTTTATTTCTATTTATTTATTTGTTTACATCTCTTAAACCCACATAGGCAGACATTTGGCTTCTGTTCTCTCCCTTTGGACATTTGGCAAAAAAGTTCCCAACTTTTAATATTTGGCAATGTAAAAAGTATATTTGACATTCTCACAGAAGGGAAATATGACTTGGAGAGCTAACATATTACCTGAAACACACAGATATTACTTCAATTATCACTATTTTTGTATTACTTGCTAGTTCCATGGGGTTTTTTTGGGTTTTTTTAGTATCAGTGCCCTGACTTTAACCTGTTGTAAATAAAAAGGAATTCACCTGTGTGTTTTATCTGGTTTGAACTAAAAGCATCATCACTAAAATCTCTTATATTCCAAAGTAGGAATAATTTCCAAGCCATACTACTCCAATAGTTTCCAAGAATAACTTTAACATTTTTGGACTAATTGTAGATCTGTTCAGTATCAAAGTTTTGAAAATGTTAAGCACCTATTTTTATTCTGTAATGATCACCTGCTTTGCATTCACACTCTGGATGGCTTTACAAATGCACCCAAGACAGTTTTGCCCTCTGATGGCTGTCCTACAGTAGCTGGGCTTTGTTTAATGCAGTGATGAGCTGCATTTTGTATAACCTACCTTTAGCAGAGCTTTTAGTACAGGCTAATTGCAGTCCCAGTTTCCATAGCATAGGCAAGAATCGATCCTGACAGAAAACAGTATATTTGCATGATGTACTTATGACTCTGTCCCTGATTACAAGGACCACTTTACCTACAGGATAGGTTATCATTCTAATTACATACTCTAGCTATCATGTTTGGCATTCATAACCTTTAAAGCAGAGAATGAAAAAAATAAATGGGAAAAAATAAAAAAACAAAAAGGCACTGCTTGCCAAAAGTGGCAATTGAGGAGTCTGAAGCAATATTTAAGCACTCTTCTTCTTCCTTTCACATCTCATTAGGTTGAGAGCAGTGAAGCCTTGCTCTCATGCTCTCCTGAGAATACCCCTGCGACAGTACTGGAGCTCTGTATCCATCCCAAAGGAATAATATTCATTCCTGCCATAACTGGGCAGAGGATTACTGTGACCGTCTTCACCACAAACCTGAGACATGGCCAAGACTAAGCCAAATCTCACAAGGATCTGCTCTGTGTTGTATCTATCCCTTTGTGAAGGCAGAAGAAGGCAATAATTGCAAATTCATAAGAGGAATTTGACTGAAAATGAGAATTTTTAAAACAAAATAGATAATTTTCCCCAGCAGTTTGATATTTATCAATGTTTATAATAAAACTCCTCTTGCAGTGAACGCTTTGTGTGAGAAAAGTTTATTATGGGTCAGAAAATAAAGTCTCTCTCTCAGAATGATGCAGAAGACATGCTCCTAAGAAAGGTCCCAGGATGCAGCAAAACACGCAGGAGATGAGATATCTCATGCAGTTCCCAATGCAAAAAAGATCAAAACTTATACTATGCCAAAGGCAAATTCCTGCTTTTATGTATTAGAGTCTAAAGATATATATTTCAAGATGACAGCAGTTTCTTACAGAAAACAATCAGTCACTAGAACAAAATTTATCAAGACACTCTCCCAATGCTGAAAATTATTATCTTAAAGTATTAAAATCAGCACACAAAAAAATAAGTAACTTGGATTATGCATTCATCAGTCAGTGAAGATGTTACAGCTAACATTCATTTAGCACAAGCACCAGAGGTTAGCAGCTGGCAGTGTGGAGTCCAATGTAATTTCCACAGCTAGAAATAATATCGTGAACATTTACAACTCAAGACAAATCTTTTCTATACTCTCTTCTTCCAATTATCCTACCCTTCCTGCTGCCTCATCACCTTTCCTTGCCCTTTTTCCTCCATCATTATCTCTTCTGAGGCTCTGGAGAACAGAAATCTTTTTCAGTCTTAGATATAAAACTTCAATATCTTTACCTATTCTGGATTTACATTAATGCAGTGATGAATTGATCTAGCTATTTGAGGAAAGCACTCACCCTTTGCTCCCTCTATAGCAAAAAGAGTTCACCCATCTAAGCTCTCTGCAAGATGCTAAATATGTCTTTCTCCCTTCATTTCCAATTTCTTCTTGCTGGGAAAAGAAACTTAGAATCCATCAGATATCTAGAATGGCCCAGGATTACATGGTGTCCTGGTTCTGGCCAGGACAAAGGTTAATTTTTGCAGTTGCCAGGAGGGGCATGGCCAGGACGTGGAGGTTATTCTATACCACCTCATGTCATTGACAGCATAGGGAACATTTCCATCCAGGGAGTGTGGTCGTGAAATCATTTGCCTTTTTTGAAAACTATTGCTATTAATATTGTTGCTGTTACCGTTCTTTTTCTTGCCTCATTGCTGTTTCCAGTAAAGTGTTCCTATGTCAACCTGTGATCTTTACCTTATGTGCCTCCAATTCTCCTCTCCCGTCTGCTGCAGGGAAGGGAGAGCAGGGAGTGAGTGAGTAGAGAGTGGTTTGGAGTGGTTTCAGTGGGCACACTAAATTGGAGAATACCATTCCTAAACCATGACACTTGGCCTAGGGTTCCCAACCTCAGCTTAATTCAAGAAGTAAGAAATGCATATTGTATCAATAAATGCTTCAGTGACTGTTCTCCGGCACTGAGATCAAATGGCACAGAAAAGTCTGTGCCTGGTCAGCTCCAAAAGCCAGGGTGATGGCATGCAAGCTGCCGCTTACTGGGAGCAATCTGGTTGCACCTGGGGCTTCCCAGGGATGATGCTCCTACCCCAACCCACAGCTACGCTAGGAGTGGGTCTAGAAGTCTTTAGCAGTATCAAAAACTGGGTTTGAGAGTCCAGGAAGGATACCTAGTTTTAAATATATAAATGTAGATAAATATAAATACAGACTTAGCCAGTGAGGGTAATACCATAGTATTTCTTTGCATAAATCAGAGCAGCTGGGTATAACCAAAGACAATTAAGAGCAATAAGCACCTTCTCTAGGAAAAGTAAATGTGTTGTTTCATGACCTTTTGGGGATGCACCACATACGGTGAAGAGAAACATCAATACAGCTTTGCTTTTCCTTTTCAGTAGCATTTCTCACTTTTGAAGAGACAAGCCGGTTGCAAATGCCCAGCCTGGGTCCTAACAGAAAAGACTGCAACCCCACTGCTCCATCCAAAAACAAAATGCAATTTTTCTGTTAGATCATGGACTTTATCCACAGCCTTTAGTTGGTGTCTCATGAAGTTCAGAAACCTGGTGACACTACATGTCAGAAAACAAATTTTTAATCCCCTCTAACATTTTTCCACTGCAGATTACGTCTAGTACATCAAGGCAAGTTAAGAAGACACAACACCACAGCCACTAAGCCAGCTCACCTGAGACTGACCTAAATCACCTCCTCCTGGTGCTTTGGGTCTCTGATAGGAAATTAGTGCTCCTTGGTTGGTTATTTTCAGCTCCACCCAGCAGTAAACACTTGGTCAGGTGTTCTTGCTTCCCTAAGTTTGTATATTTTTGCATATTTTTGATGCCAACCTGAGGAGCAAAGATGTACTATGGGGCAGTCCAAGGTGACATTGCCCCCAAAATATTCTACAAAGAGAACCTTCACAGGGAAGTGATAATTTCCAATTATGTATCTGTGTCTGTGTGTACATTTTCCAACCCATCCAACACTCAAGACTGAAGAAGAAATAATTTCTTCTCCACAGAATCCTTTTTTTTCTCTTTTTTACCACCTTTTTCTTTTGAAGACAGATTGGGGTATTATGTGAAATCAGAAATGCATGAACGTTTTTGCTACACTTGTTCCAGTTGTCACTGTATTTGAAACTTAGTCTTAGTTGGTAACAGTGATGTATTTCTGCAGGTCTATCATTAAATACATGCAGTTTCCATAGACTGATAAGTAGAAAGAAAATTACTTCACAATACATAGCCACGCTGAGAATGCGGTTAACACTTCTTCATGGCTTGTTAAATAAATCAAACATATTGTTTTGTCTCTACTAGAAAAATGAACTATAAGCTGACAAAAGTAAAATTTTATCTTTCTCCCTCTGCTGCTTTAGAAAAAGTCCTGACAAGTGAAAAAATACATAACATCTTTAAGCAAGGCTATTATAAATAAGATCACTTCAATATTTCAAAACTTTTGAGCAATGGCCCAAATTATTTTCAGATTTTGCTGTTCCACATGAGCAGAGAAAGTACTTTGATACACAATTATTTTTTTTAAATCCATCTTTTGTGGTAAGCCATGTTATTTTCAAAGCAGCCAGTGAATGTATCAAATATCTACTAATGTTTGAAAATAAGTCATGTAATACCAAATCTAGCTGCAGTCTCTACAGGAGAAGTAACTTGGCTCTTGGCTCAGTCCTAATGCATTTTGTGAGAAAGGTATTTAAAATATGAATACTTTCAGACACACTACTCATCTTGCCTAGGGCACACTCAGATATTTGGGGAAGGATAAAGATGGATAAAAGGCTGGATCTTAGAGAGGAACACTGTAGTGTCAAGGTGGGACCAAGTTAGCAGCTGACATTTCTACAGTTCATTCATCTATGCTTGAAATATCCATGACATAAAAAAGGCCTAATAAAAAACAGGACTGCTTTTCATGTCAAGAAGGAATCTCTATTACCAGAAACACCTCTAATGGTGATAAAACTGGCTACAAGGCTCACATATCTTTAAGCATTTATTCAATTTCACTTCTAAAATGAAGGTTATAAATCAACCCCAAGCCCTTCCTGAAAAACACTGTTATCCTCCAAGCCATTATGAGCATTTGCAGAAGAATGATTCCTTTCTGTGTCAGATGTTATGAAAGACAGTTCATACTTAAATAATGTGATTTATAAGTCGAGGTTGTGAAGTTAAATTTAATAAAGCTCCGAGAAGATGCATGAGCCTCAAAAAGCTTTTTAATAGAGATTTTTGGGAGTTGAGATGCAACCTGTTTTATATATAAGAGCTGTTCTATATTCTTGTGTATGCTGCAGTTACTGACGGATGCCAGCAGAATTACCCACTACAGAATGCTTGCGTTCTTTCCTCCTCTTTTACTTTCCACAAGAATGTAACTGATGACAGACTGCATACACATATCTCATTACTTTGTACAGTTATCATGAAAAACTAAAGGGCTTTCCAGTCTCCATAAGACACTGAATTTATAATAATAAGACACTGAAATTATTATTACAGAAAATGATACTTTGACAAAAAAAGGAAATATTTTGATAATAAAATTTCCTAATTTTTTCATCATGTATATCTCTTGCAGACCAAAGAACAGCAGAACAGACCTAGGTTATTTAACTAGGATTAAGTCTCCTCTGGGGACGAGGGGAGGAAGGCATCAAGGGGAAGGAACAATGCAACCAAAATAAGGACCTACTTTGCCTTTCAAATAAATGGAGAAACAGATTTTTCCAAAGACTTTTGGAGTGTCATTGAGCCAGCGAATTACTTTTCACTGAGATTGCAAGGGGCAAACAAGATAAACACTTTAATATCAACCAATCTTTTGACACTACCATAACATCTTCTTTAGTAGACAAGCAGTCAGTTTGTCTGGACAGCAGAGAACATCAGCTCTGGGCTTCCTTCAGCATGGGCAGTGGATTCCCAGTCCTTCACAAACTCCATGACTGTTTAACCACAAGCCCACAGAGTATTTTGTGCAAACACACTTTACTACAGTTCCTCATCCAAAGTCTGGTTTTGGTTTTAATCCAACAACAATCCAATCTAAGAGTCACAATTTAACCTTTTTGGAAAAGCTGTTAACCACTACTTGTCTGAGTCCTGACTATGATTGTGTTTCTGACTTTCTCTAGGTGTGTTGTGTTTTAGTTAAGTGAACAGAACGTCAGTGCCTGGCTGTTAATATGGGGACTACAGCAGCACTCTCGATGGCAGGTTGATACTTACCTTTTAGGAAAACTACTTCTGAATATCCTTGGGAAAGCAAAGTGGGATAGCCGAACTAATTAGGAACACACCAATTAACATTAGTAGGCTGGTGGGATTTCTGGGTTTGAGTTAGCAAAATCATACCGTAGGCAGGACTTCAGAAAACTGATGTGAACCCTTAGAGAGTGTGATAGAACCTAGAAACACAGGCCAGGCCAAAAGAGACTCAGCATTTAAACAAGCTGCAGCTATGTAATTCCCCATACACCATGACATAACGAGTCCCTATTAATTTAATATTCCACTTTGCAAAAGAGGACAGAATTAGTAGCTCCTGTTACCCTCTGTCAATTTACAATTCAATCAATGACATGAACAGAGAAATCTAACTCCAAAAAATTAAGGAAATCTAGCTGCAATTACTATAGAATAAATGGAGATTCAGCTGTTTCCTTCCACTAGTATGCCAGGAATTGACTCATAAGAGGAAAACTCACAGATTCTTGCTAATCATCTAACGTAAGTTATAGCTACAATGTAAATGTATTTGATGCAAATTATTACTGCATCTAAACTGCAAGTAAAAATACATAAAACAGGATGCTAGTTCACCAACAATCAATGAAATCAATGAAAATGTTATTTCAATAAATTATTCCTGGGAATAACATATTCAAGGACAATTTTATTCATACTTGCAGTATTCCTTTTGCCATGGTAGTACATAAACAAATTAAATGTAGTTTCAATTATGAAATAAATTTAATATAATAAATATGTTTAAGAGCTTCATACAGCTTAGTTTTAATAGAACAGATGCGACCATTTTTCATGCATCACTTATGATTTTTCCATTTTCCCCTTGTAGTTCAGTAACAAAAGTCATTCTTTGAAGACAATGTGTAGGACATCTTGAAATTCACGTGAAAGTTTAGATAGAAACATGATACTGCAGTCTGCAAGTGTAGACACTCCAGAAATAAATCAGAAGCTATTTTAAATTCATTTAGATTGTGTGAGGATAATTATAGAAAAGTATTATGAGTCTGGTACAGGGAAAGAGTTATTTGGGATACACTAGATTAATTTTAGGGAGACTTGGGCTCAAGACTTTCCTTTTCTGTGCTAGCTCAGGATGAAATATAGGTTCTCCAGCAGTTCAGTAATTCACTCTGGAGTCACGACTTTGAATCACTAGGCATTTGAACATGCAATGTTTGAGGTGTTTAATCTTTGGCATGAAAAAAGAAAACAATAAGGAATATTTATTATCTGATTATTAATTCAGTAATTGGAATCTAACATACTTTTTGTTTCACACAAAATATCCTCTCTTTAGTCCTACAGCACTGTTATATTTGTTTGTAGATGACATTCACCTGTGACTGTTTCTGTACAGTAGTTACACAGTGGAAACTTTCACATCTCTTGACAAAGACAGTGTGTTAAAAAGTTGGTGTGATTTCAAAAAAAATAGACAAATACATGACAGAGAAATCCACAGGCTCTTAAGCACAGATATACCCTGTCTTTGGTGAAGAAATCCCCAGAGTGCTGGTTGCTGGAACCTTGGAAAATATATTGGGAAAGTTTTGTATTACAGTCAAAATGTTTATATATTTTTCTTTAAGCCTTCAACAGGGTATTAGATTAGCTCAAATATGATCATTCACTTAAAGTGCAGAGCACATATATGTCTATATGTACATATGTAGATATATAAGATTAGGTCCTTTTGGAATCAATTTTGGGCTGAAATGCTTTGCTGTTATAAATGAGTGCAATTATACTAAAGCTGTGTTCACTCAAGACAGAATATAATTTGGCTGTTGATTAATAAAATGGTTCTAAGTTGGCAACAGGAATTTTTCACCTGTACAAATGAAGAATGAGGTAAAGGATGGGCAAAACCCTGTAGATTAAGGACTGGCGTCTCTAAGACAGCTAAAACTCACAAAGTAGAAGGTCTGTTTGCATTGTGACCATCGGCAGCCAAACTATTCACAAACTGAGCAATTTTCATATCATGAGGGTTTGTGTCTCCCCAGTTATGGTTTGTTGGTTTTTTTCTTAAATGACACAGGTCATTTTCAGATAAGGTAGGGAAAATCTGCATCCCATTACTACTATCACTACATAAAAGCCAGCAAATACTTTAAGTTGGTGGTGTAGTTGAAGCTAGTCATTTCGGGTTTTAGACCAGCTTTTTCTCACACTCATATGTGACCAAGAAATTCAGTGACTAGCACAGGGAAAAAGTGAGACAGTCCAGTGACAAAAAGAAACTTTTCTGTTGTTCCATGTCAGCAATTTTTCAAATTAATTGAATTTTGAATTTTCTCTGAATCAACTTAAAAAAAAAATAATTGAATGGTTGGTTTTGATATTTCACAGCTTTATAAGAGATGTTTAGTCCAGGTATTGTCAAAAATAAATGATGAGGCTGTACAGAACACTCACATTTCCACACACTGCTGTAACAATCTGGAGAGAAACTAAGTCAGAAGCGAAGCAGGGAATATTATATTTAAATATTCCAATGCAAAAAGCCACCTTAAAAATATTAACGAATAATGAAATCCTCCTCAAAAACTTAATACCTAAACAAAAGACATCACCAAAAATCTTTTATTCTTTTCAGCTCTGCTTCCTCCCATTGACTGAACTGATTCAGCAATAAGGAGTAAACAAGACATCCTTGATAGCATTTTAAAGGTTTTCTTACCACAGATTGACTAGGAAGGGATGTTCCAGGCCTTGCATTATCTGTAGCTCCCGGAAAACATTTCGAACTTCATCTCTCTCAATGCACTTCTGTTTATTCATATACTTCATGGCATACATTTTCTTGGTGTCTCTCTTCTGTACAATGCACACCTAATTGACAGCAAAATAAAAGAAAAATTTTGACACCTGGAAAAAGTAAACTCCATTGTGACTTTGAAAAAAAGGAGCCTTTTGTGATATTTAAATACTTCAGATCTGGATACGACAACTGAGTAACACCTTCTGAAAGTTCACTTCACAGCTCTGCAGGATTCTTTGTAATAGATGGTAATTAAAAGAATTAATAAAAGAACAACCCTCTCCTGCATAAGAAGAAATGGGGAAGTGTAGAAATGTCATAACTTTCAGAAGTGACATGGTAAAGCTGGGAGGAGTACACTCCAATTGCTGAATTCACAGGCTATTTCTTTAGTCACAGAAATTACTGTCTCCTGCCTAGGAAAATGCACAGTCACTGTCCTCATTCCCGCAAGTCAATACACACATCTTGATTACTGCATCAGAAACCTTGTCTGTGTTCCCAAGGATCAATATTTCACCTAAATATCAGAATTATGCTCCTTTAATTATTGTTGAAAAGAAAAAGAATTCTCGTAGAGAGATTTACCATAATATTTTTTAATTCACAAGAGACCATTGCAATGATTTAGTCTGTGGCAGTAAATTTCTTTCCTTTTGCTTTGTTTTTCATTTGTGGTTTTGTTTTGTTTTGGGCTTTTTCTTTTTTCAAATGTCAAATAATATTGTAAATGCATGAAGAAACTCTTAGTCAATAAAACCTGAATTGTTTTTTGTCATGGTAGTTTACATTGAGAATGGAGCTGAAAGTCACCAGCACCACATCCAAGAAGCATCATTTTAAATGTGATTTCTGGCAACACAGAAATATAAAATTGTTCTGTGTCTTGTCTCCAAAGCTGGTGTAAACACTCCTGATTCACACATGGAGGGAAACTGTATCCTCCACAGACTTTTGCTCTGAAGGGGGTTTTTCTGTTAATTGATCAGGACTTTTTGAAATGGTGCTCCTAATATGTCCTCACAGCCAAGGGAATATTAATTGAAAATATTATTTTGGTGTAATGAGCATTACTGATACAGTCATAGACTCCAATCAGAAATGTTAACCTTCAGTACATATACAGACTATGTACTTGAAGCATCTGGTTTAGGTATCACAACTCTGTAGTGCCTAAATTCAAAAGTATTTGGATTCACTTGGTGTGGGCACTATTATTTTATTTATATATTTATGTACGTCCACACATGCACACATACACGTTCCCATATTATAAACATAAAATTATAATGCACACTCATAAAATTTGTGCCCAGATACCGGAATACAACATGGTGACAACCAAAAAGAAATCCCTTGGGTCTAACTGGTATTTTGAGGAACTTGAGTGCTCAATATTCAGAAATGGTCTGGAGAAACTAAGCTGACTTCCCACAGCTGAACTGGGAGGAACAGGACGAGGGAAACCAAAACCCATTTATTTCTCTGAAACTCTATTTTCATAAAGTGTGTCTTTGAGCTCAAATCTACTCCAAATAAAGCAGTCAGTAGAGTACATTTAACCTATAATGATAAGATGTGATTAAGTAAAGATTCTACCTTCCCTAATACCAGGATATGTTCTGCTAATTAAGGAAAACATGGATGATAACATTTTGTTTTGAGCCCGTCAATATTGCTCAATGGTGAGTACTGAAGTTTTGTTTCATTTTCCACCTCAGACTGTTATGGAAATTCTGAATATTGGTGATGCCCTCAAGATAAATAAAGGTTCACATTTTATGGACAGAACCCAGGCTGTGGAACAATGGTGAACTGTGGTTGGTCTTTTGGGGGAAGAAGAGGTAGCAGGTGGAGTTGAACTGAAATGGAGGGATGGAAATTAACTGTTCAAACTTCCACAGGTCCTTCAAAAACATAACCAGAATTTTCAGGGGCAATTCCTGACATTTTTTCATAGATTATGTGAACACTCCAATTTAGTGAGACACATTATAAAGTAGAAAATTTTTGGATTTTGGATCAGAACCTAAGTCCAGAAGTTCATTCACTTACACAAACTGGCAGTATGATTTTTGTGTGTAACTTGGCTAAGACTGAGACGTTTGAAGAAGTCTCCCATTTCGTGACATAAAAAGCCCCCGTGTTGAAGGGTCGACTGGAGAGATTGTTGAGAATAGGGTTTTACTGAACTGAGAGTTACAGGTTTGGCCAATGTAGCAAACTAGGACCATACACAGCACCTAAATATGTAATGTAAACAGGTTTTGAAACACTGCTGTGACTCCAGAAGGCACTCAGTTCTCTTACCTGCCAATATAGACAAGGGTACTCAGCACACTCAAAACAGACCTTCTGTTGTTAGTAGAAGCTTGCCTAGCACACAGCTTCAAAGCAGAATGATAGTAGACATTTTCTAACAATGTGTATCTATGCACATCTTTCAACATGCTTTCAAAATTAATAGAATTTTAATGAACATAATAAAGCTGCTTCCTACTAAAACTTGGGGAATACAAGCTGCATACACATTGATGTTACTGTAAAAAACGCCTGCATTGCTATGACAGCACTGAATCATGGTGGAGATCCTGCCTGGCACTTCTACCTGCTGGCTGTCAGCTCTTCCTCTGCTCAGGGCATCAATGGGCTGAAACTTTCCACTAGTGCAAGAAAGAAAGGAAAAGCCCTTGAGCTCTCCTCATGGGCAGTCTTAACAGGAAATATTTAAATTGAAGGGTTTTTCTGTTCCAAAGGAGTCATTTTAAAACAGAGACAAACAGGTGCTCTGGCACCTCAACAAACAAATTCTGTGATGATTCATTATGATGGACGTCTGTACAGAATTGCCTTATTTACATGTAGCGGTATGGAAGCCTGTCACGGTCACATTACTAAAACATTCTGCTTCCATTTTTCTGTGAGTATCATTTGCCAAAGCCCAGGGAGTGCAATGCTTCAAACCAAGTGTGTGTCGTGAACTCAACAACTACCCAGCTTCGTTGTCAGCAGAGAGGGACAGGTACATCCCTCTCCACACACAGTATAGATCTAAATATGTCCACCTGTAGAGGGATGGTTTTCCTTCTAATGTCCCCCTAAAGTGACTGTGGATTACTAGTTTGGATGTAGGTATCTGTATTGTACATGTTTAAAGGTAGGCATTATGAATCCCCATTAATTTTCTTTGGAGTTGTATTGTGCTTATTTTTAAAAGTCTCTTGTGAAAATATTGCCTTTATAAAGATTTTTCTATGTGTCTTAGCTGTTATCACAGGGTGTTGCCCTTTATTATTTCTAGGAGAAAGTAAAAGTAAATTGACTTAAAATTTATCAGATTAAAAGATATTTGACCAATGTCTGCCTTGGAGTCACTTTCCCTCAGAGCCAGGGGAAGGAAACCAATAGATGACGACTGCAGGGATAATCTTCATTTTTTAAAAGCAACACGTGCTATGGTCCACTTCTAAACTACCTTCTTGGATTTCCTCTGATATCACATGAGAAAAATAGAGCACCTACAGATTAATCTGAAAAATAAGAGGTCACACAGTGCTATGGGTGACAAAGTGCCCTATGGGCTATTGCAGAGCTAAGTGAGTGAAGTGAGAGAGTCATGCTGAGTAAAACTGGGGCAGAATTCGCTCAAGGTTTGCTGCAGAAAGCTGCATAATGCTGTTTTGGCCTAGCAGGCATAGGTAGATCAGTGAAGCTCTTCCCAGGGCAAAAGATGGGGATGGCTGAGAAATCTGACATGCTGCAAAACACAGGTTTCTTCTGTTTTCCACTAGAAAAGACTTCTAGCTGCTGTGTGCTTGGACTGGAAAGAGCAAGAAGCACGTGAACTTAGTCTCAATAGACACATTTTGGTATGAATTTGGCACATGCGTACTTAGCCCTCTCAAAGTACTACATGACATGATTTCGAGACAGATCATAAAAAAAGGGAGATGCAAAACCACAGTCAGAGAAAGCTTCTCTGTGCAAGGTCACTCTCAGGTGGAGAGCTAGAAGCTGGAGTGTGGCACTGCACAGGCAGAAGGAACTCACCAAGACATAGGAGACTGCAAGAGAGAAATCAGAAAGCTATATGCTTCACAGTCAGGGTGGGAATTGACAAACCTGCTATCAAGCACCTGCCTGACATGCTACTACCTTGTCTGTTCTGACTCATGTGCTCTGAAAAACTAATGGTCATAGTCTCAGTCTTCAAGCAGAATTGGAAAGATTTGCACAAAGAGGCCAGAGAATGGATATCCTAAATGTGCCTTTACTCTGCCAGGGAATTTCCTTGAAATAGGGGAATTCATTCCCAGATTCCCCTGAGCAAAACATGAATCTGAAGCAGCCCAAGCATCTGCTTAATATCCTTTCATATTAACTCAAGCTAAAAAAATAGGTTGTTATACTGTCAAACAATATTAATATTCTGCAGTTGGAGTCTGTTGCTTTTAGGATAGTAGCATATTTTTTCTGAAATATTTTTCATAATATTTAGCAAAGTACCCTCAATCGGTGTACATGTAATTCTGTGCTCCCATCTGTTTTGCACCAGTGTAATTTCAATTACTGCAGCACAGCAAGTCACTGTTTTATATAAAATTACCAAATATATAAATATAAATTTATAAATATATATAAAGATACCAAATTAATCAGAACCAAATCTCTTGTCTCAGAGTCTTAGACAAGTAGGAAGGAGTTTGTACATTGAAATTATAATTTGAATTTAATTTAAGGAGGTCAAATTGTTCAATATACCTACTCCCATGAACAGAGAACTTGAAGAAAATTGGTACTATAGTATCCCTGAGAACTAGTTATTGCACCTGAATACAAATTATTTTGCAGCAGTACCTCTGCAATTACGCGATTATTGTTATGGTTATAAGGATGTAATGTAAATTCTCATATTTCACACCTTGTCAGTTTTGTACTTCTTGGGTGACCTTCAAGAATATGTTTTTCCAGGTTGTTTTTTTTTGTTTGTTTTTGGTTTTTTTTTTTTAAAGAGAGACAGCTATACATATGACAACATGGGAAAAAATAGCCAGACTAAACATGGGAGAGCACTTCTGAGGTATTGCATGTCAGACAGAACTAGCCACTTGGCCCAGAGCTCAGCATTTTTGGTTTGAGTATTTAAAATTCTCTACTTCCGGATTTACTTAGAAGGCAAATCTTTAATATATAAATAAAACACATTTGGTCAAAATTTCTGACCTGCCCACTTGCAATGCACTTGGAATTACTAGTAACTGGAATATGCTAAGCATAACTAACTCAAAAAACAAAAAACTAAAAAAAAAAAACACAAAAAAAACCCCAACCAACCAACCGAAAACCCAAAACACCAGTTGTTTCCTGTTGTCCATGAAGACACCAAAACATAAACAAACAGCTACCTTCATCTACTTAGCAAAGCAAGGTCACTGAAGCCAGAAAGGCTACTTTTCAAGTCGTTCTCCATACCTCACTTGAGTACCACTGACCCTTGCCCAGGGCTGTCCCAGTATCTATATGTACGGGTACATACACTGGCTATGAACATTCCCAGGAGTGAGGGCAAGTGTTCAGTGTGCAGTCACACACCATTCTGCCATAGCTTGCATGTCACTTGCCTGGAACAAAAGAACTGCCAGCTTACACAGATGCTGTGGCTGTCATGGTCCTACACAGGCTTGGAGCTCACCTCCTTCATCTGTCCCTTACCACAGTGCAACCTGAGCTCTCATCTTTCAAGTCAGCCTGATTGTTTACAGAAAATAGAGCACGCTCATGGTTTCTCTTCTCTCCATACTCATTTCCTACCCTCCTCACAACTTCTGTGATGTATCTGCACTTTTTCTGGGGAATATGCTACCATGTCTACGAGACGGCACCTGCTCTTAACATGTCCCTGAGAAACAGCACGTACTGAGGAAGGGCTTAAAACAGGTGGCCACTTCTCAGAAAAGGCAAGCTCTTGAGATACAAAGCCTTTGATACCAAATGGCGTAGGAATTCCTGTAGGAGCAAATGTAGCTACTGTGAATTGAAAATGCCAAAGGAAAAGGCTGGCTGCTGCTTTCTTAAGCCAGCTGGGAGGACAGAGCATAGTTGCTGAACCAGTCAGCCCCAGGAGGAGGTGAGGTGCTGAGGATCACCTTGAGCTCTGTGCACACGAGTGAGCTGAGCTGTGTAGAGACTCTGCCATATCAGATACCTCCTGCAGCAACATCCTGCAGAGGCCTAAGGTTGCTGTAGCAACCAAAGTAATTTAAGAAATATTGAGAGAGAGAGAGAGAGAGAGAGAGGGAGAGGGAGATATTGTACCAACAACAATAAAATGAAAGAGTGGAGCATGTCTTAAAACATCCTATTGCTCTCAGAAAACAGAAAAGGCCACAGTGGAGCGATAAAGGAAGCAGGCAGTTTAAGGAAAACATGCTACTGAACACGGTGTTAAAAGTTGCAAGATGCTAGAGCACAACAGACCCCAAACAGTAAACAGCCAACAATGGAGATTAACAGTCTTGCATCGTTTGTTGACATTTTCTGCTGCCAGGTACTTCCAAAAGGACAGTAATGGGAAAAGTTGCCAGCAGTGAGGCTTCTAAAGGACCGATAAAGGCAAGACTGACTAGCAGAGAAAGACATTTGAAATGGTGACTGATTTACCATGTTGTGCTGTTGGCTATGTTATAATAGGTCGGTTTAAAATGGGTTTCTTTCTTTCCCTGCCTGTGGAAGGAAAAATAAGGTGATTTGTCAGAAGCCTGCATTCATGGGTTTTTTTTGGGGGTGGGGGGGAAGGAAATAATCTATTCTGCCAAGGATTTTCCTGTTGCATTTGACAGCTGCAAAATAAGGATTAAGTTTAGAGGGTATTCATGCATGAGTCCTTTCTTGCATTAAACATGTTCCCTGAAACTCTGTTCTCACCAATGCAGGTTCCCCAAAGCAGATTCACAAGAACACTACAGTTATATAAACTTCTAAGAAAGTTAGATGTTTCTAGAAACACCGTCAAAACATTCGCCAGTTTTCTGAATGCCATGGAAAAGAGCAGACCAAACATCAACCAACAAGCCTTCTAAAAGCTCGTAGGTTTCTTTTATTTTCCTGCATGATGTGGAAGGTTGGGGGCCCCTTTGAAAGGGCAGAGAGTAGAGGTGTGAATGGGCAAGCTTCAAAGAAAAAGGGGTGCAGGTGATCTTTCTGAAGGTCAACACAATTTGGATATATCTTTAACTTCTTCTCTGGTGCCTAACTTGCATCCTTGGACCTCTAGTTTGACATGGCATATCATCACTGTATTGTGATAATGAACAGTCATAGATCATCAGCTGCCCCAATTTTTAAGCGGTTCTGAAAAAACATTTTGCCCCAGCAATGTATTCTCCTATTGACCTCAAAGAGAGTTTCCCTTGCAAACAACTGAATCAAATAAAGACCATGCCAAGAAGGACCACACTGTTCTGCAAGAAGTATCTAAAATGAAAGTAATTTTTCTGCATGAAGGCCAAGGACCAGCAAAACTCTGTGTGGGTTCTTAACATATGACTACAGAAGTATCTCGCCAGCACTGAGCTGGCATATACTCAAGAATCATTCAAATCTAGATCTAGATAGCTGTTGGTTGATCAGTTACCTTATTGAGTTTTATTTCACCTTCAAATGTATTCCTGTGAGAAATGGTTTCTAATATTTTTATAATATGATTTTCTCTGGCTTCGTGGCCTTGTATTTACCCATATTAAAATTTAAAACCTTGTTATAATCACTATTATAGGAAAGAAAGGTTGTCTATTCATGTGTAAACAAACCATTAATCTTCTCTGTTTCAGCAAAATCCTGTTGAATTGAACAAACATTTACTCAATGGTCATAATTATAGTGTATGTCAGTTTATACAGTCCCAAGTGGATTTGATCTATATAAAGTACCTTTAAAATACAGCAATTATTTTAAAGACATAAATAAGTCCAGAGACTTAAGAACAAGATCACTCTAGTGGACTGCTTAAAGAAGTAGTCTGCTCCCACATTTTTATTTGTTTTTCTTTTTAGGGCAAATTTCTAAATTCTGTTAATCCCGACTGGGGAGACTTAATTATTACAATAATTTTTGTTCAATTGATTTTAGTGAATGTATTATAATAGAAATAATTTATTGAATAATCAGTTCATACTGGTGATCAGGCATCTTTAAGAAGGAAAAAGCTACAAAACCTATGTTCTTTTACCCTAATGAAGTCACATCAGAAAAACACAGAAATCAGAAAGGAATTCCTTTCTAGATTTTTAATGGCTAAAAATAAGTTGATTCTTACCTTTCCAAAACTTCCTTTCCCAATAGCCCTCAATATCTGAAAGTGGTCAAAGTTAACTGCAAAATAAAGGAGAGAAGAAAAGGAAAATTTGTAGTGTGCTAAGTCAGAATCAGAAATCAGATAAGAAAAGAAATTACATTGTTTCCAACTAATGTCATTTTACCATATGGCATTCACTTTTTCTCTTAAAAAATCAAATCTGTTTTATACCGAATAAAGAGGAACTCTGCTTTAAAATATGCTGCATTCATTTTATTCACCAATTCATCTTGGTCCAATGCCTCCAATGCTCTGTATCTCCAAAGAGAAGCAAATCTCTCCTAACCAAGTAACAAGACTAAAGTTAACATTGCACAGCCATTAGCAAAAATTGCTCAGTGTTTTCCAGAAATATTAAGATCTATTAAAAGTGTACTGAATAATTCAGGTAAGTAACACCATCTGCCTACAGATACATAGTAATAAAAGGATAGTGTTGTTACAGTAATGACTCTACAGGATAATCCTGTATTGTTACAGTGATAAATGCTTGTCACATGATGAGCTGGTATAATTAGCCCTTCCAAACTTTTCCACATTAATGCAATATATAATGCTAATATTGTAAGTCTATTTCATAAATGTAGCATAAGTTTGTTTCAGGAGTTTTCATTTTAGCTTGGCCACAGACTGGATTTACTTGCACTTCATGGAAATCTGACAGCACAGCCTGACCAAGACACTGAAGTGGTTTGCTGTGAGGGTGAGCGAGATTTCAGTTCCCAAAAATGCCATTATTGTTGTTGCATGAGATTGAACACAGCGGGACCTTCAAATATCTTTTTCAGTGGTAGATCTGGTGGTTTTAAAATAAATCCAACAACATCCTGAACAAAATTGATGCAAAGTCACTGAAACAAACACGACAATGTGTGATTCAGTTTTTACAGTCACTTGTCAGACAAAAGTCACAGCTAGAGCTAAATTCAGTGAACCAGAGATGACAAGGTTCAGTGCAACTTAACAGGATTTTGCAAAATTAAAACTTTCTTATGTCCCTAGCTTTGGCCATGGACCTTCATCTATGCATCTGTTATTGCTGTAACAGTAATCTGCAAAATTATGGAGACAGACTGTCACTAATAAAAACAAAGAATGGTTTGGGTTAGAAGGGACCTTAAGTCTCAACCCACCTGCCATGGGTTGGGACACTTTCCCCTAGACCAGTTTGCTCAAAGCCCTATCCAAGGCAGCCTTGAACATTTCCTGAAATGGGGCCCCCACTACTTCTCTGGGAAACCTGTGCCAGAGCCTCACCACCCAAAAATGTGGCTTAAATCACAATGAAGAAACTCCTCTAAAACTAATAATACTTTACATATTTGTCTAAAAAAATTATATCACCTCAAGCTAAGCCTTGCATAGATAGTTGCAAGGTTGATATATATATCAAGTCATTAAAAAGTGCTAATCCTTTTCTCATTTATAGTACTAACACCACAAAGCATTTGTTTATTTATGTTTGCTTACACTGCCTTCAAGGAAACATGGTTGCTCCTTTCATTAGTGCAGCTATAGCAACCACCTTCCTGGTAATTGCTGGAGACAAATCAAATCCAGAGCTGACAGAGATGAAAGCAGCAGACTCTAATCTACAGGAAACAAAGATCAGGAATATAGCAGTTTTTGGATTGGGTTACCGAAATAAAAATGCATAAGCTTGCCATGGATTTATAAGCTGCTTGGAAATTGAAAATGGGAAAACAAATTTTGTGCCGAATCATGTAAGAGTTAGGGTTACCCAGATGTCTGAGAGGCAAGATTGTTTGTCAGCAAGAGGCAGTTA
Organism: Dendrocincla fuliginosa; assembly: GCA_035047845.1. Taxonomy (NCBI): domain Eukaryota; kingdom Metazoa; phylum Chordata; class Aves; order Passeriformes; family Dendrocolaptidae; genus Dendrocincla; species Dendrocincla fuliginosa. The sequence goes on along the minus strand of JAWWMO010000138.1, from coordinate 61,008,870 downwards.
AGGTCTCTGCTGACAGGTTTTACCAGTGGGGCACTCTCTTGTAGTTCTTGCTGGTCAATACTGGTCTGGTGAATAAAATAGTTTCAGAAAACCACATTCTACATAAACTTAGTCCTCTTAAATCCTGTTCCCACAAGTCATCCCTCCCAAGTGCTTGACTGGGTTATCTAGATGATCCTTAATTTAAGTAGGAATTCAGCACAGCATGGAAAATATTACAAACAACATGTTAAACTCATTAATTTCTTTGACAGGAAAGAGGCAACAATTTTTCCCTCCAGCATGCTGGTGTTGTCACTCCTCTGCTTTAAAACCTTCTCATGTTTCTTGCTTATTTTACCAATTTTTTTTTAACAAATATGTAGCTTAGAGATCAGTTTGAGTTTGTTCTTTATTTTGCAGTCATTCAGCTGAGTCCAGTTCAAAAAAAAACAACCGAAAAACTGTTGAAATAATCTGTAATTATCTCAATTTCAGTCAAGCCACATTTCAGTAAGACTTGACTATATCATATTCTGAAGCCTGACTGGTTTTGAAATGCATCAGTTTGAAGAATTACTTTGTTTTTATAAAACTAAGATTAAGCATTTATTTTTGGCTATGAATAGGACATTTTTTATTCTCCATATAACTTTTATTCTATATCTCTGTACTTCCTTCTTTAGTTTGTTTACTGCTCTGAATTACTAGAACAACTTATTATTTTAGTTGGATTTAATTGTAAATTGAATTCCCATAAGACTGAAATTATTAAGTGAGGCACTAGACCATGAAATTTAAGACAGAGTGTTAGTAAGCCAAATAAGTGGTTAAAAAACATAGCTACAGCCATTGATCAAATTTTATTAATTTGTGCATTTAACTTGAATAGAAAGTGAGATGTTACAGTTTTGTACCTTTATTAAGAAAAAAAAAATACTTTATTTCTACAGGTTAATGTTCCATAAGCCTTATTTAAATTAAGGTACAATGATTGCAACACATTGCATGCAAGAGAAAATAAAGATAATTTTAAATTACTGTGGAAGTATGTAAACAAACCTGAGCCTGCATCTGAAATAAGCTAGACTTGCAGGCACTGTGGTTCTCTGGAAAGGGATAATTCACTACAGTAAGGCAACTAAGTCTCTTTTGATCATTCAAACATACTCATAACACTGCAGATACACAAACTGAGGAAGTTCCTCCCTTGGGATGTTAGAAAAGAATAAAAAATGGGATACTTTTGCAGCTGAAACTCATTCACTGAGTGAAACTCAGATGCTTTAAGTAACTGGCCCATCTACAACAGACCAGCCAAGCAGAAATCATGTTAGCATCACAGCCCTGAGAAGCAGTGAGTGGTTGAGCTAAGTTCACTGCCACCTTAGTCCTACTTCAGTCATACACCTTGGGTGTTTTCCTCAGGTGGTTTTAATCTCACACTGTGAAAATTTTTGGCTAATTTGTTCATCACACTGGTTGTTTTTTGAGGGCTTTTTTGTTTTTTTGGGGAGGTTTTGTTTGGTTGGTTTTGCTTATTTGGGGGGTTTGGGTTTTGTTGGGGTTTTTTTTGGTTGTTTTTGTTTGGTTGGTTGGTTGGTTTTTGTTGGGAGGGTGTTTATGGGTTTATTTGGTTTTTGGTTTGTTTTGGGGTTTTTTTGTGAAAATTTGATGCCAAAAAGTCACCACTTACTCTGAGAAGAATTACAGATCATCCTGATCTCTGTCATTTCCAATGTTTAAAATATTATCAAGGTCAGACACTGTCATTTCCTCTGTGCAATGAGGAGATCACAAGTATTAAGTTCTTGTCCTCCAAAACATGACACATGTAGCTCTTGTGGTGCCTGGTGTTGTAGCTTAATGACATTTCTCTAGCGCAAAGCCCCACTGAGGTAATGGTGTGGTTGGCAGAAGGACATTTTCTTCAGTAACAGTAATACGACTATTACTTTTTAGAAAATAGCTTACTTGGTATCTTCTACTTGAGAAAAAAAAAAAAAAAACAATTTTCCAACTCTTTGAGCTCTTCTTTCATCTTATTATCACACCATATTTTGGAGGTCTTAGACATGGACTCTGAATTTGAGTCTAAGACTACTAATACTTTTCAGAAACCAAAATTAGTTTATATTGTCTTCAGGAAATTTTTCACACAGGTAAACACACAGAATGAGACTTTTATTAACAACAGTTATGAGGGAGCTTCTTTGATTTTCGCCAATTTGGAAAAATCAAGTATTATAATCTGCCCTGTTCCAACTCCCAAATTTATCCCTTAAAAATCACATTAATTCAAAGCTGAGAAAGAATATGAAAGAAATCATATTTGGTTAACTAATGGAGAAAATAAATCAACATTTAAGACATCTGTTGCAAGGTATAGTATTAGAGTGATGGATGCCTATTAATTTCAGCAATGCAGTGTATATATGCATATAAATTAATGTATTTTGTTTTTCTACATTTAGTCATGCTCAAATAAGCCTTAAATTCATTCCACTGCACAGATTCACGTCTCTATTAATAACTTTAAGTTCAGGTATACCTTACTTCAATTAAAATCACAGTTTTGAATTAGCTCCATATAGAGCATTTTCCAGCAGTTTGATCTTCAACAAACAAAAGCCTGATGATGGTAATGGAATTCACAGACTGAATGAAAGGTTTCACCCTGCTTGCCAGGAAAAGTAAAAAAATGTGGTCCTAGCCATTACATTACTTGATCAAATATATTAGTATATTCAAAAACTATTAGGAATATCGAGAAGGATGGTGCAGTAGTTTGTGACCAAATTGTACACAGGAGCCCCTCTACTGCCACAGTCTTCTCATGTGATCTTAGGGAAGTGCTTCAATAGCTTCTGCCACTGTCTGTAGAAAAATAAACCATTACATCTCTAAGCAGCTGTAAAATTAGGTATAGGAAGTACCTTAGAGCTCAGCCATACAAGTAATTAGGAGGGTCGCAAGAGCCAATTCAGGTAATGGTGCTTTATAAAACCACTGTGAAGACTGAAAGTAATTTTTAAAGTGTGAAAAGCCTACACCTCTGTGGAAGTGGCGGTACAGGAGTCAGGGGACTGATTCAAACCCACACATCAAGTTGCTCTAGAGTTGAGAACAGAAGCTGGCATCCACTTCATACCTCACCATTTCTCAGGCACATCCTCTGAACTGCTGAGTGCTGATGGAGCAGATATTTGGTATAAAACTTTCTAGTGAAAGATAAAATAAATATTTCTTGCTCCACTGTTCCTCAAGGATAAAGTATACTTCGGAGAAAATATTCAAGTCACAGACTATTGGGTTTTTACAACCACAGTGCAAAACCACTGGAGAGTTGTAGTGGAAATGCTTATTTTTTTTTTTTTAATCAGCATTATATATATAATAATATATGGTGAAACAATGAAGTATTTTATATGCATTCAACTCTGCTGCATTATTCATGAGTGCCATGGTGACTTGAACAAAAAAAAAATAAGAAAGAAAAAAGTTACATCAACACATTACGTGTTTGATTTATGATACCACAAAAGAGCACAACATCTCTGCACTTTCACTTGTAGTTTTACTAATTTAAAATATTCTCTTGTTACTCATCATTTGTTCAAGTGTAAATTACATCTAGCTCAAGAGGGAATATGTATATTGGGTGTATTCTAGATAGAGCTGAGATCTGTTTTCTCACTGCAGCTGAGGAATGCTTACTACATGTATATGTGATTAGTGCAAGTACACTCAATAATCATTACCTGAAAGAACTTTGTATCTCCTAGAGATAATATCCAATCATTGTGGTCAAAGCACAGGCATACACATGCTTTGCAAAATGAAAAATAGAGGCCTTTCAATTCAAGAAAAATTGGAAGAACTTGATAAGCTAAATACAGACATTCTCCTTCTCTGGTTTATTTGGACTGTCTGATAGTAGCGAAAACCAGAACATGAGCACTAAGGCTCAAGACATTATACACTAAGGAGGTGTATAGTAAAGACATTTTTAACACGATGAGCATTTCAAGACATCTAGCTTCATTCTCACTGATCTCAAGAGCAAACAGAAACAAGGAGAAGTGATATAGCCATCAGCCAAGAAAACAGATTTTTATGTCAGTCTGAGCACTGTCTTGCAGGTCTGTTTTGGGGTGTTTTAATGCTTCCTGTTTCTGTGAATCAGAAAAACAGAATCAAATTTCCTTCTAGATGTGGCCTATATGTTTTGACCTGAGATTTACTGGCTAGCACTCTATCAGGGTTTCAAACTAGTTCTCCAGTCTCCTATGTCTGTCTGCTTTTCAGATTCTTGAGCCTTTTCCAGGCAGGTCCATGGACTGTGCTGACAGAACCTCAGTAGGTCTTAGCAGATCTTGTTAAAATTGTTACTGTCCTTTCACACAAAGATACATAAGATGAGTAACCAAGTAGATACAGTCATATATATTCAGTACTCATGATAAAATGGCCAGCTTGAATGGCCATAGACAGGACTAATATGAACAGTGCCTAAAAATTAGATTAAGGGTCATAAAATGGTTTGGGTAATCATAAGAAATCACATTCCATCATGCTCTGTTTATGACAAATGCACAAGTGAAGTAAGATACTGTTTAAATTAAGGAAGAAATGAATTTTTGCTGACAGAATGATAAAGTCAGGCATGTATTTGAGGTGAGCAAAGAGTACAAATCTGTATAGCTTCATAGGTTCCAGAGTAAAATGAGACATTACCGTACTTCATTTGATTGGGAAACCTACTAGTTAGAAAGAGATACATAACTGGAGGACAAGGAAAGAAAGCAGTTTCAGAGCAGGTTTTATCTCATTAATGATGAATCATGGTGTTTTCTAGTCTATTTAGGGGCTTTGCATTTAAATTACATTACGATGTCTCAATTCTTCAGGATTAATGGTTTATTCTCAATATAAACTAATTATTATGTTAATTTTTATAATTATTCATTTGTATTTTTATTTATAATTATTCATTTATAATTATTTGCAATTATAAAGAATTTAAGATCTTTGTCAAACAAATTTTATTTAAAATTCAGCTTATTTTGCTTTGAACTTTAAAATGCATTTCAGTCTGGTCATGTTTGCATACTTCACTTTCCTCAATCAAACATTACTGTATTATCAAAAGACTTTCATTTCAGAATTCTTGATTGATCCAAAGAGGTTTTTTTTCTCAGTAACTCATTTCTATACTGTGCTTCCTTGTGAAGCCACCTGCAAGATGACTGTATCTCCCACTATGCAGGTATACTCGCAGCACTTGCATGATGTGTGCTTTGTTCACTCAGGGCTGGTGGTGTGTTGGGTTATGGGAGTTGCAAACAGGTACAAGATTTAGATCTACAGAAGGGGATAGAAGAATCTGTGTCCAATGCCTTTGAAGAAGTGTCATATCACAGAAGTGTAGTATAAACTCTCACAAAATGAAAGCTGAAAAGGTAAACTTGAATTCTGTTCACACTTTCAAAACCAACTCTGTTTTCCCAGTATAAAGCTTCTTTTTTGTAAATGGAAATAATGGCATTTTGATTTGGCAAAAAGTTTAATTATGCATCAAAAAGTTTTTCAGAGGAAAAGTCTGTTTCAAAAAAAAAAAAAAAGAAAATAGTTTGACAGAGTTCCTTGTTATCTCCCATCTATGTCACATTTCAAACACTACACAGTGGAAGCAACCTCTTCCCTAAATTGTCAGAAATGGGGATAATACCTCGGTACCATGGCGCTGGAAAACCAACAATGTAATTTTATTTATACCTCTCTTAGTTCTATATTCTGCCAATAAATAGCTGGTACCACAGATAAGAGTGGGCTGAAAAACACCTGCTCTTATTCATTACAGAAATCCTTTTATCCTTATGTCAATCCTCCTACAAGGTAGTACTTCACATGGAATTTAGATACACATCAAATCACAGAATATTTAGACAATGCATGGTTTGTTCATCAAGAGCAGTGCCAGCATCGTGGGGATCTACACTGCAATCAGTGAAATCCACCTCACATCACATCGTTAAAAAGTGTGGGGATTTCCCTAAGTGGCTGGCCAATTTTCTGAATGTGTTAAGTTAAAATGAATACTGGAAAGAGCTACAACAGCTTACCATTTTTCAAAATGCTACAAAAACAGACTAGAAGAATTTGGTGAACCAGCTAATCATTTGCACTGTTACAGAAACAGCTTTGTTTTGCCACAACCAGAAATACAATTGAAATTCCAAAGAAAACTAGCATTTGAAAGTAACCAAGCTGCTAAATAAAAAAGATGCTAGGGCTGATTCTCAAAACGTTTTTTTCCTCTTAATTCTGAAAAAGAGCATAATTCCTTTTCTGATGCTTTTCTGTAATAGCCAAAAATGAAATCAAGATGAGATTTTGCATTCATAAGAAAACTGTGACTCTTTGATAAAAAAGAATCTGTTTGAACCCAAGATCAAATGACAATTTCTCTCCACAGCCATTTATACCCCTAATAAGCCAAATTAAAATTATGCTGACATTAAATACATTTATTCTGAAAAATATCTCAAGCAGCTACCTGAAGCCTGTAAAGCAAAGTTTGCTCCTCGGACAAGTAGAACAAGCTGCGAATCTTTACTGCTTTTCTCTGAGGAAAGTTTAAACAGAAGCTACTGCATGCCATCCTACAATCTCAGGACCTCCTCTGAGAAACTGGGGATATATCACCAAAACAAAACTCAAGAAAAGTCATCTGATGATTTTAGGGATGTGGGTGTCACCTTCTGTGAGCCACTGGGAGGGATTTACTGGCAGCAGAGGTTTGTCTGCAGGCCACTGAAGTGAGCACAGAGAGCCTTATGGCTGTAACTGCAGGGGGATTTCGATTAAGGATGCAATCATTAGTTTTTGCCTAAAGTCTGCTGAAAGGTTGCCCTGAGGTAGGCTTCACCAGAAGCACCAGGAACTGCAGGGTTTGCTGTGATTGTTATCCTGTGGAAAAACAAACATTTATTTCTCTGTGGAAGGTGTAAGAATGTTTGGCTGCTGCTTTGCTCCACAAAAATTTTAACACAGATTTAATGAAATTGGCTATTCCTTTCTGAGGGATTGAGCACAAGTAGGTGTTTCCTGACAAAGATCAGAACTCTTGTGGATGCATCTCTCTCACACAGTGTTTCTTGGGAGCATTAGATTAAAAAATAAAGTCAATTTTCTTGGCTTTTTGTCTCTTCAAAACTAGTCCAAAACTTAACCAGAAAAATTTCTAATTGGATCTTTTTGTGTGTTGCCTCCATGTCTTCAGACAGGTTACTCTGTTTCAGAGGCATACAGCAGTATTCTCTGGTGGCTGAGGAAAAAAGAGTAATTGAAAGGCAGGTTTTTGCCTGCCATGGTTTGCTTGAGCAAATGCAGGAAGAGATGAGAGGAAAAACTCTTCTTTTAAATAAGTAATTTCAGTCTGGAGGACACAAAGCAATATGAAAGTTCTGTTCTTTTGGGTAAGAATGTGATTTCAACTCCAATGAAAGGAAACAGAGTTACCTAGTTTTGGAGCCCTTCTCATCATTTTGCTTTGTGCCTTCTTTCCAATTTTCCTATTTTCCATTGGAGAAGGAAGTGGAAGAACTACAAAATCAACGGGTTTTCACTGATCTCAGCAAAAATGAAAAATTTCTGCCTATTGATTCGTGATGATTTCTGCATTGCTATTATTGCTGCCTAACCATGTAAACATGTCCACATAGAGTGTGTGTGTGCATTTCTGGTATTCTTTTCTGAAATCAGAACATTGCAAAAAATGCTACATTTCATTTTGGTTTTGACTTTTCACAGGAAAGATTTATATTTTCAGACAGCATAAAAATGAGAGGAAGTACAAAATATTTATATTTCCCAACATCAGAAACATAACCTACATGTTTTAGAGCTTACACACATACCAAATTTCTCTCAAGGAGCACTTCCTAAACCCTGTATTTTAGCTCTTTATGATCCTTTTCATGTGATGCTATGACAAGAGCACATGATCATCTCAGTAAAAGACTTGTTCTTTGAAAAACTGACAAGAAAATGGGATAATCACATAGAGACCATCTCTGGCACGTTGAAGACAGCAGGAACAGAGAAAGTGCATCCCTTTTGATGGCCATATGGATGTTTAAATGATTAAGCAAAACATGACACCTTATGATTTACCTACAGTGCTCGAATTGTTAAAAGTCTAGTTTCAAGGGCAGTAGAATGAGAAGGTCACCTTCATGGGGAGTTACAGTGCTTATTAGTACAGAATTTATGTATTTTACTTTAACAGGAATTGCTTTATATCAAAGTAGAGATCAAACTCTGATGCCTGCCATGTTAATATATACTGACTCTAATACTTGCATTTTGTCCTCACACATAAATGAGCACAGGCAATAAAGGTAAAGACAAATTTAAAATTATCTGCTAAACAGGTCTTTTAGCTTTGATGAAAATCCCAGGAAGCCAACCAATTAGCCTTCTGAAATAAGTAGAAATAATAATAAATATCCTATGTCAGAAAGATTTAAGCTAATTCAGTTTAAAGTACAACTGCTATTATTTGAAGGCAAAGTTACTTTTTTAAATAAATGAATTTTAAATTGTTTCTTATTAATAAAGAACAAAAAAGAAGGTCAAATAGAGCTGACAGAGCTAGACAGAAGATCCAAGGAACAAAATATGTGTATTGTCACTGCAAAAATTCAGCTGAACAATCTAGTAGGGATCAAGCCCAAGTTTGTAGCATGTCCAGTCTAAAACAGGAAAGGATGACTATCTGTTTAACGTCACCATTGGTAATGTGAGCTGCAAAAAAATTAGCACAGACAATGGAATGTTTTACTTGGCTTTTTGGGGGGGTAATGCAACGTCTTCAGAAATCCTTATGATGACTAATGGTAAAGGCAATAACCAAGGTGAAGTTCCCTTGACAAATACCTAAGATTTAGAACAGCAGCAGCTGAGACAATTTAAAAGGAAAAAGAGACAAAATACAATAGTGGCAAGCATGAATGTAGGCTAATACAGCAAAAAAGAACTAAGTTTATGTCCAGGATGTCATCAACGAACAGACAAGTTCAGAAAGGGCTAGAACTAGTGCACAGTGCAGACACAAAGTGGGGAAGACTCAGACTGTGACTCAGAAGAGAGATCTGTGCAGAGCTGACCCCTTGCAGGGAATCATAGACAAGACACTCTTCTAATGCTACTTCCATGCCCATGGAGGTGGAGGCTCAGTGATCTAATCAATCGGAAAATGTGACACCATGGACTGACAACAAGAATTTGAATGCTGATCGTGGGCCACTGGCCTAGATGGTCTTGATTGTCTGAGTCAGATTAGTGTAATCCTTCAGCAGCACAATTTTAAAGCAGCCTTTTTCAATATTTCATTATCTTCTTCTCTTATGATGTTGAGCTAATCATCCATCCATGAAGCTAAAAAAAAACCAACTGGACTTCAAATACAGAGGCTTTTACTTTTAGATTTAACAGAAAACTGAAAGGAATTTGGAGTGCAAAATCTACTACTCTTTTTCAACAAATTGTTGCAAAACACCTGTAGCAACTGATCAGGGATTTCAAATATTGGTGTATAACTCAGTGCTATGAAAAATGTCATCAGAGGACAGATGTTCCTATGGATGGACCAAAATATGGCAACAATTCTCACCTTTGCTAAATAACCAGTAGTGGTGTCTGTCAATGGTCAGAGCTTGGTTAACCTAAGCCTGAACATCAGAAAATATTTGCTAATAGCTGGAAATAGCTATACATTAGTGTGGTAGATATGTTCACTTCTTGTGCACAGGATTCATTGTGCCTGGTCACATGGAGCTGGTCACATGAAAATGGCCACACCATTCTATGATTCTATGATAGAACATGATTCTCCCTCTCTTTAGGCTGGCACTGAAGCTATGTGACATGAATAACTGAAGTTATCATTAGGTTATTATTAGGTTTGACACATTGACTAACAGTGCAACTGATTTAAGTCCACAGCCCTGACATCATTGCCACATGGAAATCATTGGGATTTAGTCAGTGTGAAATCTTCAGTATAGCCATTGGCTAGTTTATCATAACAGAACTAATTTAGCTGCATCTATATTCTGTTAGCATATAGCATTCAGGTGACCTATTTTCTAGCAGAAAGGTTTCTTTTGTATTGACTAACCTTGCTTAGTGGAAAGTAATTGGAACTTCTCACCCACGTATCCTATTATAAAGCAGCAATTTACAAAATTTTACTATTATAAAACTCAAAAGTCAGTGAATTTTTACTTTTTTTTTTTTAAGATCAGTGAAAGTACTAATTAAAGATCACTTTATGTTGCTATGAAAACAGTTTTGGTTTTTGACAGGACAGAGATTTGGTTCAGAAAAGCTTTTAACTTAGCAGCATCACTGGAAACATCAAAGTCATCAGGGAACAATTGAATTGAAGTACTGGACCTTATCACAGCCAGTGAATAGCAGGGAAGCCTTTGTGAGTCTCCATGCTTCTCAGAGCTCTTTTGAAGTGTAAACTCGACATTGAAACTAATGAAAAAAGTTCCAGGACCTGGTCCAATGTAAAATGTAAGACCATTGGTAAGTTATAAAACATAGCACTGTTTTGTTGAGAAAAGTGTTTCTGACTGACCATGTTGCTTCCTTATGGATGAGCTGACAGAAACAATCTCTGAAATCTATTGCAAGGACAAACAGTTTGACAGGTATGTCCCACAGAAAAGACACTCCTTGAAAAAATGTACTGCTGAAATACAGAAAATCTAAATTTCACTTTTCTGTAATAGACTTCTATCTGAGATCAGGAAACACAGACAATGAAGCATCTTTTTCAGCTGGAAAGTGGGAATTTTCATCTCCCTCAGAGTTACTATGAGAATAACCTCATTAATAACTGAACTGGAAAGCTCTCTGAGGGAAGTTGCTATGGGAATAAAATGTCAAATATCAGTGTACCAAACTGTTTTCTCCTGCAATAAAATTTATCAGAGCAATCCCCAGGTGAAAGGAAATAGTTTAAATGAAGTTAACAGTAAAATCCTCAGTGAGACATCCATCAATCTTGTCCATGAGAAGGCCTCTACAATGCTAAACATGCCAAGGGAAACTAATAAACCTCTTTCCTCTTGGTTTCTTTGGACAGTGACTCTGAGAGCATTGTTCTTGAAGATCAGGATTTCAGAAAATGAGTCTTGGTGCTATGATAATGGGAGGGTAGGGAGCCATGTGAAGAGGATTTTAGTCAAACACCTGGACAAAATATGAGTTGTTCTCTTTTTCATTTGAATTCAGAACCCAAGACATTAGGAGTCTGTCTCCAAAACTGGATCTTGAAGAATTATCACTTCTGTTTTTAACTACGGATACAAATGAAATACTTGATGCAAGTATGGACACTAAAGAGTCACAATAATTCCCATTTCAATTGGGATTGCCTTGTATTTAGAGTTTTTAAACCAAGCCATCACGATGGGCTTCAAGTGAATGATGACAGTTCTAACTTGCAGCAGAAGTGTGCCTGAAGGGCAGAGCATAGGCTTGTTTTTGCATTTGTCATTGTAAGATTAAAGCTCATTATTTTGGGAACAGTAATGCTCCTCTGGGAAAAAAATCTGCTGAAAGAAGCAAGCAAACCTGTGGGTTATAAATGAGACTGTCCAGGTCTGGTTTATATTCTGGGATTTGAAAACAGTATGGAAATCTCAAGAATTTAAAAAAATTTGAAGATTATTTCTGAAGATGTCCAGGCATTTGTGACTTGTGGCTCTTCCTCATCAAAAGATGTCGCAAGTACCAATGTGAAAAGCCACCTGTGTCTCTCAGTGCTCTGAGGGCACTAAATGGCCTTGCTGGCCATGACCAGCTTCTCCTGCCCCATCACCACCACGCTGCCCCCAGGAGCTCTGTTGCAGCTCAGGCCTGGATCCGGCCACTATGAAACAAGAGACATGAAATGCTGCTCAGCAAAGCCATGGCAGGTCCCTACAGGGGACATGCAGCCCCTCTGAGCTGCACATCAGCTCTGTCCTCACGCAATCTACCAGTTTATCCTCCACAATTAAATGACTTTCACTATGTTCTGCAGCACTCAAGTTGCATTTTACTCAGAAGTCTTGTAAATTTTTTAAAGTAAGTTATACTTCTTGATTTTTTTTTTAAAAATCTCTTGTAGAGATGGAAGCTCAAATCCTAACCTCTGAGGTTAGGGTTTAACCTAATCAGCCTGACATTACCACAATGAGGCTAACAGTTCTGATTTTTATAGTTATCAGGAGCCAGAAAGGGAATGCTTTTTGATTCCAGTTAGCATTCCTAATATTTCATTGTCTGAACCATATTTTCATAAGAATCACTTCACTTAGTCTGCCATTTTGCAGAAAAACAGGTCTCCCAAAGGGTTTTCTTTTACCTACATGCTCAAGACTAAACTGTTGTTAATCAAACATAATCAATTGTTTCCAACTTCAATTGAAGCAATATCCTGAGCTATTAGTTAACATTAACACCTTTGTATTTTGATGTATCACTTTTTGTGGCTGTTTTTCTTCAAGGTGTATAAAAAGATACGGTAACCCCCCTGAAAGTAACAGCTATATTTAATTCATAAAGAACTTACAGAATTTCAGTGCAATGCGTAGTTCTTCATCTCAGTGTTTACAGGTAAATATTCCATGATAGAATAGGTAGTTTCGGTACTGAGAATTAAAAAGATGAGTTGATTGCTGTACGTACTAACTGCAGAAGTTTTTTCTACTTGGAGCTGATGATTATTCACTAATCATTGTGCGTCTTACCTCTGTGAAGTCCTTATAGGCTTGTTTACAAGTTACCTATAAGTAGGCTTATTTACACACTGCAAGCAATTGCACCCAAGCTGATGGGATCATACATTGGTGAAAACAGTAAATGTGAATAAAGAAATCAGGTACTTGGCCTTATCTATCCACTGCTAGGATTAGGAGTTGTCGTGGTTTCAGCTGGAATAGGATTTCTTCTTACTATCTAGTGCAGTGTGGTTTATTATCATTATTAGAATTTTGTTTATTTCAATTATGTTCTTATCTCAACCCACACATTCTACTTCTTTTCCTCTTCTTCTGCCTTTCCCACTGGAGAGGTGAGGTACAGTGAGTGAGCAGTGGCATGGTACTTAGTTGCCAGGTGGGATTAAACTACAACAGAAGTGAAATATGAAAGATTTAAAGCAAAACAAATATAAATAGACTTGCAAAATACATCAAATCCGCCTGAGGCCAGCTGGCACAGAGGCAGTGGGGAAGAGGAGGAGGACTTCAGACCAGCCACAATTCCCAGGTTATGGCTGGGGGTTGGCATTAAGAGCAGAAGGTCAGTAGACTCTCTAAGCCACAACTTGACTTGCAAAGATTTACCTTATATAACCACACTACAGGAAAAAATAAAAAGATTCACTGGGTGAACAGGGTAGGTAGATGACAGATATTAATGGAAAGAACACAACTTCTAATTTTAGCCACAGAAGTTATTAGGTGCAAAGCACAAACAAATAGTGAGCTGCAGGGGATAAAATTGCTCAGTGTGGCAGAAGGCTTGTTAGTCTAAATGTCTGAAACATTCAGTGGCATTAAATGTGCTTATACCAATTCTGTATAATCACAGAAATAGAACCTCAAATAAGTTTAATTATAGATGTTAGATTAAAATAATGACTACTGGTGACTCAGTTATAGAGTCCTCATACACTGGGTTTGTTTTGATAAAAGTAAAGTACATACAAAAATGTCTATGCTTATATAGAGAGAAAAAGAGACAGTCTCTAATATATATATGTGCATTTGTATTATATTTTATTAACTAGGATAAAATGGTAAATCAGTACATAGAGAGGTTCCTCTGGCTATTTATGAAAATAATATTTGAAAACCTTGGCTTCCTAACAATACAGAATAGAATTTTTCAAAAAAGCAAAAAAAAAAGTTTATTTCCCACCACCAGGTCTATCCTGTCCTTTTTTCCTCTTTTTTTTTCCCCTGTTTTCCTTTTATTTTTTTTTTCATATAGGTTGGGAAAATGACTAGAAATCAACTTCAAATCACTAAAGACTAAAAGAAACATAAAAAAAAAGAAAAGAAACATATTGCATATGAAAACATAAAAGAAACATATTGCATATGACAGCAGTCAGCAACCTTTCCCAGGTGATCTGCTGGGCTGTATTTTCTTTTGCAAATGGGAATGTAGCACTGCAGAAGGTTCCTCGCAACATGGACACCCTGTTACTCGAAAATTCAGGATGTCTTTGATCCACCTATGACCGTGGATCAAAAGATAGATATGATCTACCTAGCAGAGGAAGGTTGAGAGGCTGAGAGCAGCTCCTTAGTATTTGTATGCCCAGGGAAGCATTCAAAGTTCTCTGCATGTCACAAGTGAGAAAACTGAATGCCACAAGCAGTATCTTTTCTCTGTAATGGGCAGCAACTACACTGCTATTAATGTGTTTAAAATCCATGACTGTGCTCCATCTGACACCTGTGAGACAGACCGATGGCTCCTGGCTTAGGAGCACCAATGATCTGAAGTCAAGGCAGCACACAGCAAAAGTGCTTGAAACCACTGAAAACATGGTATGTCTTTACTGCCACATATTACTTAATCTACTCTAAACAGCAAGCATGAGCTCTCCTCACTCTCAGAACAGTTTTGTGAAAAGCCATTCAGAGAGCAGATGTCATCTTATCAACAGCTGGAATTTGCCTAGCCACCAGACAAGCTCCACTTGGATGTCCTGCCTCCCACAGCCACCACCAACATCTATGAAGCTGATTTTCAGTCCTTTTCCCAACCTGTAATAAAAAATAATAATAAAAACCCCAGGATAGATCTAGTGATGCTAAATAATTTTTTTTTCTATTTTGAAACCTGCGCAGGCAGCGTCTCTCTAGCTGCTCTCTTCTCCTGTTCATCAATAGGGAGCTCCCTAACTCCAAAGGAACAATTACCCCACTCAAAATACGGATCAACAAGAAAAGGTCTCCACTTTATGATTCCTTTCAAGAAAAATCTTAGAGCACTTAGTGCTGACAATTTTCTTCAATAATGATCAATAAAATGTTTCAGAAAGTGTTTCAACACTGAAATCTTTGTGGAGAATTTCACACTAAAAATGTATTTCTCTTTCTAAGGTATTTTCATCTGCTATTATAGTTTGCACCATAAAAAAAAAAACTTTAATAATTCAGCTTAAAAACTTGAGCAAAATACCTCAAAGATATGCCATTGGGCTGGAAAAGATATGACAATAATGGCATAATTGGTGTGCTGTTGCTGAAATATTACATGCCAAGTCATGATTCTGCCTAAGACTTGTGGTTAATCTGTTCCTCCCATTACATCCAAGCCAATCTCAATAAAGTCTAACTTTGTTTTGCAGCAATGCCCTGCACATAAGATTGTGTATTTCTGTAGTTTTCATGTGCTAAAACAGTCAAATATGAAGCTGGACTTAAAAGAATTACTTTTTCGTACTTCTCAACAATGACCCTGTGATCATCCTTTGTTCTTTGATTTCAGGCTCTGTGTAGCAGTTCACAGCGCTTAAAGATGTGCTATTGCCCCAAAAGCATTTCAGACTTTACAGCTTGGACAAAGATTTATCTAAACTTTACCCCAAAAGGCACAAAATCAATCTTCATAACATAATGTGAAAACAATCCAGGGGGAAGTGGAAGATAGTTTCAGAAAGTGTGAAGGACACTCAGGAGGCTAACAGTGATTTTGTGATTATACTGCATCTCTGTTTTAACAGGGTAGCTAAGAACAGTCCTCATCGCTCAGCAAGGGAGGCAGAACAATATCAAAAGAAAATAGTAATTACTAGAAGGATTAACTCAGTTTGCTTTTTTATATCTTAAATAAGGAACAGCAGGTGTTCCCTTATCGCTGTAAAAGTAGAAAAGAGAAAGAAAATACTTTTTGTTCATTGCAGTATATTGCCTTCATAGTATATTTGTCTTACTAAATGTAAGTCTTTCTTACACAGAACAGTGTTAGCAATGCAATGACAATGTCAGTGTGCTCTATTTTATTCAGAATCATACCAAGCAAAAAATGACAAAGCAGAAAAGTACATCAGGTGTAGAACTTCTTTAAATGTTTCCAAATTTCAAAGAACTAGAATTAATATATATTTAAAAAAAAAAAAGGGAGAGAAAATGAGAAACTGGAAATAAGCTCAAAATCAATGAAATATTGACAGATAGAAGCAGAAAGATAAAACCCATGAAATAAATTCATATTTTGAGACAGATAAACAATCTGTAGGGTAGATTTGATGAATACATCTAAAACAATAATTTTCAAAATAATGTGAAGTAAAATAGGATTAATGAAACATAAAATATAGAATTTCATACTATGTTATGATATTGTGAAGAAAATACTTCCGGGGATAATAATATTTGAGAAATAAATTCCAGATTCATCAGTTATGTTTAGTTATCATTAGAGGTCAAAAACCTGTTAAATAGGCTACCACCAACTCTAACAATGCTTTCTAAGAAGGGTTTCTTCAAGTTAAAAGGAAAATACCTTTGTCTTAATTATGGAATGAATGAAACTAACTTAGGTTTCTACATTGCTCTTAATAGCCATATCAGAAAATACCGGATAACACTTATAAGAACAGAAGTATTCTAGAATTTGATACTTTTGTGTCAAGACCTGTGACCATGACCACAGAAAAGTGGTGTAGGAGAAAAACTGATTATAGATATAACTAATCTTTCATTAGTTGTAATCACATGCAAAACTGGAAGAAGAACCCTGACAGGCTGACTACCACTGAAATAAACTGAAATCATAGAATCATAGAATTATTTTGATTGGAAAAGATCTTTAAAATCTTTGAGTCCAACCATAAACCTAACACTGTTTAGTCCATCACTAAACCATATCCATAAGGGCCAAATCTCTGGTAAGTTCTCTTTGATTGGATACGGCTACTTTTCCTGAAAGATAAAGAATGCCAGATTAGAAACCAGAGAAAGCTGACAGTCTTTAGAGAGGAAGTGGTGATTTAAGAAGAGGCATCAGGCTTCTACGAACATTTTTTTGCAGAGTTCAAATTTCCAGTGATTAAAGCAGAATTGTCTAATTGCCTTACAAATCCTAACCTGTGCATTCAGTCTCTTCTGTTTACTTATTAAAATATATATGTTGGTGAGAGTCAGTGTGGAAATTAAGGAAGCTAAAGATAAGGTCAAACTGAGCAGGTGAGAGACAAGTGCATGTAAACAGCAAATTAGGCAACACTTCAACATAGGCTTACATTAGGCAGTAAGTAATGTCCTTCAAGGTAATCAGTTTAGTTCATGGCATTAAGTAGAGCTGTGCTCCAGGGATATTGGACCCTCTGATGTGCACACTGCCTACTACTGCTGCTCTTACCCCTCCAAAAAGTTCATGCCTTTCCTGCTAATTTTGGTGTATGTTCCCTATTCCTCCCTTATTCCTTCCCCTATCACGTTTTACCATCATAGGATATTGTGGAACTCCTCTACAAGACTGAACTAGAAATTGTCTTTTTTAATTGAATAGTGTCTCAGAAATTTTTGCTTTGTATTGATTGATCTCAGTAGCAACCTTTTCTCTTCCACACCTTTCCTATCATCTCAGCATTAGCTCACTCTAGTTAAGTTGAAAGGTTGTGAAACCTCCAAAATTAACTTGACAATCCTCTATTCCATCCTTCAGTGCTTAATCACTGCCCACTAAGTTTTGTTTCAGGAAGGTTTAGCCTTCTTTCCCAACCTTGTTTTTTAACATGAAAGCCTGAAAAAAAGAAAAGAAAAAGAAAAAAAAAGTCTTGTACTTAGGAACAAACTCCTACCTTCTTTGGTTTTATGCCCAAATTCAGAAGGGACTGTACCAAGACAGTTCTGGCAAGATAGGACCTACTTCCTTTGAGAATCTATGAGCAAGATCATAATTCCTTATTACGTTTTTTTTTCCAAATATTTTCTTGGCCATTTTTTAATTCAGTCATTGGACACTCTGGTAGCCAAGGCTCTCAAAAATCTTCATCCCCCCCTAGAAGCTACTGCCGGCTTTGTAACCAACACCCACATCAAGGAATCCTTTCACTTTCATGCCACGTGCTATCAATGACCCACTGGCTGGAACCAAGTGGGAGGAGATAGATCTGTCCCCTCTTATTCTACGGGAAGGTGTCAGATCTTTTGAACTCTACCGGATATGAAGCCAATATTGAGGAGTAAAGTCACTTGAAAATGATTTGTCCTGGAAGAACCACTTCTCAATTTGCTGCTTCTTCCACCATTTAGCTTTTCCAGTCCTGAAAAACCCAGGTCTCTGAGAGCCTGCTCTTTGGCACAGAAAATAACAGCAGTATAGCTGAAGGAGCAGAGCCTTTTCACTGCAAGAAACATCTGGGGGCAGGGATGGGAGACAATGTCTGAATTTGTGAAGGAGGAATTGCAAAAGCAATGGTGCTGAGATTGAGACAGATTTTCTTGCAGTTAATTTCATAATCAGAATTTTCCCTGATCTTGAATAGGAGTCTCTAAGTTTATCTTGCTTGATGCTTGGTTAGCTCTGAATTATTTGCACTTAGTTACACAAAAAGCCTATCTTGATATCCAGGCACGCTACATAAGACATATTGCAACATAGGTAAAATGTTACTTCTCCTGAGCACTTACACTTCCTAGATAACAAGCCAACAAGAAAATCCTTAACACTCTAAGTGGTACATGCCATGACAGGTATTTGTCTAAATTTTGGAAGTCTACAAAAGCAGCAGCCAGGACTTGCATGATGCCTTTGTTTAAGATAGAAGTCCTGACAAGGATGTTTCCACCAAAGCAGAAAACTAAATCATGGAACTGTAGAAAATATTGTTAGGAAGGACCTTGAAAATTCATCTGGTCCATCCCTAAACCATTTCTGGCAGAGATTTTACTGAATCTGGATAATGGTAAATAAAAATTGGCAAATACTTTAGCTATCCCTTGAAAGGATTCATGTTTTAACCCTGACAATGTGAGGCAAATCTGATGTTGTACAGCATTTTTAGGACAGTCAAATGGTGGAACAGAGATACAGCTCATTTAAGGTAGCAAGAATCTACAATGGAAGTGCCAGATTCATCTCTAGACTTCCCTGTAGAAAAGGGAAAACTGTGACTTAGTGTTAAATGTCACCTACAATTACCATTTAGTGTCTGAAGAGTACCACATTATTTGTGTACACTGTACCATAGCCTGAGTCAGGAACATAATGGCTGACAGTGGTTGCAAAGCCATGATTTTCCTTCTGAGCCTCCTTCTGCCAGACCATGCAAACAGTTGACAACAATTTGCCAGTTGGTACCTCTGTGACTGCCTCAAACTAGCACATTGTTCCTCTGTGCTCTCCTTTCTGTCTATATTCTCCTACTGTCTCATATCATGTTGCAAGTGTAAGCTTGACACTGATCACTCTTTTGTCCTGTGTTTGTACAGACAATAGTATTAGGGTTTCTGGAGTGTATTGCACCACACATAATGATGACTTCCTGTCTAAAGTGCAATAAAAGGAAAATAAAATTGTATAAAATTCAATATGGCCATAAACCAAAACAAAAAATCCAATAGTCTGGATCTAATTTATCTAAAGCATTGATATCCAGCATAAAATAATGCCTTCAACAGCTGTAGTTTTCAACAGAACTGCCTTTGAGCAGTTATTAAGTCACAATGTGGTATTCTTACCCAATCCTGTTCTAAAGGGAACTAGAATATTCATCTTTGCAAATCAAAAATTAAAATGGAATGTAGCACACCATGGAACTTCCAAGAATAAATTAAAAATCCAGAAGAAATATTGATCTTCACCTGACATTTGCTACTTTCTCTAACAGAAAGTATTTTCATTCTAAACCCTTTATTTAACTGTTCTGTAGGGTTGTATTTTATGAAACAATTAGTTTGAAAAGAGGGTGCTATTAGCCTCATGACTCAAGTTCTGTGCAGCAGCTATATGACCACCTCAGATATTATCCTTTATAGCTCTGTGGCATCAGGATGATGAGCACTGTCGTGTCACTGACAATAAGTGGACACTGCATACTCTGCTCTGAATATGACTCATTTTGACATTTAACCATTGCTTTAAATTGGTTGCAAGTGAAACTCTTGTGTGTCATTTTTCCCTATGTCACTTTAGAGTTCTTCAGCTTTCATTGCACTTTATATAAACTTAACCATTATGCTCCGAATTTAGCTACCTGTATCCATACTAATTGCAGGTATTTTTCCTAGGCTCTGTGTCTGGTTTTTAGGCTTTTAGTGCAAGATGGTCTTTTCAGCAGCTGACCATTTAATAATGATGCTTTCTGAAACTCGCCTACAATTTTAAATCCTTCATTTAAGCTGAAGGCTTTTAGAAAGAAGATACATAGAAATCAATTTTAAATTACAACTTCAAATTGGAAGTTTAACTCCAGAAGATGGATGCTATATTCTCTAGTACATATGATTTCCGTTGAGCTATAGAATAAAGCCCTATGAGTCAAGCAGAGAAGCGGGACTTCAGCATTTCCTTGGAGTTAAGTAGATACATAATCACTACAGTGAATCAGGTTCTGGCCATGGAGAAATAAGCCAAGGCATGTTGCTATGCCTCATTTCCTGCATACAAGACTACATTACTGAGGCACAACATGTTACACTGACCTCCACAAAGGGGTGTTTGAGCTCTACAGCTTCAGGATGCTCGGTGAAAAGTTCTTTGGAAATACATATCTACTTTAAATATGGTCAGGTACCACAAAAATAAAAACAACCTCTTTAAAAGTTTGGTCCACTTACCTCTAAAAGTAACTGTAGCAAAACTGGCTTTTTAAGCCCCAAATAGTCAAATACAACTGCCATATCACCTGGCACACCTAACTTCTAGCTTCTAACATTTTGTTTCTAGTCTTCCACCTCTGCATCTTCCACCACAACATAGGCAAATGTTACTACTATTTAGTAGTAGTAATATCTCTCCTGTAGCAGCTCTTTTCTAAATGACCCTTTTTGACTATTTCACTTTCACCTCTTAAATATGATTGAAGTTTTGACTGACCACTGTCAAGCAAATCCAGCATGAAAGACACTCTATACAGTCACCAGTCTATTGCTAATATATTCATTACTTATAATACTTACTGAGAATTTGCAATGAACATTTACCAATGGTGAATACTCCCCTCACTCTTCTATTGCCATTCTTGTGAATGTATTTCTGTTTCTGAAGAGTTGAACATGAGGAAAAATTTATTCCTTTGTTCTCCTGATACCAGTATTGGATACAAATATTCATGAGAGGGTAGTTGTTCTGAGAATAGGAAATATTCAAGGTGAAGAGAGTCAAGTTCCTTTGCTTCAGCAGCATTAACCAAAATAAAACTGTTTTCCTTTTACCTGAATTGACTACACAATTAGCGTAGTATCTTTCTAAAAAATACTTTTTGAATGTCTGAAAAAAATATAGTTCCACACCATTTAAGTACCTAGCTTTGATAAGAGATAGTGATGCAGCTGCACCAGATCTGGTTGCCTATCCAATCTGTACAGCAATAAAAATCAAGAAACAGAACATATTTTTCCCTATCTTTAGCCATAATACAATCTCTAGGCGAACAAAGAACTCGATTCCCTGGGTTTTCCTAGCTGTTATTGTGCTTTAATCTAGGCTAAGAAGAAAAGGTGAGATAAATACAACATGGTTTTACCAGAAGTTATTTGCACATGAATAACTAGATACTTCTCCTTGATGACAAACTTATTTGGTAGATGGTAGAGTTGGCTTAAATTTAATTTTTCTCCATTTCAGTGAAATGATATATAAGAAAGTATAAGCACAGCTGAACAAGGTGAGAACTAAGTGGCAAAATGCAATGTGGGAAACTGCTGGTTTTGGCTCAAATAGAGTTTATTTTCTTCATGCCAGCTGTATGAGGCTGTGTTTGGGATTTATGCTGAAAGTGTTGATAACACAGGGATGTCTTAGTTATTGCTGGGCAGCACTTCCACAGAGTCAAGGCCTTTTCTGCTCCTCACTCTATCCAACCAGTGAGGAGAGTGGGGATGCACAAGGAATTGGGAGGGGACACAGCCAGGACAGGTGAGCCCAGCTGACCACAGGGATATCAAGTACTATATGGCATCACGCCCAGTATATAAAGCTGGGGAAAGAAGACAGAAGGGGGTAAACATCCAGAGTGACAGCATTTGTCTTCCCAAGTCACCATTACATGTGATAGAACCCTCCTTTCCTGGGGATGGTTGAAAACCTGCCTGCCCATGGGAAGCAGTGAATTAAATCCTTGTTTTGCTTTGCTTGCATGCACAGCTTTTACTTTTCCTGTTGAAGTGGCTTTAACTCAACCCATGAGCTTTCTCCCTTTTATTGTTCTGATTCCCTACCCTCTCCCACCAGAGGAGAGTGAGCAAGCAGCTGTGCAAGGCTGAGCTGCTAGTTTGGGTTAAATCATGACAGTAACACAGGAAAAAATGTTATTTAGAAATGGGAATTATGAGACTGAGAGGGGTTAACAGCAAAGGAGATTAAGTATGGAAATGATCCACCTGATACTTTTACACAAAATAATCAGTGGTCTTGAAAACTGGCATGGAGCTGATCAGAGTGGTGATAATTTAAAACATTGGGTAA
>JAWWMO010000138.1:60880244-60986072 GCA_035047845.1 Dendrocincla fuliginosa | reverse complement strand
CTGGTGAAAACACCCCTGCGATTCTGTGTGTAGTTTGGGTTATCTGTCTGCAACAAAGACAAACAACATTTGTCAAATGCAGACAAATGAGGGGCACAGGAAATGATAAAGCAGTAGAAATAAGAGAAAACTTGAAAAGATTTCCCTACAAATCAAAGAGTGAGAGGGGATATTTTTGCCATCTATCAAAGCACTTGAGTAATCCTGGAGAGGAGAGAGCAGCTTAAAGTAACAAAAAAATTGAATCAAACAGAAATATTACAAATAGGTTAATAAATATTTAGTCAGGAAAACCATTCAAAGAGTGAAGTTCGGGAAGATCCTAACAAAAATGTAGCTAGTAAAAATGGTATGTACTACAGCTTTCAAAAGATCAGCATATGATAATGATGTGTTATGCTGCCTCTAATTGATAATGAACAGCACGTAATTCAGGCTTCTGGCTGGATCATTTGTTTATTATCCTAAGCATGGTAGGGAGTCTACGTGCAACTTATCGAGTTTTTAGATCTGCGCAATGGATCAACACCTCTTCTCATCAGAAAGCATGAGTTGTAACTCTGGAGTAGACACTCTATAGGCTCATCCGGTAGTACATGGGTGCTCTTCACATACTACTTCCATATATTTATTTGTTAAGTGGAACACTAAATAATTAACTTTCTTCTATGATTTACAGAGTGACAATAAGTGGTTTTAAATCTTTTCTTCCAAAATTCATGTTTTATCCTACATCTGTTATTAACATGTATGAATATAAAATGACAATACTTTATTCTGTTCATTTTTATAATTTTAAGAGGCAGCTGTGACATTATACACAACACACTAAATATCTTAGTTTCTACTATTCCTACATATTCATACACAATTCACCTATTCCAGTTCTCTCTGAATTGATAAGCATTGTCATTTTTGAGCAAAATTACACCATTTCAAGAAACCATATCAAGGAACAAATGCATTTTTCCACTTTCTCTTGCTATACTTCTTTAGGTTTTGGGGTTTTTTTAATTACATATTGAGTCAAATATTGTGGAAAACAGTGACTCTTATAGCTACTAGTGGGAATATGAAGCACAGCTTATTTTTTTATTAAGCCCTGTATGATACATTTTCAAAGATATTTTCCTATATTATTTAGGTCTAGCTGGTTGTTCTAAGTGTAACATCTGAAGAAGAATAAAAGATTATGCTAGAAACAGGCATAATGGGGAAAACCACCTCAGAACAAAACAAAACCATGCAAAGAATAAATAATGACCTAATAGAGATCCAAAAAATACCTCATATGTTTTCTTATTAGCTGTTAATAGTGGCTGCATTACAGAGATGTTTTACTGATGAAAAAATAACTAAGTGGTATGAAACCATCTCTGCAAAAATTTGCTACTGAACTTTGTTCCTTTTGTTCAAAACCAGACCACACTTTTGTCTCATGGAGGAAAGAAAAAAAAAGAGGTGATAATATTTCATTGAAAATGCATACTCAAGAGAGCCCAGTTAAAAGTCTTACAAAGGCAGAAGCACAGATATCTTTTTACCTTAGGGCATCAAGACAAGATTAACATCGTGCTTTCACTCTTGGGTATTTCTCAGTGAGTTACCTCAATGTTTACAAGACTAATTGTGCATGATCAAGATTTTATCTGGGAGGAAGTGTGTAGGGTTCTTTCTCTCTTGCTTGTTTACATAGCATGACCTCTGGTAAATGACTGAAATTTTATCACCCTACCAGAAAATTACAGCTATGGCACCACAATACACAAATGGTAAATAATCTGTCCCATTTCTCACACAAACAATGGAGGGTTGTAAATCACACCTCACCAAGCTTTGTCAAGAAACAGGGAATGGTAGCCTTGTCTTAAATGGAAGTAAAGTTGTACTCACCCTTTTAAGCACTTTACATTCATTTAGATATTTCCCCCCTACTAGCAAAACAATACAAATATCTCCGTGTGTCCTGGACATATAGGGCAGAACATACATGTTTTTGACTTGTTATGAACCCGAGAAAGCAAAAACAATGTGATAGGCTATTCAAGCACAATCACTTTCTAATAAAAGATATTGGGAACTTCTAGGGAAGGAAGACACTCAAAATTAAGCATTCATTGTCCAGGTAGGTAGAAACATCTATGCCATAGGCAACATTAAAAACATTTCTATGATAATATACAAATACTGGCTTCCTAAGAGTGTTGTATTCTCTCTGCTTTGAGAGCCAAAATTATTTTAATTGAAATGCATTAACATAATTCCAGTTAAATATAGTCTACATTTAAAAATTACACAGAAATGCATAAATAGTGAAGAAACACCACATCTTAAGCAAACTTTTCCACCGCCTTCCAAAAACTTTACAAGATACACTTTCTTATGATGTGTTGTCTAGGCAGGGAGTAGAAACCTGGAGTAATAGAATAAGCTAAAAAAAAGTTTCAGAAAGTAAAGGTTATGGAAGAAGTGAAGACTGAGACATCATTTAAAACCGACAGGTGGACAAAGAGACGGCTATAAACGAAAACAAAAACGTGGGCATCCATCTCCAAAACTATGCCCATTCATAAAAGCAGGCATGAAGTTACCTGCCATGTGCTTAAACCCCAGCTGGCGATGTGCTAGACTTGAGCTGTGCCTAAAAACAGATACCCACGCCCTCGGCGTGGATGGCTGGACAAAGGTGGGCTTTCCCGCTGCTGCACCGGGCAGCGCAGCCCGCAGCAGGCAGCCCCGCCGGAGGATCCGCGCCCGCGGATCCATCCCGGAGGAGCAGGGGTCGGGACCGGCGCGGGCAGCGGTGCGGCCGCCCCGGCGCAGCCCGGCGGGCGCGGTTCGGTACCGCGGACAGCTCCGCACTCACCGTCCTCGTTCTCGTCGAAGACGGGCGCCCTGTGGGAGTGGCCGCCCCCCATGTTAGTCCGCGGCCGGCTCCGCATCCCCCGTCGCCAGCATCCCGCGGGGTGCGCCGGCCGCACCCCGGCGACGGGGCAGCTGCCTCCCCGGCCCCGGCCCCGGCCCGGCGGAGGGAGCCTCCGCAGGGCTACCAGTCACCGTGCGACATGGAAGCGATCCGTGTGCCCCTGGCAAGCCCGCTGCTGCCTGGCGCCCTCCGACTTGGCCCGTCTCTCATCGCGGAGGGGCAGCGGAGGGAGGGAGTTGGAAAGGAGGGAGGGGTGAAGGGGTGGAGGGAGGGAGAGAGGAGGCGGAGGTCCTGCTGCTGGTGGCTTTTGGTAAGCGGTAAAAGCTGGATCTACCTGGATCCTCGCGGATCCTCCCTCCTCCGCTTTTCCTCCTCCCAGACCTCCCCTGGGGAGCGCGGAGCCCCCTTGCCTGCCCCGGCACCGGGATCATCCCCCGCTCCTGCCCCGGCACCGGGATCATCCCCTGCTCCTGCCCCGGTGGCGATGCCTGGTGGGGTGCGGGGGCACAGCTGCATCCCCGCCCGGCGGGGATGGCCGGCACCGGCAGGGAGCGCTCCCAGGGCCGGAGGCTGGGCGAGGAGGGACGGGCAGGGCGAGCGCTGCCCTGGGTTCAGGTGATTTTTGTTTTGCCTCCCTCCCGAAGGGGGTTCATCCCCTGTAGAGCGAAGGGACGCGGCCAGTCGGAAGAACTTCGTTGAGTTTACAAAGGAGGATGCGGGTGGGCTGAGCTGGGGGAAAGAAGGAAAAGAGAGGTATTCCCTCTCCCGTTTCCCTTCCCGCTGGGCACGGCCGGAGCGCCGGGAGCCGCGGAGCGGGCGGCCCGGCCCCGCAGCGCTACCTGCGGGCGGGACGGGGCGGCGCGGGCGTGAGAATGGTACACAGGGATGTGTGCGTGTGTGTGTGTGTGTGTGTACACTTACAAAGGTATGCACACTTACAAAGGTATATACACTTACAACTATATATACACATTTATACCTACGAGTGTATCTTGAAATGACTCCCTTGTAAAAGTGCATTAGGGAGAACCGCCAGCACCGCCAAGGTGTAATACGAATCACTGCCATACAGCGAGCAACGAGGGCTTTCTGCAGTTGCTGTTGGTATTTATAGACAGAAATAGCTGTCTGGCTCCTTTTCAGAAATGCTGCCGTTAGCAACTTTTGAGGTGAGGCAGAAACAATTTCTTTTGAATCTTCCACCAAAGGGAAACAGGTAAAAAAAAGTAAGATAGCTGTATTATCGTATTCAGGTCAAAGTCTGTGCAGTTCCTATAGGGGAAGTTGCAATTTTGGCTTCTTTACTGTTGCAAGGGTAGAAGAGGGAGAAGCAATAGGAGTCTGAAACCACGGTAAATGTATTTCCATATATACAGGCAGAAAGAGTCCCATCTTCCCCTGTAATATTTACCACACTTCTTTCAGTATAGCTGTTTAGAAAAGCTCAAGAACAAATTCAACATAAGGTAGGAGAACCTTCAGTCTCTTTGCTTATGACTATTACCTTCCTTAGTTACTCTCATCACCTGTCTTTGAACCCAGTATAATCCTGCTATAACCTCTCTGGGAAAGGTTGATTAGACTTGAACGAAGTGGGTAAGACCCTGCGCTGCGTGGTTGAGGGTTGAGAGCTTGCAGCAGCTACAAACCCAGAGAACTGATAAATTCAGACACAGTGATATATTTCCATAAGTAGACATGGACAGATTGTATCACCCACTGGTATCCTTTACTTAAATTATTTGGTTTACCACTATTTCCATGTGAAAGCATTTGCAAAACAGGGAAGCTTTCAATATTTTGAATCATGACTATTCTTCTAAAACATAGTCTGAAAAGTATTACTTGCTTGTTTATTGCTTATCCATTCAAAGATTTAGTCATCCAGTCAAAAGCAGAAACAATAGCATGTTATTGATGTTATTTTCCTTCAGCCAGAAGACAGCAGTAGTATACAGAAATCACAGACCTTCAGCTTTCTTTTGGGCTGACGAACCAACATGGTGCTTTACATTAATCCATTTCCTTTAGCAGGAGCGAGGAGGACTGCACTTACAGTTTGACATATTTCAGCTGATAAAACTTACCTTCTACTGAAGCTAAGGACTTACATCAAGTCAATCTAATTGCTTCATTTCATGTGAAAGTGCTTTAAAGTGACTTTCCAAGCAGTGGGAAGAACTAGTTTGTCAGTAAGTTCCCACCTAATCATTTTACACACAAGAAACACATCCATAGGACATAGACATGGGATGAGCATGGGAAGTTTGGAATTCCTTTGCATGAAGAAAGTACAAATTCATTAAAAATTACTTACATCTGTCTCCAAGAGTTATTTTATTTCTTTTTTACATTTGACTTCCTTCATATGCACCAAAAGTCTAACAACTCCTCTAAGATGATTTTCTTGATTTCATATGACATGGCCCACCATGAAACAAAACAGTCCTAAAAATGTACAGAACAATCAGTTGTCTCTATTCACTTATTAGTTGGTCCTATGAGACTAATGCCTAGTTTTTTTGATTCCTATATGGATTATCACAGCTTTGCAAGAAATTTGACCTTGATTTGTGAAAAATTCTGGCTTATGCTTAACCATAAGCATAACTAGGAAGTTTAGACAAATAAAATACTGTGTTAATATGATATGTGAAAAATTAACATATAGTAATAAAGTATTGATGAGTCATTGTTCTGTGATTTATTAATTGATAACATCATATTCCTCTATAACTCTTGTAACTTGAGTACCCTTCACAGTAATTTTCTATAGACACACACCAAAACAATGATATTTTGACAAAATTTGTTTTTTGCTGTTCTGAAGGCAATACAACCTATTAATTGCTTTTGCAGTGCCTTTGCTCTGAACAAAGATTTGTTTGTATGATACTTACCAGCTTCCTGGGAACATCAACATTTCTGTAACTAAATCAAATATTATATACATAATGGTGGCCAGTGGAACAGAGGGCATCAAGCCTAGATGTGTGCTTACGGCCCAGCAAAGACTCAAGGAAATCAGTGGCAATTTCCCAGTAACTTTGACATGAATAGTATCCAGCCTTGAATACATAGGCTGTTTATTCACATAGTCCTGGGCACCCCTTTGTCCTTTGCAGCCCTGAATGCATGTTAAACTCTGAACAGATGCATAACTTCAGTAGTTTTTTTTTCCTTTTTTTCTAATGCCACCCAGAACAATCTGAATTTCATTGCTTCTGCTCCAAATTTAGCAACAACTCTTCAGGAACAATTACTCATTTGTTTTTCCAGTTGCTTTTGTAAATCAGACATAAGTCTGAAATTCTATATCATAACATCATGTGTATCAGTGAAGCTTTGTGGAGTCCAAGAATTCTCAGTACAATTAAACGTTTATTCTTCTGGGACAGAGATTTCTAAGCTATAAGCAGTCAGAATTTCTAAGTCTTACAATGCCAAAACCAAACAAAACTTCTCATAATTATCTGTTCTTGTAAAAGGTGATCAGGTTTTGCTTGAGATAAACAAAGTTCTAAACTTAAAAACACATTCTATTTTTAGCATGTAACTGCTGCATAGCCTATGCAGAAAACATGGTAGGGAGAAAGGACAGTCCAATAGAGCTTTGTTCTTCCCCTTATAAATGAGAAGTTGCAATCAGCATTAACATCATTTTAAGATATTGTTTTACATTTTTATTTAAGGCCTATATTGTCTGGCTTAGATTAATAGTGATTTTTTTCATACCTCCATGCAGACTTAGCAATAAAGAAAATCAAATATGATTATACTCCTTTGCATTATAAAACTTCCCTTAGGGAATTCAGTGGTTTAAAGCCAGTAACTCTGTGATTACAGCTTTTGTATTGAAATGCTTCTGATGAGACTTGCAGGGTGACCTTACAGTTCTTGATTTCACAGCATACCTTGTTGATATGCTAATATTTGTAAATTGCAGAGTGTTTACATGGATATTTTTGTGTTTAAGTAATATCCTGGAGTTAAAAACCAAGATATTAAAATGGTATATTTTATCTTTATGATTATAACTGCTTTAAAAGGAAAGATGGTGGGTTAAAAATAGTCCCCTCCTTGGAAACTAATAGGGTCCCCACATCTCTTCTATTGTTCTGTTCTGTTCTGTTCCGTTCCGTTCCGTTCCTTGGCACTGGACTGCAGTAAGCTCACTTTGGCTCTCTACTATGTCAACTGAAGCAGTAGTAAATCTGCTCAAACTCCATTTTCAAACCACAACCCCCTGACCCCTTTCAGATCAGTAGGATGTGATAAAAAGGCAGAACATGCTGAAATGGGGAGAAACTTTTCATTTTTCCATAGTTTGCTCTCGGAACATGGTCTCTGCTAATTTTTATTTTGGAGAACTTATGCATTGGGAGTATTTGCAAAAGAAGCTGGCCAGAGCCAAGAACCAAAAGCACATGCTGGCAATTTTCTAGACACTCTTCAGGTATAAGTAGCTGCTGTTCCCAAGAAAGGCCAGAGACTGTGCAAATTGACTGACTCCTATTTCACTCCTGGATGAATATTTAGAAAACTGTTTCTTCTAAGGTTCTATCAAGATAATGTTAAGACCCTGGAGTTTTAGTGAGGTTTACCATGAAGAACAATGAGTCTAATTGACATAATTGGCATACTCAAGTGACAGGGTATAAGAATTGGTTAAGGATAAATTAAAGTTTCCTTTATTTTGCCAAGGTTGTGGCATTGCTGGAAGAAAGTGCTTTAGTGTTGCTTTCCAACCTGCTCTTCCAACTGCTCCTTCCCCAGCAGTCCCATGTCCATTTCCCAAGGCACCAATTTAAAGCATAATGGAGTTTTGGACTAATTCCAGCATGGTTCATCCAGGCATGGATTTGTGTGAGGATGAAAGGAGCCATAGCCAAGATAATGGAGTATGGAATAAACTCATAGGCAAGTTGTGCATAATCAAATCTCATGGTTAGAATGTGGGTTTTTTCCCATCATCCATTATACAGGGAAGATAACAGCTTTCGGTAAGGTTTATACAAAAGGCCAGCTCCTTCACTTGCATTACATTTGTGTGAAGACACCATAACTGTGGCCATTTATTCACAGACCTGCTGTATCTTCCTTATTTCAGGAGAGAAAGAAAGTGTTTGATCCCAGTTAAACTAGGAAATCATAGAAAGCCTTTATCACCTTTAGAAGAACATAAAGGCAAAAAGAACAAGGATGCCTGTGTAAGTAATATATTAGACCAAAACTAGAACTATTTATTTGTACAAAATTCTAAGCCAATAAAGGGGAGATGTTCGATTCTGCATTACATATAACACACTGGGGTCCAAATGGCAGTAAATGTAGCCTGGGCTTCTAGTTAACTTCTAGTCTTACATATCATCTACTTTATCTGTACAATACTGGCATGCCAACCAAGTAATCAAACCAGATTAAATTACCTGTATGCAAAGCAAACATCATTCCAGACAGTATTGGCTCCAGAAACAGTCCTCAACCCACTGGAGTGCCTCAGAAGGTGATTGTCTGTAGAAAGGAATTCAGATTCCTGTGTGTACTTGAGGAGTGAAAAGAAAATGAAGTTACTGGAATCTGAGATCAAAAGTGATTACAGGTCCAGAATTGCTGGCCCCAGTTTGGACATATTACTACTGAGCCATATTTTTGCAGCTGGCCTCAGTCACAGCCTGATCAGATCCATTATGCCCACCTGGTGATTTGACACTCTTACACGAAATCTCAGGCTGATAAACCCTAGGAAATTTTCACTGCAGTATGGAGCAGAAATCACTTCAAAATAGAGAGCATTTTGTTCCTTTGTAGCTTTTACCTGTTTCTGTGGAATTCAACCTGGTATGCATTATTTATTTCCCTCAGCATCAGAAATAGCGTTGAAAACTTGTGAAAGGTTTTTCTAAGTACCCTCCTTGGTATGACTCAAGTTTTGAAGTCTGTGGTCTGAGAAAGCAAACCCCAATGGTTACTAGTTGTAATTTGAGAAACCTAGTGTCATCTCTCTGCAAAATTATGTGTGGCTGTCCTGTTAAGGTCCATGGCAACACTTTGGTCTGAAGTAGCTCTGGTGGGAGTACAGTCAAGTGACATAAGGCCCAAAAAAAATAGTCAAGAGATGGGTCTTTACTGCATGCAGGTACATGAACAGGAAGCATGAACAAAATCTCTTTGTCCTGTACAGCCATTGGTCACAACTTTTGGTTTTATGTTAGGGATGCTGGAAAAGAATTTTTCTATGCCTTCCAAGGGTGTCAAAACACATATATGAAAAGAGACTCAGGAGATCACAGGACCTTGTATTCAACTTTCTGTAACACCATGTGTTTGAGTGTGTCCAGCTTTGGCATGGAGCTGCAACCAGGGGGCAAACACCCACTCCTGTTGCTCATGGTCTGTGACCACTTCTTTGTGTTTCCATCAGGTGTTTTCATGTACAGAGTATATTTTTCAAATTAGACTTCTTGCAACTTCAGGAATGCACAAATTAAAACATCTGGAGTTTCTTCCTTTTCTTTATAGAGACAAATGTTCGAGCACCAGGACTGTAGAAGTAAGCGTTGCTGGAGAATCACAGGGCCAAACAAGAGCAGACAAGAGATGTACAGCCCCCAAACATCTCCTGCTCAGCTGTGTTGGCTTTTTTTTTCAGCGCAGTTGCTACAAGGTCCTGCCAGTAACCTAACAAATCTCCTGCCCCTCCCCACAGCGAATAGTCCAAAGGAGGTCATACTGGATCTGTGCTTCCTGGAGCAGCCTGCTCTGGGTGTTCTGCTACTCAGCAGTGCAGCCATTACCCTGCATTGTAATAGCCCAGCTGTTCTCTTTCATTGCCTGTACCAGCCCTGTGTGGTTTATATTCCCCTCAGTCTTAGCTGTTTAATAGGCCTTATTGCTTAATGAATTTTTTCTCCCCCTCTTCATGTAATATAGCTGTATCTGTAGCGCTGGGGATTCTCCATTAATAACTTGTCCTATTGTGTTTTGTCATGTCCTTTCTTGTGACTAGTAATTTACCAGCAGCATTGATTGATGCAAAATTATAGACTTCCCAGTCTTTCCTAACAGTGTGTCTTTCAAGAACTCATAAAGTAGCTCAAGTGATGAAGAGCCCTACTTTGCAGAATAGTTAAGAAGGCTGCTCTTTTAGAGTTTTTACATTTGGGCTATTAAGACAAAACACTAAATAGGGGTGCTAGGGTGACTTATAGCTCTCTTATTTTCTTCTTAGAAGTATGGCTACACCTTTTAATTTTGGTTTCGTGTTGGTTTGGTTTTGTTTTGTTTTAATTTGGACATAAACCCCCCAAAACTGCTCAAGACGTGTTCTTATCTCAGAGATAAGAAATCATAAGCTCATAATTTGAAAACTGAAGTCATCTGCTGAAGATCATAAGATAAAACCATGCACACTGAGCTTTGTACAAGAATCATGATGATTGTGCTCACAGGTAGCTGAGAAATGAACAAAAGAAAAATAAATTTTTCAAAATTGGCACCTGGAGGAACTGTTATAAAAATTAATCGGATGTGTAAAATAAGGAAAACTTTATTTGCTGAATATTGCCCATTCCATTTGCTACAATTTGTCAGAGTAAAGACTAGATAGAAGTGGTCATTAATTGTTCAAGTTTGCAGTAAAGGCAGCAACATTCATATTCAAATTTACAGAGCCAATAAAAAGAATTTAAAAGTTGCCATGTGTCTGCTGAACAAATTGAATGAGAATCCAAAGTTTGGCAAGAGTTCTTGAAATTAGTAATTTTATCATTTTCCACTACCTTAATTGCTTAGAGGGTAGAAAATAAATACTCAATTATAATATGTGGGGGGGAGGGGGGGAAGGAAAGCTAATAACACTGTAGCCAGCAGAAAAGTGTCTATATTTTCCTCTGTTTTGTTTGGTTTGCTGTTCTTCAGATTTAATCACATCTCTCCCTGCCCTTACCTCATAAAGAGATGTGCTGCACGTACATTCCATAAATGCATACTAGGCTATAATCTGTACAATAGGATGGTAGAGGAGACAAAGTAGGAGGAATAGGCTTAAATGTGCTTTGTGAGCGAGGCCTAATGGTGCTTGAGAACTACATGGTTTTGGAAGGTTAAAGATGTGTAATTGCACCTTGTGAAAAATAGCAGGAGTTATGTATCTGACACCTTGCAATTTCCCTTGGTCACGCATAAGCATGGGAAAGCATTTTGCTGCGTATTGCTATTTCATTTACTGGAATCATATCTAATTGACACAAGAGCCCAGCTATGTGTCAGAACCTTGTTATACAGCCAAAGTCATCACCAATCTCTATAAATTATATTTCCATGAACCCACTGCACTCCTCTACCTGTTGATCATGCATTAGTTCAATGAAAAAATGAGACTAATAAAGCTTTCCATGAAGGTATTTTTATCTTATCAGCTCTAGGGTTTCCCTTGAGTGAAACTACTGTAGAGATGCCCTGAACAAACTTGTCCTTAGGACTGTGACCAGATGTTTTTATTTTTTTTCCCCAGCGCTGGCTACGTTGGTATTGCAGGTTTAGTTTGACACGAGTGCACATTTAAAGCAAATCACATAGTTGAGTCAATCTGTTGTGCTTTGCTTTGCATCATGGAGCAGTCCCAATATATAATCTGGATTCCTTTGGGATGCGCCAGAACCAGAAGGTGTGCTGCAGGAGTGCACCTAGTGCAACCTGTTGTACTGGGCAGTCAGCCCA
The DNA here is from genome assembly GCA_035047845.1 of Dendrocincla fuliginosa. Lineage (NCBI taxonomy): Eukaryota > Metazoa > Chordata > Aves > Passeriformes > Dendrocolaptidae > Dendrocincla > Dendrocincla fuliginosa. The sequence continues at coordinate 60,974,425 of JAWWMO010000138.1, read as the reverse complement.
CAACATCAGAACAGAGGCCATCTTAAGTGAAACCCTCAAAACACATACAGTATAGATATTACAGCCTCAGCACCAGCTCTTTCTCACTCCAGATCACCTCCAGTAACATGGATCTGGTTGCTAATATATATAGAGAAGACATCTCCAAGCTTTTGACTGCCTGGTGTCTAAGAGGTTATAGCCCATTTTGTGACTTTTTTGCCTTCCTGCTGTCTCCACACTCCCTACCACCCTATTGCCCCGCTGATGTTTCTACCATTATCATGAACATGAATCAGCATATCATTAGATCAGTTGCGGAATTTACCTGTTCTTTCTTTCGTCTCTCCCTCTCTAAAAAAAGAAAATAATTTGAAAAAGTAGCTTAAGGAAAATAGAGTGGTAAAAAGTCTCTATTGCATATAGTCACATCAGCATTTAGTTTTATATCACACTACAACTTATCTCAATTTACATTCAAGTAATGATTCAAACAGAAAAATGTATAAAAGTACCAGGAGAGGCATTCTATTTGAAGTCCTCTATACCATGCATGCAGGCAATGAGTAGACTGCAGCTGGATACACCAGCTGTCCCTAGGAGCCAGTCAGCTGTGAGAAATGAGTCTGGCTCCTGGAGGGAAACCTGCAGGACAACATACATTCGCAACAGTAATTTTTTTCTGGTTAAAGTACAATTGGACACCTAGTTTGGAATAGTCATGCTTGGTTAGGAGGGGGAAGGAACCCTTTCTACACAGACTAGTCAGTGCAGGAGTGGAAAATTGGCTATGCACATCACACCTGTGGTTTTCTAGGACTCCTAGTATATGCAGCTCTGTATATGCCATTGATTTTATGTTTTAAGTCCTCAAAATGTGAAGAAGTTCCTTATTGTTCTACAATGTCTCCTTTATTCAGATATTATAGCACTGTTTTCCACTGAAAAATCTGTGTGATGGCATATTTGAATACAGGAAAGAAACTTCTAAAAGTTTAAAATCACATTTGAATTATGCTTTTGTTTTAAAATATCTTAATTTTAACAGTTTTTATGCCTTGAAAAATAATTTTATAATTAAACTTCTAAATAAGTATAGATGTACTAAAGTGTCATTTTATATGTCCGATATTTTCATAATTCTAGGACACAATCAGCCAGGAAAGAGGAGAAAAAAGACGTCCAAAACAGAATGGGCACAAGTTCAGTTTCTCCTGTTCTGATACAGAAATGAGACATGACAACTTGGTCTGGAATTTAACACCTTTCAGATCTACTGTAACCTTCACAGTTGTGCTCATCACCCTTCAAACTTATTTATTCTATGTCTTTCCTGAATTTCTTTTTTATCTTTCTGAACTCTTTCATGACTGAGAACAGAGAGGGGAAAGTAGTACAGTAGCAAATACACAGAATTTTCTACAATAGGTGACACAATGTAATATGTGATTCTTATATAAATTTTGTGATTTTACCTCTCTTTAAAGATGATGTTTTAAAATAGATTTCGACTGTATTTGTGAGAATGTTGATATTCACAGACAGTTATAATTCACAGGAGAACCACAGAAATGGAACCAGCTTCCAAGAGAATCCTATTTTGGGGGTGCATATAAAGGTGGTTTTCCCTCCTGTTTCTCAACAAACATTCATGAGTAGAGAGTTACAAACAGCCCTAGTGCTCAAACAAAACCAATGTTCAACAGCAACTCCCACCTGCTGTGTCCATTCTCCTGTCTATGTGTGTATTTGCTATAATGAAAACCACGTTGCACCTTCAAGAGGGAACACGAGCCTAAAGTAGCAATGCAAATGGCAAACTGAAAGTTCAAGAAATTAAGCTGAAGAAAACATTGTACCTGTTGCATTACTCAGAAGCTGAAATCCAATTAGCATTACTGAAGGTAACTTGTCAAAACTGTTTCAGTTGGTATCAAGTTCCCAGAAGCAGGAGCCCATTCATGTCTCCTGAGAAACACGAGAAATTTTCAACTGCAGGTCAAAGGAGGGTGATGTTTACCCACCCAAAGGGCTTTAGCCCTCAGCCCAAGCTGGAGAAACACTTCAGCAACACCATGGGAAGGAACAGAAGTTCCTGCAAGTAAACAAAGTGCAAATATTTGGGTTATTTTTCTTCAGGGAGAAAATATTTCAACTTGCTTATCTGTTTTGTTTCAACTCAGTTTGCAGCCTTTGTCTTGCTGGGGTGGGAGATGGTGATTTGGGATTTGGAGCACATTTGTGTGCCTGAATGAAGTCAGAGTGTGCTTGCTTGCAGGGAAATGTGTTACTGGTGGTGCTTGCTGTGACGCTGCTGCTGTTGATTGAAAGGAGCCTGCTGTGGCTTACTGCTGAAATTACAGGAATCTTCAATAGGGTGACTGACAGCCCTTGGAGAGGGATAAAAACACAGAAAGGAAAATGTTGAGGCAAAATTATGTTGGTGGTGAAGTTTGTTGATATTAACTGTTCCTGCTATGAGCCCAACTGTGACCTTTTCTCACAAAGGGTGCTGGAGCTTGTTCCAGGCAAAAATATTTGTGAGTGTGTTCACAAAAGAGGATTTTACGGAAGTCCTGGTAGTTTCCATCTGAGTTGCCTCCCAAGAACAGGGTAGCAGCAAGAGTGTGAGGGGCCAAACCACCCCAGCTCCTGTTGATCTACTGCAGCCCGTGGGCATGGCAGTAATTTGAGAGTTACCCACATAAGTTATCCACATCAGTTTCTGTTCCTCTTCTGTTCCCATTGCTTCTGATTTCTTCACATCACTAACTACACAGTACCTGCTTCACCAGGATACTCAAATACTTGTCTAACATAAGCATTAACAACAGCTGTATTGGTGGCCATACTAGCAAATGTCTCTTCTAAAAATCCAGCGTAAAAGCATTCAAAATCTCCCCTTTTCAAAAAGCTGGGTATTCACAATTCTTAACAGGCTTCAAATCAATTTAGTTTCAGTTGATCACTGAAAATTAATAGACCAGAAAGCATCTGGTTTCCTTAAGAAGGATACTACTGCACTGTTTAGAAGGTTTGTCCAGAGGAACTCCTCCTACACTGAACTGACCAAGGGAAAAATGAATCTCCAGCAATATCTATGGAGACTCTACATGTATGTGGTTACTGAAGCATTGGGTATAAACCAATTTTTAGAGGTGTTTTAAAAGCTGCATTTGAAATTTAATATTACACAGGAAATAAAAAGTGTCAACATTATGAAAATAAGAGCAAAATGTGATGAAACAGTCAACCCATTTATTTTTATTTTTTTATTTTTAATTTACATGCTACCTGAATCTAAGGAGCTGTGGTATGTTGAGTTACTGAATAGTTAATTTCCAAAGCAGTGACATTGTGCATGCTTGAAACACATCTGAATGTGTGTTTTCTTCCTGTACATTGTGCAGTCATTTACTTTCTTTCCAAAGAGACCAGAAATTTTCTCTAGGCAGCACTGAGCGCACAGTTCGTGTTTCTTGCTTGCTTTATTCCGTGCAGAACTTGCTGTTTATTTACCAGCATGACTGCTTGCCCACAGTTCATTCTGTGCTCTCCTACTTCCCCATGCCTTCAGGGTTTTCATCCTAACTCTCGGCAAGACACCAGCTCACAATATTTCATTTTCAGTCCTCAGTGTCATCAAGATGGAAGCCACCACAGAGAAGAAAACAGCTCTCAAGCATGTGGCACACAGAGTCCAGTGGCTGGCATTGGACTTGTCTGTCCAGCACCAAATGAGCCTCCATTTGAGAATTATGGACATTGAAGTGATAGGAACTGAGCTGAGGCCTTCTGAAGCTGAAGACATGAGCTGGAGCAGGATAGTTGAGTTTTAGTGCTGTGAAAGCTCTCTCTTCTTTGGACCAGATAAAAAAGTGGTGATACAAAAGAAGAGTTTTCTTTTTGAGTTTAGACCCAAACAGAAGAAACTCTTTAGAACAACTAACACAATCAATGTGCTATTCATCCTAAATGTTGCCAGATAAAATAAACTCCAAAACCAGCTTTTCTTTTTCTAAGGAGAACTGTCAGAGGAAAAGCCAGCCAGTTTGAGAATCCCATGTACACAAAACCCCCAGATCTGTCAGCCATGGCATGCAAATCAGATACAGGCTTTTGCAGATGTATGTATGTGCTCTGCCTGTGTGAATGATTAACACCAGAAATGGCAGGGCTCAGGACACAGTGTGACTTGGAAGGGAAAGAAATTTGATTACCTTCTAAATCTGCTGTCTCAAGCGGGAATGATTCATTGATGCCAGTAGACACAACAGCGAGAAATCCACCATTTAACAAAGACATTTTTCATTTATTGATTTCATGAAACAAACGCTAAGCAGGCATGCAATTTCCAGACAAGTAAAATATGTAGTTATTAATGGATTGTAAGGAAACAACCTGGGGAGAAAAACAGCAGTAGGTCGAACGGAGAAGTGTGCAGAGGATACAGCAAAGTTCTGTGACCCAGAGATCATCTTTTCACCACATGTTTACACAGCATCTAGCTCAGTGGGAGTCTTGATCTATGACTTTGCCCCCTAAGCTGCAATCCATATAGCAGCACTAACAACATATGTCATCTGGAAATTAGTCTCCAGCTCTCAGCAGCGTAGTAGATAATGACGTGTTGTGTCTTCTTATTCTGTGCTTCAAGATATCCTCCAGTGAGTTACATTAACAGTAGATTCCACTCCCTCCCTGGTTACTGTGAGCCAAAAGGAATTTTAAAAAAAATAAGCGTGCATAAACAACAAAACAAAACAAAAAGGCAAAAAATCATTACATTCCCTAAGGCAGCAGTGTTTCAGAAGGACCAATGGTCAGATGATTTATTAAAGAAAATTCTGAATTATGCATTAAAATCTTCAACATGGAGTCTACCAAAGCATAGCTTGCTTGACTAGGCAATTGCACACAAGTATTTATCCACATTTTTTTCTGGGTGTTTCTTATACTGCAGGCCAACATGTGCACACAGATTCAAGTGAAAGAGTGCTCTTACTGAATTCAGCAGCAGGCCTAAATATGGTCTTAAGAGTACTTTTGTCTGTGAAACTGGAGTTTTCCCCTAAGAAGAACACCATCTTCTCCTTTTAATCTGTGTTCTCTCTGAACAAGAAGCAAGCATCAGGTGCTGGTATCTGGCACAACTGAAGCTCCTTCGTGGGTTGCACTGGAAATTCAAGTAATTTATGCGCCAGTTCTATATGAGGAATCTCTCAACATCAGAGTCTAATCCAAAATTAGCTTGTATTTCTTCTAAAAATATAGTTGTCACATCTACTGTTTAATGTCAGCTTAAGCAACAGAATTTGAAAACCCACATTTACATTAGTCTTATCCTAGGTTTTAAGTATCCACTTACTAATTACTAGAATCATTTGCTAATAAATGATCATGTGTTCAACACTGCCCAAAATGCTTATAAAAGCCTTGTCCTTACTCAGCAGCACCTTTGAGTAAAACAAGCTGCAAAATCCATTGCAAAGCTTGTGATGTTTTTACCTCTGAGTGCAGCCATTTTTCTGTGTCGCTCCAGCATCAAACACTGGCACCTCCTGGCCTTTATCCAACCAAGACAGCACCATCCACCTTCTGGCTCTTCCTCTGCCTTGGTGAGGGAGCACCAAGAAAGCGACATGAGGGGCTGTGATCCTCAGGGACTTTGTTTAGGCAGGAGGAGGGGCACCTATCATTGGGTATGGCTGGAGACGCACCTCTCGTGGTTTATCCTCATGTTTGCTCATCTGAGCCATCTGCAAGCAGCCCAAAATTCCCTGTTGTCTTTACTTCCTGTGATAAGAACCCACAAAATAAATAAAGTTAAATAAATACGAATCTGGGCAAACAAAATCTCAATAAATAAAGAAGATAGATTAATAAATAAATGTGTTAAATAAGTAAATATTTTAAAAATAAAGCACTAGAATATAACTCCATTTCAGAGAGGCTCTGGCCTAATAGCAGCTCTGTTTCAGGGCTGAAGCCAAGTCCTAAGCAAGACTCAGACTGATAGTTTTAATCATATTACTGTGTCAGTTGCCTTTTTCCTGACTCTAGCTGCCAAAGTGGATGCAGCATCTGGTTCCATCTCAAAAGAAAACAGAACCTGACTTTTTCATAGCTCTGCCTTCAGTGAGCAAACAGTAAAGAATGCACAGAATGGTAATCACACATGTATGACTTTCCTCCTGTCTTGCATGATTTTCCTCCAGAGTCACATACTGAAAGTTCACTCTGTGGCAAACGCTGACTCATAACAACAATTGCCACTCTCATTGTCTGTCTCACACATGAGAAAAACAAGTACTGGATATGCAAATAATTTTTCTATGTTGTTTTCTTTCACTCTGACATGGTCAAAGGATATAGGGCTGTCCTTGGCAGTGCTACCTGTGTTCTGAAAGTACCTACATTGGTCCACAGCCCAGCTGGTAAAAACAAAGAATGTGAAAAACACAATTAAACATGCACTAAAGTTCAGATTTCAGACCCAGTACTGATTTGTTTTCTGTTCAAGGTTTGAATTCTTCTAAAACCATGTCTGTGTGTGTGCGTGTGTGTGTATGTGGTTTGGCTTCAATATTTCCTGCAGGAATGTGTCCACACAGCTAAACAAAATACCTCCCTGGGGGCAGCTTGTGCTTTACAGTCACTGCAGCACAGAGAGAAAATCTGATTTTACAAAGACAGAAATGGAGTACATCCTGCCAGGGTATGAGAAAAGCTTCATGCTTGACATCATTAATGGTCAAATTATAGTGTAAAAAAATAATATTTTCCTTCAATGCATTTAGATCAGAAGCCTTGAAACCTTGTCTATCTCCCTGGAAAAATAATGGGAGATACGTAAAAATAATCAATATTTTCTAGCTATAAAATGACAGTGGTCAGGCACCTTTTCCAAAATGCTCTTACGTGCTTTTTAAGTTGCCCTTTTTCTCTGAAGCTTGGTCTGTTATTAAACACAGATGAACAAAAAGATCTGCTCAGAACTTTTCCTCATGCTTGCAAGTGCTGATTCCTTTATAGGACTACTCAGGCCTGACACCAGGTCTCTCAATGAAGGCTCAGCATCCTCAAAGAGCAACAAATACATTTAGCCTTTTTCTAGCAAGTTCAACACTTCAGCTTAAAAAATGAATCTCACTAAAGATTTTTTTTTTCTTTTTTGTTCCTAGTCCTATCAAAGCATGAAGCTAAACAGAGCCAGTTTATTGGCATAAAGAACCGACAGACTGTGTTTGGAAATGTAACACTTCTTTGAAAAGTATGTGTAAGGCAGAATCAAAGAGTCTGCTTTGATCACTCTGATATTTTCCTGAAAGTTGTTCGATTTCTTTGACTCCATTTGCTCCATTTCTCTTTGGTGTCAGAGAGAAAATGGCATGGACAATGCTATCATTCTCCGCCAGACACATTGTTTTATTACAGAAGCTCATGTACCTAAATTATGCAATAGGAAGAATTGAAACTGTGTCCTTTTGATGTGAACAAAGTTGAAGCCAACTTTTTGTTAGTGTACATATAATGAATAAAACGGGTTGATGTTCTGAGTGCAGTTCATAGCACAGCAGCTGCTGTGCTGCCTGTACATGTGCTTTTCATGTTCCCCGGGAGCAAAACCAGCCTTTCTGAGAGTGCTGTATAGTTGCACAGTGCTGCTGGCACAGCAGTTTTAGTGCTCTATTCAGTCTAGGGTCCAGTGGGACAACAGTCCTTCTCTGCCCAGTGCATTATCACATCCTTCTCTGGGCTGGACTCCAAGGCCTCCAGCCTCTATTTCAGGCAGCTGTGGGATCTCTGCTAGAAAGCCATGGACCATTGTCTTGTGCCTCTGCTTCGATTCTCATCTCAGTCAAAGCAATAGCTACTGGTCAGCCATCAAGGCAGAGTCCAATCCAAAGGGCAGCACAGAAGGAGAATTTCCACCTTGCCTGGGCTCTACAGTCCTGGTGTGCCTGGATTTCTACTTCTTTGAGAATGGAATGTATGTGTGTAGTGGTCTGCAGGACCACCTCCCTTTCTAACTCCTATTACAGAACTTCCCAGTAACAGCCATGAGAAAACTGATTATGAACAAAGCAGGCTGTGATGGGTCTGGAGTGCCCTGAGCCACAGAACTGACAGCCAGCTGTGGCAGGAGAGCAGGACAAGGACTCAGCTGTTGGAAAAGTAACTGGAGTAGCAAGGAAAGAGAGGTGGAAGGGAAACACACACGCATTATCCCAACTCTCCCAATACACTGAATATTCTTGCTGTTCTTTCTGCACCCCTTGCAGTCTAAATTCATCCTCCTCTACCATGGGTGGCCAAAAGTGTGTGCAATATGTCAGATGAGCAGATCCTGGTATTTATACTGGTGTCAATAGCTCCTTATCCCTGCTGGTTATAATTCCTTTGACACATCCTAAGATTAAATTCACTTTTTTCATGGTAATTCTAACTATCTGCTAATATTTATCCCATGATTAATGAAAAAGTATGTAATAATCAGTTTTGTACTTCTTATTTGCATTGTCTATCAGCACCATATAATAAGTTCTTGCACTGCAGTAGAAATTCCATGCAAAAACTCATAGCCAAAAACGTAACACTATTGGATTTAATAATTTCCATTAATCCAGTCTCTAGTTATCTTATTTTCTGATCTTCTATGTTGACACAGACCCCTAAATGTTTAAGCTATGTCAGCAGAAGGGTATATGGTAATACTTGTCACAAAGATAGATTGTGATTAATGCAGTAAAGATACCACATCAGCTGTGTATTTTTGTGTTATCAGAAAGTCATTATTTCACACAAGCTGCTTGGTTATAAGGTATATGATGAGTACATTAAGTCTGGATAATTTAAGGTAAACACACAGGGATTTCCTTTAGTATTTACTTAATATTGCTGGGGAATTGGGCAGCCTCTTTCCCTCTTGTGCACCCACAAGCTCTTTTTCCCTTTTTGGTCCATTTATTTGAGGAACAATGTTTTAACAAAGAATATTTAAATTGCCCCTGAAAACTTTAGCATTATTTTACTCTTGTATACTCTGTGTATATGTATATCAGAAGGACACTTTACATTTCAAAAGCAACAGTTCTCAGGTTTTTTTCAGGACAGCTTCTTACTTCAAGATTGCTTCTCATTTGCAAGGGTAGTCTCAGCTCTCAGCAAGAGAGATCACTGCAGTGACTCACTAACTCTCATTGCTGATAAGATTGCTTTTTGCCCAAATGCAGTTTGCCTAGTTTTCAGCTTGAGAAACTTCTTTAAATTCACCAGTGACTGGGCCAGCTAGACAACGACAGCATCAGAGTGTGAATCACACCATTTCAATGGGCTGATTGTGAAATAAATATGAACAGGAACAGCAGGGGGTAGCTTTTCTTTAGCAGTCACAGTTTCCTTTTCACCATATGCCCTTAAAATGCCCAGGCAGACTATTAGCAGAGGGGAAGATTGATAGAATTGCATTTACATTTTAAATCAAGCCAAGTTCTCACTTCCCTAGCCACAACCCTTCTAATACATCAAACAAACAAACCAAAACAAACCAAGAAAAGCTGCAGCCAGACAGAAAGGAGGAAAATAAATGTTAATTTGATTAGTCTTCTAATGGAAATTAGTTAGTCCAAAATTAAAAGTATAGATGTTTAAGACCTTGTTCTATACATGAAAGGCTTAACACTGCAACTGGGGTGATTCTTCACTCAAAATATTTCTCTTTGTGCCATTCCTCACTGCTTTCCTCACTACATTACCCAGCTGTAATCTTGTCTGTTGTCTCAGTTTTGTATTGCTATTTCTCTTTTCTTTAGGGAATAACTATAAAACGAAAGTTTGTAAAACTATGAGAGAAAGTAGACATACTGCTGCTGAGGAAAGCCACGCTTGCATCTGCCCTGCCTTTCACCCAGATGATGACCATGAACACCCATCCCTCCTGTGGCAACCCAATGCCAACATTTAACTCTGTGCTGGGTTAACCCAACACCAGTCCTTCTTTGGGAAACTGCCTGAGAAGCACCTGTGCAGGGAGAAGGGGCCTGTTTGGCACCTCATCCTTGCAGATGTTCTCAAAACTACCTGTTGAATGCTGCCTACACCTCTCCAGGTGGGCAGGGCAACCTCCAGGTGTAGGCAAGACCCCCTGCAAGCCATGGTCTTATCATCTCATGTTATCAACTGTACCATGTATGTATGAAGCTACATTTCATGTATCAACTAATTATTTTCTTGGTCACCCACTTAAATAAAACCAAGCTAAAACCCCACTTGTAGGGACACTTAGTCATCCAGGAATTCATTACATGCAGTTCAGAAACAGAAGAAGATCCTTTTTCCATTTTATTTTTATCAAGATAATTTAAAATATAAAAGTTGCCAGGTTTAGATGACAATTACATCTCAGATATTTATTTTTTTCTTTGTTTCAAGGTAAGCTGATGGAATAAAAATATAATTATTAAGTTTCTTAATTTTCTTAAAGAGAATGAACCTCCACTCACTTTCATCACTTCTGTATTTTAGCTAGTAGAGTAGATCCTTGATTGTTCCACCCTATTTTATACATTTTTATTTCACAGAAGAGTATTATGTCTATACAAGGTACTTGTCATATCATTTGGTTTCAGGGCACTACCAAAACCAGCTCTGAATCTGTGTTGTGTCACCCATAGACAGGATGCCAAAAGATAATATTCTCTTTGAGAAATAAGAAATAATGTGACTGATTTGCTCTTACTTTGGCTTCAGGGGTTTTGTGCTACTGGGGTGATTAAATGGAACACAAGTTTTAATCTAGAGTAAGATTATGAATCTGCAGGAGTCTGTGACTTGTGTTATTGATTTCAGTGATGGCAGGATTTCCTCCACTATGCTTCAATACAAAACATGAAAAGCAGCATACAAAAAAGAAAGTAGAACTATGAAGACATGATGCATTTTGTGGACTCATGCCTTACCTTCTGAGCCAGCTGAGATGAGAATTTATGTTACTTCGTGGTTGTTCAAGCATGCTGGAAGAACTGTTGTTTCTATCTAGAAATATGCACAGCAACATAAGCTGTGATGTTTGCAGTATTCTAGTCCAGACTAAGTAGAAATCTGTGCCTGCCAGCATGTTAAGCAGCTACTAAAAAGCTCCTGTGCAGGCTGTAGTTCAGCAGAGAAGTCTCTTTGGATTCCTGTTTGACTTGGATTGGATTGTTATACAGAGCTGCACTTTAAGTCTCTTCTATTTACTTTCTTTTAGTGACATAATTCTTCTGAAAGGTATAGGAATACCAGTCCTAGAAAATCAGTACCTCATCTCCCTCCATATTAACCACAGTGTAGACAAGAGCTCCTTGGAGAGACAGGAGAGAGCCTAAACCCTGTATTTTTCAGCATCTGAATTCCCCGGCGGGCTTGTATCAGGGACAAATTTAGTAGATGAATACATTTATTTGTATCACCTCTTATACACTCCTTAGTGGCTGACATAATTTTTCATCACAAGCGTAATTAGGGAGGGTGGGAAGCTGACCAGCAATAATAAAACCTGAAGCTATCTGCCACATCTGCATGTGAGAGAGGGAGAGAGGAGGATGGAGGGCAAGGGCAGAGCAGGAAAGCATGAATAACTTGAAATATTGCTTCTCTAAATCTGAACAAGGCTCCTTCCCCAAAACCCTGTTACTGTGACCCTGACTTTAATAAAGAATGGTATTGCTTTGGAATAGCTCATACATGTGAGTGGTCTTGAAACTGAGACAGAGTCCAGGGAAGGTATTTACTTCCCACTGGGACAGGCTGCTCTCCTATGCCCACGGCCAGACAGCGAGTCAGGCTGAAAGCACCACTGTTATTTAACCAGAGAGGTCTGCAAGCTACTCCAAGCTAAAATTGCCTTTTTCTTAGCAAGGCAGTGAAGGCTTAAACTCTAAATCCTGCATTACTTGAATCAATACGCCTTGCAGTCACTGAAAAGAGTATCCCTGACAGGGCTAAAACCGTGTAATCTCCCGTCTCCCTGGTGCTGATGGCTGTGTTCCCATAGCGTCTGTGGGAAATACTATTATCCTCATTATGGAGACAACAGCCGAGACAGGGACAAGCCGGGCTATGTTTGCACTGCAGTGGCAGATACTTGGGTGGACATCTCTGAGCCGTCCCCAGCACTGCCATCAGACTGAGCCCCTATACCCTGGGGGATGCAGTACACTGCTGCCCAAGACCCTGCTCTGCTGCAAAAGCAGGTTGGACACCACCCACAGAGCACTGGTAAGCACAGACAGTGTCAGTGATTCGATCACTGGTCTGAGGCAGCACACAGACATTATTCCTGTTCCCCAGCCCTGCTGGACTGGACTGTCTCTGTCCTGGAGCACAGGACTCCCCATTTCCATATGTTTTCCTGCAGGGAAAGTGCCCAGTGCCAGGCTCATGCTAGCTAGACCTACAGATTTCAGAACATTTAATTTTTTTTCAGGCCCAGATGGCTTAGCTGCTTCTATAACCACTTTCTATAAGAACAGGCTTTTGAGCAGTAATATCAGGTTTGCTCAGTATATATGTAAATTTTTAAAATAACAATAGCAGTGAAGAAAAAAAGAAGCTTTTCCCACTGAGTAAGCAAAGAGGAATTTTTCTTAATTATCATGGGGTAATGGCATTGCAACACCAGCCCAGTGACAGCTCTTGAGATCCTGCCTCCCTTGTCCATTGCCCAAAGCTTGGCCAAGCCATGCATATCACCAGCAGAAACCTATTGCTGTCACAGAAGAGGAAATAAGACACATTGTATTACCCCAGCTTCAAATGCAGGCTTCCCTTCTGCGCCAGACAGCTGGCAGTGTTGTGCACCAGCACCCCTGAGACTCAGGGCAATGTGTGAGACTGCACAACCTCTGTATCAAAATCCAGTGCTGATGTCTACAAAGAGGCTCCACAAAGTGTACTGTTGCACAGCAATGACAAACGTGACAAATGGATAAGACCTTAATCAAGAGGCCAGGGTTTCCAAAAGGCCTTGTGTTGGGATGGAAGCTTGAAGGGTAGCTTAGCTCTGCTCCGAAGCAAGGAGTGGCACCTTTGCCACAACAACCAGCTGAGTTGCAGGGCTTTGAAGCACTGCTTAAATACGCAGGGCTTCCTCCATTTTACTGGTTTTATGTTTTACTTTATGTATTTTTCAGAAGCTCATTTCATGAGGTGCCCCATGACAGTCCATGACTATTTTAAAATAAGCATTTTCATTAAACAAGTGAATTTTGGTATTAGGAAATCACCAGCTTGAAAGGGCTTTTGTCAAAAGTTGGTGGAGGCCCTGGTAGACTGTTCAAACATGGGAGGAATTTCTGCCTGCATAGTGAGTCCTTTGACTTTTAGAAAAGTATTATTATTTGAGTGTTCAGTAACTTGGAAGCAAAAAGACAGCGTGGCTCAGTGTTTTGGTTTTCTTTCGTTTTGTTTGTTTGGGGTTTTTTAATATATATGCACTTAGGTCACGATAGGCTTCTAAGTTTCCTCTCAGTCCATGTGTCTGCTTTTGCCATTAGGTATTCTGTATATAAGAGTAAATAAATGCACTGTAAATAGCACTGAGATGTAGTGACATAATCAGCCTCAAGAGCTAAAGTGAGACTCAGAGAGTGTTTGTTCTGAGCCCTCAAAGCCTCCATATGCTCACTGAATATATCACTGACCATGATAAGGATGTGTCTGTGCAGGGATGTCCACAGTGTGATGATCATAACAAATATGGTGGTACTGATTGACTCCTGCTGTGCTCCCTTCTGCTGCCAGCCCAAGTGTTGTCCCACAGACTGGAAGGCCTGTAAATAGCTGCTTCTCCATAGAGGCAATCCTTAGGCGAATTTTGACTAATATATTTTGATCTTTTGCCCCTTCCCCTCCTGTTGCTCTAAATGCTATTTCCATATCCATTTTGAGTATTGCCTCTAAGATGCCATTAGCCTTTGTGAAGAACAGCTTGTATCTCCCTGTTAAAGACCTTCTCTGCCCAAGGCAGGGTATGTACCAGAATTAATAAGTGGCTTTGCATAAGTGACTGGATAAAAACAGTAACTGAAAAGATTCTGGAGGCTCAAGGGCTTCAGTAACTGTGTCAGGTGCCTTAGACGGAAAGGGCTCCCAGTACATGGTGTTACTTGCAAGTTCTCCTCACACCAGTGAAGTTCTTAGAGAAAAAGCATTTATTTACTCATATCTGGACCAGAAATTGAATGTACTCAGAGACTGAGGATTATCTTGCTGATTAGCTACAAATACAAAACAACTGAGTAGAGAGTATTTGTCTTTTTTTAACTGAGTTGCATATTCTGCATGCTGAGATGTGTGGTAGTACTAATGAGCTAGTAGATATTGGAAAATACTCATTTGAGTCAGAGTCGAGTATGAAACGTAATCCGGCCCAGGGAGAAGATGTAGATGAGGGTATTAAACTCCAGTCTTCCTGGGGTTTTTGTCAGGAAAAAAACCCCAAATGATATTTTTGAAGGTAGCTAATTTTTGTAAATGTTTGACTAGAGATCCATCACAGATGATTTTACTCAACTTAGTTTATATAGGATCAAACCACAAGGCAAGAATACACAAGGCGGCTGAGCAAGAACTTCAAAGTAAATTCATTTAGCATTTTTGTCTTCACAAAATAGTGTTCTTTTTTTTTTTTTTTAAATTTGATTGAGTGTTTTGGTGAAGTCTGTATCCAATGTTTGTTCTCCTAAGCCATCCTTAGGAGCAGCTGGATTACTGACTTCTTGTACTAGGAGAGCATTTATGCTGTTCAGAAAACTGCTGTTCTGGCAAAGCAACTACATTTTAGCAGCTTGCCAAATGTGATTGTGATAGAAGGATAATATTTCACTCCTACCCTCAGCTACTCTTTACAGTAATGAGATGGTGATTAAGAGTCTGTTTCTTTACCAGCAAGACTCACAGTCAGTAGCATCCTTTCCTTGGACATGCACTAGGTAGCTGTGCTTAGATCTATGATCCAGCTGCTTGGGGCCATCTCAAAACCCTTCCCATCTCCCTCTAGCATCTTCAATCACTTGTCCAGGCAACTTCCTTTCCTGAAAATAGGACTCAGCATCCCAAAGCCAGTCCTAAAATCCCCACATCCAGGACACCCAGATTTTCCTTCCTGTCCAAGCTTCGACCACTATAATATTCAGGAGCACAGGATATTACTAAACTAATTGTACTTTATGAAAGCAAAAATGTGTATAACAAGACAGTAGTAGGCAGCTCTCTTCTCCTCTTTCCTCCAGGTGTTCTGGTGGATTTAACCCAGAGTCTTCTGCAATATATAGAGTACTTTTCCCTCAAAACTATTTCTTCCACCTTTAGATGTACATTCCTGGTCTACTACAGTGCCAGGGGATTGCAGTACTTCATCAGATACTTAATTGTTTTGGTTAATACCTCACTAAAATCTGAATTTTAAAAGTTGTGGTATGGCATAACTTTCATAATAACCAGTTTTTCATTCAAGGGTACTTCCATTTCACAGGACAATTAACATATAGAACAACATATGTTCAGCTTCAGGTCTGCATCCCAGCATCTGGATTTCTCAGCTCCGTCTGGCATCTAATAAAAGAACAGAGCCTCATAAATTCAAGTCAGAAAACAAAATAGTTTTTATACATTTATGACAGCCATATAGAGACGTATTCACTCTGAGATCATGAATATATAAATACAGTGGACTCCCCAAGCAGCCATAACGAGTCCTATCATTTAGATCGATAAATTTTGAACATTTGAATAGCATCATAGAATCATAGAATGGCTTGGGTTGGAAGGCACCTTAAGGATCATCTAGTTCCAACCCCTCTGCCGTGGCAGGGACACCTTCCACTAGATCATGTTGCTCAGAGTCCAATCCACCCTGGTGTTGAACACTTTTGCAGATGGGGCATCCACAGTTTCTAGAGGAAACCTGCTCCAATGCCTCACTACACTCACAAGAAAGAGTTTCTTCTTAATATTTAATCTAAACCTATTCTTTCTCAGTTTGAAGACATTCCCCCTTCTTCTGTCACTACCTGCTGTTGTAAAAAGTCCTTCTCCATCTTTCTTGTAGGTTCCCTTCAGGAGCACAGAGGTGAGGCTGACAAGTCAGTAGTTCCCAGGATCCTCCTTTCTCTCCTTTTTAAAGATAGGTGAAATTTTTCCCCTTTTCCAGTCACCTGAAACTTCGCCTGACTGCCATAACTTTTCAGATATCATGGAGAGAGCTTGTCAAGTACATCAGCCAATTCCCTCAGGACTCGGACGCATCTCATCAGGTCCCATAGACTTATGTATGTTCAGGTTCCTCAGATGGTCATGAACCTGATCTTTACTTATGTTATAAATAACTTTGTTATTATAACAATCTCCCAGTCTCCATCCTGCTGTTCATCCACTTAAGAAGTGTGGGAAGAGAGGTTGCCACTGAAGACTGAGGCAAAGATGATGTTGAGCACCCTCAGTCACCTTCTAATCTGTTGTTAAGAGTTTATCAGCACTGTTTCTCAGGGGGCAAATACACCCCCCACCCTCTTTGACCTTCCTTTTGTGAATAACATACCCAAAGAAGCCCTTCTTGTTACTCTTTTTGTCCCTTGTAAGGTTCATCTCCAGCTTCAGTTTGGCTTTCCTCATGCAATCCCCACACAACCAAACTTCATCTCTATACTCTTCCCATATTACCTTTCCTTGCTTCCACTGCCTGTGCATTTACTTCTCTCCCTTAGTTTTACCAGCAGGTCCCTACTCAGACATGCTGGTCTCTTGCCTTCCTTGCCTGGTTTCTTGCTCCCAGGAAGCACTAGCTCTTGTGCTCTATGGAAGACTTCCTTAAAGATCTACCAGCTCTGTTCCACTCCCTTGTCCCTCAGGGAAGACTCCCAGGGGATCCTATTGACTATCTCCTTAAGGAGCTGAAAGTTTGCTTTCCTGAAGTTCAGGGGCTTAACTTTACTCCTTACCTTACCTGACCCATATCCATCAGGATCACAAACTCCACTAATGCATGAATTAAGTTAAAAGCAAAAATTATACTAGACCTGGGAGGTTTCCTTTGTAGCTATAATATGTCAGATCTTCTAAGGATGATAAACAGATCTGATTGATACTGCCAACACATAACACCATCCTGGAAGGATTTCTTTGTGTCTGAAGCCTATGTGGTCCCACAGCTGTATATTAGGTTCTGAAAAAACAGATGCATGTGTCAAAACACATACAGGATCAGGGCCTATGACAGTGTGGTCTTTCTTACACATATTTCTGTTGTTTGAGATGCTCTCTGGGTCATTTTCTTTCTGGAATGAAAAGGGCCAGTGGTGTTTGTTTTTATTACCCTTATTCCCTCTTCCCCTGCTCAGGGCAGGGAAGCACTAGCAGCTCTGCCTCATAGGTTGGCAGGAAATTTAAGGCAGCAGTAAGCTGCTGCTTGGACCACCCCCAGACTTTTTTTTCGGCTGTTGATGCAGGAGACTATTTAATTGAGGGCTCATTTGTCAAACTTACTCATTGACGCTCACTAGTACCTGCCTAAACACTGGCATTGACTTTTTTCCCCTCTCTTTCTCCTCTTTTGGACAAACTCTTTTGGACACAATGAAGATGCTGCTGAGCCTGATTGCTCTGCTCTCTGCTGTCCAGCTGGCCAGAGCAGCCCCTCCAACTTGCTACTCAAGGGTGCTGTCTCTGAGCAAAGAAATCACAGAGTCCTTTAAGGAGCTGCAGACCTCCAAAGCTGTGGTGAGTCCACCCGAAAACTGCTCCTGCACGGACGCTGCAGGTTGCTGCTTTTGACTCAGGTTTCTCTCAAAACAAAATCGCAATGCGGTCTTTCTTCTTTCCTGCAGGACTCATGTGTGGAGACGCTGCCCAGGCTGTACTTGGACATACATGTAAGTTTGCACACTTCTTTCTTACTGTTCTGCAGTAAAAGCAGTTAATGAGAGGTGAGAATAACTTGTAAGACTGTACCCCAGAAGAGTTGTTTAAAAGGAATTTTTAAAAGCTTAATTATCTAGAGAGAGGAGTAACAAAAACTGCCTATTTTGAACCTTACTAAAATCCCTAGAGACTTTCTAAGATTATACTTGATTAGAAATTTAAAAAATGAAGAAATCAATATTTTTAAGTGATGACCATATGTGCATTACTGTGAGAGAAACTTTTCAGAAGTTAAATATGTTCAACAAAACTTTGAATAATACTTTAAAAGAAGAAATGCAAAATAAACTTTCTTCACTTAATAAATTTACTTCGTTTTATATCTTGAGTGTTTTCTGGTATGTAGTTTTAATAAAAAGAAATGCAGGAACACCTTGCTCCCTTTTTCTGTTTTAAATAGCCACTTGTTGAATCCAGAAAACAAAAATGTGCCTGAGGATATGGAGGTGTGATACTGAGAAAAGACAGCAGTAGTCACCTCCCAGCCCAGACAAAATAACCTCCTGCACACAGAGTTAATGTCACAGTGTTCTGCCCTGGGATATTTGATATATTTTGCTTCTTTTCCCAGTGCTCCACTAAGCAAATAAAAAATAGAAAAATATCAGACAAAACAAATGTCTGACACATTTTTCCTGGAGCAACTACACCACCAAGTCTTGTAATTCAGGACCCTCTAGATCCCAGTTCTAGAGATGCCAGTGTTTTACATCATTGCAAAACCAAGCAAAATGAGTCCAGTGCTCCTGTTTCCCTTGCTTTAAAGCAAAAGCTGGGGTATTTATTTATGTGTTTTTCAAGGACATTTTCAAGTGAAAATCATATTGTCTGTGTTTTATTTTGATAACAAAAAGTCTGAGGAAAAATTACTCTGAAAAAATCTTGACAGGTAGCCTGTTGTATAGGAACAGAGGAATCATGTTTGTTAGGTCTTGATAATTCATGAACTAAATGAGGTGCTCCCTTAAAAAGGATACAGTGCACATATTCTGCACAGTGCACATATTCTGTAGGTAACTCCACCTACTACAGGAGCAGGTTTGATTGTATTGGCACTGCTGCCTCCTAAAGCATGTGAGAAATAATCTGGCAGACCAAGACTGTATATATCCACTTTTCCAAGCACTTATTTGAACCAAACATCTTTGTTATGAAATATTGACAATTAATTTGCCTAACTAAAGGTTACATAAATTACATGTACATAGAGCTGGAAATTCAAGATTCCCTCATGAGCAGTAAGAATTTTAGAAGTGGTGGACAAGGAACATAAATCTGTGTTTGTTCAGATTTACACAGACCTCTTTTGCATGCTTTGCAGAATTACTGTGTGTTGGCAAAGCTCCGTGATTTTGTGGCCTACCCCAGATGTGACACAGTGCTTGAAGTGAATGAGCTGAAGGAAAAAGCGCGGAGCCTGTACACCATCTTGATCTCCTACTGCAGAAGGGTAGGTCAAGAGGCATCAACAGGGACATCGTCTCTGTTTTTAGCCCTCTCTGTCTCCACACTGTTCCCTAACCAGCAAAACTGGATCAGGTCTGAGCTTCTCAACATCGTGCTATCTTCTGTCTTCCTTGTTATAAATATTAGCCTTCTTTTATTTTCTTTTTGTTTGTTTGTTTCTCCAGGACTTGGTGTTCCTCACTGATGACTGTAATGCTCTGGAAATTCCCGTTGAACCCTCCATTACTGAGAACTGAAAGGGAGTTAACTCAACAGTTGTACCTGGGAAATTTTAAAGGAGATCAAGAGTCACTACATATATATATATATACACATATATATATATATGCAGTCTACAATGTTAACAACTAAGATCTTTTTCAAGCACACTAGTAATATCATCTCAGACCTACTCATTTTTCTCTGCCTTGGCAGGAAATGAATTGCATGCTTTGCATACCTACTGAGCTGCTAGGGAACCTACCATTAGGGAGCAGTTTTTCATTTGGCAAGGTATGATATTTCAGCTTAGCCAAATGTATAAAGTACGTTTTGTTTAAACATCAGAAACTAGATTTTTTTTACTCTTTTATGAATAACTAGACTCATATAAAGAAAACACTTTATCCTTAACATTCTATTCTGACTTAGCTGTTTTTCTTTTATTAGACAGACATAGAATGGACCATATTTGTTTGTCTCAAGTGTTTGATTGAAGAAGTGTAACTCCATACTGGCATATTTCTCTGCCTGTATAGCTCATATATGTATGTCAGTAGTTTTTTTTTTATGTCAGACTTATGAGAATGGAAGTGAAAGTAACCTGTCTCTGTGGACAACTAAATAAAAACAGCCTTCTAATCCAAGATGCTTGTGTTACAACCTGTCTTTCAAGATCAAGCCGAAAAGTGTCGTTCTTGCAAACTTGCTTCTCACAGTCACTTGCAAATTGTTTTTCACAGCATAAGCTTTGTTTCCATAGCGATGTAAACTTTGCTGCATCTGAATGATTTGACAATGTGTAAATTTCTACTAGGAGAATTTTTCCATACTGCAAACCATTTCTATAACGAAATTAGTAGTTTGTGATTTTTTAATAGTGTTTCTGTGTTGTGAGAATGCAAATTCTGAGTGAGAGGCTTGGAAAGCCTAT
The DNA here is from genome assembly GCA_035047845.1 of Dendrocincla fuliginosa. Lineage (NCBI taxonomy): Eukaryota > Metazoa > Chordata > Aves > Passeriformes > Dendrocolaptidae > Dendrocincla > Dendrocincla fuliginosa. Next base: position 60,953,886 of record JAWWMO010000138.1, on the reverse strand, counting down.
TAAAATTTTGTATGTTTTTTCAAGAAACAACCCATATACTTGAGGTACTAAGAGAATCTCCTCCTTCCGTCTGTGCAAGTGGTCCATCTCCTATATAGTATTTGCTGACTGTTCATCTACAGCACTACCAACCCTGTTGAATTGGTCAGTGGTCTCACCATGTTTTATAAAAGCCCAATCTTCTGTAACTGGGTGTTTATGTGACAATCCCAGCTCCTCTATTTGCCATCCTGATAGAATAAACCAAAATGTTTGGCAACTGCTATGGAAACAAGTGAATAATAACGTTAATTCAAAGAAAAAAGTGCTGGGGGTGGTGGGAAAGGGTTTTTCCTTTATTTTGGAGTTTTACTTTCTCCTGTAGAAACTAGTAGTCTGATTTTAGGTATAGCAAATTTGACTGTCCCTTTGAATCACAGAATAAGGATGGGAAAATCTGAACCCAGGAGAGGTACAGAGGGAAGAAATAAACAAGTGCTTTTCTTTCCAATTTGCTTCAATTCTAAGTGCACATTCAAGGAATGTGCCTGTCAGACTTTGTAATTCTCTCTTGAAGATTAATTCCTCATGGGCTAACCTTTAGATGAGCCGTTCTGCCCATAGGGGTTCCACTCAAGTGTTTCTACAAGCGTCTGGTAGAGATAGCAGCAACTCAACAATCTGATCTAGTACCAGGCTGAACTCAAAACCGTGTAACAGCCCAGATAGTCCTACTATCAGGAAAATCATTGCTTAGTTTGCCTTCCAGGATCCTTCTCTCCAAGCCAACAGCCTCTGTGCAAGATTCTACACACTCTAGAAACACCAATACCTATTTTTCTACATCACCTGGATATATCCAAGGCCAACTCCTTCAGCAGTAGCCATATCCTGGAATAAGGGCACTTATTAGCATGCTGGCAGGGAGTCCGGTACCCACAAAAGGAGTGTGTAAGCACTGGCAGATCCCTGGATGAAGGGAAAACACAGGTATAGTTGAACCCTTTGCTATCAGACTCCACATTCAAATTTTTGATCCCTCAACCAGGAGCTGAGACCTCCTGGGGAAGGAAATAATTCTGGGATAACATCAAGGTCTATACGCTTCCATACAAGTACCAAACCCACATCAGAGCCTCTGTTTTTCACACCTTTATACAAAGACAGCCATGGATGAACCCTGCAAGAAAACATGGTATGGTCACCACAGGCCGTGGTGCTTACAAAGCTAACCCAGGGACTGAACAGTACATATGCCCAGAAACTGACAGCAGAAGCTATTAGTTTTTGGCTGTTTTCTCCACCACCAGGTGTCACAGGTTTAGAATACTGGCTTGTTAAAAAGCTTGCATTGTGACAAGCAAACTGCAGAGCAAGACATTACTTTTTCTGCAAAAGTCCATACTACTCTATCCTAAGAACTGGACCTTGGATAAGTGGGCAGGTAACCATGGCATTTCTGCCCCTGCTGCTTTCTGGTCTCAGGGACACACACTTTCCAAAATCAAGTATTTGATGATGATTTTTTCATGGATCTTCTCAAAACTCCTCATTGTCTTTCTTAATTGAAGCAAATAAGATTTCCCGGGACATTTTAATGGAACTCATGATCCTAACTCCGGAATTCTCTCATAATGTTCCCATTCTTTCAACCACCTTCCAGATATTCCTGTTTCAGGTTGATTACCTCTGTGAAGAAAATGTATTCTAGTTTATTTAGGACAAAATACCTTGCAAGAAGTCTTTGGAACTGAAAAAGTAGAAATCAATACTTCATTTGCTCTGCTTTGGTTAGAAACTTTGGCTTTTTCATGACTGACAAGGATGCACTGTCTGCAGAACACTTTTAGCATGACTACTTACCAACACCTCCATTCTGTACTGTTATATCCTAGTTCTAAAGAAGCTGAGAAAATCAAGTAGATGCTTTGGGGAGTCTACATACTTGAATGGACTTTAAAAGCCTATCCTCTGTTTGTAGATGCTGTATATTTCATTCCCAGAATCAGGTTTTACAACAAGTATGTTCCCTATGGTTTATGTTGTGACTCTCTCCACATCTCAGATGTCATTTTTAATGGAAAGTGTGCTGAAAGCAAAGGTATGCTCTTTCATTTCATAGTAACCTGCTGTCATTCAGAATGCCTTAATGAGATTTGTGATTAGATGAACTCTTTTTATCAACTACGTCTTTTTCCAGATTGTCACAGTCCAGGGGAAAGAAAAAATAAACACTGGTAAAGAGATCTAATCCACTTTTAATTTGCCAAAAAAAATCCACTTCTCCCTTTCAGTAAGACACTGAGTTTATCAACTTTTCAATTTACTGATATACCAGGTATATAAGAAGTAGTGGAGCCATTCATGCAGCTACATATTTATTCCTGCAACACAGCAGTCCATGCTCATTAGGGCCCCAGCCAACAGAGAGACTGTGGAGGGATTAAGAAGGACATATTTGTTGTAATTTGCCAACTGGCATCTTGCCTAGTTATTGCAGAATATTACTAAAAGCACATCATTAAGAAACTGCACTCAGTTTGTACAGTCATTAGGGGAAAATTGCAGAAAAGCAAAGCATCTATTCTGTTTTCTTGCCTGTTGAAGGAAGTTTATTGTAAGAAGCAGTCAATCCTAGGATTAGGCTTTCTTTTGCAGACTTCTCTCCCTCTGCAAGAAGGCTCACTAAAGACCTGGTCTGCTAAACTGTCCCTTATATTATCATGTGGAATTTCAAGGTCTTGGGGACTGTCTCTGCAAAACAATTAAAAAATAATAATTTCCAATTTTACCAAGAATTTATAGATAAATTTTGCTAGAACCAACTCCATTCCCTTCTTTTTTTTCCCAGTCTTAGTCACTTGGGCTTTTCTTAAGTAGACACTCTAGTCACTTAACTCCTCATACTCTGGTTTTTTTGTGAAATTCAAAAAGATGGCAGCCTTTGAACAGATAGATCATTCAGTGTGATGAGGTTCCACTGGATAGCATGTGACACTACTAATTAATGTGGTAAAAGTCTTCTAATTTGGGGTTTTTTTAAAGCAAAGAAAAAAATGCAGCATTGAGGAGAATCTGATCTTTTAGGCTGTACACTTTGAGCAGAGTATTAGTTTTTGCAAACACCAGATTTAGGAGTGCCCATTTGTCCATTACACCTTTTCCAATGCTTGTGGTATTTGTGGGTTTCACTAATGGGATGCTGACAGAGATTTTCCAAAAATCTGCTACAGTGCTAAAGTCTTGTAAATAATGTTACCTTGCAAACATTTAACCACTGTACTTTCACCAATACTTTTTTTTCCACATTAAAATCTTCTTATTTCTGGAGTGTATGACAGTGCAAGTGAAAATTACAATGGACAAGCCCCAACAACTTTATTTGTGCAACTTTTTGGATTCACAGTTTTCTTTTAGGTTTGTTATGGCCAGAAACCCTGTGCCATCCAAGATTTTAGTGTTAGCCCACCAGACTAAACAAAACAGTCTTCAAGGAATCTGTTGGTAGCTAAGTCATAAGTCAGAGACAATGTGCAGAGAAAGGTCATGATCCTATTATCAAAAGATTTTTCATAGTTTTACCTCAGCGTAGGGTAAATGTATATCCTCAGATAGATTATATACCAATGAACAGAAAACCTATTAAGATATCTATCTTTTCAATACAGATACCCTGAAATCTTTCTTCATATTTACAGGTCTGTAAAGAGGATGTGTTCAGACAGATAAGAGGATTTTTAAGCCAAACAGATGTGAGGGCAAGAAAAACCTCTCCAAAGATGTTTTGCAATTGATTAAAGTATATGGACATTACTTCATTAATATTCAATCCTTACAGAAAAAGGAAGTCAAAGTCATAGAACAAGAAAGAAGCCCAAGGCCTCCTAATGTGTCTCTTGAGCCCAAGACAAACCTGACTATCCCAGGTCGTTCCTATTAGCAGTTGGCCTGATAGTCTTTTATAAAGAAGTTGATCTAGAAAGCCCACAACAGTTCAAATCAATACTCCAGACCCCTCTTTTGTTCCGAAGTTTTACCTGGCGTCCAATTTGCCCTCTCAAAATTTAAATCCTTTGCTTCCTTATTTGCTCATCATAAAAATGGGGATAGGATTGTTATTTTTTTGTCTTTGCAGCAGGCACTGGTGTGCTGAAAGACTCCTCTCTCTCTCTCCCTACTCTACAAATCCAATTTTTTGAAACTTTGTTGGTCAGAGGTCTAGAAAACATGTCCCTTCTTGTTGTCTTTCTTCTAGCTCTATTCACTTGACTCCCATCTCTTTAGAAGCACAGTGCTCGAAGTTAAATATAGACATTCAGCTGAGGCTTTACCAATGTCAAGTAGTGTAGAAAGAAAGATTTATTTGTAACATTGTGAAAACAGTAGGTTACAAACGAAAAATTATCTACAAGTATCTGGAGACAATGTTTCACTTTTTTATTTAAATTTTCAGATAAATGTAGAAGGTTAGAATACAAGTTGGCATCACTACTCTATAATAAAAAAAATGTTTTGAGCAAAACAAAAAACCCAAACAAACAAGCAAGAACAAGAGATAATGAAATACAATGGCTGCTCCTTTTCTTGTCCTATCCTAACTACTAAACCCTTGCTGTCCTAATCAGGGTGGCTGCAGCCAAGCTGCTTTTTGGCAATGGTCTCTGGTCCGTGCTATCTCCTAGATCACATCCGAAATGTGTTTGGAAGAGTGACTTCTGCCCCAGGTCAAAACTGTGCTCAGAGCAATTATAACAATTTCCAAGTATAGCCATGCATGTTTCAATACCTGGAATGTTCCTAACTCTGAGCAAATAAACAAAAGACTGATTTTGGAACAGAGTGGTTCAGTCATTCTCCTGGGAGAAGAGCCATGCTTTCCAGATTGTTAATACATTTCATATTATTTTAGAATTCAAACACAAAACCTGACGTAGTCCAGGGAACAGACTCAAAACCTCCCTAGTCTCCTTATGACTTTTCCACTGAAAAAGTACCGGATAAATGAATTATTATTCCTATTGAGAGAGAAAGGGAAGCAAGGATAGAATTTTTAGTGAACCAAGGTCAGACAGAACACTAATGACCTAGAAAGGGAAAAAATGCTATTTGGACATCATAACATTTTTTTTGTTTATTTTTCACTGTTTAATACAGAGGGATCCTTTTCTGCAGTTGCAGAATTTAAGCTATTTTTTTTCCACTGTGATTTCTCTGAGGTCCATGAGTGTTTGACTGTTCCTGTCTTCTTATGACAGCTAGACAGCTGGAAGATGTGGGCTTGGAAAACAGGCTGTTTATCAAAATTTATTCCTTGATCAGGACACAGAGGCCAGGTCAAGGGAGCAAAGAAATACACTCAGCCTGCTGTATAGCCTCCCTCTTCTAGTGAATATGTTTATAACCCCAGTCACTAGCCACAGATCCGGGATTTGTTTGCATTTGGTGCCTCCAAGCAGCTCTCTTTGTCTCTTAGTACTTCTTGCCTTAGTGTCCTCCTCTGAAATTTTAATTACAAGCCATACTTTTTTTATTATTATTATTATTATTAAATTAATTCTTTTAGAAGACCTGCAAACTCAGTTCTAGACTAAAACACATCACAAGTACCTTTTACTCAGCCTTTACATGCACCGGGTTGTATATCCTGAGCCTAACCCACATCCTACTCGTGCAGTTCAGAGCTAGACTAAGCCATAGCTGCTTCTGAGGGTATGGCATAGAGTTGCATTTATGTAGTACCTTTCTTCACTTGGCATTTTTATCCCCTTTAAACACTATTCCTTCATTTGTATTAAATATCTGAATGTGCAGCACTGAAGAATTCGTAGAAGTGTTCTGTGTCCTAAGGTTTGCCAAGCTTGTATGGACACCAGGAGAAAGTCTGTGGCCAAAATACTTGCAGAATGGGGTACATATGCCATCCCTGAAATCCTCTTCATCAAAGGTAAAAAATGTCATGATGTGATGTATGAAAAAGGAAGAATGATGCAGCATGACAGTCTGCAGGAGAAGCAAGACTGGGTAAACTTCTACCATGGCCAAAAAGAACAAGCAGAAGGTCAAAGCCATATCTCCACCCTCTCCCATGCCCCAATTCACTGCTCAGCACTTGCGAGAACAGACTTGTCCAACTGCCTAAGATAAACTTGACATAAACCTTGTCATTTTGTGATGACCTACAGAGTAAAAAGTTTTCAGCTGATCCTAAAGGTCACTTGGCCACTGGCTGAAAAGAGAGCAAAGAATGGAGATGGGAAAAAAAGAAAAACCAGGCAAGAGCTTCCTGCCCTTTTGTTTGTTCAAAGAAAGACACTTCAGTTTCCAGAAAACTGTATTCCTCAATCAACTGCAAACGCATCAGTCTTGCTCCAGTCTCCTGCAATAGTATTTTGACACTTATGTCCTCACAAACCAGACTTATGCAGAGGAGAAATTATGCAAATAAAATAATTTCTAATCATCACTGTCTTCAAAGAAGGACAACAAAGAGTTGCTCTCAAGAAAATCTATTGATAAGGATAATTATGTTATTAGGCTTTGTCAGTCATCTCTTCATACATACAGTAATTACTTTCAACGTAGAATCTTTTAACAGCATGGCATAAAAATCTGGATACAGATGTAGACAGGTGAAGAAAAGATCATGAAGTGTTTTATTTACATTAATTACGGCTCATAATACCTCTGACAACTTGGAAAGCGATTATTAAGTTCAGGCATTGAGAGCTCTAAACAGGCTGCTTATTTAGTTATTTAAATGCGGTTTTGAGGATCTACGTATGAACACTGTGACGTAAACAGATTGCTTAAAATCAGACAGCAAATTGATGAGAGTGCCAAAACCAAAGCAGATGCCTTTTGAGCCTACTCCTCTCCACTCTGAGCACTGTCTCTAGCACATGCCCTCAAGTGTTCTGGGTGTGGCTCTTGTATTTACTGACAGCCAGCACTTTACACGGCAGTCAAAGAGATGACAATTTGATTGTACCTCACAAGCTTTTGACCAAGGCTAGATTTGTGGTCCAAATTTAAAATGAATTCTTAATATATGTGCCAGAACTGGTTTGAAGAAATATTTTCTCTCTGTTAAAGATCTTGTCAAGCCAAAGAAAGGGCAATCTATTCTTTGTAATATGTATCTCCCAGTGACTTGCACAGGACATATGATATTGAAAAGCAAAGTCCTGATTGTCATATCAAAATGTACTTTACACATTGATTTTTGGAAAGAACATAATCCAGAATCTGGCAGCAAACAATAACTTCAGAACAGTCATGAATTCCTAAAAAAATGTTGAAATCCTGAAGAACAATAACAAACTGTTTAACCTGGATCACTAAAAGCAGAGTGATTCACTACTAATGCCTTCAAAAGCCAATTCTGCAGCCACCACCACCGAAACCATATGATGCACCTCCATATGCTTTCCATGTTTAGAGTCAGACATCAAAATAGACTGTATGATAAGGCCCCACAGCTCTTCTCTCTTCTACCTGCACAATCAAATGCAATTTCATACAACACCACCGAACAACTGGGGAAAGTCAAGAGGCCTGTCAGGATCAGAACTGACAATTCTAACTAAAAAATGAAGGAAAGGAATCAACACTTGAAAGAGGTGTTAACTGTAGTGTTACAAACACTGGTATTTTAAGTGTGACTCATAGTGACTGTCAGGATATGTTATCAAGTGTCTGTGGTAGAGATCAGATGAAATAATTGATGCTAGTAAATGGGAAGTTCCACATGACAATGGTATTTCCTTTTATGCAACTATGAGACTAATCAATACCAGAATTTTACACAATGTGCAGTGTAGTTAATGGTGTGTTCTGCCATACTGCAGTTGCTGCGGGACTGGATGCAGTGTGAGATTTATTCACTGGGCAACCATTATAAAGAAACATATGAAAGGAAAAAGAAATCAAAAACCCATTGAAATACCCATACCTCGGTGATTCAAAAAGATTGCTCAAAAGTCCAGGCTTCATACCTAGACACCTGCTGTAAAATACCTTTATATCATGCAGTTTGCAGTGTTCTCACTGGACATTCCTGATGCTTTGGTTCCGCTACCATCTGCTGTAAAACCTATTTGATGTAAGCAACAGCAATATTTCTCTTCATTCCTGCCAAAGTTCAATTCCACCTTTTTGGCTGTATCAGAATTCAGAATTTTCCTTAAATCATCAGCTGCATTCATTTGGGCCAAACTGCAATGGCCCTTCCTCATAGGTAGTGATCAGTCTCAGTGCTACCACTTGCCAGTTCCTTGACTCCAGTGATCACAGGTATCTATCTGCCTGCAGATCTATTGCTCCATCACAGAGCAGCTGAACAGCCATGGCAAGATGCTGTGGCAGGGCCCGTGTCATATCACAGGGCTCTGCACTCTAAAGGAGACCCCCAGGAGGGGCCATACCCACAAACATCCTGTCCCTTCCTCATCACACACTCTCTTGCAGGAGTTGGCACTATGCTAAGACTTACACAAGGAGACAAGAAGTCTGTATGGGCCATAGATTTCTTTAAAAAACCTTTGCAGCCTTCTATTATTGCTACTCGAAGCAAGTCGGTCTGTTAAGCTGTAAGTAACCCTTGTTCATTGCTTCAGTCTGGAAAACAGATGCTGTGTCACACCATCTGAGTCATTGAGCTCTACTAAAAAAAAATAATCAGCAGAAACACTACTATCAACTTTTGAAACTGGCTGGGTGCTACATAAATTTTGACAGCACATTTGCAGATAAAACAGTGAAGCTGGCAACAATAACTCACACTTTTTTGGGTTTTTTTGGTAAAATTAGGCTTCCCCTTGAGAGATTGTGTGCTGGTTCGTTCAAGCAGGTTTTACAATCAAGCTTTTGGCATTTCACCATTTTTGCTTTTCATCTGTTCACAAATTTATGACTTCAACTCACCAAGTCAGATTGCAAAGTTAGAAACCTGCTGCATGGACTGTTTTTGTCTTCTCCACTCCACTTGCCATTATTGATTTTGAAATCTGCCTCCCTACAGCCAACTCGGGGTTTATTATTAACAATAGCCAGACACATTCTGACGTTACTTGATGCTGAAGATAGTTTTGGATAAATTGAAGGAAGATTGCTGTAATACAAGAAAGCATGAGGATCAGTTTTGGCTCTATAAGTCTGGAGTATGAAAAGTTTATTGCCATGTTTAATTTCTCTTTTCTAGAAGACACATGAACTCCAAGAGATAAATTTGTCCCAAATGTGCAGAAAACAGTGAATCTCATAAAAACTCTGGTCATTTTTCCTTTTAGTCAATTGCCATAAATCAACACCCAAACCCACAATTTATTAATATCCTTTTATATAATGGAAACTGCAGACTGTAAATCTGTTCCCCTTGAAATTACATTCCCTATGCTCCACACTTTTCACAGAGGATGTCTTTACCCACACTAAAGCAGGAATACCAAAAGGCCTGCACAGGTGACCTGTCAAAGCTCAAATATAAAAAGAAAGCCCACATGAGGTAGGATGGGGTCAGAAAACCCAGAAGGAATATGGAGACACCATCTGAGCAATCTCAGACAGGGTTATGCAAGCCAAAGCCCATCTGGAGCTGAATCTGGCGCAGAGCTGAAAGGACTTCTGTGGGTCTGTGGACCTGCATTCCACAGCAGCCTGGAGTCACAGATAAAAGGGGAGCAACAGCTAGTGGCAAAGGTTGTAGCAAATGTACTTACTGTCTTTTTCACCTCCATCTTTACTGATAAGACCTTAGAATACCCACACCTCTGAGACCAATAGGAAAGTCTGGACCAAGGAAAACTTGCTCTGAGGAGACAAGATTTATGTAAGGAACATTTAGACAATCTGGACCTGCTTAGGTCTATGCGGCCTGATGAGTTTCACTTTTGAGCGCTGAAGGTTGATGTCAATGCAAGGCCACTCTCAATTATCTTTGGAAATTCATTATTGTGAGAGATTTACAAGGACCAGAAGAAAGCAAAACTCACTCCTATCTTTGAGTAAGATAAGAAAAATTTGGGGAATTGCAGGCTGGTCAACGTCACCTCTATCCCTGAGCAAATCTTCCTGAAAGTGCCAACCTGACAGACTTCTACAGCCAAATAATGAGAATAGTAGGTGAGAGGAGAGCAGTGGATGCTGTTTATCTCAACTTCAAAAAGGCTTTGAACACTGTTTCACATAATATCATCAAAGACAAACTGAAGTACAGCTGGAGAAATAAACAGTGAGATAGATTGAAAACTGGATAAAATGCCAGGCTCAAAAGATCGTGATCAGCAGAATGAAGCCCAGCTGGAGGATGGCCACTAGTGATGTACCTGAAGGGCTGATACTGGGGGCAGCAATTTTGGTCTGTTGTACAAAGCCTGTACCTGGAAGGAAGTAACCCCAGGCACAAGTACACAGACCAACAGTCCAGAAAGAAGCTTTGTAGAAAAGGACCTGGAAATCCTGACAGACATCAAATTAAACATGAACCAACAGTGTGCCCTTGTGGCAAAACAGTAATTGTGGGCTACATTAGAAACAGCGCTGCCAACAGGTCAAGGGAAGTGACACTTCCCTTCTGGTCCCTGATTCATTCTTACTGTGAGGGTGGTCTGACACTGGAACAGACTGACCAGAGAGGTTGAGGAGTTTCCATCTTTCCTATGAAACCTCTTCTAGCTGATTCTGCTTTGAGCACGTGGGTTGAACTGGGCTTTCTCCAAATCTGAACTTTTCCATCATTCTGCAATTACATCCATGTGATTTTGCAGGTACATGTTCCTGTTTAGCAGGAATATAGGTTAGTGCAACTCTACCAAAGAAAGATTTGTTTGGTTCTCAGCAGATAATGGACTCAATTAAAAGGTAGTCTATATAACAGACTCCACCAGAGCAGTTTTTATTCTTGAAACTTTTCCCCAAAAATATTTGTTTCCCTGACAGAAGGATTAAATATAGGCTTTGTCAGAGGAATAGTTTCAGTAGTAAGAAGTTCCAATCTATTTAAACAGCTCATACAAGATTTTCCATTCACAAGAGCTCTTAGCTAATTTTTACACTTGCAAATAGTTTTCTCTTAAGTCCAGCTTGGAATAGCAGAAAGAGTTGCTTCTGTCATAGAAGGGAGGAGAGGGGGAAAAGCTGAATAATGACTTTATTTGGAGGACAGTAATTTTCCGTGAGAAAGGAAAAACAAACTTGAAAAAAACAAGGGCACAGAGCTGAGTAGCACTTGACAGTATGGAACAGGCCATACCTTGGCCCTCATTCCATGAGTTGCTGCCTTCTCACGCTAGATCACTTCTTTTTCCCATCTATTCTGTGACCACACACTCAATGTTAGGAATATTCCTCTAGGGAAGGCACTCTATTTCCTTTTGTCTCCTTTTTAAATTAAATTCCTAATTGAGTCTCTACAAATAAGAGATTTAAGATATCAAAGGTAGAACCATCACCCCCTCTCAGCAGTGTGGGTTGAAGTGATGTAAAAAGCCTTCTGATGGTCCTAAAACTCACATTGTATCTTTCTCTCAATAAAAGGAACATTGTGTTGACGTGTAAGCATTGCCTGGCTTCATAGGGAATACAAGGGCTGGATGGCCCACCAAACAAACTTGTCACCTGTGACCACCTGCTACCACTTTGTTTAATGACTGTGAGCTCAGTTCAACAGATTAGGTAGATGGGCATTCTTTAAATCTATATTTAAATGTTATGCTGCACAGGAATGGATTTAAACACACAGCACAGAATGAGCTCCTAACTGGGTCTTCCAGAAGAGTTTCGTAGGAAAATGTGTTCTCGGGAAACATAGCCAAGTAAGTTGGACCTATTTTACTTAATACGCTTATTAAAAAGAATGGTTCATGCTGTTCCAGTAAGAGAAAAACAGCAGCAAGGTTACATAAGGTGTTCTCATGAAGGATATGAATCTCTTTGTATCTAAGGAAATTAAAGTCTCATTTCTTCAAGTACATAAATACCAACTGAGATCATACAGGGACATATTAATAAGTCAACATTTATGAGTACTAGCTATACCTTGTAGACCAATATTGGAGGAATCGTGCAACTGAACCATACCTTGTGTATATGTAGGTATGAAAAACATCATTTTATTAGTCCCTTTGAATTGAAGAGATTAGTCAGAAGAGAAAAGTTACCCAGTACACCTAACAAACTCTACAAAGGTTAAACACACCAATACCTTGTAAAAGACAAGCATCTCAAAACTTGTAACAAAGTAATAGAAACTGTAAGAAAACATGAATAAAATTCATACCCACTGTAATAGATTGGAAACAATTTAAAAATATTTAGAAACTCTTATATGTCCTAGCACTGAAAAAGAAAAGTAGGAAAGAAATAGAGCATTTGCACAACTGTTACTCTATCAGATAGTTTCTACAATCACCAACAGAGACAAGAGTCCCACTGTGTCTATCAAATTAATTTGTTGTCTCAAGAGCATATCTAATAAAAAACTAACAAATGGATTGACTTCCATTTTGGAACTCTCTACACAGGTTTGATTTCTGAAAAGTAGAAATTCTAGCTTTGAATGGTCACATACAGAAGAACAGGACAATGCAATGCTGTTGCAACAAGTGCAACAGGTTTCCCTCCCTCCCCTACTCTCCCCCACCCCAGACACTCATCTCAGTCTATTGGTGCTGATAAATGCCCAACTTTTATAAGGAACACAATTACATTGTGTATCCTTTTTCCTCCTATATATATATATTTCCACCAATACTTATTGTTACTTTAACCATACACACAACATCCAGTCACCCGAATGAGAAGGCATCCCACAGAGGTTATCTCTGTGGCAGACACCACAGAGGAAAATAAAGCCATGTCACAGCAGAGAAAACAAAAAATAAATGTGCTTCATTCAGCATTTCAGGAGGGAAGAGCCACTCAGACAAAACCATGAAAAATCACAGTCAGGAGGCTGCCCCAACTTCTTGCCTTATTTTTTTTTTGAGCTGTCAATTTTTGGGCCTCCTGTTTATACGCCAAAATCTGGAGTGTTCCTGTTTGCTTTGAGTCTGATCTTTGCTCAAAGCTCCAAAATAAGACCAGGTCAAAGTTTAAAAGAGCCTGGCAATAGCATGATTTAGATGGGGAGAATGAAAATCTTTATTAAAAACCAACAAACCAAACAAACAAAAAAACAAACCCAAACCCCCAAAACAACAACAACAACAAAACAACAACAAAACCCCCAAAAGAAACACCAAAAGCCAAGCAAGTAAACAAACAAACTAAAAAATTCTTGACTGGTAATCCAGCAAACTGATCCTCATAAAACTGAGTAACTTGAACTTCTGTCAAATCTAATAATTAAAAATAAACTTTCCAAACTTTAAGTTGCAACAACTGAAGTGAGAACAGTTAACAGACCCCTGTGAACCACACAAGTCCTCTCTTAAACTATTACTCTTGTCTCCGCTAATTGGTTTTGACTTGAGATAAGGATGAGATGAATTCTGCTTTGGAGACAGCACACTTGTGGCAAGATGGAGAATCCTATTCTAGGAAAGAGGGTGATCATTGAATTACTGTAATTCTGACACTTCAAGCTTCCTTTTTTCTTATGCAAAATTATGACTTGAAACAGTCATATTCTGATTACTGGACTCATGAAATCATACCCTCACTAAAGACTTGACTTGCTATGTGTCCTTATTTATGAAATGAATGCTTAGGCAATTCAGATGAAATTTCTCAGGATTTACAGACCCATACACTCATCTGACAGAAAAAGGAAAATATATATAATTTATGGCTAGCTCAGAGTGCCAAATGCCGGGCAAAACAAAGAAGAGCAGGTTGTGTTAGAAGTACCCTGGCACAATGGATGACAGAGATAAAACTTGAGATTGAGAAAGGAGAAGGCCTATCAAAAAATAAGAATAAGGAGAGATGGAAACCAATTCCAATAATTATCTGTCCAACAAAAGCAGTCCCAAGGAAGAGCATATATGCTAGTGATGGAGTTTAAGCATGTGCATCCAAGTGACTTTGGTGGGATTTCCCAGCAGCTGTACTTCAGCACAGGTGCAAATGCCCACTGGATCCAGAAAAACCACAAACAGCCTTGGTGACGGCCAAGGAGTATCTCTGGTGGCAATGCAAGTTGAAGGTGGAAAGAATAAAATCACATGCTGGCTTTGTACTGTTATGACATCAGCAGTAAGTAGGCAGGAAGCATATTCGACAGTTCTCCCTACACATACAGGCCTATTCAACATAATGAATTCATAAGTTTTCTCTGTCATTTCTCATATACATTGTCATGATTTAACCCCAGCCAGAGACTAAGCCCCACACAGCCACTTGCTCACTTTGCCCCAGTGGGATGGGGGCAAGAATAGGAAAAATAAAAGTCGTGGGTTGAGGTAAAGGCAATTGAATAGGGAAAGCAAAAGGCATGCATGGAAGTAAACATGGAATTTGTTCACTTTTTCTGAAGGGCAAGCAGGTGTTCAGCCATCCCCAGGAAAGCAAGAGTCCATCACTTGTAATGGTGACTTGGGAAGACAAAGTCCACTACTCTGAACATTCCCCCTCTTCCTCTTTCTTCCCCTGGTTTATTGCTGACCATGACACCATATGGTGTATAATACCCTTTGGTCAGCTGGGGTGAGCTGTCCTGGCTCTGTTGCCTCTCAAATCCTTTTGCACTCTCAGCCTTCTTGCTGGTAGGATGAGATGAGGGGCAGGAAAGGCCTTGGCTCTGTGCAAGTGCTGCACAGCAATAACTAAAACTTCCCTGTGTTACCGACACTCTTTCCATCACAAATCAGAAACACAGCCTCACAGTAACTGCTTTGAAGAAAATTATCTCTATCCCAGCTAAAGCCAGCATACACATGCTTTTCTAAAAATAGTATTCTCCACAGGAATATCCTGTGCAGACATGCAGACACAAACACATTCAAGTTGGAAGAAGGATAATTTTTAAAAAAAAAAGAAAGTGAAGAAATCAGATCTGGGCACAGTCACCCTCGGCAATGGCCACATCCCTTCCTGGTCAATGCAGTTCTGAGACTGGAGGAATTCTAGCTTGAAACACATTGCCAACACTCCCACCACACTAAATTAGCTAACACCTTGAGTAGCTTTCACAGTGATTTTTATCTGGCATATTTATCAGGTATATTAATAACCATAGATGTCTAAATAAGGGGTGCTTCTATTATTGCTCAGACAGACTTCTGTGGAAACTGAAGTTCTTACAGTGTAGAATCTGAGAAACATGTAATTATTTACCATACGGCCACCCTGTGTTCAGATATTGCTGCTTACTTGTATGTAAAACTGTAAAAATCTTTTTCTTTTGTCAGTGTAACATTCCTTCTCCAAATTCTGATAAGGCATCATAGCACCTGCTCCACAATACCCTAGGTTTGTCATTCAGAAATATGGTCACCTTATTTCCAGTGCAAGAGAATAGTTTTTTGTCTTGCTTTAGGGGATTGTGATTCTATTTTTAATTAAAATAGATTTATATCCTTCTCTTATCACTAGGTTCAGACTGCATTTTCTCAAAATGGATTGAGGCCAGAAAGAAATGTGGAAACATGCAATGAATCTTATTAAACCTGAAATAGGTGTTTTAGCTGTTTTCACAAACCAGTCTGGTTTTGAGGTTTAATCCAGCTCTTGCAAAGAACATCTAGTTCTTTCTGCATTATACAATTTATAAGATGTCTTCAGATTATTTTTTTAAAAAGGCAAATTCTATTTCATTCTCAATTATAAGAGTGTTTATTTTTTCCTTTTGATGAATACATCCTCTGGAATTGATCTTTGAAGCTGCTCAGAGTTCCCTGTTCTTACTACTTCTCCCACACCTCTTAAAGCTTACCTTTTAAATCAATGAAGAAAATTTTTTTAAATTGGAAGGATTTTAGTTTTCACTGAACTTCTTTCTTTGGAACAGTGTTCAAGGGAGACCAGTGCTACACAGACCTTTAGCACCAGGGAAAAATGCAGAGCTGCTCTATTTGAAATGTATGGAAAGAGGGTGGTCATTGCAATAAAGTAGTTCTCCAGTTTTCATGGATGTTGGGGTGACATTTAGGCCGCAGTGAAGTAAAACAGATCATTTATTTCTGCTCCCTCGGAAGGATTTCAGCCCTTCACATTAACCAATAGCACACACCACTGAAAACTTTATATTCTTAAATAAAATCTCCAGCCTTTCATTTTCCTTCAAATCCAGTGACTCATTCCATCTTATCACAGCACAGGCAGCCAAACACAAGTGAAGCTGCTATTATTTGGTTGTCTGGTGTCTCCTTTCCCTTCCTCAAGGATCTTCGTTGAGTTTTGCCCCAGCAAGCAAATTAGAGTGGGTTATTGAACTCTTTGTATGGTGACTCTGGAATTGTCCTCTTTTCTCACTAGGTCTGCTTGTTAAAGCTTTAGCAACTGAAAATTTCTTTATTCCTCCTTTTGTGGGGAACAAAAGGAGATTAAAAGTCTTCAGAAAGGATGGATACATCCTTTCAGGTGGAAGATTCTCATCTTTTTGGCCGGATTTAATCTCTCTTTGATGCTCACATGGGCAGCTGGCTTTTCAGTTTTGGAAAGCGCCGGTGACTTCTCTGTTGGATAAGCAACTCAGGAATGAGGATTTCCTAGATGGGATAGAGGCAGGCACTGTTTCAAGTCCACGCTGCCCAACTTTGTGAAGTATGGTAAATTGCACTCCTAAAACCATCCATACAGATGCAAGGTAACAGTCTGAGTGTTGCTGCTTACTTACCCAGAGGAAGCATAGACTGAGTCACAGCCTTACAGCTGAGAAAAGCTTTCCAGAAGCACTGGTGGAGTGTTTTCCCCACAGGAATGAGAGTACACTCTGAGACCTTAAAGAAAGAATGCCATAGGAGCTTCAGACATGATGCCTTTCCTCATTTTACGGTGTGTAGTAGTTTAACTCCTTGTCAGGCCATGGGGAATAAGGTGACAGCACAGACGCTGGGCAATTAAAATGGAAGTGTATATGAGGTGAATATGACTAGTGGCTGGTTATTTGCTGGTACCAGGTGGAGCACATCATTTCACTTGTGGTTCATTGGTAGCAGCACTGTGGGTGCTGACACAGCCGAGTGTGTTCTCTGCCTCCTACATTTCCCATCAGTTCAGGAGCTCAGCACTGCAGGACTTGTAAATTCCCCCTTTCACAAACAAGTATTCCCACTTGCAGTGGATTTTGTTGTGGGAAGGAGTTTATAGGCCAGCACTTAGAACCATCTGGTCAGTGTTTAACAAGAAGCTGAAGCTATAGTGCAAGCATATTTTATTCATTCAGGGGCTCTCCTCCTGGCTAACAGCCAGCTCCCAGGCTCCCTAAGTAATTTTCCCCTCGCCATCATATGCTTTAGAGTAAAACAGTAAGTTAAGCACTGAAAAAAACAGTCTCTCAGATAAGTCATCTGTCTCACCTTACATATCTGTCTTACAGACATAATCGTTACCTTCCTTGCCCCAGGGCGAGGTATTGGGGTTTCAGACATGTTGATGTGCACAACTCCAGCTCCATTCTTGCCAGAGCAGGCAGAAATACACTGCAGCCACCTCCTCCATCTATTTCAGGCAAATGAGATATTTCAAAACCCTTGCCTGATCTAGTGGGGCTGCTGCACTCCTGTTTTCCACCCATGTGGTAAATTCTACAGGAACAGAAAGCATCTTCCAAGAGGACACGGGTTACTCTTTTTCGTATATGCAACAGACAGTTCAGCTTTTTAGAGCTTCTTCTTGAGCAAAGCCTAGAAGACTTAAAATTCAACGATAATAACTGGAAATCCCCTTAAGAAAGAAAACTATTGATCTTGTTGTGACTAATTTCAAAGTAACTCTACATTTGGAACACCATTTCTTCTCCTTTAAAATGGGCCCAAAAGCTGGAAAATATTGTCTGTAATTTAAGTCACTGAGTCATTAACTGCTCAACATTGTAGGTGTCTGACGCCTCTTGTTTAGCAAGAAGGGTTCATGTTGGCCTTCCCATCTATTAGTGAGGTTTGGTTTGGTTTTGAGAGTGTTTTTCTCCATGAAACAGACTTTCCAGAGAGTAGTTAATGCAACCAGGCCAGGAAGGTATGAATTTAGATACTTTTGCATTTCTGCAACCCCTGACAGTAGGCAGAAGATGTGGATGAATCCCATCTAAATTCCCAATAGCAATTACTATATTTTTCTCCAAGGATTTCCTCTCTTCCATATCACTTGAACTGTGATGAACTCATCATAATATTCAGTCTGAAAGCTAGCAAACAGTCAAACAAATTGCTGTTTTGTCTGCCCATGTTTTTCACTTCCTTTCTCCTCAATAGCTCATTCATCAAGCCAACTAAGAGAAAAACTCCACAGAACTACTTAAAATAGTAGTCCAGCCAGCATATTGGCTTTGCTACCACGTCTACTGCGTGCAGACTGTCAGTAATGAAAAGTGGAATTTACCTCATTAAACAAAGTTTATGAATTTGTTTGAGGATAATATGTCATTAGAAAAGCAGATAAACATCTGTAGCCCAAATTAAACACCAATGTATGATTAAGTAACAGAGTCACTCTTCCAGCTACTATTTATTAGCAATCCTAGCAAACCTTAGCTGAAATATTTTAAACACTGGATTTAACTTCTAGTCCATCTGATTTAACCTCTTATGTTTGGTGATAATTCTTGTCCTGTGCTTCAGAGGAACTGGGATCCACAGTGCTGTAAACAGAAGAGACCTCCAGATATTTGAAACCCAGAAACGATCAACTGATGCTGCTTTCAAGCAGAGGAGTTAGAGAAAAGTCCTAACTACACACTTTCCTGCTCCCAGAGCTGTCAGGAGCCCAAAGCAGGGGCTGAGAGCAACAAGTGTTCTCTATGAAGTAGTGACACACTTTTGGTTCAGTTATTAAGGAAATTCTTCTTTCTTGATGCATTGTGGCAGCTGCAATCTAAGAAGACAGATGCTTCTGAGAAGAGGCAACCTGAATTCACCAAGTTGTACTACTCTGTCCAAACACAAGTATATCTCATGTCTTTGATATTAAATGACCTTAGGAACAGCACTTCAGATTTATCCCAAATTGACACTAACTGAGAGGCATAAAGTACATAAGACTAAAATGTATATCATGCAGGGACATAAAGTGAAATAAATAAGTTCCTCTTATCAAGATATTGGCCATGCTAAGCAGAAGGTCTGTACCAGAGGGTGACCACTGGTAATGACGAGTGGTGAGTCGAGTCTATGCCTTTATCCCCAATTTTCAACATAGCTGGGTCAGTTCAGTTAGTGCAGCCAAGTGTCCTTTTTCCCTAGCCCTTTTTGTCCTTTTTGTCCCTAACCCTTTCTTTTTTTTATGTCATATTTAATACAAAAAAGAGAAACGCATTCTGATAGTTTTTCCTTTGAGAATAAAATGTTTTTCCACTAAGGATTTCAGTTTCCTGAATGTACAGAGATTAAATACTTGTTTTTTTAAAAATACACCAGGGTCACAATATCAACCATCATCTGATTTCTGCATTGCCTGTCATCAGCTGCTATCCTTTTCTTGTGCTAGCCAGGATCTCCAACAAGCCACAGCAAGACCAGGATATCAAACAGGCATCTGAGAGCACTTGTGAGAATTTAAAGCATTCCTATTCATTTTCCATTGTGTTCATTTTCATATATTAGAAGATAACCCATCTTCATCCTCACATAGCTAGGAATAGATCAAATAACTATGACCAGACTGAAAACATGATAATACAGAAACACATACAGAAGTTAAAGTATAAGCAATACAGACATGGGCTCATAGTCCCAGTTTGTATTCCCCAATAAAAATGTAAAAGGCTAAGCAATGCCAAGATATCTCCTTGACTTTGCAGATAAGATGGTATCTTTAAGAACTGTGAACCATCCCTGCCTCCCTGTGACAGAAACATCAGAACTATGAAAAAAAAAAAAAAAAAAAAACAACAAAAAAAAAAACAGAATAATCAGGGCTTCTCCACCATGGGAGATCCTATCTATCTCACAAGGAGAGAAAATCTGGCCTACCTATGGACAGCAACCTCTTTTCCCTCCAACTTCTAACACCTTCCTCCTTTGAACAGAAGGCATCTTTTGCAATGCACAAATTTGGCTTTCCCTCAGGCAAGGAGAATCTGTGCTGTCCGCTCCTCAGCAACATCTACTGCAACCTGGAGTCCACATCAGTCACCCTTTCTGTGCCGTTTGGGGAGCAGCTTGTTTGTCCTTCCTCACCCTGCAGACAGCAAGCAACTATAAGGAAGACTTCTTTTATATGATGACTTTCAAAAATCTTGCCAGGGCCAGGGCACTAAATGACATCTTTTAAAACAGCATCTAGCAACAGCTTTGATATGTTCATGCAGAGATACAGAGCATGAACTGTGTCTCATGGTTCAAAGTAGGTTCAGTTAGCACATGCCAAAAATGCTGAAAAACCACATCTTTTGCACCAAAGCTTTTTCACTCAAAGTGAGGGGAGATAAAAGAAAAAATATCTCTTACAGCCATGGTTAAAAATCTTATTAAAAAGAATGGAATAATGTATTTATTAGCAAAGGGCTACAGTATCCACACAGTCTCAGTGTGATGGACATTCTAATGTCATTGTGGCAAGAGAAAAATACCACCAGTGTGCTCATCTGTGCTGTAAGCAAGCAGGGTCATTCACGCTGGGATCTTACAGTGATAAGTATCTCAACACACTCTGACAGACAAGCAGGAGATGTAAAACTGTGACACAAGATCTGTGTCACATCCAGCCTTGCCGCTTCATGGGCTGCCAGGTATAGCTGTGATGACAGGGAGGGATGGGGACAGGAACACGCTGCAGTCACGGGGGTGTTTGGAAGGACATGGGAAGCACACAGGGAGTCTCCCAGGGGAGGGAGTAGCCTGAAAAGGCACCTTCCCAGGAAATTTGGATATGTTCATTGCAATGTCACAACACATCCAAAGCAATGCTGTAACTAAACTTATTCCCACTTCTAACATGGTTTTTGCTACTTCCTAATTTCAACACCTCTCTGAACACATGACCTGTGGGGCAAAGAACTCTGTAGAAAGACAAAATTTCTAAAAAGAAAAAGGACATTTAAGAAAAAATATGTTAACAACATTTTTTTTTAATTGTCATCAAGAGACTAAATATCAGGTATTGTATGTGCTTATCCTCATGAAGAACACTTAAAAAACATGCACAGTTCTGAATTATTTCCTGCAAGCATAACACAGACGAGTTTTTTCCTCTGTAAAAAGAGACATATAATCAGCTTACAGGCTTTCTCACTTTCTCTCCTTCTCCTTAGATTTAAGATATGCTTTCCAACTCTCCAGTCCTGATATTTACTAGTTGTTGCCCTCTCTGGCAGCTGTTGCTGAACTGACTTAGTTTTGAATTCAAATCCTTGCTCAATTTTCACTACACAAATAAATTTCACCAATCAATCTAACTTGGTCCATAGCCAACATGAGATGAATCAGTCACCTGTAAATTAAGACAGATGCACATCTGATGCAAATCACTGCATTTATTTTAAAACCAACACCATTATCACCACTAGGGATCAGGTTTTGAGAGATGATCATAGAGGACACAGCAAAGCAGGGCCACAGCAGATGTCAGGACATGACAGGGTAAGACAGTGGCAATACTCGCAATGACCAAAGCCTGCCGGGCCAACACCACCAGCAGCAGCCTTTGCCATTTCTCCCATTTCCAGCATCAACACCTTCTTTCATTAAACTATTGTCGGAATCAGCATCTAGTGTTAACTCTCCAGTGCCCTTTGGGATGAGTACAGCGGTACCCTGAGAAGCTTTTCTATATGCCTGTGCATGCTCTTGCAGTAAAGAACAAAGGACACTTTGTTTCACCTTTATCTAGTGAGTTGGTTTTGAGAACAGTGGTTTTCAGCAAGTGCAAGGAATTCAAGATTTATGAATTAAAAACTGAGACAGAGGAGAAGCATCTGAGGTTTAAAAATAATGAGGTGTTTTTTCCACTTCCTCCTGCGATTCCTGCCTTGTCTGGTCTCAGTCTGGATACATGCAATGCGTTTGGTTACCCAGCTGTTTCAAGCCACCTTTGGAACCAGCATTCATTGCTGCACACTGCTATCTAGTGGTGACACTGCAGATGTTCGCTGGGGAGAAGGAAGGGTTACTAGATATCCTCCCAGGTGCAACTGCTTTTATACACTAAACATCTCTGCTCTGAGAAGAGAACCTGTGATTCTATAAATATTCATTCCCCTTAAATAGCCAACACAAGGCTGTATTTAGTAGAATGAACCCGTTTAAAAGTGTACTTCATATACTGTAATTTCACTACTCTTGAAGGAAGTATTTTCCTTTGGACCAAAATGAGTCAAGTCCCACAGGATTAAGGAAGATGAAACAATATGCCAATTTGAAAAGATCAATTAGCTTCCTTAAGAGAGGTGGAGAAGGTTATGTGGTAGAACAGACGTTGCAGATGCCTCTTTCTTGCGTTATTGTTCCTTGAAGGAGCATTGGCCTCCTCCTATTACATTGTAGCTACCATGGGTCACCTGTGCCACAACTTAAGAATCAAAGAGTGGCTGAGGTTGGAAGGAACCTCTGGAAATCAAGTTCAAACCCTCTGCTCAGGCATGACCATCTAGAGTCAATTGGCCAGGACCATTGTCTTGGCTTTTGAATGAGGATGGGAACTTTGTGACACCTTCGGGCAACCTGTGCCAGTGCTCAGTCACCCTCACAGTGAAAAATTTGTGTCAGATGAGATTGATTCTGCTCTGTGTCTGCATGGCTCAACCATTGCCAGCAGCAAGGGTGTCTAAATAGCCCTTCTGGGCTCTACTTCAGAGAGGGAACAAAAAATGGCTTATAATCAGGAAGTGCAGTTTGAAGTTCTCATCTTGATTGCACTGAAAAGAATAATCATGTTGCCTGTGGACAAGTCGTACCACATACATAATCTGAAAAGCACTAGACATTAATTGAACTAAGTTAGTAGTCAGGTCTTAAAAATGAGGACTTCTTAAATTGAATTATCTGCCAGAAAATTGGATCACTGTTATTTCTCAAACATTAATTCAGACTCTTGATCTGCATTACTGTAGCAGCCATTAATCGTCAGTGAGACATTATCCTACAGCATGTCTTAATATAAACTCCTGCTTTTTTCTTGGATATCAAATATACTGCATGAGCTGCAAGCTCTTCTTTCACCTGCTCTGTAGCAGTAAATGATGAGGATGTAATTTTTGCTTGGAAACAGTTTCATGAAATAATTGAATTTGTGGAGCCTAATCCTGTTTTATTAACTGTTGTTCTCTCAATGTCCTCAGTTTCTCTGAACCTCTCTGCAAAACTTCCTCCATTCTCTGTGTGCCAGGTATTTGTAATGCACCCACCACCATCCCTTCAAAACAAAATGAAACACAAAAAGGAAAGAATGATCACAAAAGAGGTGAGGTGAGAACTGAGAACAATCCAAGTTGCTCTAAGAAGGTTCACTGGGAAATTAAACAAACTGCTTCCCTTTGCATTGCTCCAGCACTTGGGTAGGAAATGTGGTATATCTTAATCTACCTGCTGAAAACGTGCGTCTAAAGATGAGCTGCTGTGTAATACCAGGTCTGCCATGAGATATAATTAAGCAGAAAGAAGAAATTTGAGGTCTAGGATGAACATCTCTTGTCATAATGAGCAGCAGAGTGATTGTTTTGGTGGCAAACACATTGCAACCCCTTCACTTTACATCATAGCCGTGTCAAATGGAAATGAGTAAGCAGGTCAGAGCAGATCCAAGATTGGAGAGGACAGAATGAGTGGAAAGTAGCCCTAGCATGGGAAAGCTCAGCTACTTGAAACTTGAAAGAGGGTGGCAGAAAAGGTCAGACAGGAATTGATGAAAAACCATTTGCTCCAATTTATTATAGTGTAGGTCCTACCAACTGTATCAGGTAAAAGATCATCTATGCTTTACTTCTTCCTCCAACTTGCACTTCTCCAACCCCTGCTGAAGTGGTGCTGCAGTGGTACTGCATGATCCCTTTGATCAGACACTCTAACCAAGGCTAGAGACAACCTAGTCCATGAGCTTTCATCATGTAAAACTGCTGCTGACCATGTGACAATAACATGTTCCTTACCATAGGATTTTACCACAGCACTTACAGTACATCTGGAGTGAACAGAGTCCCACTTCTTCCTAAGACTCAGTATGAATCCCAGGGATGTGGAAAGCATGTTACACACACACTTGAAACACCACCAATCTCAGGCCTGAGGTTTTGTCCCAAAAATAATTTCCTGAAAGTGTTAAAGGATTTTGGACCTAGTCTAGTGTCTCACCTTTGGATGTAGTATAGTAAATAGGAGCAACAGAGGAGGCGGGACCTTGAATGATTCATTTTCTTTCTGCTGCTTTTCTAAGACTTTTATGTTGTTCTTCCTTCATGATTTTGAGACCAAAAAAAATCAATAGTGCTGTTAATTGCACTTCTTAGATTGAACATTTTGCTCAAAACACTGGTTCAGGATTGTTTCTACTGATAGAGTTTTAATTTCATGGTCATTACTGTTGTGTTGTTTTTAATCTTCTCTCAGACACTGATCCAGAATCCCAGGCCTCTTAAAGAAGTTTCAATGCGGGTAAGAAATTAGGGACTATAAATAAGTGGCTTATTATAGTAATGTAATCTAAAATAATATGCACAGTGCTGCTTTACTGAACAAGGGCAGGTGAGAGCTTGCTTTGTTCCAAAATCTCAGGTCACAGAATCACAGAATGGTTAAGCTTGGAAGGGACCACAGTGATCTGTTCCAACCTCCTTGCTCAAGCAGGGCTGTGTAGAGCACATTGCATCTGAACATCTCTGTGGCTTGAGGCAGAAGAAGAAAGATCCAGTGTCAACATTAAGGATCTCCCCGATTTACCCCAAATCTTCATGTGCTTCCAACTAAAGAAACACACCCTTCTTGGAATTTTACTTTAATTACAAAGGAACTTTTGTAATTAAAGTTCACAGTAGCAGGTTACAAACCTCTCTTGGGGGCTTTAACTGCTCATTGAAGAAGTACCCTGTCAGTTGTCTCTTCTCAAGTCAAGGCTGAACAGGCCCAGGTCCCTCAGCCTTTCCTCAGGAGAGAGGTTTCAGTCCCCCAGTCATCTTTGCTGCCCTTCATTTGACCTGCTCCGGGAGTTCCATGTCGCCCTTGTGCTGAGCAGCCGCGAACTGCACACAGCATTCCAGATGAGTGGAGGGGTAGGATCATCTCCCTAATGCATCCCAGGATACCACTCTTATCTTGGCCACAAGAGCACACTGCCAGCTCATGTACATCTTGTTTTCCACCAGGACCCCAAGGTACCTCTCTGCAGAGCTGCTTTACAGCAGGTTGGCCCCCAGCTTGCCCTGGTGCCTGGGGTTATTCCTTCCTAGGGGTAGGACCCTGCATTTGCCCTTGTTGAATTTCACGTGGTTTGCCTCTGCCCATATTTCCAATCTGTCGAGGTCCTTCAGAAAGGCTGCACAGCACTCTGGGGTATCAGCCCAAAGCTCCTGCCAAATTTGCGTTGTCAGTGAATTTGCTGAGGAGTCATCTGCCCCTTCATCCCAGTGATCAGTGAATAAGTTGAACAATACTGGGCCCAGTGTTGATCCTGAGGGGACACCACTAATGACAGGCCTCCAACTGACCCTCTGGAATCTGCCACTGCCAGTTCTCCATCCACATTACTGTCCACTCATCCAATCTACACTTCCTGAGTCTACCTACGAAGACGTGAGAGACAGTGTTGAAAGCCTTGATGAAGTCAAGGTAGACAATACCCACTGCTGTCCTCTCATCCATCCAGGTAGTTGTTTTATCCTAGAAGGCAATCACGTTGGCCAAATATGGTTTACCACTTTACCAAATCCATGCTGACTATTGCTGATGACCTTATCATCCATGTGGACAGAGATGTGTGATGGATTGAGGTAGGTTAGTGGCTCTGCCCTTCTTCTTCTGGGGAGCTGACTCAGGCTCCTCAGCTGGCCAGCCCTACCACCATACACAGGTGGTAGGACCAGAATAGGAGCACACTTTTCCACTCTTCTCTCCATCCCTAGTTCAGAAAAACCCTCTTCAAGCAGGCTTTGCCTGTGCTCAGAGCTAGTGCTGCACAAATGCATGGTGCATGTGCTTGGGCCTCCAGCCCAGCCAAGGGTTGGAACTGAAAGTAGAAAAGATGCAGAGACATTAGACAGTCTGAAGCAAAGCTGAAAACAGTGCTGGCCTACTGGTACAGCAGAAGGGATTAAAAATCTGCATCAATCAAATGCTAATAGTACAAGCTGAAGGGGATTAAACCCTCTATCACAGCACTCCACAGCTGAATGGAAACCCCATACGGTGTATTTCTCTGCTTGCTGAGGTGTTACAGATATTTGTTCTGGTGGACACTTATCCTTCTGAGCCATTAAATTATGTGGGTACATTGTGAACATGGATCTTTTATCCAGTGCAGGAAAGCAGAGTCTGAAGGCAGCAATGGCAGGTAATCCTCAGGCCGAAACAGGCAGGAGAGCATGTGTTGTCAGTACCCTAATTACTGCCATGCCCAATTCACCGGGAAAACTGCCAGAGAGCAGATTCAGAGTAATGCATCTGAGCAATGAATAAATGACATAAACCATCTTAAATACAGTAATTCATCTGAGTTTTGTCTGCAAGATGTTACACAGCACTGTCCAATATAAATGAGTTGGTATCGTCCTTCATGCCTTTCCCAGGCGGCCAGTCATTAAATCCTCACTGAGTCAGTGCTTTTCTGTGGTTAAGACTAAATAATTTGGGATTAAAGTACTCTAGAGTAAAAATTTATTTTACAGGGTTTGGTCAAAATTCTATTGTCAGCTACAGTAGTGCTGCTACATTGTACAGTGTCTGGTCACTCTGATACTGCTCTGAAGTAAAAATCCACATTTCACAGCTAGAGAGGAGCCAGTATTTTCATCCTTTGAAAAACATGCCAGCTCATTAGAAACCCTTGACTTGCTTCCCTTCCATGAACACACTCAAAAGAAATTTCATAGTGGACAGTTAAAAAGATAAATCTTTTGAAGCAATAATAGAGAGAATTACCTAGATAGCACTTCAGCATCCCAATACTGGCCTGATTTCCCTGCTCAGGAAGAAAGGAATCTGTAAGTCTTTTTGATTGTAAGGGTGACTTTGTGGAGGGGGGAAGAAGCATGGGCAGTTTGTGGATTCATGTGGAACAGCTGAACTTTGAAATGCAGGAGAAAGGTTTAATTTATCTCATTTGAACTGAAAGCCCTAAAAGCTCAAACATGCCCTGGTCATTCAAAACATCAAACTAAAATAAAACAAAATTAAAGGAAAAATGTAAAGATTTGAATTTTGAAAATTTGTCACAGATCCAGGTCACTTTCATAGAGACCTAAATCCTTGACAGAGAGTAAATTAGTATTGCATGTTAGAAACTGCTGTCATTTATTTGAAGCAAATGGATCTATGCTAATATCTGCCAGCTGATCAATAGTTTCATCAGTGTGTCATACAGCTGTGAACGTTTTTCACTATAATGTTGAAAACTCCCTCATTAGAAGTACCTTGTTTGACTACTAAAGTTTCCTGCTAGTATTTCCATCCTAGGAATAGACTCTTGGATTTATTTCCAAACTCAGAGGCCAGAAATTATTTTAATTATGAGTTTAATTTTGACCAAAACCAAACAAACAAAAAAGACACAAAAAAATGGAATGGAACATAGAAATAATTTTGTTAAAATAAAAACACAGCTGACCTCTAGTGGCTGCTTGTCAAAATTAAAGATGTTGAAATATTCCATGAGGAAAAAAATAAAAAAGAAAACACCACATTTTTCTGATGAAGTCTTCAGTCTGTTTTCAAATATTCTTTTTTACCTCCCTTTCTCTTGGAAGAATCTCTTTTTCTTTCCCTAATGCATTTCTCTGCCAGCTCCAGGCCTCCTCCAGAGTGCATCCAAGT
Organism: Dendrocincla fuliginosa; assembly: GCA_035047845.1. Classification (NCBI taxonomy): domain Eukaryota; kingdom Metazoa; phylum Chordata; class Aves; order Passeriformes; family Dendrocolaptidae; genus Dendrocincla; species Dendrocincla fuliginosa. The sequence goes on along the minus strand of JAWWMO010000138.1, from coordinate 60,925,858 downwards.
GTTTTGCAATGAAGATAAAAGAGATACACCCAAATGCTCCAGTTGCTTTTAAGCAAATTTTAAAAGCAAGTTTCCAGTTTTAGAAAACTGTATTTTTAAAATATCTATTTTACTCAAAACAAGTTAGATTTTCAATGGAAATTTGTCTCACACAGTTTTAGCATACCAAACGTTACATAAAATTGGTTAGTCAGAAAGTAGTTTTCAATAATAAGCCAAATGTTTACTGTTAGACCTAGTATTATCTCTTTGTCTAAAAGCTTTTTTATAAAGAAGTTTTAATTTTTTTCCCATTAAAACTTTGAAAATTTAGAATATATATCTGAAAGCAAAAAATATTTATACACACACATATATACAATATAAATATGCACATATACACAAATAGATATACATAAAAATCTTTGTATATAGTTATAGGATTTCCTCTCTTCGCCAAATCTTGAAGAATGGGAAAAGACCTATATCAAACCTTATACAGACCATGTGGCAAGAAATCCAGGTATCCTGAAGGATTTTCATGAACTGTTCTCAACAGATCTTTGATGCCTGGCTCACTGCCCCCTTACAGCTACCCCACCTAACCTGTACTAACATCACAATCACTCATGCAGCAGCACATCACCTTGTCAGGTCTGCTGTTGAGGGAGTATTTTCTGAAAGCTCGACATGTAAACCACACTGAAATTTTATAATTTAACTTGGTAATGCACTAGCACTATTCAGTACCTGTGCTGAATAATTAATACCATAATTAATTTGGTAACACACTGATACCTCCACATCATGTGTTAGCCTAGGCCTGTTTCATCAGGTGGGTACAGCTAAATTTTTAAACATACAGTGAGATGGTGTTATGCATTTTCAAGTAGCAGTCCCAAGTCCCAGCCTGTTAACTCCTTACCTGTCTTCTGGATAGGGCTTAAAGGACACAGTGTGAGCAGCAACTCACAGCTGCTTTGTTTAAGGAGGAATCTCAATTGCCTTATGGCCTTGGGAACTGCTTAGACTCTTGGCTAAGTGAGGCCAAAAGTGGCTCTTGTATCTCCTCCTTTCTTGCTCCACTCCACCTGCCTGCTGGGCAGCATTGGGTGTAGTGTCCACGGTGTGAGAGCCTCTGAGATCCCTCCTCCATGGCCTTATTATTACTCTTACTCTTCACATCACGTCCAGGCAGCAGAGACTGCCATGAACACATTAGCAACCCAAAATTTGGTGTGGGGGTGTCTGAGATATCTCAAATGCTTCAAGGTTTTGTTTTTTACATTCTTCCTGCAGATGGGATTGGTTTCCTCACAAAAACTTCCTTTGCTCCTTGGAAAATATTTTTTGTGGAGAGCTTTTGGTCAGTCTGTCTGTTTTTAATGCAGAAGGACCCACAGCTACCACCATCACTTCTGCAGGGTGTCAGAGAGAGGACTGTGATTGCTGGGAACAAGAGGGAAGCAAGCCTGGTTGTGGAGATCCCTTCCACATGCACGTTATCCAGCATGTTGTGGGCAGGAAACCAAGCTTGGAGAAGCACTTCAAACCACAGGACCTGCCTGCATTCAACCTAATGGGATACCAAGGCAAGCACAGAGCAGTTGGAGCAAAGGGTGATAGTTCAGCTCTGTGTCCACTTCTGGGGTGGGACCTCTCCAAATAGAAGTTGACCTCAGAGATCTTGTAATTTTACCTTGTATTCTTCAAAATAGAAGTCATACCAACAATCAGCACGGTGCTGCAGCTATGATGATCTAAGGATATAAACAATGCCCTTTGGGGAAAGGTAATAGCTATTACTCAAGCAGCTGAGAAGTTGGTGCACTCAGGAGTGTCTTGCTGCTTCCAGCTGTACCACTTGGCATTGTAACATACTTCTCCTGCTCAGTTTATGTTTTCTCTCTGTTGCAGTTAAAGCATGTGGGCATTGACAGCGAGCTGTAAGTGGAGTGTATGATTTCTATCTCGAGATCTCCAGAGGCATTGCTGGTTTCTCCAAGTGAAGTCACCAGTGCTGTTGTCACTTGCTTTTACTAGAATGAAAATTGCACGTGTTGGGACATCTGTGCTACAGCCGAACTCAGGTCAGTCTCCAGCTCACAGGTGGTTCAGGTGGGGGTGTTCCTGCTGCCACTGACAGTCATCTGCCCCAGGGACAAAGCAGCTCTGGGCAAAGACTGCAAATGACCTGGGTGGGCTTCACATTGAGCTTTAGCAGAGAGGCTTGCAGGCTGTCAGCTGGCACCCTTTTATGCATAATGACATTCTTAAAAAGCCAAGACAACAGAAGTTTTTGAAATGGAGCCTAGATGCATAATATTTTTCTTGTAATTCAGTCTCAGAAAGTGCACTGGGCCTGTACAAACTTGCAAAATGCTGAAAACTTGTATTGACGTGTGTTTGAGAAGTTCCAAATCAAGTCACTGTAATACCGTATAAAAATAGCTAAAATGGAAAATCGTCAACAGAAAAACTAGAGCACTAAATGATCTATGTTATTATTCCCATAGTGATTAACATACTGCATTTTCCCAGCCTGTTGCAATTTATTAGCCCATGTTCTTCTGTATCAGTATCAAATATTATTTCATTATAAAAACTTGTGTGCCTGTTAACAAAAAAAAATCCAAATTAACTGTCAACATATGTTACTTTCACTTTTTCAAATTAGAGTAAGCAAACTGGCTCTAATTAGTTTCCTGATTAATGAGTGCGTGGTAAGCAAGAGAATTACATTAAGAACAATTTCCAGTTTACACTGGTTAGAAGGAGGTAAAAAAATAATTTTTCAACAGGGATCAAATAAATCTACAGAACCTCAATTTTTTTACAATGCTGTGAAAATATGCAAGGCATCACATTGTAAATTGCTGGTTAGGTCACTGGAGCAGGATGAATAAATACTGTTTGCCATATGAAATTGGCTAGTTAAATGAAGATCACAAAATTGTTTGTTGCTATATAAGGCTCATTTTTGCTATAAAAAGAGCAATTTTAATTTACAGGGGCTTAAGGCAATTTTCCATCTAATTTTATGTTTTATAATGTCTGCTAAAACACTGGTGCCTTATTAGTTTGTGTGGTCGAATATATATTGTTTCCAACTTTCAATGCTATTGATTTATCTTGACCAAAGCAAAACAGGGTTACTTTTTCTTCCTAAATGCTAAGAAAAATCCATTCAGGTCACATTAAGACAACTAAATTAACTGTGTCATAGATACCTCTCTTTTTGTGAGCAGTAGAAAACATTACAGTTGATTTGGGAATGAGTAGGTTAACTTCACTGGTCAGAACTATAATCCCTCCTATCCTGCTCTTTGCTGTGTAATTTCACTACTAAAGACCTTAACACTGAAGTGAGTTAAACGGCTGTTTTAGCACAGAAACAGCTGGATAGACACACAGCATGACTTCTTGAACACCTGAGCTCTCCAGCAAAGGTCCTGGCAGCCAGGTCAGAGGAAACTTAAAGCTTTTCATCATCATGATTCACAAGCTTCAATTTCCTAGCACCTCCCCTCCCAGACATCCACACGTGGGAGAATAATGACATTGCCCTGTATTCATCAGCCCAACCCTGGGCAGTGCTGGCCTCACTGCACAGAAAAATCAAGCATCTCACTTCTTGGCCACAACATAACCAAAGATGACCATAAGCAAAGCATCAGCCCTCCACCCACAGGCTGAATTGCTCTGAAATTCCTCAGAAACCCTGTCCATTAGATCTCGTCTAGTCCAAAAAAGCAGCATTGTTTACAAGCTTCCAGCCAGATGTATTTTTTTAGTTTCTTAACTAATGCCTTCACTAACAGAGGGATTTCAAAAGCCTAGAAAGTATTTAGCTCACCATGTATCATGGAAGTATCATGGCTCACCATGAGATATAGAGGACAAGGAGTGATGGATTTGTGATTGTGTGGAACCTTATGGCAGATCTACTCTGATAACACAGTCCCAGTTTATAACCTTTTCCTTCTCTGAGTTCTTATGTACAATGGCAATACCACAACCTAGCTCTAGCTGTATAACCCCACTGTAGACACTGTATGGACTCAAAGCAACGCTGATCTCAAAGATATTCCTTCCAAAGACTTTCCCAACTTATGTTTCTCAGCTGCTCATACTGTATCCTTTCTGGTCCAGAATTTCTCCAGCTACATAAGCTTCTGTTCTTCCTTTCTGCATTCACCCCAATTTTTAAATCCTGTCATCAGCTCTTCTCTTTGCCTTCTCTCTCTTAGATCTGTCACAACCTTTTATCCCAAGCATGTACTAAGCTCTTTTAACTCAACAGATTTATTTTCCTGTCAAGTGATTGTGTATGCTAAAGAATGAATTTTTTCTAGTGTCAGTGAAAGGGGAAAGGCAAAAGTTTGAAAGCAGTCAGTGTAGCATTCAGTGTAGCAGACCCATGTGCCATTATTGGAGCTGCAGTAAGCTTACCTGGATTTATCAGTGAGAGATATGTGTTCTCAACACTTTGTAAAATCAAAGCATGGTTTATTTTCCATCTAAGTAGAGAGAGTCTTATGTGAGGAAACTTGAGGGAGCAGTTGAGGGAGGGGGTAATACCATGCCTGTTCGAAGAACCACTAGGTCTTCTTCCACCCTTTCAACTTCAGAACAAATGTTGATGTGGAGGGGAAAACAAAAAATTGTTTCCTGACCCAGCAGCCCTGCTTTGTTGTCCATTACTGTGTACTGGTTCTACACAGGAGGAAGGACTCTCACTAAAAGTTTTGTTGATAACTCTTCCTTGCTTTCACATTAATCTGAGTTTACGTGTTGCTGAAGAGGTGGAATTGGGAATTACCTTAGTGCAGGCAACCCCTGTGTCCACCCTGGTGCAAGGTGGCAGTGGTAGAGTGAGTGCTGCCCTCTGACAGCTGGGTCTGGCTGAAGACCTGAACTCTGTTGAGGAAAACTGGACCTGGGACAAAGATGCAAAATGGGGACTGTCTGAGTGGAACAAGGATTGCCAGATGCATGGCCTTTGCACAGGGAATGGTTTGTATGGGAATACAACTTCATGCACTGCACTTTAAGTGTAAGTGAATGAACTGGGGCTGCTGGAAATCCAAAGAAACTACTTTATTGGTCTTACAGCTTCTTGCATGGCAGCATAGAGCACTCCTAGCTAGTCAGGAACAAATGCTAGGTTTTGTGTCCAACCAGGAGACATCTCCACCTCTTAACTGCTGAGAGGAGCCCTACGACTGCACTGTGAGCATAGTAACACATGATAAGCACTGTTCTACCACTCAGAATGAGCTCAGGTAAGATGTACTTTACAGACAAACAATAGTGATTGTCAAATAAGCAGCTTTATCAGTGTTCCAAGTAATTATCTTTTCTTTCCATGATTAAAAAAATAGAATCCTATAAACATGAAAAAAAAAGAATTTTTTTTAAGCTAACCAGGATTTGTGGTCATAAAATAATAAATAACAGCAAAGGCAGGGGTTTTTTGCTTTGCATGAAAATTCTTGGAGCAGCATGTAAACAGACCTTCTTGTGGTATTAATATTGCCCCATTTATGCTGAAGCTATGCAAACAGAGACATATAAAATCATGCTCCTAAAAACTTAGGTTGCCAATAAATATTTTTACCACTTTTAATTTATACTCTTTGCAACTTTGCCCTCTTGCAGAAAGTGATCCCAGAATGCAGGCTAAGTTATTCTGAGGTTACTGAAGCTAACAGACATTTAAAATAATGATAGTTTGTGTTCCTCTGAACTTAACCTGTTGCCTGTTGCTTATTTGAAAAGATTTGACTTGGCAGTTTGCAAAGCTTTGTCTCATGCACTAGTGATCAAAACATAGAATTTTTAGCTTGAATTGATAGCAAGCAGCCTTGTTTACTGCCTCAGGGGATTGGAGTTTCCACCTTGACCTTACTGTATATGCCCTTGCTGCAAATACTGGGTGCACTTTCATGAGGTTACTGATCTCCAGTTAGCTATCTTGATATCTCAGTATTTAAAAAATCTCTGTATTAAATAAATTTAATGTGCCTTGCTACATTGAGATACTAATATGTATTCCATTAAAACAAAAACACAGCTTCAGGCTTTCTTTATAAGCTTACTGTGTTAATGGAAGCTACAAATTTTCACCACACTGAAAAATCGGTGTGAAAATTACCATTTTTATTCTGCTGCCTACATAGTGCCTTCTAGATTTATTATCTAATTTTCATAGTACTTAAGGTGATATTCATCTTAAAAAAGTATGAGTTGTGCCTTAAAAAGCTGTCTTATAAGTAAGAAGATGGTTTGAAGTAATGAGCTTGGGCATTTCAAAGTTTTTCTTAAGATTTTCGGGTTTAGCCTCCAAAAAATTTTTATCCATATTCAACAGGAGGAGAAAAAGGACAGCTGAAGTTCTCCCACAGTACTTGAATATGAGAGCTGTGGTATTCAAAGGAAAATAGAAGATTGTGACAAAAGCAGGGGAGCTTGTAGCTCAGTCTGCCTCAGGGGCTGCTCAAATTAGTTCTGAGCTATTATATTTATAGTTAATTAAATAGAAAAAGTTAGAGAATATTTAGAAGATCACGGGCAACTTGACTTTCTTCATTTTTGAGTGTTTGACTTAATGAATTTTTAACTGTTAGACACATATATAGATGCTCACACTTCTATTAAGGTATAGATATACCATTTAAATTTCTGTCACTTTTTCATTTTACAAGGATGTGAAGTATAGCAATTTCGATATTATCTATTCTAGTACTAGTTATTTACTATGGAAGCCAATTAGTTTTATTTGGAATTTGCTTTGGTTTTAAGCAACACTTAAAACATGAATGTAGCTCCTAAATGACTGCCTTAGATGCTATATTTTTGGGACATAAGCCCATAAAACTTCACTCATTGGCAAGCCCCTGCTTTCTTTTCATTCCAAACCTCTCCTCCTTGAGATGAAAACAAAGAAGAAATATTTGCAATTATAATGTCGTAAACTACTATTTGCTTGTTATATATTTTCAGCTTTCAGCTTGGAACTGAGGATGATGGATTGGAACCTGCCAGCTTGCTAATGAGGCAGCTTTGCCTTGGGGAGTGGAGAAATCTGGGCAAACAGGTACAACTGCAAAAGGAGACAGCTGCAATCAAAACATCTTCTCTGTAGACTTGGTAGTCCTGGGGGTGGAAGTACCCAGCTGTGGGCACTTTTCAGTTCCGGGTAGTCAATATAGGGTAGCTGTGGGGTCCAGTGAGTTACCTGTGCAGCTCCTGGAACACTAGTCATGGGTACCAGGAACAGATCCTGCACACCTGTTAAAATGTGCCATGGTACTGGAGGTTTGCATTTATCTGCAACCTTTTCGTCAAACCACAAACAGTTTTGTGCATATACATGGAAAAAAGCAAAGCAAAAATTCAGGAGAAAGTAAGTGAACATGAGAAAAACCAGCAAAAAGGGAAGACTGGCAAATGTCACTGTAAACAAAGATCAGTGTTGATGAAGGTCAGTGAAGCTGGTTGGCAATTAGCCTTTGGCTGTCTGAAGAAAGCACTTTTGACTAGTTACTGCATTATTCTGCAGAGGTTAGTGTTATATACACTCACAAAATCCTCCTATGCCACCCAGCTTGCAAGCACAAAGCCAGGAAAAAAATGATACTTTTTGCCAGTTGGCTATATAATTTTCAATGGCCAAAAGCCAACTAGTTGCTAATTGTTATTGCAGTGAAACTGAAAACAAAGCTCTTGGTATGAATACTTGGACTGTTTGTTATATTCCCTCTCGAAATTCTTCAGGAAGTGCCATGAACTGCAGCTCACACCCACAGCTCCCAGAAAAGATGAACTGGGTGCCTGGATCTGCATGCAACACTTGGTCTGTGGCTTTGGAGAACATTTTCAAAAGGCTTTCTGCAGTTGAGATTAGCAAAGAAATTCAGTTATTTAGGTACTGTGCATGCTTAGACCATTTTCCAAATTTAGTGTATGTAGGTCTATGGAGGCCCCAGCAAACTTGTGAAGGGAGAAAGCTGATGAAAGATGGAATTGTTTTCAACCATAAGGGACAGAAACTCAGATCTATGTTATTATTTGTGGGAGAAGCTCCTGAGGCAAGGAACAGCTCTTTGTTTGGTATTTGTGTGACAGCCAGCACAGTGGAGTGCTAACCCATGACAGGGAAGGCAAGGCACTTCCACCATTCGAGTAAATAATAATGGTTATTTCCAGAGCTGACTGAGCAGACACTAACTGCATCACTTATGCTCACCCTCTGAGTCACAGCCACCCAAATAAAACATGAGGGAAATGTTTCTAGGATCGTTTTTACCCCTCCCTCCCTCATACAACCCACTCCGCTGGAAAGAAAAGAAAAATTGTTTCTTGGTAAATTTAGACATATTGATAGGCACTTCCATGATTGCTTGGTTTCCATTCAGTTACAGAAATTAAAGTAGATCTGTGTACCAAAGTTTTGTTGCTGTTAGTTTTATTGTTCCAAGTATGAACTAGTAGTGTCCCCACTAGCTGCTTTTGTTGTGCCCACAAAACCTCTAGCATGAGTACAAAGCAGAAGAGCAGACTTATATCCCAAGATATCCCCTTATTCCACATGGGATGTTTGCCTAGACTGAAAAAAAGGTAATCTGATGACACACACATGATTTCTGGATGCAGTGAGGCCTGTCAAAGCAGAATTTTTAATGGGGTTGGCTGATGTTTAGGTAGGTGGCCACTGTCCACTGGCTGATCGACCATATGGCAGATGTGGCTCCAAGCAGGACAGAATGCACGTAGCACACAGTTCATGTACAAAGACTTTCTGGGTGGAAATATAGAAGGCTGCATGCAGAGAAGCTCTGTGTCTGCTGGTTTTAGAAGTCTCAGAATTGTGCTATAAGTGAGCTGACAAATAACATCCCCTATTGACACTGTTCTGCCAAACTGCCTTCACCAAAGAAAAGCTGTCGTGTACATGGCATGTATGGGGACAACACAGATGTGCACACACAATTTCTTCTTTAAAGTACACGATATATATGTAGTTTCAAGTAGCAGAGGGAGCACCTTCATTGCTTCAGAACTGTGGAAAAAGATAAGGCATCAAAGGGCACACATAATTTCAGCTGCTCTGTTAGCCAGCATAAAGACACCAGGAAAATACACAGAATTCTCAGACTTCTACTTGTAATGGTCTTCCCCTGAGGGTGCCACCTGTTGCAATGAAGAGAAAAAAACGATAAGGGGCCTTGAGTACTGGAGTAGAGGAACAGTATGTCAGAGGTCAGTATGACAGTGGAAATGGTGAACTTTGAAAAAGGGGCAAAGAAAACCTTTTATATTTGCCAGGAAAGGAAAGCTGTGGCGAAAACCAGCTGTGGGTTCTTACTCGCAATGCATCAGACCTGTCTAACTTCCCTCAGAATATATACCTTTGATTTTAATGGTCAATTTAACTATTTATTTGATATATGCTATTACTTAATATTGTTCATGCAAACATCAAGCATGTTCCACAATTAAATAAAACCTTTCTTAAGTTTAAAGAAAAAAATGTACTTCAGAATATCTATCTCTCTATCAAGTAGATGGGTAAATATTTTATCATTAGTATACTATTATGAGTTCAACTACACAGAATCAGAAACTGGATCCAACCCACTGGTTGGTTTATAAACACATAGTGAGACACTGTACTTGCCCCAGTGTAAATCTAAAACGTTAATCAGCAAATACTTAGTCAAGAATTTCTGCAAACAGTAATCTAATTGGGTGTAAGAGGATGGCTCATGTTAGGTAAATAGTCTGCACACATTTGCAACATCAAAGCCTTCCTTTGGGCAATTCACACATTGTGAAAAACACCGAGAGATAAAGAAAGGCTGAGCACAATAGTGAAAGAAACACGACATGGCACTTAATAAACTATTTTGAATGTAAAAATGTCGTTCTAAAAACTATTAATGATGCCATTAATCTCCATAGTAGATGCGTCTATCGCCGTTTGTCACTCATTATTCAAAATAATAGCACAAAGAGGAATAAAATAGAAATGTACAAAAAATATCACTTTGCATAAGCAAAAGGAAGAAATCTTCCCTTCTCTGCTACAGGGGCAATTTCTTTCATTGCTGTTACTGTTGTTATAGAGAACTTAGGAATGCTTCAGACACTGACCAAGTTCAAATTACACAGGACAGAGAGATGAAAAACACTGTGCTGGTGTCCCCAGCTCCCCACCCTCACCTTCAAGGGCTCACGGAGCCACATTTCCTCCGGCAAACCCCCGGAGAGGTTCCTTCTCGGAGTGAAAAAGATGCTTCCCAAGCTCAGCAGCTGCCTTATGCAGAACACTTGGTGTAATTGTATCTTAAATCATGGTTTGTTTCCAAACTATTGTTAGCTTAGTTTGTACCCCCAGCTACTTCCTCCCTGTGGTGAGTAATTTAGATTGTGCTGTCAGCCTCAAGCAATCAAATATTCATAGGTCAAGAAAAAACAGATTAATCTGTGATTTAAGGATATATTTAGAGTTTTTAGCTAGCCCTTGGATTTCTGTACCTTCAAGAAACACGTTTTGTCTTGGTGAATAATAGAACCATCAATCAACCACTTAGTTTAGAGGGATGAACCTGTAGATTTGTTGTAGCATTTCCTCAGTTTTTATGAACTTGGAAAAAATTACCCAATACCATGAGCTTCAGAAACAGTGCTCAAGTCATATGGCAAAATTACGTCTCCTAAGTCAGATGTCTAAACACCTATACACGGGAGCAGAGGCTTCAGAGAGATTTCATCATGGCCACAGAAATTTGCACTGCAGATCTTGTTAGAAACACCCACTCATATGGAAATTCTCAAAATTTTTTTACTTCTGCCAATATTGCTGGAAACCAAAATTCTTGAGTGAAAAACAAAGAGCAAGAAGCAGCAGAACAGTCTAACCCAACGTGGTATTATAAATTCAAATAATTACAGCTTCTCTGAAAGATTCATTCAGCTGTGGATTTGTTAATATTCCTCAGCTGAAAATGCCTAACACTTATGTTGCAATAGTATTTTTTCTGAACGGCTTTACAAAGGCTGCTACACGTTATATATGCAAATATATTTCTAGTTCCATTTGTATTTTGCATACATGATCATTCAAATAAAATTCACGGTAAAGTGGGGTGCTTGAAAGGAAGCATTTCTACAGCAGAATTTTAATTGCCTAGAAAGAAATGTATTCAGGTCAGCACATAATGAAGCAGCTTGAACAGTTTCTGAATTCTACTAGTATCTCCCATTGCTAATGCGGGCTTAAAATCATCCACTGTTATAGTGGATGTTCACAGGGTATTTGCAAGTAATAATACATGTTTTTATTATACAGTTTTAGGGCACACCCAAAAACAGACTTCAGTGGGAGAAGGGGGAGAAGAGGCAGAAGAGGGTTCCCAGGGCGGAGACAGCCCTCGGGAGGAAAAAGTCTAGAGAAACCACTAAGAATTGCATTTTCTCTAAGTTATAATGTATTTATTTACTTTTACGCAGTGATGTCCTGTTTAATGATTGTAAGGTAGCACAGGGCAGGGGAGCAGTTGACCTTAGAAGTTTAGAAAAGAAGAAATTCAACTTTTAGGCAACCAGAAAATTGAAGTGCCACTTTGCGAAGCGATGTTTGTGGCATGCAGGGGTGTACCTGTAATTCCCGCAGTGTCACAGGAATGCCTCAGCCAGGCTTCCTGGAAGATCTCTGGGTCTTACAGAGGACACGTTACACCAGAGCCACCTAGGGATGTATTTTAAAACACACAGGCACGGCCCCCTGTGCTCTGACCTGTAGATTTGACATGTAACCACTCCTTGGCCTAAAATGTTGTTCAGTTTTATCTTCTTTTCCTTGAAAATGTGTATGACCGTGCCTCATGCCTGAAACAGCTTCAAAGCATCTGAGCAATAGGAGTGCTCCTCAGCCCTGATTTGGCAGCCTCAAAAATCTGTTGTTTCTTATTATAATCTAAAACTCAGCTCTTTGGGCATAAAAGTGGCTAGTTTGATCCAGGCCGACATCACACATTTTGTGTTCTGTCCCCTTCTCAGTGAGGACCAGCCTCTTGCTGTTCCGCTTTCCCCACAGAGAGGAGTCAGCTGGACACCAGTGTTTGTACTTTCTGCTCTGTGTTATGGAGATGGGCAGCTGATGAACAGAGAGCCAGTCACTATTGCTTTGTGAGAGACATTTCCTCTCGTGTAATTATAATTACCTGGAATAGCTCGGGTATAATTACTGTCTGTATAATGCCAAAATGATTAATGATTACTCTTTCCTTGTGAAATAGCATTTTTACAATTGCTCTAAGTATCTGAAAAGTAAAAATTAGATCTATATTTCACTGTTGTCCAATCTTGTATGTGCTCTTCTCAGACTTCTGATCTTAAGAGTACTTTAACACAAGTGTCTGGATTTTCAACTTCTGTAGCAGCGACATCTCACAATTTCCAGACACGGCACACTATTTCCAAATACAGAATTTTTTACAAAGCTACTGTTTGCAACAGAAAGGCTGTCTTGGGTCTTCAACCCTGCTGATAATGACAACAGCTCCTGCAGAAATCTCTTCATGACAACCGTTTACGAGACTCTTTTGTACCAAAATTTCTTGGTGTGCAGATTTTGGGGCAGTGGGCAATGCAGAACATGTGGAAGGGAAAGCCAGAATGGAAACGGCAAAGGAGGTTTTCCCCACATAGCAAGATGAGGAATAGAGAAAATGAGCTATGACTTATGAGGGTACCCAATCCAGTGGTCACTTATCTGCCTCATCCTGTGTCTCTGATGTGACTCACAGAGCCAGGTATTTAATAAAAAGTTATAAAAATAAAATTAAAAATTTAATACTTTTTCAGAGACTTTTGATCTTTCTGTTCCTTTTTATTTCTATCTTTTTTTTGTGGGGCTGGGGAGGGGGACATGAGGAAATTAGTTTTTAACTCTGTTCCCTTGGTGGGAATATGTGTGAGAGGATTAAAAAAGTTTTTCACCTCTTCATCCAGTTTGGTTAACAGAATTGTTCCACTTGTAAACTCAAGTGATTACTACCACACCCACTAGTTCTCAGATCATCTGGCACATTCATTAGGAAATCAAAGGTCTTTTCTAGCTGGGAAGAGAAGTCTTTACGTACTAAAATAGAAGCACTATGGCATTCTGCAATCCTCTATAACAGATCATTATGCAAAGACAGACAGGGTTCCAAGTTTTCTACAGAGTAAGGCTAACAATGTTCTACTTAAGAAAAGATGAAACGCAAAGTTCCTGAAACATCTAAATAGGTGCTGTCTTTTCCACAATAAAACATTTCACACATTTTGAAGTTATTTCAAGTGTTGTGACTTACTTTTGTGTGTAATGTGAACAAAGTGCCAGATAGTTTCTTTTTTTTTCCTTTCCTCCAGATCAATCAGATATATTTTTTTCTTCCTCACAAGAGTCCAAGTCACTGTGGCTCCAGGAATTGGTCCCATTCAGCTAAAGATATTTAGATTTCTTCTTTTTGTTTTGAATTATAATGATATTTTAATTTTAGGTATCAACACATCTTAGTTTGTCTTGGACTATCTCGAACTTAAACACATGCTGTAGGAAGGCGTTAAGCAGTACAAAGGAAAAAATGTTGACGGTGTACATCAGTGTGCAACACATGACTGAACACTCCTGAGCTACAGCAGCTCCCATGATGAACTTCCATTTTTTAACCAATTTTTACTGTATGACATTGAATTGCAATTCTGTGTCCACGGACTTCAACCTGTTCTGAACTCAGTGAGTGACTTAGGGTAGGACTAGATAATTTTAGTATTGTTAGCACTTAATGTGCCAAGTGCTGTCTCAGCTACAGAGATGTATTCAGCCGGCAGAGTTTTTGCATGCTGATACCACACCTTGTTCAGAGGCACCCTAATTCCAAGATCGATGCCTTATCTACACTGTGATACAAGTGTACCTAAATAGAAGCAACTCCACAAGCTAATAGACACACTAATAATTATCCGAATGACCACACAAGGTTGTGTAATTTAATGCATAATAAATTTTTCACATAAAACTATATTTTTGCTATGGAAATACGAGGGGCAATTTATACCATTTCCTATCAGCACCTGGCTTAGCATAGGCATGATCTCACATTGATTTTCCTTCTGCTTGCTCTCCTGTTCATTAGCTACACCATAGGGAAAATGCTTTAAACCCTTTGAATATGGATTTCTGCCTCCATAAGTTCTTGGTTCCATATGAAATGTCTGACCTCTAAGGCTTCTGAGGTTTCAGACTTGTAAGTATCTCACTTTAGCAGCTGCACCCATAAAATTGCATATACAAGCAAATTAGTAGAGACCTGAATCTTTCCCTACTTCCTCATGAAAATTCTGGAGCAAAACCAATCAGATTGATGTATTGCCATCTTCCCAGCTGTTTCTTACCACCACCATAACAGTGAAAAAAATCATGCATAAAGGTTGCTGTGGGCATTGGGGCGCAAATCTAGTAGGATAAACTAGTTCCATGGTTGCTAGACTTTGTGTTGAAGAGGATTTGTGAGTGGATTGTGCTTCTTCCATGGTGCTGATAACTCCTTTTGATGTCCTGTTGCAGAGCTTTTTCCTAAGCAGAGCTTCAAGTGCCCAGGAGTTCTCGTAGCTCTCCAGAAGGCTACTGCAGGAAAAACAAGCAGCAGACACAGGCTCCTTCTTCCTGACATTCTCATATAGGCCTTGCTGTGTGAGCAGTATCTGAAGTGAGCCTCTTTTTTTCCTCCTGGTCTGGGATTCAGAACGTAACTCATCAGGGACAGAGAGGTGAGAGTTCACAGTGACAGTTGAATCAAACACAACACACTCTTGTGCTATAGCCTAATAAGCAGGAGAGCATGCAAAGTGCCTTGGCTCATACTTAACTAGAAACTGTTAAGAAACCATTTAAAATGATCCCTTTGAATTCCATAGCAAAGACATAGCTAGAAAGTGTTAGCAGAGAACAGCTGCCCATGGCCCCAGACTCTGACAGGCAAGGGTTTGGTTTTTTTCTTTTTTTTTTTTTTTTTTTTTTTTGCTAGGTAGCATCTGTGTTCTGCCAGCTTCCGTCTCATTTTTTCCCAGGTTTTTACAAAAGATCTTTCCTTCTAGGTCAAGCTACAATTTTCCCAGCAAGTCAGTGCTGGTAAGAAGGTGTCTGACTTCAATATTTCTTAACAGAAACAACACTTTTAGATTTACAAGACCCAAGTGAAAATCTGCATTTAACCAGGGCAGTCTCTCTTGTAGTAGACAGAGTCTATAATCAGAGCTGTGAAGTCTCATATGCTGAGCATGGGACTTACCTCACTGGCTTCTCCCTGAGGTCCCTTGGGTTAGGGTTCTATCTGTGCCAGGCACTATACCCCCTACTTCCCCCTCGAGCAGAGCGGAGCAAAGTCTGCTGGAGAGTAGTAATTGATTCAAGGTGATGGATTTAGATGGCTGAGACCAGCAGAGCTGCCAAGGGTCCCATATCCAAAGACACCATGGAGGAGACAAGTCCCTCAGCTCCAGACAAACACTATATTCTTTCCTCCACACCTGTGTGAATAAAACCCCTTTCATGACACTATTCATAGGTCTGTCCTAACACACAATCTAGTGTCCCAGACAGATACTGCCCCTCATCATTTGACTGGAAACAGAAGATTAACCCATGTCACTCTGTAGTGGGCTACCTATAGCTGTTTGAATCACGGAAACCACTCTGATGTGAAAACCATTTACACCCAAGAGCACAGTGTTAAAGGACTGTTTCGAGGCTGTTTGAGCACCAAAGTCTCAATTCACTGTTTCTGGTACCAAAATACTGGCTGAGACCAAAATACTGGTTTTCACACAGCAACCATGTGCATGAACAAGACAAGACATGGTTTTTCTTTCCAACCCTTGCATCATGACTTCTCTTTATCTTAGTCCATTGAATGAAGGCTTCAAAAGTTTTACGGTTCAGAAGTGTGAGTACTTTTTTACATTAAAATTAGGAAGACCTCTATTTTTAATAAGTTGAATGTTGTGGCAGCAACATGAAACTAATGAATTAAAGAACAGAGACCTTCCAAAAGTTGCAGTGTGCCCAATTATACTAATACTCTGGGTAGCAATGAGTGAATTGTTCCAATGGAACATAAACCAACATAATTGTTTTCCTGCAATTTTTATACAAAATACCACTTGTGGTTTTTTTAAAAAACATTTATTCTTTCCTTTACCATAATCTCCTGTTGAGGAAAAGCTTGATCTGTGCCTGATCAGTTTGTTGTACTCACTGGAAAAGAGAGAACACATTGCTTATAGGTGGATTAAGCTGCCTGTTTCCTTACGGGTTTTCTCCTCTGACCTACGTTTAGGAAAGAAACTCGCACAAGGATTTTCTTGTGGACACAGTCAGCAGTGTTAACTTTCAGTGTGGGTAGGTTGCTATAAACCCTGAGCTGATACTGCTCGAATTGGCTGTCATCTTTTTGCTCATCTACATTCTAAAATCAATTGCGGAAACACAGCACGTCACAGAATAAAGAACTCCCTGACAGAACAACTCCAGAGCTTCCTCACACAGGTAAGATGCAGTGACACCACTCTGCATCTGTGTCAAACATTTTGTTGCACATCTCCTTCAGTAAGTGAATACAGCTTCTCTTTTTTTTTTTTTTTCCTGTGGTTGATGGTTTTTTTTTTTCCCCCATGCTGTTAATCTGTCCTACGTAGGTTTTAAAAAGAATAAATTCACCACTGGGACCTGGCCTTTCACTGAGATTCTTTACTCCAGTTCTGGGCAAGACTAAGCTGTCACTATACATAAAACATATCTTACAGCAGTTTTGACTTTTTAGAGTAAGGTTTTGAATCAGAGTACTTTTATGACGCTGATTTCTAATGATGGAGGTCCCTAGCAGAGACAGTCAAGGAAAAAAAATTAATTCAATAGCACTAATTTGTACTTGGATAATATTTGGTGTGAAATTTTAAATAGAAGTCAACAAGGAACACAAGAGTAAAAGGAGCCTTTCAGTCTCTCAATTTACTCTCTTCCAGGGGCATGGACTAAAAAGGTATGACTGTTGTAGTGGAAAGACTTCCCACATTTCTCACTCCAGCAGCTTGTAAAAATAGTGGGCTTGGGTTTATTTAATTTTATTTCATTTTATTTTATTTATTGCCTTATTTTCACAGACTTTGCTGAGCACAGAACCTTCAAGTATTTACAGCAGTAAGTGGTCACTCAATGAGGCCAATGACTGCGGTCCTTTAGGAGTCCCAGTAATGCACTTTGGCATCCCCAAATACCCCCAAACCATGACATCTGGCCATGCACCCCTCTAAGCAGCAAGGCCTGATGTGAGCAACAGCTTCAGCAACAGGAACACATGGACTGTGCTCAGCCCCAGCTTGGGACCATGCAGTACCATGACCTGAGAAGAATTCTACAACACCCTGGGTTACAGGCAGCATTTTTACCATGGATTTAGCAGGGTATTTCCCCACCACCACGACCACCACCACCCCTGTGTGCAACCCTCTACCCTGGTGTAGTGGGAGCTCACTCTAGCAAAGAATGTGCCATTGAGGTCTGCAGTTGAGATCCAGAAGCAGGATGCTGTCTTTAATGTATGAAGCATATATACAAAATGAAGCCTTAATGTGATTTGTATTGTTTGTACATATACTACTTTCCTAGTATTGACAGAGGTTTCTGCATATAATTTCATTTGTTTTGGTTGGGGTTTTTAATTTGAAAAATTCTTTTCAGCTCCTACCCCACAACACTCTTCCTGTCTCTTTCTTTCTCTTGGTAAATTCAAATGTGTGTGTAGGTGATTGTGCAGATAAACGTGCGCACTCAGAGCCTCCATTTAGCCTTGCTGTGTTTCACTGGGTTTCCCAAGTAGTGCATTTCTTATAGCTCTCTCTATTTACATGAAACTTCTACATAAGATTTTCTCCATCATATGAGAAATATTTCTGATTATTTTTCCTGCAGCATTATTAATGTCAGGTGAGAAAGGACTTCAGGAATGATGACAGTAGTTATTACCACTACCTCCATGACATCACAACTGTAAGAAACTCATGATATCACACCTTGAGGCTCCACTGGTTACCAGAGAACTTAAAACATAATCAGCCAAATAATTTTTGAGAGACAAAACCACTTCATACTAGTATCAAAATCAAGCCTTTTAAAGATTCTTATTAGTAAGGTAAAAGTATTTTTGATTTTCAGTGCATTTTTTCATGTTGTACCACATCCAGAATCTAGGAGATACTGGATTTACCTGACATGTTCAAACACTAGGGTTAGGCAAGCCAAGTAGGTTACTAAGAAATGTAGGAGTTTTGTAGACAATATTATAAAAAATAGTGAAATATGTTATTATGGCTAGAAAACAAAATAGAAACAAAAACAAACTAGTCTATGGTTTATAAAATATGGCAAATTGTGGGTTATGACATTTCCTCTTTTCATCCAATCAATTGGCTAAGAAGTAAAATCTGGATACTTTTATTACTGCTGCTTTGGTACATGGCATATTGTTAAACATGATCCCACTGTGACTGAAATGTGTCCTGCAACAAATCTTGTGACAGGGAGGTTGATCAATGCCGTCTGCTTCCATTCCTGGTCTGAGAATGCAACACAGGCACCAAGAAATGCCGTTCAGCCACAGGACTGAGTGGTCCATAGTGTAGGGACAATTTAAGAAAGTCTTCAAGGGACAGAGTTTCAAAGGTGGAACTTGGCAGGTAGGAGCTCCAAGGCTAGGAATGAGTAAGAAAAAAATTAAAATGCCGGTCGTGGGAAACTGAGACACAGGAACCAATAACAAAGTACAATCAGAAAAGTATGGCACAAGAGACCTCAAAAAGAGGTGGAGAGGCTTCACCAACTTGGTTTTGCAAAAGTTGGAAGAAATGTCACTTTCCATCTGTTCTGTATTCTGGATGGTTGAAAACCCCCTTGAAGTCTTCCAGCATTTCACAGGAAAAGATTCTGGGATTTTCCTTGGGGGTGTCAGAGGGAGGAGGAGTCCTTTTCCATTTAACATTTTTAGTATTCAAATTAGAATACTTTCAGCATCCTGGAGTGAGACTCAAAAGCCTTTCCCTAGGAAGCCTGGGAGCATATCAAAAATCAATGGCATGGAGGATGGAAAAAGTTTCAAAAATGTGAGACTGGCAGGAAATACTGGCACATTTCTGTTTGATATTTACTTTCTTGGCATGCAGTTGTTCTTTTAGCGCCAATGGAAAATCCTTTAGTGCCAAGCCACTCTCAGATAAATCTGCACACAAAATACACACTTTGAATTGGCATGTTGCTTTTGAGATTAAGGCTTAACCCTTGCCAAAATATGTATTTTTGGACTCTAGCATCTCTCTTAAGTAAATTAGGCAACTTCATAACACTAAAATGCTATACATGACTGATTTGAATTTGATGCATCTCAGCACAGCAAAACCAAATGCATGGGGAAGAGAGAAGACACCTGATACGGAACGAAAAACAACCAATTAAGGCTCTGAATTATGTACAGACATCAAGGAAATCACTGCCTACAACCTATACAATCTAAACCTAATCTCTGGAGATGACTGAGTCCCATTACAAGAGCAAAGACGATCTTCACGTGAGTGGGAAAATGTAGAGAGGTTGAGGAAACACAAGCAGAGCTTTCATCTATTCCTGCTAAGCTATTTTAAAGACCCTTAGCCATTCTTATTAAAACCATGCTTGCAATATAACCTACTCAAAATCATAGATTTTAAAGTTCAGCCTTCACCTGAACAGTCTGTACAATCTTCAAAGTGAAAATAAACCCTTATATTATTCCAGAGGTCATGGATTTCAGCTCAGCCCATTGTAAGTCATGTCCTTAGGCTGACCAGTGACTCAGTGGAGGTTTACTGCTGTCTCTCTCACTGATTAAGCACTGATGTGGGAATATCTCAGATCAGCAGTGCTCCCTGCAGCAGCCTGGGAGCAAGTACTGGAGCTCAAGGTCATGTAGGGATTGAATGTAACTGCATTTCAATATAATAAAAAGATGCTCATCTATATGACACAAAAAGGTGTAATGGGCAGAAGATGGTATATACATCATTATAGGGTAGTGCCGTGGTCATTGAAGCAGGAGGTATGGTGATGATAAAGGGCCAAAATCAGGTACCATGAAGAAAGCTCTACTGAACAGTTATGGATGTTAATCAAACCCTTGAACTGGAACTCATCAGCATTATGTGGAATGTTTCTCATGAAGGAAAGGTTACCCACATCCTCTTTTTCCTCACAGCTTTCCAAAAGAGCACACCTTCTGATGGAACGTCTTTCTGGTATCAGTGGTACAATGAGAACCCATTGACACCTTTGGGAGGCTGGAGAATATTACTGGACCACTGGGTCAGTTGGACTTCTTGAAATTGCAATCTTTCTCCTTTCAGTATGTGTAGACAATATAGTCAATTGCAAAGAAATGAAAGGTATGAGAACAGAGATTAACTCAAGTAATTCTGCTGGTTTGTTGTTGTTGGGGTTGGGGGGGGGGGGTGTTGGTTTTTTTTGTTTGGTTGGGGTTTTGGGTTTTTTTTTAGTAGAGTTTAATTAGGCTGTTTTTAAAGGGCTAGAACAAATGAACTCAGCATGAATCCAAATTACCTGTATTCTATAATCCCATTATTATAACTCATCACAAAGCAATTACTTAAAATATAGCTTGCTCTAAAACAGTCCCTTTTGGGCAGGAGTAGAACAAAAATCATAAACTTCAGCCATACTAGCTAAGACAAAGCCTAGTGTTGTTAAAAACTGTAGGTATGCAAAGTTTTCCAGTGTAAGGTAACAGTCATATTAACTTTTAACAAAATATGATGGACAGTGTATTCAATAAGGTGTAACATACCTTGTTTGTGCAATTTATTTCTCTTAGTGTTATTTTTCTTTTGCTTCAAAGCACCTAAGTCAGATTTGTACAGAGAATCCGAATACAAAGTTTCTAGCCCAGTGTTTCTAGTCTAACCAACTCACAGACAATGTCAGACTCCAGATTATTCTGACTGTCCTGCTGTAAAATGACTAGAAATTATGCATTCATGAAAAGAGGAATATCAGTTGTCATCCCAGTTTTCCAGCGTTTGGCAAACTTGCTTTTACTGTCAATAAAAGTAGATTGTTATTAATAGAGTAGGAACTCAAAGGAATTGCTTGAAGTCTGTTTCTTAGATACACAATTTATGGTATTCAGACAAATTCACCAAAAATGTGTTGGGGAAAAAAGATTGTTTGATATATTTTCAGATCAAAGAGCTCATTATTTAAAACACTGTCAGGTTGTCTTTCATCTTCAGAGCTGGCAGGCATAGGAAAACATGTTGCAAATAAAAGCAGCCTTCCAAAATGTCATACTGATTATGCATTCACAAGTCAGCTACTTGAGGCTCAGCTAGACAACAAATATCACAGAAGTCCACTACATATTTTAGCTGTTGTGGTTTAAGAGTCTGGACAACAGCCAGACCATATGGCCAAAACAGCCATACCACAATAGGCATAACCAGTGACAGTGTTTCTTAACCTATAAATTTATGTTAATTTCCTTTGCTGGTTGATGAGATATGGTAAAGACTGACAGTGAGTTCCTAGTTTTTTTATCACACCACATATTTCACAGGACATATGCTGACGTGTAATTTTGTCCACTATTTTTCCCACTATTTCCCCATACTTTGACAGTGACAGCAATATATGACCCTCTGGCTCTAGGAACCTGGAAAAACTATTGCAATAGATGGTTAGACACTATTTGTGCATGCAAGATCTTCTTCAAAATTGTGAGATGTTCCCCAGTGTGTACCTTTCCAACATTAATGAGGAGTTGAGCAATAAAAGGAATGCATGTCAAATTGTAACTGTTAACAGGCAATGATTTACTTCCACTGACTTTACCAGTTTTTCTTTCTCAGAAAATATTTAGTGTATATTTTCATTAGTGTGGTATCCTCAGAAGAACAGGGAAATTGAGACTATTTAATGTCTCTTGAAGGAATGCTTTCAACTGCTGAGAATGGAGGGGAAAAGCCATGGAAGTAATTTGCTACTGAATTTCTTCGTAATTACAGGGTTACGACACATGCAATAACAATGAGTCTCCTTTTGAAATTTTACGTGGGTGAAAGGTGAAAACCAAGCTGAATTGGGTCACTTGTTTGTTCTGACAATGATGACAAGCTTGAATATATAATAATCAAGGGAAGCCAAGAGCCACATTGACATAAATGAAAATTAACATACCCTAAATTGCTGAAAAAGCCTAAAATTATTCAGTCTTTATTTTTCAAAAATAGTTTCTTCACATTCTGGTAGCACCAGTAAAAATCGATAAAAAATCAATACAGCTTTAATTATCCCCATATTTACTCATGCCCATATAGCCTGTGTCTGCATTAGTCAATATAAGGATAGCATATTATGCGTCTTGGAACGCTGGCAATAAGTTAATGTTTGATAATGCACAAAAAATTCAGATGAGTAAATGTTTGCTGATATAGGAATAAGGCTTTTGAAAAAGGCACTACAGGGTATACACCTGACATCTTAATCCACTAATGTTATTTACACAGATGGAAAATTTTCATTGCAGGGTTGGTGAGGCACTGGAATAGAGAACTTGCAGATGCCCCATTTCTGAAAGTGTTCAAGGCCAGGTTGGATGAGGCCCTGAGCAATCTAAGCGAGTGGAAGATGTCCCTCCCCATGACAGGGGGGTTGGGACTATGTGATCTTGAAGGCCCCTTCCAACCCAAACCATCCTATGATTCTATGAATTTCAGCTGAAATTAGAATCTCTTTGTCAAAGAGATGGTGAATGAACCATCATGACTAGTCCAAAGTCCTGTACAGGTCAAAAAGTGTCACAGAAGATGTTTACATACACGTTTCTTTACAAATGTGAAGATGGTACTGATACCATTGTTTCATAATAACTTTTTTTCTAGGTTTGTAGAAACAAAATATTAGCTTCAACCTACATGAGTCACATAATTTTCATCACTTCATTTCCTGTTTTAGAACTCAAGAACTCGATATTGTGAATCAGCAAACTCTTCTGGTTTCTTTGTGTAGGTTGTGCTCAGATATATTTAAATTTTAGGAGCCATCCTCTTGGGGATGAAGAAGCAAGTTTTATCAGCTTTTATGTAGTAATGAATTAGAGTCTCCATGTAACCAACGGAGAGATGTCTCTGAGGGCCACCATGGCACCTTAGTTAATCCTGTTGACTCTTCAGTGAAGGTCAGTAAAGAGTTATTAATGACACTAGAAAACAGGAAAATTCAATGAGCCCTTCAGAGTTACACCGAGAGATTTTAGCCAAACCTGGTATTAAATCCAGACCTTTGTAGGCAAACTTCTTCTGTACAAAATTTTCCTTATTCATCACCTTGAAGACCAGAATCTTGATTAAAAGGTAATCTAGATAGATCTATAATTATAATTATGGGTGAGAATGTGTCCTGGGAACACCTTCCAGGTGATCAAATCAGTCTAAAAGATCTCATCAGCATTACTAAACAGAAAAAGAGCACCATTTGAGGCTGAAAAAGAGTACCTGTAATGAACTAGTGAATTAACATTTTCTTCTAGATAAAACATAATGGCAGCATGCCCAGTTCTTCCTGGTAAACTAATTTATTTAATAGGCTTCTTTCACCTCTAATTTTGAAAAGTCACTTATCTACTTTAACAAGTTGCTACTTTTTGACAAGGGCCAACAATAATGATGATGGACATACCCTTTTCACTTAAAGGAGTATTTTTAATTTACATATATAACATTTTTCATAGCATTAACTGTATACCAAAATATGCTGAAAAGGTAATCGGAGCAAGTCTAGATCTGCCTCTCACATAAACATGCAGAGTGCAAATATACATAGGCTGATTATCAGTAGCTTAAGTGACTTATCGTAATGGTATTTAAGCCTTATTTTGTGTGCTCTGAGGTTATTTTTATAAATCTGTTTTCTAAGAAGACAAATCACTTCTTGGGAGTTTTACAGCCATTTGACTAAGCATTACCCATTACCCTCAAAAGTCCTGCAGCTATTCTAGCAGAAAAAATTAAATGCCAACATATAATAAATATCAGGAATAACACTACAATTATTTGATTTTAAATGTGTTTGTTTACTTGTTAGGGTTCACTACCTTCCTAAAATATAGGTCTTAAAAGCTATAATAGGAACTCATTTAAGTAGCAGCTCAAAAAGGCAAAAAACTCAGCTCTTTTTCATTCTATGTTTGGTTTTCATTTTGTAAAATGAAGTATGAAATGAAGCCTAGAGCACAAAAATTAAAAAATACAACTATAACAAAAGCGTCACCATTCTCCGTGTACTGTTTCCTGTTTCTTCTGATCTCAGTATTCATTTCCCACAGCAGTATGTGTGTTTCTGTGCACAGACATAAGGGCCAGAGGTTGATTTCACAGCTATGAAAAAAAAAGTGGTAGAGAATCTAAGTACATTCTTTTTGCCACTTGCCTTACTTACCTACATATACCTATACCCACCAGTCCTGCAATAGGATGGTCAAACAGCATGCAAAGAAATGCTGTTTTCCAGAAAACTCATCTAGCAGTAATTGTGGGTTTGCAGGAATAACTCTGTCACAAGAATTGACTTAATCAGAGCCTAAAGCAAACATTCCTTTTGCCTGCATGGCTCCCTCTCATCCAGCTATCCTCTGCACACCCTCACGCAACTCAGAAGCAATAATGTGTCCTCCCAAAGGCAGCTGCAATTTTTGTACTAATTTTTGTACTAAAAAAGGCAACTGCAATTTTTGTACTAAATTTTTGTACGTTTTGTCAATGGCTCTCCTGATCCACAGTGCTAAGTGTTGGTTCATAACACAGATAAAGACAGAAAGCGGAACCAGGAGAAGATCCTGGAAAGTGCTGCATCAAAAGCCTGAGAAGAAGGTTTCTTGCAACTGGAAAAATCTCACAATTATATTGAAGTTATTGAATACAAAAGTAAAGATGGTTCCTATGCTGGTAAAGCCATGAGGTAATTTTGATGGCAATTTTTGCATTATGACATCAGTTATTTAGAACTAGATATGTGCCCTTCTCAAGATGAAAATCACATGACGAAAACGGAAGATAAAATTCATTTTTTCATATCAGTCTGTTTGTGATTTTTGAGAACAGACTTTGTGCTGAGTCTGCCATTTGTCCATTGGATGTGAATAATAAGATTGAAATGTCAAGGACTCTGTCCTCAGTCAGTTTACCATTTGACTACAAGAGCTGAGGTTTTGGCCTAAACTATTCAAAAGCCCAATTGTGTTTTAAAAATTCAAACAATCTTAATATTTTAATATTCCCCCTCGGGTTATTGAGAAAAATCAGATTTAATACTCACCAACCATCTGATTTATATAAATATCTTATAAACTTTAATACTGGTGCCTTTGCACACTTAAGAGCCACATGGGATATGAGAACAGGGAAAAGTTGCAGAGAAAGTCAGTGGGAAAAGGTCTGGTTTCTTAGTTATAATGCAATAAAGGGTATGCATTTAAAATTACATATTTTAATATTTCACATAACCTCTACTGGATGCTGTGGAGAATAAGTACTGGGTTCTGAGCTTTCCATGTGCTTGTTGATGGTAATAAGTCCAGGTGGGGGGCCCTCCTTGTGTGCTCAGGCATTGTGTGGTCAAGCGTGCACACTGAGGACCAAGGAAAAATCATCCTTCTGAACTCAAACTCCATGACCATTACTGCTTTTTGTGTTGTTCATCTCTCTAATCTGTGGGATTTGCCATCAAGGAAAGTAACTGGGCTACTGCTCACATTAACAGCAGTGAAGTCATTTGCTCTATGGCACTGGACAGAATTCTTTAGAATTCACCATCTTACTTGGACAAAATTCCTGCCTGCACAGAGGTTAATATGAAGTGAATGTGAATGTACTGCAGAAGTTCCAGTTAAATCTTCAAAATAAACTGCAGGCTGGGTAACACAGGAGAGAAGCTGTGAGAATGGAGGCAAGAGGGAGCAGAGAGCGGGGCAAGGTTAAAACTTGTCAGGCAGGGCTCAATGGCAGCCATCCTGCATGAATCCTAGATGGTACAATTACTCCCTGTGCTCCCCTGAATTTGGAGAGGAGAGCTGGGAGGTTGTCTGAGGGGCTTTTGGCCAAGTCCTGGGATAGCCCTACCATGGCCTGGGTGTGTAGAGAGGACAATGACAAGTTGGCACAAGGGCTTGCTGCCAAGGAGAGAGACTTCGGAAGAAACTCAAACCTTATCTGATGCCATCAATTACTGTATTACTTTGTTATATTGTAGAAGGGTTGACCTTGCCACCTTATGCTGTGAGAACTGAGGGGCTAAAGCAGGACCCTTTGCTGAAAGCTGCCATTGACCCAAGAGTGAAAAGGCAAATAGCTGCAAAATGCTGACAGCCACAAGATGTGACAGAAGGCAAATCCCATAGCAGTTGTTCGACCTGTGTAAATCCCTGGCTCTGTTCAGACCAGTGCTGTACCCTGATGTCGGTTTGGAAACTAAATGTTTTTAAAGCCAAAAGAAACTGACTCTTATCGCAGAGCAAGCATATCCCCAGACAGCACTGTAATGATACAGCTACACTGGAGCCATGATACAGGAATAACTGGTGAAGCTTTCCTGTGATGACAAGCCCTCAGTCTAACGCTCCCTCTGGAGCTCTCATGGCTGGAGAGGCAGGGCAACCCAGGGAAGAGAGGCCCATGGAAGGCAGGAGCCAGGGACAGCCTCTGCACCATGTGCTCTTTCTCCTTCCACTCATCTCAAATGCTGCCATAAAGAGAAAGAATCACAGAATCACCAAAAATGAAAAGGAACTTAAAAAGTTATTTAAGTCACCTTCCTCTCCCCCTTTCAAAGGCAGGATCATATTTAAATCAGCCTATGATAGATGCTTGCCTCCCTGTCCTTGAGGAATTTCTAGTTATGGACAGTGCACAGTTTCCTTAGTAATTTGTTTCTGTCTTTCTCCAGTCTTTATCCAATATCCCACCTAAACTGGGCAATTTAAGCTCATCATTTATTTTAGCAGACAGAGAAGAACATTTCCCCTTCCTCACTGAGGAATGTTTGACATGTCTGAAGCCTCTAGAATATCTTCCAGAAGCCTCCTCTCCTTGATACTGGGAATGGCAGGCAGATGGCAAACTACTTACACAGAAAGTTTATGCTTTGGTCCATTGCATCCAAGTCTGTTAATGTTACACAGATATAACAAGATAATCTGTCAGGCAGAAGCCATCTACTCATACTTAGCTACTAAGAACAATGGTTTTATTGATGAAATTGAGCAAATGAGAAGAATCCAATCATTTTATTGATCTCTGTGTTACAGAATTGACCTTAATCTACTTTATGGAATTTCTGTATTTATCGTCAGTGAGATAGTCGTGTATGATCTGTAACTTCAGATTAACAGCAAAAGGGACCAGGGGTGGCAATGCCTAATTCTGATAAACTGTTACTCCATGACCTGGTTTGTATATGCCACTCTTTCTGGAGCCAGGAATGAAGATCCATTGGCCAAGCCTTTTGTCCCATAAGAGTCTTTTATCAATTGAAAATGTCTAGATGATTCTCAAACTGGCAAATTATTAATTTGCTACAGCTTCTCAGAGTCTCAGATGTGTTTATGTCTCACTGCACACTGAGACCTAAATTCATCTCCACTAACTGAATCATCAAACTGAGGTTTCCTAAAAAGGCAATACAGAAATATAGGACCCTCCAGAGAGCAGCAGGAAAATCATTCACTAATTGCCCATTGCCTTAATTGAGGAATTAAAGGCAATTTTGTTCCTAACTTTGTCACTTTGACTAACCGAGAGCTCTAATTATGTAGACCTAAGAGAGAAATTTATGGAATATGATCTCCTACAGACACTCTTCAGGCCCCCAATCTACATATAGTGATATCAACAACCTTTTCCTGTATGCCTTGTTCTGATTCCTGGCCATTGCTTTTTGGTACTGACTCAGACTGCAGCTTCCAGTTGCACTGGTACCTCTACTACATTGTATTTATGATACAATACACAATAGAGTTGGCATTTTAAGCAACATGAGCAGAAAACCAATTCTGAAACTAAAGAAAACAGAAATAATTTTAAAGAAAATTTCCCTCTCTGAAAGGAAATGTAGAGAAGAAATGCAGTTAGGTAGGCAACAATTTTTATAGATTGTCAACAGGTATAATTGGGCCTAACAATCCACCTTCAACGCCTGAGACTAACTTACTACAAGCAGGAGACCTGTAAGGGAACATGGAATTCCTCATAGCAAGGTCCCCTCAGAAGTGCTCCATATCGACAGTAACCCAAAATCTTTATCATCTGGCAATCAGTTCAGCAACCTGTGCAAAATGCAGATGGTCTCAGCTCAGATTCCAGCTGTTAAGGTGGTCACAGTGGGGAAATCTCCATTAGCAGCTACACCAGAGAGGGCTCAGATGCTCCCCTGAGAAGTAGACGGGGATAGGAAGAGCGCCTTCAATGGACAGTCACAGATAAATAGCTTGCACCCAGTTGGCTGTGCCATGCTAGTTTTATATCAGGCTAACCAGTAATGTCCACACAATTTATTTACAAATGCAGGATTTGAAGTGTTATTATGTATTTCCCTTTACAGCATTTATTTCTCAACACCTTGAGTACCTGCACAACATTTTTACCAAAATGGAAAACATCAGTTTCATGAAGAAATCCTCATTTTATGTATTCCCATCACATAAGAGCAAAAAAAGACCAAATTCAACAGCTCTCCTAAAGAAAATACAAGACAGACTTACAAATCTGACAGGGAATTTGGTTAGTAAAAGCATTACTAATACAAGGCATGTTGTTTTTATAGCTGGGATATGGTATGCTGCTGTTGAGGCAGCGCAGTCAGACCCTGCTTGGACAGCAGATGGTGTCCTACTGTAACACTAAGCTCCAGTGCTCAAAGAGGAATCTTAAACCAGCCTTTAAAATACTCTCCAATTTCCATTTAATTACTTTAATTGGCTTTATAGACTATGTAATAAAAATGATGGATCTGTTTAAGCACTAGGCTGAATTAAAAAGTTTAGTGTGTCAAAACCAGTGACTTTGAAATATACATCCCATTTCTATGAGTATTTTCTAATATTTAAAGGAACTTCTGAAAAAATGTGACCATGCCACTTAGGTGCCTGAGCCATCCTTTTCAAAGGCAACACAGGCAAATAGGTGTTAAGAATCTCTGAGGGTCAAGGGATTCAGGTGCTTCACACTTAACTGTGCCTTTGCAAATATTCTCCTTACAATATAAGCTATCTGCATAGAATAATCAAAAATCTAAACTTACAGTTGTTTTGGTAAAGGCAATGCAAAGACATACAAGCCTACATGGGAAAGAACTGTTGTTTTTTTCTTCTGTGCTGTATGACATCTTGTGCAGCAGACGTCTGATCCCCGTTGGAACTCTCAGATACCAACAGTACAATTAAAAATCCATAGGAATTAAATTTATTCCTGATAAGTGACATATTGCTGCAATACTGAATCTAAAGAAGATCGTTTAATGCCTTCAGTTTGCACTCAAAGACTTTTCTTTTTTTTGCTTTGTTTGTTTTAATCCCGATCTTTGAGACCTGCAGAAGATCCGAGAGCTTTGTGTCAAATGAGGTGAACTGGCTGGTGGAGAGAAACCTGTTACAATAAGAAGCTCCATGTCTGCTGAAGCCTCTGGACTTCAGGAAGTAGGTAAATAAAAGAGAGAGATCCTTACAGGCTTTCTGCTTTGAGGAGTTCCTCAGTGCTGCACAGAACCTGACTCATTACTAAGCCTGGTCTAAAAACACTTCTCCAGGGATTCCCCTTCCACGTCACTTACCGAATCCCAGCTGTGGTCACTGTGGGGTCTGATGCATTGCCCAGCAGACCGGTGTGACTCAGCTCAGGGTTATCTGGAGTTTGCAAGCCTAGATTGGATTTACTGTCACTGGGAGGGCAAAATTTGTTGGGAACAGTTTTGTAATTCATACAGGGAGGTGATGAAATCTTTGTCTGCTGGAGCAGATAATCATCATATTGTACAGCTAAATCCCAGCTGAGGCAGCAGAGTCATAAACGGAGTTATTCACGCAGTCATCACTGAATCACAAATTTTTTTCCTCAGAGACCCCTGTAAAATTCTTTTCTCTTTTTGCTGCTTTCAGAAGAAAATAATAATACCTTTTGTAGCAAGTTATGGGAGTAGTCTCACTGATTTTGGAGTAATTCTTCAGATGAGAAAGTACTTTTGACCTGATCCCTAAGAGAAATAGGTTACTAGCAATTGCATGACTGAGATACTTGGTTTTCAGAAAATGTTTTTATTTTGTTCCTTGTTGCAGATATGACAGAGGATGCAGAGGTCAATACTCTCCAAAAACATTTACGTAACTACTCCGAAAGCAATAAAATGATGAAACCCAAAATCTGCAAATTGTGGTGATTTGTAGCATTTTGATTTATAGCCCTGTTGGGTTTGGAGTGAATGATTTCTTCAGAGACCAGTCCCTCTAATCGGAATTTTACAAGAAACGGATGTGCTAAAAGAAACAGAAAGCTAACAGGGCTTCTGGTTACATTTTCAGCCTGATTTATAGAGCTGTAAAACTCTCTGTATCAGGGAGTTGACACCAATTTCTAGAAAGCTGTGAACATTTGTTTCCATCTGATTTTCCTGCTGGGCTTCTAGGCCCACTTCATTCACAAAAGACCCCAATGAAATCCATGTCAGGTGTTAGAGAGTGTGGGGCAGGGGTGACACAAGGGAGCTGGTGGCAAAGGAGAACCAGTTTTGTAGCTGAACAAAGACAAACTAGTCCTGAGAATGTCTGTTCTGGAGAGAGCAGTGTATTTTTAAAGATTCAGGAATGGAAAGGGAGCTGAGGTGGGAACAGGCATTACTAGGGCTGAAATGGCTAAGGGAGGTCTGCACTGACACAGCAAGGGATGCTGTAAAATGAGATGCTGAGGGATTCCTAGCTGAGGACAAGCAGATGGAGGAGGCAGACAGCCAAGCCTGGAGCTGCTGCAGCCATGCTGCTGCAGGATGACCACAGGCCTTGCACCCATTGGCAGATGCAAATGCCATCTGCATGTGGATGCATTCGGACAGCAGAAGAGCAAGGTTGTGAGAAGGGGAAGAACTGGACAGAAAATGGGCAACCACCAAGGGACAGGAGGTGCATTCTGATCAAGGCTGCAGCCTTGGTTAGTGGCCACGACATCGCACAGGGACATGGTAAAACTGGCCAGACAGGCAGAGTAGTGCCTGGGAGCCTTGAACAGGGGTGGGGTTGGCAGGGAAAGTGCTGTGGCCAAGCTCTTCTGGAAACCTCAATGGAGCTGGGCTGCAGACAGAGGCATGCACTTAGAGGCAGTGTCCACAGCCACTTATGACAGTAAAATTCCTCAAGAAGAACCAAACCAAACCAGCACATCCATCCAGAGAAGTGCAATGCCCAAGATGAGGAAGTGACAGTGGAGAGGAGCAAGACAAGGCATGGGTCAGGACAAGGATTGTGAGAGGAGAAACATGAGTGAACTCTTGAGTCAAGTGGGTACATCACCCAGAACTGTCCTCCTGGAGGTGGGCTATGAGTCACAGTAAAAAATCCATATGCCTTTGTGATGATGCTGAACTATTTGACCCACACCAGGGAAAAGCTCCACAGCTTGGATCTTTCCAGTTATGATCCTTCTGATAGCTAGAAATGTGTAGAAATGTCTGGCTTGTAATTTCATGCCTAAAAGGAAGGTAATCTAGAAGTCCAAACAAAATAATCTGAGGTCTTTTTTGAGCAGGTAAAGTGAAAACAAATCCTGTGTCAGTCACAAGTTCTTACAGGTGCTTGAACTAGTATCCTATTCAGTGAGAGTTACAGAAGTTTCTAGAAGAAGAAAATAGAAAATTACTTTAAACCAGCACTTCAAGCCTAGTGGATCTTCAGATCCAAAGCCCTGATGGTTCTATGTTCTAAGGTCCTCTACGTTTGAGGGCATTTAGCAGAGTTGTGAGCAGGCACTACCAGGCCCAGCTGGCAAAGGCTTTAGTATCAAAGTCTGAGGTATTTTTGTGTTGGCTAACAGGTAGCATATAATGGCAGCTTCTGCTGCCATAGCATTTAAGAAAATGTTTTTAACTTTTTACGCTATTTAAAGAAACCCTATCAGTTGCTTTATTGTATAAAATCATTAAATATTAAATACATCGTTTTATAAAATGGTTTATCAGTATGGGTGTATTATTTTGGTTTTTAAAGTGTCAAGTTAAAAAAAAACAAAACCAACCAGTTATTAATTAACCAGGATGCATTTTGTTGCACTAAGTGCAGCTCTAAAAGTTTATTACCACTTTCCAAGGATTTACTTCCTTTATTTAAAAAAATTGTGTAGGTGTCTTAAATTAATTATAGAGATCAATCTTACATGGAGAAGCCCTGATCCAGCAAGCACATATGCTTATGAGTAATTTAACTGCATGAGTAACTTCATATACTTCAGTGGGTGAGAGAGAAGCTGTGATCCATGGAGCTCCTAATGTGGGTAAAGTTATTCGTGGGCACAACTGTTTGTAGGACTGGAGCCAAATATAACACATACACAGATTGCCATCTAGAAGAAAAGGCAAATGAATACATAGTAAAAAGCAATTACATGTTATTGAATGTTCTAACAACTATATATTCAATAATAAGTGCATGAACACAAATATGGGTTCAAAGATGCTCAGGACCTAACCATAATTGATGGATAATAAATCGAGAGGTAGAATGGAATGGAGCAATGAAATGAACACAGTGTAACTCTCTTCTTGTGTGAGTTTCTCTCTAATTGAGATGTTCCTTAGATGCAGTAAGTATACACAGGAAATAAGAGAAAAAAAAAAAAAAACAAAAGGTGAGGGGGGGCTTGGAGTCAACTACCATCTTTGGACACTGAATACAGGAATTGTGCTGCTTAAAGAGCACTTGTTTTGGTCTTTCAGGATGTTTTAGAGAACCTAAGGCAGGTGCTTCTTAGATGCTCAATGTGATCTATAAGCAAGAAATAGGCATCTTTGAAGATGAAAGTAAAAAAGGCCTTCTGCCACACTTGAGCCCTTACCACAGAAATTATCTATGCATTTTCTATCAGGTAACCAGTAGCTAGAACATTAAAACAAAGGCAGGTTCTTCTGTTGCTTGTTCTCTCTGTGGTCCCCTCCTCTGCGCACTATGTGCTGCAGAGGGATGTGCCTCCCACCAGGAGAAGGGAGGTAATACTTCAGCAGGGGAAGAAGACACTGCCCTGGGAGGTGGGTATGTTGGCTTTGAGCTCATCATAGAGGGGAACCCTGCTTGCCCTGAGCTACACTGCTGTATTCTGTTCCAGCTGTAATTTTTTAAGAGAGTGATGCTGACTGACCTGCCTAATGTGGAATTCAGCAATTCCCAGCAACTAAGTGTAGGTTGAGTGCCTCCGCAACTGCACTTTGAGCTGAGCTTTTTTTGGAGACAGTCATGTAGTTGTTTAGTTTTCAGCTGTTAGGAGGTGGTGCTATGCCTTTTGGAAGCTGTGCACTCCAACACAGGAGCACCAACTGGTTCTAGATGGCAGAAAGCTTGCCAAATTGCTCTCCAAGATGTAGACACCTGGAGTTTACCTGTGCTCCAGGACAAGCAGAATCCAAATGGCCATCAGATCTCCCACAATGCTGAAATCCTGCAACTGGGAGAGACTGGATAATTCCGTTTTTGGCCTGTTCTCCTTATTAAAATGTGCATGAATACCTCAGTCTCCCTGGGCCTGGCTGTAGAAGCATTAAACACTTTGCAAGTTCTTCTTATGAATTGCCAGTAAAATAGATGGTTTGCAAATGTTTATGTTCCTGCACCTATTTTGCCCCTATGAAATAAATGCTGCTGCCAGGCACAACACAATGCACCCAGTGTCTTCTGCAGTATTCTTGCTGCTGTTCACTGTAAACTGCACCTTTAGGGATGTGTTTATACTGCTTCACCTCTCTGCCCTCCAGCTGTACTTTGGCAACCTCTATATGGAAGACACTGTATTTGCTCTGTTTACACACTACATATTCACTTCAGTTCCACTGCACGCTAACTACCAATTTTTCACTTGCAATTTTTTTTCCTGTGCTTGTTTCTCTGAATTCGCTCTAGCCGCTGGCTGTGTTTGGCTGTCCTACACCCTGCATATCTCCTGGAAATACTGCTACTCTGGAAGCTACCTATTATAGTAGGACTACTATAAAAGGCACAATTGTTTCGCAAGCCTTTGTTCCTGGTGTATATTCTTTCGTTCGTATATGTAATATGTAAAGTGTACAAAAGCTTTCTTTCTATTTATACAGAAGGAAAAGAACATGAACAAACCTTAGTAATCTCTTCTTTCTCACAAGCAATTAGATTTTAAAATAAAAGATCTTATTCATATCAACACAATTTTGTGAAGGGGCCACTCTTTTCTTGATGGCGTTGTCACCTTACAGAGTTCCATGTGCTACAGAATTCTGAACACTCCTTCCTTGCAACTTCCATTTTGCCACTGCAACCATCAGCAAAGGTTGTAACTCTAAATTTCATCAGGCAACTGATCCATTTAAAAATGCCATAAAATGTTTTGTGACATATATCCAGAAGGGCTCCTTCTCACACAAAGGAAAAATGAGCAATGGGGGTAATGAGCAGCAGCTAAGGTAGTATCACTCTAAAAGCCTCAAAATGTGAAGCTACATCTTTAGGCATGATGCAGCCACTTCACATGTTAATCAGGTGCTCATTACAGGCCTGAATGTGTGCGTAGCTGCGCAAGCAGTGCTGCTGCTGCCTCTGAGTTTATATTCAGGCTAAAAATTCATGCAGCATGCAGGAAGATTCATCAGGGGGGACAAGCCAATAGACATAAAGGTTAATCATAACTTCAACAGAGAAGAGTTGTATTGCTTTCCACTGGATCATCCAAAGTAGTGTCCCTTCTGGGTTTTTTCCTCATTTATGCAAGGATTGCTTTACTGTTTTTTGAATGTGTGCTAACTTTGCTTATCAGTACCCAAAAAGCCAGTCCCTGCAGGGTCCCCACTGACAAACGTTGCCAGGCAGTCATGTCCTTTCCTCTGCTCTGAGTGCAGTAATTAGAGAGACACAGTTTTCCAGTAGTGCTTGACAGTCTACATCAAAGGCGCAGAAACTGTTTCTGGACATTGAAAAGATAAAATTCTAATACTAACTGATGCCTCCTTCAGTTTTATTGCAGTTCTATGTAAACAGATGCTGCTGGTTTTGAAAGTGTATGTTCAGATCTGTCAAAGTATCTGTATGGCAGTATCTACTGTAGTAAAGGCTGATATTTACCATCATGAGTATATACTTGATTCAATCATCTCTATGGCATTAGCTGTATGTGTGCTTACACGTTCACAGATGTCTGTCTTTACATGTGCTTGCATACAAACACATGCATATAAATTAAATGGAAACTGTAACCCAATCCTAACCAGGGGTTTAAATTAATCATAATACATACACACACTTACAAACATTGGGCTATATTTAACTTTCACATAAGGAATGTAGAACTATTATCTTCTGTGGAGCTCTGCAGTTTATGAGTCAGCCCCAAAGCCTGTTAGTTTGCCCATGGAAAGACGCCACTGACTTTATTAGGCTTTGGACCAGACCAAAGCCAATGGTTAATTGTCTCATATAATATAACTTTCCCTTCCAGCAAACTTAAGATAAACTCAGATTCGAATTCCAACAACTCCATAATTTTTTCCAAACAAATTCCTTATGGAATGGAAATGCCCATTCTTGTTCCGGGCATTTTTCAATGCTTTCGTGTTTCTTTGTTTTGAAAATCGATTCAGTCATGTTAAACATTATGCAAGCTCAAAAAAGATCACAGTCTCCAACTATGCAAAGGGAAATTCTCATGCATACATAGCTCAGAAATAAATATCATTACAAACTTCAAACTTGGCTAGTATTAAAGCCATCTTTTAGGAAGGGTAAAAAAATTACATTTGGAGAAATTCAGCCTGGTGTTTTAGAGAGTAAGAATAATTTAGAATTACATGTTCATCTCAGCTTTCTCATTTTGTTATATGCCCTGTACAACTTTCTATTTGCTTTCCACATTTTTTGACATGGATTGAATTTGAGTATGTACTTGAAATATGCTACTATTTAGAGGGAAAATTAACATGCTTGCACTGAGCTTCTTGAATTAAAGGGAGAGCTGTCTAAAGATCTACATTTGAACTCTAAGCTAATAAGGCTGTTAAGTTCTTCCTAATTCAGGTATCACAGCTGACAGAAATCTAGTTAAAGTCACGTCACTTTTAAGAAATAATTCTTGAAGAATCTTTTGACTGCCAGTCCTCCTTTGAGTAGTCTCTAAATTAAAATTCTGAGTTAGAAACTCGGGGATAAGCTTTCTGAATGTAGATTTCGTATATGCAGTTAATATTTAAACTGTCTATAAAAAAAATATGGCTGAAGTTTTTTAGGTGTGCTAATCACTAAAGAGAGCTCACATTTGGATTACTATTTATATTGATATCTTGGTTATCTGATATAATTTCTGCTGTGGAGACATTCTGGCCCTACAGGCTCTCAAATGTCGGGCATCTCGCAGAGTACTCAAGTTTGGGTTGGTTCCCCGATAAGAGGCAACAAGGAACATCTCTGTTCTGTAACCTACAGTCTACATTGTCAGGTA
Organism: Dendrocincla fuliginosa; assembly: GCA_035047845.1. Lineage (NCBI taxonomy): Eukaryota > Metazoa > Chordata > Aves > Passeriformes > Dendrocolaptidae > Dendrocincla > Dendrocincla fuliginosa. The sequence goes on along the minus strand of JAWWMO010000138.1, from coordinate 60,889,033 downwards.
GGTGCCTAGAGTCTTAATTCAAGGCAATTAATGTTTAAAATTCTAAGTCGTTTTGAAAACTACTGAATCCAGTTTCTCTCTGTGTCTATTCCAGACCCACACCATATGTATTACATTTTGCAGCCCTGTATTTTGTTTTGTAAATAGAATTTAGTGTGTATTGTTTATGTAGCCTCCTACCCAAAGAGAAGATTGACAATGTCACAGAAAGCAAAATCTTTGGTCAGATTGACAACATCTACGACATCCTACTGTCTCTTCTTGTGGTATACCACAGACGCGGCTTTCACAGTAAGTCCAAAGCTCATTACGAGATTTTGAAAAGCATTTATGGCTTTTAGTGAGTACAGCGTGAGGAGCAGATGCTCCCCCGGACTAATGCACACAAGCTTGCCATAATGTGAGGGCAAGTCTTGGAGCCTCCAGTCCTTTGCTGATGTAAATGGGAACAGGCCCATTGGTTTACATCTAAATGCATTTACAGTGTAAGTCAATCACCCCTTGAGTTTTAAAGCATCCCATCCTTACTTCGGTATTTGTGTTAGCTGATATTTGCATAATAATGCCAAAGCACACAAAACATTTCATCAAAAGAAAGTTGCTCCTTCCCTCCAGCTTGTCTTTTGGAAATAATTCTCTTTTCCTCCTGCGGCTAACATGCTTTTGTCATCCTTTGCTACCAGACCTCTTCCTTCATGCTGCCACTTCCTTTCTCTCTGGCACAAAAAATAGCCTGAATCATAACAAAATCTTTAAATACTGCCTCTCCAGAGTGCTCCTTCTCTTTCTACCCCTACACTGGGCAGCAATAGTGGTGGTCAGAGGGTCTTGAACATGTTTGTCGTTGTTGTACCGTACCTATTCTCCAACATACATCAAGTGCATATCCCACCCTGCCTGTTGTTGTGTGCCTGATACAAAACACAACAAAAGCATTGATCAATTAGGCTGAAATGAATATTTAGTTTGGGCTGCAACTTTTTGTGCCTGAGTGCCTGGGCCTCAGTCCTGCCCAGTGCTGCTCACAGTGACCCCACTGCCTCGTTGTTTGCCTCAGCTTCAATGAGAATGGACCATAGACATAGAAGAAATCTCAGATTTTAAACACTGCTCCTACAAAACTCCCTCCCCAGGGCTGTCTCACTAGAAAGGCCTGTACTATTTAAAGGTGTAGTTTTGATAGTTGTATGACCATATACAAAAGGTTTATTTCTCTTCCACCGGGCTAAGCAAGAAGAACTACTACTGTACTAAGAGTGTTCACGCCATCATGAGAGCTGGTTATTGGCTGAGGGGACTCCATGCCACAACGGGCAGCAGCACACGGTGAGCCAGTTGCAGGCACTCACCTCCTGGGAGTGGTTTGGCTCTATACACAGTGGGACCCTCAGCTGTGCCACTTCCCCAGATGAAAAGGACAGCTTTGTACGAGGGATTTATTGCGCATTCCTGGTCGCACGAGGGAGACTGCATCCAGGTAGCTGCCTCTCTTGCTTTCCCTTTAATCACTGCAGGGTGGGAACCGGAGCCAGCCTGTGGGGATAAAAGATCTCTGAGATGAAGAAGTACAATGGAGCAGAGTTAATGTCAATCGGTTTACTGCTGTAAGCAAATCACTACCACATCTCTCTGTGCAACATGTTACAATTTACAACTCGTAGTTAAATGAGTCAGAGCTGCTGCTTCTGGTTCTGCCTCCAGCTTCTCCTGCCACAGAGCTGGACAGACAATGGGTCCGTGTTGCAGAAGGGGCCTCGGGCCAGCCCCAGGGAGCTGTGTGTTGCAATGCCCATTATCGCAATGCCTCATTTTTAGGCTTCCTGCTGTGGAACAGATTGCTCAGGCCAGAGACAGACACCACTGTGCTTCACATAAGGTGTGGAGAGAGTTAAAAGCTAATGAAAGGAAATTTCAGGAATCCACATACTTCTTGGGATGGAATACATATATTCTAAAATATATATCTAGTGGGGCCCACCACTATGATAGACAGGAAGAAGATGTCTCTTTCTGACACAGTCTCCCTTGTAGTTCAGTGCCTAAATCACATCAGCCTGCTTTTGTGGAAAAGTAAAGGTAGAGAACCACCTCATTGCATCCAGGAGCTCATTGGATGCAGGATATTATATGCCAAGTAGTGGGACACTTGCTCACCAGTCACCACTCTGCTGGATTTAATTTGGACAGCCCCACGGCTCTGAGGAGTGTCCTGGTCTTGAGACTACTTAGGCAGCTGCTTTTTCTTGCTCTCTCTGGTCACCTCCGTATATAATGCAAAATCGAGTGCATCATTAGAGGAGATGAAGAGAAATTACCTCCGAGTCTGCAGTAAGCTGTTGATTAGTATTTTCACTTTGCATACATAACACCTGAGTTCAGCTCTTTACTTAAAATCAGGTAGTACCGAGGAGTTAGTGCCAAGCATCCCGTTTCCTCGTGAAGGTGTGCAGTCAGTATGTTAGACAGACCTTTCACTTCCCAGATTTTTACGAAGAAGGTCTGACTCAGGAGACTCAGACAGATGATGAGCCTGGACTTAAGCATACGAGCACTACTGAGGAGTCTCTCCCCCTCCCCTTCTCCTGGCCTTTACAATGTTAGTCAGCTTCCCTGTTTTGCCTCTGATTTCTGAAGGTTCTGTTCTCAGGCACAGTCCTGAGCAGCAGGAGGCTGCTGCTGCAGCGCCTAAGTCACTTGCTGAATTTAGGCTGCTCTAACTTTTGAAAGCAGGCTTTAAAACTCCCAGTTCACTTGAGCACTACGGAAAACGTTCGATAAAGCATTCAACCGAGGACCGATTCGAGTGAAAGAGAGAATTCAGAAAGAAACTCCGAAAACATCAGAAATTCAGTGTAAACGACAAATCCACGATTTAACCAAAGATTTGCAGAGCGAGTTTTCCCTGTAGCTACCTCCTCTGTAACTAAAACTGAAGGAGAGCCTTTCCTTGCTTGTTAGCCGCTCAGCCCTCGCTGCATGCCCCTCTGCCACAGCCGGAGCTGGGCGCGATCCCGCGGCGTTCCCAGCCGGGGCTCCCGAGCCCGCACGGAGCCCGTGCCGAGCAGATGAGCCCGGGGGCTGCCCACTGTACGGGTATCGGAGCCGTTCCTGTCCTTTGTGAGAATGACTAGAAAAATGGCTCCTCTGTTATTTTATATGTGTTTCTGCGCGTGTCTAGTCCCGCTCCGTGCTCCGGCTACTGTGAGCTTTATTTCCTACACTCCGTGGGAAGTGTCGCACCAAGGCGCTAGCGCTTTCCCACGGCAGAGTCTGCCTCGGCTAAGAGTCCGTGGTGGGACGTGGATGTGCTCGGGGCCCCTCTGCTTTCTCTCGTCTGTCTGCCGAGGCTCTCTAGGAGTGCGTGTGGAGATATGCATGGAGGGGAGGGGGGTATCGGCGTGACTGGGGAGGGGTGGCGGGGGAGAAGGGAGTTATTAGGAAACTTTGCTTTGGCTACTCTCTATCCTTGGGGCTGCGTGGCGCCAGCACCCTCAAGTTGAAAGGAAAACAGCCATTCTCACTTCCAACTGCCCACTGAGCTCCTTAAGGCGACAAAGACACAAAAGTGAGTTTTATTTGCTGGTAAGCCAGAGGCAAGAAAAAAGAAAAGCCAATTCCCCCTTAAAAAGAGCCGACAAATCCTTTTTGCTCTTTTGTGTGAGCTTTTCCTATTCACATGGAGCGTTCATCCGTGTGATTCCCAACTTATTGTCATTACTTAGTTATTAATTGTTCTCATCTGGGTTTAATTGAGCAACCAAGGACTTTAGCCCAAGGGTCAGGGGGAAAACTTAAAGCAAAGACATGTTCAATAGAAATCCTGCTCTTCGAATATCCATCCCGAACTGACATAATGTAAAAAAAAAAAAAAAAAATAGAAAAAAAAATACAGAGACAAAGCAGAGAGATGAAAGGGTCCCGCTTTGCCCGGAGCCTCTGGCCGCAGCGCCCAGAGGTGCCGGCGGAGGGGAGCGGAGCTTGAGGGGAGCCAGCTCAAGGCAATTCTCGCTGTTTAAAATCTCTCAGTTTTCTAAGGGCATCTTTACAGGATAAACCTGGCCTTCTGCGCGATTAGATCTTCTTCCCAAACCCGCGGTCTAATCGCACAGAAGCTAACTTTATCTCCAGCCTTTTTCTGCCAGAGACACAACGTGGGAAAAAGCCGGCACAGCTCTCTCCCTCTCCGGCGCGGCGTTGGGAGCCGGGGTCAGGATCACAGACGCTGCCATTTACACGGAGAAAAGAAATGATCGGAAAAGAAAGCCAAAGGGGTTGGGAAAAAAGTCCAGGGGGAAAAAAAAATAAATAAAAAGAAGAGAAAAACCCCAAACACACCCCCCCCCCCGCCAAACCAAAACAACCACAAACCCCCCAAAAAACTCACCCCAGCCCAGAAAGGACTGGGCGGCCAGAGCGGGGCGAGAGATAAGAAGAGGGGGATCAGAACAGTGAGCTCTGGAGAAAGTGACTGGGTTCAGGTATGTTGTTTTGTTGAGTTATTGAAAGCATCATTGATATTTAGGAGATGATAAAAGTCCCGCCTCGCCCCCAGCTACAGTCTCGCTGGAGCCACAGTGCCTGCAGAAGATTGCCGAGCCCTCATTACAGTAATTATTTTCCTTCTAACTTTGCTTCAACCTTAACGTTTTAAATTGCTGGAAATGAAAGCAGCAGAGAAAAAAAAAAAGGCAGAAAGAAAAATATAGAGTCACAATTTCTCAGCGCCCATTCCTTGAGCACAAAGCAAGAGATTTAAAAAAAAAAAATAAAGGGGGAAACCAACGCTCTCCCTTACCCGAGGGATCCACCAAACCAAACCGGGTGGAGTGGGGCGCTGAGGGGGCTCAAGGAGACGCGGCGAAGCGGCGCCGGTCCTGGCAGGGTCGGAGCGGCGCGGCCGGGGCTGCTCGGACCGCCGACCTCCTCCGCGAGGTCCTCTGCCGCCGCCAGCGGCTTCCACGGGGCCGTGGCGACCGGGACAGGTTTCCAACAGAGTCGGCCACTGTAGGCTGCGGGGCGCTCAGAACCACGAGGATGGGCAGGAGAGATGGCGCCGAGCGGCCCCGACCGTCAGTCCCGCGGGTTCTACTGCCTACTTGACCCAACACCACCCTTTCCCCATAACCACAAAACCCACCGCCCCCATTTCCAGCACTCTCGGCTCCAGCGCTGCCGCTGCACCAGTTATTAGCTTGCTTTATCCAGCACCACCTGAACCACAACAGATTCATCTCCTCCCCATTACACCAAACTCTGATACTCCGTTTCTCCGAACAACACCAGCTGCCAAAAGGAGGCCTGGGATAAGCTCTTGGTCTCTCACTAGGCTTGGTATCGACCTGTGAGACAGTTTACCCCATTCCCAAAGTCTCCAAAGCTACTGAGGGCAGCTTTCTGGATAGAAGCAGCTGGAAGAGAGAGGAACAACTTTTCTCCCTCCTAGGGCTAAGGCAGCACAGCCGGAGCTGTGCCGGGGCAGTAGCAGCAATTGCCTGCACCCTCGGGGCAGGGGGATGTGGTGGGGGCTAGATGCTGAAGAGAGGCAGTAGAGGGGAAAGGAAGAAACCTCAGACAGCCGTGAGGACAGGGCAGTGTCAGGATACACAGCAAGTTGAAGACTCTGCCGATGTCTCACTGTTAGAGGCTGAAATCTGGAGAAAAGGGAAAATGGCTAGTATAGCCAGTCACTCTTTCTTGTACCCCAACATGCAAATTTGGTCTCTGCTTCTGTCACACCAGACAGGGCAAGGAGTGCACAAACAAACTGCATCAAACAGTAGCTTAAAATTAATTTATTTAACAAATATAGCTATAATATAAATGATAATAAAATTTCAAATATACAGTATATTACATAGTACACAGAGCCCCTTCCAAAGGAGCTGGTGGAGGAACAAAGACAGGTAACAGACAGCACTGTTACACAAGGACAGGAGAGGCTGCTTTACACTGCTGCCTCTTGACCTTGCCTTGCAGAAAGTAAGAGAAACATTCCTTCAGTCCTCCCTTCAGTCCTCTTTTTCCATTTCTCTTCCAGAGTTCCTTACCCCTTGCGGGGGGGGGGCTCTCCCCAGGCTGCCAGCTGGACCCAGGGAAGCAGTACAGGGTTGGTCCATCACCACCCTGTGCCAGGAAGGAACTGGGACGATACTCAGGCTTCTGCCCCTCCACAAGACTGCTGAGGAGAGCAGAACAGGGTTGGGTCGGGGGCTGAGCATCAGAAGGGGAATCAGAGAGGTCAAGCAGAGCCTGACTGGAGAACTTTCTGCCACGGGGTCCACGGGGAAGTCCACAGAGAAGAGCCAGAGGAGCAGGGAGGGAGTGCGCGTGTAGCCAGTGGGAGCAGTCAGCAGGCTGGGCTCAGCAAGGCTAAGGCTCTATGTGAGGTGATACATGCTGTATCCCACGTGTGCTGTGTACAGTCCCACAGGAGCCACAGGCAGCCCTGCTCGCTGGAAGGGGCTGGAGGTGCCGTACAGAGAGGCACCGGCCACAGCCGGGCCGCCCAGTGGGAAGGAGATGCCGAAAGCAGCAGGCGGGAGCATGGGCTTGGCTGCCATCTTCAGCTTCTCCAGCTCGGCCTCTTGGAGCCTCTTGGCCTTGGCGCGGCGGTTCTGGAACCAGATCTTCACCTGGGTCTCGGTGAGGCTGAGTGAGCTGGAGAACTCTGCACGCTCTGCGATGGACAGATACTGCTTCTGCCGAAACTTCCTCTCGAGGGCCAGCAGCTGTGCCGTGGTGAAGGGCGTCCGGGGTTTCCTGTTTGTCTTGTGCTTGCGCAGGGTGCAGGCTGGAGGGCTCAGCCGTCCTGTGCCGAGGGCAGCCGAGGAAGAGGGGAAGAAGAAAGACACTTCGGTTAGCAGCGCCCGAACCCCCGCGGCCCGCAGAGTCCCCACCTTAGAGCAGGTGGGGTGAAGAGACAAAGGGAATAAGGTCCCATTCGAAGCAATCTGCCTCAAAACCTCCAGGACTGCCTGGGGCACAGTTCAGGTTGCCATGTCCCGTTCCAGTAAAGAAAACGGGTGCTTTGTAACAGGAAAGATCTCCAAGTCCATGGAAAAAAATTCGGCAAAGGGAGGGGAGTCAGGCACCCACACGCCCAAAACAGCTCCCGGTTCATGCAGAGGAGACATAAAACTAAGGGAACGACCCTCAAAAAAAAAGTCTTGTCCTTTTTATCGGATTAAAGGAAAAAAATAAACAAAACGGGCTAGCTTCTCAGTCTCACAACCTCTACATTAGGCCCCTGGGAACCGGATTAAGCATGTAATTAATTACGAGGTTTGAATTGACACTCAGGCTCTATCTACCGTTCTTCACCGGTCCGATCCTCAACTCTTATTTAACATTTCTAAGGATCCTCAACATCCATCTGTCCGGGTTTACTTAGCAACAACTTGTACTTTGCAATTTAAATAAATTAAACGGCTACTATACTCAAGTCTTGTCGGAAAACTGCTCTTCTCCAAGGGGCAGAGAAGACAACCTCTCTCTGTAGCTTTGCTAAGGGCACCCCAAATCTCCGGAGAGCCTCAGCCCAAGATCGCCCCTTCCCACGGGATCCCGGGTGGGGAGGGAGCGCGACCAGGCCGAGTGCAGGCGGCTCGGGCCCTCCGGACCCTAGCTCAGCGCAGCTGCTGAAAATGCTATTTCTAATATTTTAGATAACTCTGTATTAAAGAGGAAAACATCCGTAATTGCGGCTTCTCGGACTTTGGAGATGCAACACTTGAGACAGCAGCCGGAGGGGCTGAAGACCGCAAAGCTCCCGCTCCTAAGGGACCAGTCTGTGCGTGTCCTGTGCGGGAATTACTTGAGTCACTTTCTGAGAAATCACCGCTAAGTCTGAGTCAGGATTTGCACAGTCAGTTCAAGCCCTAGGTTAAACTAACAGGCCGGCCGGTTTGCTTTTTCTCTTCTGTTAACGCTTGGCACAAGATCTCGCACTGGCGCAGCCGGTCTTCCTGTGCCTTCGCAGCCATCCTCCGGCTTCGCACACACTCGAACCCAGCTTAATACTTTGAACGAGCCGAAGTGGCTCAACAGAGAATGCGAACCGCAGGGAAAAGTGTGCCAGGAAGGGGCAGGCAGAGTGAAAGCGACAGGAAACCCCTGGCCGTCCGCGCCGCTGTGCCCTCGGTCTGCCCGGCCCTGCGGGAATGGCGCAGACGGCCCGGAGGGCTCCCAGCCCACCCGCTCCCGGACCCTACTTACTCGGGGGAGGCGGCGAGAACCGCGGGTTTTGCATCCAGGGGCTCCGCTCCTGCTTCTCGGGGCTTTCCGCTTTGACGAGCGTGTCTTCGGGCAGCTTAATCAGCCCTCCGACGGGGAAGTGCCCGCCGAGGGGCAGCGGGGAGCCCGGCGCCTCCGCCGTCAGGGCGCCCAGCCGGGGGCTCAGGCTGGCGCGGGCGGCCGCCCCAGCGCCCGGCGGGGGCCCAGCGCCCTCGGGGCCGTCCCTGCCTCCCGGCTTCCTGTGGTCGGCCATGAGCGCCTCCACGCTGAACGGCAGGAGGGACGGGGAGACCTTGGGCTTGTCGCTTTCCTCCTCCCCGCCCATTGCCGCCGCGACGGGGAGGGCGCCGCCGCCGCCGGGACTGCTGAAGGCGGACGCGGGCAACTCGTCGCTGCGGACCCCTGTGGGCGCGGAGCTCATATCCACAGCCGGGGCCATGCAGAGGAGGCGGCCCGTGTTCGCCACCGCAGCGCCGGGCGGGAGCGAGCGGCGGCTCCGCGCATGGGGCCAGAAGCGCGGAGAGCGCGTACGGCCGTCGGAGCGCTCCAGCCCCGCG
>JAWWMO010000138.1:60772044-60872672 GCA_035047845.1 Dendrocincla fuliginosa | reverse complement strand
TCCACACAGGATCACGGGTGACTGTGGGGTGCCCGGACCAGGCACACAGGCTGCTGCCCACCTACCTCCTCCTATGTCAGTGGCACAGACCATACTGCAGATCAGGATGTTGTCCTGCCATCGGGCCCAGACTCTGCCAGTTCGGAATTTCACCAGATGTAGTCCAATCCCTGCTGTTAATGGCCCTATTACACTTGGGATGGATTTCGGTCAGCATGACTTTTACTTCTGAAAGAATCTCAAGATAAGGGAGAGACAAAAAGAGGAGGCTCTGACAGCAGGCAGAGCAGGGGAGCATTCAACACATGGAATTAGTTATCTCCCTGAGGTTTGCCGGTGCTCTTTTACAAGTCATTTCACCTCTTTTGTACTGAAATCTCCCATGAGAGTCCACCCTTTACTAGTTACTAAGTGCAGCTGCAAGCCCTGGCAGTAGGTGACATATGAGCACACGTGAACACACATGCATGCACACTTCACATCCTGACTTCCTCACTGTGGTTACTGAGGCTTGGATGTGGTGGCAAATCACAACTCATTTGGCCCAGCAGTAACTGTTTGCGGGGAAAGGTCATGTGCTTCAGTCTCACAGGTAAATTCAGGTCCTTCTCTCTAGCCACAAGTGACTAAATGCCAGTGATGTATAAATCCAGGAAAAGAAATGCCCCAGGAGTGTACACAGACCTGAAAAGGGAGGAGAGCAGTAAGTTCACCTATAGTGACAAGGAACACTTCTAGCTGAGAGTTTGAAAAATAAGAGGAGGGAGGTAAGGAAAAGAAGAAATGAAACGAGAAAGGAGTACAACGAGCATCTTGGAAAGTCACCGGAAACTTTGTTCTTCAGAATAAATCTGGCTTCTTGTGATCCCCTTTCAGCAATGCTGGCTGGGAGCCAGCTGGGTCCCCTGGAGTCCCCCTGGCCTTTTTGTCTGGAGCCTGGGAATCTGTCTAGAGCACAAGGCTGGGGGGACCAGACTTGTGTTTGCAGGAGGGATAGCCTTAGGCAGTGGCCATGTAGAGAAAAGGGGGTTTACAGTCCTTGGGCCTTTGAGAGACCTTCTCCAGGGCTGGTGGGTGGACAGGGGAGCTTCTCCCTGCCTTGGGGGCAGCCTGGAGGGAGGTGAGTGGACCAGGGAGCAGGAGAAAATGCAGGCTGTCCATCTCCAGGCTCCAGATGCCAGAGCTGAGCCAATGGGTTGGGATGGAGGGATGGAGGGGAGTGTGCAGCGCTCTCTGGCAGTCACCCAGCTGGCCTGTGCAAGTTGTCCCAGGGTGTTTCACCCTCCCAAGATATTGTTGCAAAGGCAAATGCCAAATAAATGATAAATTACCAAAAAACAGAACAAAACCAAGAGCCTTCCTTGGAGCTATGGCACATTACATTTCCTTTGCCCTACTAGCCCTTCCTTTCTGCAGACCTTTTTTAGGGTGATGAAAGTGTGGGCTCTCAAAGCCCTCTGTCAGATTCAAAGATGCTGACTGGCATCTTTCCAATACTTATGGGTTTTCACGCATGATTGAGACCTTTCCAAAGATTTTATTCCCTTACTCTTTCTGATTCAGTTATCCTGGTACATTATTCTGCCTTTTCTTTTTTATTATTTTAAATTTTCTCCCACCTCTCATTATGACTTTTAGAAATAAAATTCAATTTATTTGGCTACTTTACAGACAAAATCTAAAGCCTGCCTTAATTTGTAGTTTACTAGCCCTCTGATGTGAGACTACATAGAAAGCCCCTATCTGATCAAACGACTGGTACCTTGACACAGTCCAATTATGTGAAAATATATCCTTGCTTATCATTTCAAACATCGTATAAGTGGAGAAACTGAAGTAGTTCCCTGTCTGTTTGATTTTCCTGTTCAGACACACTTGTTTAAACAGGCACCGTGAGACTTTTCTGCAGTCTTGGAGGAGTTCAAAAAGCATTTTCGCCTTGAAAGCCCCAAGCTCGATGATGGTGGCCACCCCCGGCCAGCTTCCAGTTGCAGGGAAGAGGCAAGGGAAGAATGACCCCTGTAGCTGAGCTCTCTGCCATATGGCCACGAAATGCACCTGCGGCCAAGGATCTCCCTGCAACATCCTCCTCCATCTCTGTTGACCCAGACTGATCCTGCTGCTGAACTGGTACCTGACTGACCCCGCAGAACCTCCTTTCCCAGCCTGGTCTCTCTGCATTCCCCTTCCCCACTCAGTGTCACAGCTTCCCCCCTCCCAACGGTGCTATTATCAGTCGGCTTTATCAGTCTGACCCCACAACAACCCTCTTCCTGTGCTAGACCTGCTGCAGTCAGAACTAGTTGGCCAAGGGAAGCCAGTAGATGAGGTGGTTTGAGATTTTAGCAAAGCTTTCAATACTGTCTCTCACAATATCTTTCTGGATGAAATGTCCAGCACATATGGACAAGTCCACAATACACTGGGTGAGTAAGTGAGCGGCAGTCTGGGCTCAGCCTGGTGGCCACTAGTGGGGTTCCCTTGAGCTTACCTGTAGGGCCCATGCTCTTACATGTCTTTATAAGTGATTTGGACATAGGAATTGAATGTACATGAAGTAGGTTTGATGATGACATAAAGCAGGAGGGGCAGTTAAGGTATATGCAGAACTGTTAAGACATTGAAAAAAACCCAAATTTACTACAATAAGCAGTAAAGCTTTCTGAAAAATAATATATTCTCCTAATTTCCTTCTTTTACCCTTTTTACTCCCTTTTTACCCTCAATTGTAAACAGGCAATAAAGCCTATTTTTTCAGAATTAAAACTATGGCTATTAATTATGTTTTATAGAGGTTTCCTCCCTCTCTTTTGATCTAGTTTTTTTATGTTTGTTTTGTGCTTGGGAAGACTGACATAACATGCTGACTAAGTCTTCCATTGTGCTTCTGTGTGATTCTTTAACTCAAACTATTCCAGAAAGGAACTGATATATGAGCATTTGAAGTGCTCAACCTTTTAGTTAGTAGTGCTATTAATTTGAAGGATTGAGAAAAACAAATTACTTACAGAGAAAGGAAGAAACTTGTGAAGATTTTGAGGCAGACTCCAGAGGCAGAGATGCAACAGCCAGTCAGAGGTCTCTCCAGACACAAGAATGTCAGAATCAGGTGGGAGGCATTCCCTGGCTCAGCACTTGCTACTTAAAGGTTAGCTTGTAATGACATTTTTCGGTAACTTTACAGGGGTTGTTGAAAATTCTCTACTCAATTATTGAAGTATGAAATACAGCAAAAAACAACCCAAAAACTCTCCTGCAGGGTGCAGTCCTTAAACACAGAGTGGCCCGAGTTCCTCCCTGGATTAGTGTGAACCAAATAACTGAGGACACCCAACATTCCATATGGAGCCAAGCACTTACCCAAGCCCAGAGTCAGGCTTCATTTAAAGGAGGGTTGAGCTGGCAAAGTGCCAGGACCCAAGGGCTGCTCTTAATATGCATATAAGAGACCATCTTGCAGATGATGCTATCTTGTAGAAGGCAGGGAAACCATTCAACTGTCAGTCTTGACCATAGCATTCTGGTTGTATTGCTTGAAATGAAGAATTTTCACCCTGGGAGTTGCACTCTTCACATCTATCATCACCCTGAGAAGTTTCTGGGTCCATTTGGAATGTCTAAGGACTGATGGGAACATCAGATTCCTTAATATGATTTGCTATGTGCATTATAGGACATTTAGTTTCATTCAGTTACAACAGTACTGAGTTAAAAAAAGTGTGTGCTTGGACAAGAGATAGCTTCCAAAAAGATAGCTGCTCTTAAGCTGGAAATACTAGGAATGAAGAAGTCATCACTGAAATCCAGGGATTGTTTTAGCAGTTAATTACATGAGCACTAAGAAGTCTGTTTTAATTCCAGCATAAGCTCTCTGTCCTCAGCTGTTGTGTGTTGTTCTGCACGACTAACCCCTCTAAATTAAATGATGCACTATCTTTCCTCCAGTAAGAAGGTGCCCTCTCTCATGCTTCTTTTTAGAAAATGAACCTGTAACTGTTTCTCCATCTGTCTGCCCTTGTCCTCAGTCTCTAGGCACATATATGTAGGTCTTGTTAACACCCTCTCCAACATCATCATGTCTTTCTCAAAGTACAGACATAAGGCCTGGGTTTTCTATTACAGTGTGCACTTCACTTGGATGGTGTGCACTGATGCTGTTTGACCCTGTCCATGCTTATGCTTCCCACTTCTCAACACCAGTAAACTTCAGGTCTGTCATTGCACAGTCACACTACTGCCCAAAAAAAGGACAGTCTCCCAGAATCATCCATGCAGACCTGGGCTTGCAGGACTTCCTATAGTCCTCCATAGGGTGTGAGGGGTGGAGAGGTATGCCAGGTCTCCACAGATGAGCCTTTGACACCAGCTTTAAGAGGGAAAACCCTGAAGCAATTGTCAGCCATGTCTGGATATGGAGTAACTTCTGCTCCTCATGCATGTCTTAATAAACCTCATGGGGGGCACCATAGATTGCAGATCTGTGAAAGGACTTTTCCTTTGCAGATCTCTGAGCTAATGGCAACAGCTAATCTATCACACTCTAATTCACACCTTGCACTTACTTATCCATCACTTTTCCTTCTCCTTTTAACACAAATGTTCCATTTGTGTGCTTAGTGTACCTGACAACTGAACTGAGTAATTATCAAATAAGTTGTAATTCCTGGGTTTCTCATCAAAACCCAGACAACATGCAATGTACATATTTTCCACTTTTGTGGAAACATACATTTATTTCAGGCTTCGTATCTTTTGCTTTACTTCCCCCAGCATCTGAGAGCAGCAGATTCTTTGGAGGCCTACATCCTGTGGCAGCAGAGGACCATGTCCTTGCTCTGTCTCCATAGTGTCCCTTGCTTGCTGGATGTTTGGTCCCAGCCAGACACAAAGCTATCATGTGTGCTGCAAACACATGGGCTGCCATCCCCTGGGGTTGGTGAGTGTGTAGGATGGAAACAAAGCTGGGGTTTGGTGCATGAAATCTAGAATTGGTTGCCTTTGCTTATTGTTCTAATTTCTTTGCATCTCAGAAAGCAATATAGGACGGGAGGATCAGGAGGAAAAGGTGAGGACTCCTAGAGAGGGGATGATGGCTGTACTCAGCAGTAGCAGAGTCTGGTTTCCAATGTCCCAGGCAAAGTCCTGTGAAATGTTGCTCCTTGATGTGGTCAGAAATCTCTGTTAAACGCGGAGTGTCACAGCAGCTGGCCTGGCAGCAGGGTGGGCAAAATCCCTGAAACGGTCTAGTAGCAGTCGTGGAAGCACAGCAGGAAAGGCATGGAGCCCATGAACGAAAGTTTGGCTTCACTGAGGTTTTACTCGGGTTAGTAGGCAGGTCCATCATGCATATTCACACCTCTGAAAGAATAGGAAGAATCAGGGAAAGGCAGTGTCTTTCATGCTGGACTGTGTAGTGGAAGGTAAACTCAGTTTAGCTGCTTCATCCTGGAACACAAACAAGCAGTTTCCTATTTTTTGTTTTGATTTGGTTTATTGTATTTCATTTCCTATTATAACATCCCTGTCATTCCTAGATAGAAAAGGACAAATGGACCTTAACCTGGGGCTCAGTTCTGAGCTACAAAACTCCTTTTTCTAAATACTGAAGTCCATTGATTCCTACAACAGGCTTGTTTTAATCCTGTTCATGGTGATAGCAAAACCACCCTGAAATTAGTAAATGCCAGTATGGAGCAAAAATCAATTCAGCACATTTTATCTGAGTGGCATTTGGTATGGACTTCAGCAGCAATTAAAGGAAAAAAATGATAACACTTGAGAGTTCAACAACAAACAAGAGCAAGTCATGAACTTGCAGTTTGTGCAACCCCCTTGAAGTCTACAAGACGAGTGCATTGGAGCTAAGGATCTGGCCCTCTATCCTATGGGCAGTCTTGGATCAGATAACACAGATGTGTTACATTAGGGACAGAACTTTATAAAATAAAGCAGTGACTGCACTGGAAAAGGTTTTGTGTGTATGTGTATGTGTGTTTTGTTTGTTTGTTTTTCTTTTTTTTTTTTAATACATCCATTGAAACATTCAAAATAACAGCGAAAAAGGGCATAATGCAGAACAGAGCAGTAAATTAAAAGTAAAAGTTGATGTACTCCTCCAGAGTCACACTCCTTAGACTTCTTTTTTTCTTTTACTTTTTTTGTCTCATGCACCCAACTGGTTTAAGGGTCTATTCTCTTTGTGGTACATGCATGCACATAACTACCATTGATGTGGAGTCTCCAGGTGATTTGATGTGCATTCCACATAAGGCATGGTGTCAAGTATATGATCCCCACACAAAAGAACTGCCTGAGAATCACTCTTTGGAATATTTTTTTTAGATTCCTTTGCTCTACATCTAGAATTTAGCAGATCAGAGTGCCTAACCAAGCAGTGGAACTACCACTGCTACTTTTTCTTCAGCTTTGATCTGTGTCAATTTGGGGAGGGGCGAGGAGCTGATGGGAAGAATATTTTCAAATACAAGTGCAGTCTTGTAAAATGTTGAATATTGTGCAGCAAAATCATAGAAAGAAGTAAAGACACTAAAGAATTTTTAGCAAATCAAAAGAGGCAAACAGGAGTGAAAATTTATATTTTTGGAGCACGAGTCAAGGAAATAATTTCACGTCACTGTATGATGTCTAGTTAAGTGGTTTTAGGTCTATAGTGTGACTTATTCTGACTGCCAAGTCTAGAGCAAGTCTGCTCTCCTCTCCGCTTGATACAGCAAAACCAGCTATGTAGGCAATTACAACTGTTGTGAGAGACAGAGGCTTAGCAAAACTAGCAGGTGGATATAACCATGCCCAGCAGCTGATTTCATGCAGACATCAATCACAACACTGTAAATCAGGATGCACCAAGACTTGCTTTAAGGGTGGACTAAAACTATATACCAGGCCTGGAACTTTCTATTCTGATTTGATATATTGTCCCTCCATGGCAAATATAATTATTTCGGGGTGGGATTTTAGTACAACAAATTAATTGGTGGCTTTCCTAGATGAAACCTATACCCAGTGTTCCACACTGGCAATGTTAGACTTTCCCATGTTTCAGAGTGGAACACCAACAACCCTCATTGTTTCAGATTTTGGTTTTTACTCTCTTGCACACACACATGCAGTCCACATCTCAAGTAGGAGACAGTTTGAATTACGATAGGAAAACTTCTAAATTAGTTATAAGTTTATTGTGTCAGCAGAATGTTCCCATTTTAAATCAAATGAAAATTTGTCCCATTTGGAGCAGCTGATAGGTGTATATTATTTCAAGTTTTCCAAACCTGCCTTGCTCTTTTCTGTTCTTCTGCTCTCCCAAATGCCTTGTTTGAATGGAGAAGCAGCGTGGCTAGAAGGAGGGATGAAGGGCTTGGAGAAATTTGGGGTGCAGGCTTTGAGGGAATGAAGAGAGGACAGACATACAAAGAGAGTTTGTGACAGGGTTAGTATGGGTGGAGGGGAACACTGAAAATCAAAAATGAGGAGATTTGGATGCATATGCTGTAGGTTTGATTTCATGGGGGAAGAGGAAGAGGGAAATGTAGATGGTACTGATTTATTTTTTATAAGGAAACTGATCTGGAAAGGACCACATATGGTAATAGTCCTCTGAGCCCTCTGATCTAGCTGCTGTCTGAAAGATTTTTTTCACTGAAAAGTATAAACTTGGATAAGACAAAATCAAATGTTACCAAATTTTATATTTTCTTTTCAGTCAAACTCATCTCTAATTCAAAAGACATCAGAATATTCATAACTACACTTGTCAATTTTTAAATGTAGGTGTAACTAAAAAGCTAAACTTAATTTTATATTTGAATGAATTGCAGGTTTTAGTGTTTTTTCATATTACAATTTTAAATTAAAATTCCTCCTTCTCATCTGATTAAATTCACAACCACCTAGCCCCCTCCTCCTGCAGTATAAGTTCCATTTCTGTGTGTATCTTTCACCATTCAAATAATTAAGGAGTGCAACATGTTTAGGTTTTAGTGTCATTGCTGTAATGAGACCCCAAACACACACTGTTGGGATGGTCCCTGTCTCAGAGATCACACAGACACTGGTGTTCACAGGCGCTGAAACAGAAAACATGTTTCAAAGCCACGGTTTGCTGTCTGATCCTGTACTTCATGGACTGTTAGCCAGACAAAACTGCAAGAAGAGTTACCTGCAGCGTGATTCACAACAGTCACAACGTGCCTTATCAGTTGCCAGAACACTTGGCTTATTATCAATAAGCCCTGGCAGAGGCTGAGGGGCTTCTCTGGCTATGGGGTTGAGGATCCTGAGATGTGCTTGGGGAACAGGATGAGACAGTGGCAGAGACTGGGGCGGGGAGCTGAAAAGGAGGAAGCAGGGATAGCTGAACTATCAAAATGCTTATCGCCTGCTATTCCATATCCTTTTGCAGGACTGCTGTGCAGTGGGACCAGCTTGATCCAAACAAATAAAGAAGCAAAGAGTAAAAGATATTTGCAGTTTCTTATCTAGCTAAATCATGATTTCAGGAACACAAGTAGATATGAACTACAGCATTTCCACAAATGTATTTCAAGGTGCAACTTTCCTATGTAAAGTACTAGTGCAGTGCCTCCTCATACTGAGGACTGAAATACTTTTACACAGACTATTGTATTGTCTTTAATAATACAAATGCAGGTGCAGCATATTGTATACTGTGGTCTTGAGAATCTTGTTTTACAACACAAATCCCTATCACACACCTGCATAAGGACCAGTAAAAGATACTGTTTTGTAGATGCAAGTGCAATGTAGAAGGATTTATATTTAGATATGCCTAGAAATATATTTTGCTTTTAGTTCTTTGATTTAGTGAACACAGAAAATATACAGAAATGAAACTTTACTTAGCAGAAGAATTATTCATTAACTAGTCTCAGTTACACACACACTGAGGTAATGTTTGCCATTTTAAAAGAAAACATTTAATTATAAATAAGGTTTTGAGGGAACATAGCAGAAAAACTCATAAGTATCTCAATACTGTCAGAAATATCTTGACATGTGATTTTTTTTTAAAAATAATTTCTCTCTAGTTTTAATACTAAGAACACTTTTCATGAAAAGACATGATTGATCTCTGTCTTGGAATTCGTATGCTTCCCTCAATTATTGCATGTTTGAAGATAGCTTGCCATTTATGACAACATAGTTATTTTTTTCTTAGTGATGACTAGGATGACAGGAAAATTATTAGTGTGTGGATAGAAGACAAGGGAAGAGTCGAAGTCGTATACAAACGTGATCTAGAATTTTGTCCCTGCCTGAAGATTATTTTTCAGAGAGTTTTAACAACTTTTCTCATGGCCTGTGAAGTTTTTCAGAAAAGAAATGAATTGTTTCTTCTGCTCTTTGGAGTTTCCACTTATTTTTGCATCTACATGGTATCAGCTTTTAACTCCAACAGACTGAGCCCACTGAGATCTACCCACACCGTAGCTGACCAGTAAGCCATTTTCCCACTGCTCAGGGGAGGTGAAAATAAACCCTGCTAAACCATAGTGAACATTTTAGGTCACTATTGTCTTATATCCATACCAGAAACTTCTTTATCTGCCTTTCTTATTCAGACAGTGCAGACAGCTGAAGACCTGCAGGTTTTGAGTTTACAGGTCAGTGGCAGGATGGTGACTGGCTGTGCTGGGAAGTGGGTCAAACTCATGAATCAGCTCTACAAACAGTAAGAGATTTGGCCAGAGTATCTCTCAGAAAGCGCATCTGGAGTTTTAACAGTTTTGAAACTTAGGAAATGTGTATTACTTTGCTTTTTAATTGCCTGGAAGGTCAAAGGCATTGAACTTTTCCATGTGTAGATGGGATATACCCATTCTGTTGCAAATCAGCATGGATGGGGAGAATCCAGACATAAATAATCTGTCAGCCCAGCTGCCTGGTATGAATTCAGACAAATATGTTTAACCAAACATGGATGCTTCAGAGAGTGTTCTTGTGGTTACTCCAACTGCTTTCATTATACTTTTATATTAACAGTGTGTCTGCTCACCATGTGTAATAAAACAATTTCTGAGGCTCAGCCTCAGAACATGGGGCTCATTCACCGTCTTGAATAATAGCATTGCTTGTTTGCACTGTTCTTATTGAACTTTCTAAATATATGTCATTTTCCTTTTCACTCTAGGAGTGATTGTACATTACAGCAATTACAGACAAACCCTTCCAGACAGTTTGAAGACCAAAACTTTCTTTGTGTGGAAGTCCAAGGGCAATTATTGGCATTACAGTTTAAGAGAAGCATTCCATCTCCCTGATGCAACAGCAGTAGCTTTCTGTGGCATGTTAAATAAAGCAATTTGCCCTGTAGGAGACTAATGCATGCAGAGTCATGATGGGGGGAAAAAAAAAAAGAAAATCAAGCAGCTGCCATGAAAGAAAGAGAAACATCTTCTTCAAAAAGATACAAAACTTATTCTGGCACTGTTTTAACTGAAAGACACCAAGCATCTTTAACCTTTGCCTTTAGCTCCTTGACATTTCATATATTGCTTCAAGACTGAGATTCTGTAAAGGCACAGGCGTGCTAATTACCAGTCAAATAGTTGCTTTTTAACCAAAAATAGTTGATAAAAATGGAATATGACAGTGCTTTCATAACACATGCCAGAATATAGAAGTCAGTTCCAGCCAATTTTTTGCTCTCATAGCAATTCCCATTTGCAGAAAAGAAGGAAATGAATAGACTTGAGGCTAGAAGCATAAAGACTTGACCTCTTAAGGTCTGATAGTCATATTTCCCTATTTTGGGATGACTTAAATGTTAGGCAAATAATAAAACCCAAATGATTCACTCCCTTCAATTATGTTATTGACAATATTTAATCAATTAATTGAATTATTCACCTGGCATAACTGTGAAATTTTTGCCTAGCTCAGTAAGTTGTGTGAGGGAATGATCAAATACTCTCACACTTGAGCACCTTAGAAAAAGTTAGAATATTTATTCAGCAAAACCAGTAAACATTTTCCCATCACTCTGAGATCCCCAGAAACATGAGGAGTTTGATCTTAAAACATTATTAACTGTTCACTCTAAATGTATTTACACCAGCTGAGAATTAACGTGGAATAACAATCATAAGAAGATGATGAGACACTGTTACTAAAACAATAAATGCATGGGAAGTAATTGTCAGAGAAAGACCAAACGTGTCTTCAGGATGATGCATGTGATTAAAATAAACAAATTGCATATTACAGCAGCTCATTGGCATCTATAAATGGAGCTGTAACAATATTTTTTTCCAGTAAAATTTCCGCTCTAGAGTTTAGAAAAAGTTTGGAACAGAAAGAAAAGGGATTGCTTTAACAGGTCTATTATAGTAATGAAATGTAAGAGCAGCTGATTTCACCACCCATCACACAGACTGCTCTTCTGAATGGTGAATGTGATGAGATTTGCAAAATAGAAAACATTAATATTTCTGAAATGGAGCCAGGTTTCCCAAAACAAGCTCAGAACAAGAGGAAATTCCCCATTTTTAGGAACAAATTAAGCCACTTAACTTTCCCTGCCATCAGCATGAATGCTAGTCTAACAATTTGATAGAAAATCTGGAAAAATGAGATTCTTGAAGGTAGAAAAGATTGGCCAGCAACTGATGCTTCTTTGAAGCTTCAAGTGGTAAGTCAAACAGCAGCTTTACCGTAAGCCTTCAGCACGCAAAAACATCGGCTTGCTTATATATGTATTGATGCTCCCACAAGTGGTTTTTAAGACACTAATTGATTTAAGAGTAGTTAGTTAAAGGTGGACATTAATTCAGGATTTCATGTGCCATATGCACTTTGGAAGGAATCAGTTTGAATTGACAGTCTGAGCCTTGCTTGAAGTATGATGATACATGGCATCAGCTGACTGGAAACCCTGTCACACCAGTTGCAAGGCCAGATTAAACTGATTAACAGCGAGCACTGATGAAGTACTCTCCCATTAGTTGCTGAGAATTGCATCGTGAATATCTTTCATCATCTAGCATTGAGCTTTTTGTATACAGTCTGGGGTTAGATATAATGGTGACTCTTCAGAAAGCAAAAGAGAGTATTCAAAGAAAATATTTTTCTGAAGTTGAAAGAAACAGTCTGGCTATTGTTTATTCTCTGACCACACAAATACCTTGTGGCAATTATGTCTTTTAAAACTGTAACTCTGTCTCACTCCTTACATCTGAACAGCTCCATAATAGCAAATAACAAACAACAAAAAATCACAACAGAACATCAACTTTTGCTTGGAATTGAGAGGAATTATAACATTGAGTAATAAAGTGATAGAATCAGTGAAAGGCAACTCTCCTGTTGTGTGTGTCAGTGCAAGCTGTTTGCACCATGGTCCTTTGTGTCGGATAAGGACCTTTCAGAGCACTGCATCCCTCTGTAGCACATCCCTGTCCATAGCAGGGGGCTGGAACTAGATGATCTTTAAAGGTCCCTTTCAATCCAAACTATTTATCAATAGTTTTTATGTTCAGTACTGTGCAAATATATCAGATCCCACTCTGAAAAGCAGCTTGTTTGAAGAACATAACAAAGAGGGGAAAAAAATCACTATCAGACAACTTCCACCAAAGAAGCCAAGCTTGCCTTTTTTCATCCCGAATATTTCCAAAAATGGGATGAACAGAAATATGTGGGGTTTGGGAGCATTTTGGAACGTAATTAAAAATAGGTCAGTAGGAAAATAAAGGCTTAGCCTCTTCAACAAATTACCCCAATTAACCAACAAAACCAGAATCTGACTCTTTAGTAACTGTGTTGCAATTATCCTCCTTTCTGGGAGCAGACTTGAGGACATTAACAGGACAGCTCACAATGTTTATGGGTTTGCTGCCATGAGAAACAGTTGCAGGATCCAGTCCACTGTGGTTTAACATGATCCATCAGCTGATCGCTTGTTCTGCTGCAAGGCAGATCATTGACACCATTACGATTTCATCCGCTGCCTCAAAGCCAATTTCCCTGCATATAAGCGCTTCATTCAGAGCACAGAAAAAATACATTAGCGAAACAATATAGCATACTGTACAACAAGGATTTTCCTGCACTGTAACTCTACAGCTCACCAGGCAAAAAACACTTCTTTTTATTCTCATTCCCCAGGGTGCTACATGGAGACACCAATCCTGAGACGGATTAACTGTGGCGCTTTCATCAAGAGGAACTTGTCTTCACTCTGACTTTGGAATAGAAAGGACGTGCTATTACCCTTCCACTTTGAAAGAGAAAAGCTTTCTACCTACATTCCTCACTCGCTTCCAAAGTTTAGCTCATAGGGATTAGAATTCGCTAGATATAGGATAAGCCCCTTTCAAAATACTCATTTAAGGAAAGATAGAGAGAGCTTTCAAATATCTTTACTGAGTGTTTATTAGTCTTAAAAATGGGTAAATTTGACTTAAAGTATAAGTAGTATATTAATTCTTCACATGAAATAAATGAGAGTAGTCAGGAAAAAAAGGCAAGGTTTTGGTCTCTCTGTTACTTTTATGTAATATTTGCTGTTTGCTGCTCAAAACCAACCTTTTCTTTTCCCTAATCCATTGGTAATTTTGGCGGCACTTTGATTTTGAGTACCTGACTTGCTCCATACTACAGAGCATAATGTTTCTGGCAGCAGGTGTTTAATATCTCCTCAGTATTGAGATCTCTGTAAGGCATTTCAATACCTATCCTCAAGGTGTGCAGAATGCCAGAATCACTACCCATCTCAAGTCAACATCTCTGCTCCACCCAGGAGGTATCTGGGGCAAAGGAGGCTGAAAACTCTAAGTATTGGGTAAGGTCTGGTATCACATGACGACTTTATAATTATTTTATAATTATCTCAGATCTGAGAAGACAAGCTCTCTCTGGGTTTGATTTGGATTTCATTTAAATCTGTTTTAAACCCTACACTGATTTTATCTGATTTCATTGCCAATGAACAAGTCTGCACTTCAAAATATCACCCACATCTTCCTGGCTTTGAGCAAGGTCAAACAGAGCCTAGTTTTCTCCCTGGGCTTTCAGGCCAGCGTAACCAATTGCAAAAACGTGGACTGGCAATGAAATAAGTAGCTAGGCTGACTTGGGAGACGATAATCTTTATGACTAATGCCTGACAATATTGTTTCTGAAACTCGTGACTTGAGGTTTAGACAAAACAAGTAATTTAGTAAGTCAGCGGCATGCAGAGGACAGTCTGACACTGGCTTGCTGTTGCCACTGCATGAGCTAGCCAGGCTGTCCCTCATGATGCTCCTGCCACAGGTGGCAACTCCTTCCTTATGGGAGGGACAGTCAGTCACCGTGGGAAGGGCTGTCCCACACCATGGTGGTGCTGGAACCCATGGTCCATGTCGGCACAAAAGTGCTCTTCACAAATCACCAGCTCTTCTGAGCTTCTGATGGCAGCAGATCAAACACCTCAGACACTGCAGGAGAGCAGAGCAAACATATTTTATCAATGCTGTAAGTCTTTGCAAAAGAAGTTAGCCTGTGACAATACAGAATGACACCCGTCAGCAGGAGCATCTTCACTTTCTAAAGTTTATTTCTAGTTTACACAGTGGAAACACATCTGATAGGGAACAGCAGGCAGAGACCATACTCTTTCTCACCTTCCTTGTGCTGGCCATCCTGCTGCTGGTGAAAGGGCTTGTACAGCTCTGCCAAGGAAGAGGATTTAGGTAGCTGGCCTATCACAGGACGTCCTCCCATGGGATAAGGTTTTTTTGTCATCCAGGTATGTTAGCAAGTCTGCTTTTCCCCTCGTCTGTTTGGCTGGAGGAACACCTCCAGGCATGGGTGGCAGTGAGAGCTGGAAATGCTCATAGGGAGAAGAAAGAAAAGTCAAGAGAAGGATTGCTTTTTCTGAGAATCAATTTAAATGCTTATCAGATGACAGTCAGTCCCATGAGCGTATCTCCAGTGGTACAAAGTGCTTGGGCAGAGGCTGTTTGCTCACCCATCCTGCTGCCTGCATGGTGAACTGCATTAGGGAATTGATCTGGTTGGAAAAAAGTTTGTTAAAACACCCTCCAAAAAGCAGCATGTTTTTCTTTGCAGCCAGAATCGCTTCTCCCATCTGGCCGGCCGCACAGCTGCACAAACAGCTGCGCCAGCGCTGCGGCGGGGCCGGCCGGGAGCGGGGACTGCGTGGGCTGGTGCGGGCAGCACCGCCCCTGAAAGGGAAACCCTGGCCTGAGCCGCCACCACGCACAGGTCTCCCACAAGAGCCCCTCAGTGCAGCCGCACTCACCTGCCGCCCAGCCGGTGGGTGTTCGGCTGTGCCGCTCTCCTCCCGCACTGAGCACGGGAGGAGATGAGCGATGGGCAAGGACCGCATCCCTGCTGTCCCTGGGAGGCTGCTCTGACCCCGAGCGAAGGACGGTCCTTTGCATTGGTCTGGTCCCCCGATCCCTCGCCCTGTTCCTGGTCTGTCTTGGAGGACAGGCTAAGGGAGAAGAGGATGCTCATACTGGGAAACAAGAGCAATGAGCACTGTTTCGAGTTTGGAATTGGGGGGGAAATGTGCTGAAAAATCCAGTTTGAACCTGAGGTACATTTGAAGGGGCTGAGTTGGAATTTGAATAAATTATCATATCCAAATTTTGTTCCTCCAGGGAAACTAAAAATCCTTGGCATCATTAATAACTTTCATTAATAACTTTCACATCCCTAGGGCTTTTGACCTCTGTGCAAGCCAACACCACTGGCTGGTGGCTGGGATGTTTCTTCAGCAACAACCAGAGAAGATGCTCAAGTGCTGAGTGATTTGTACCAAGACACTATGAAAACAGAGCAGTTGCTCAAGTAACTCATCACTGGGTTGGCTCAGTATTTGAAACTGGACTAAACCAAATCAAAGCTGGAGGTATAAATTAGACTGCAATTACCACTGGCAGACTGAGGTAGTGTTGTTAATCAACATTTTGCACAGTCAGCAAAGGCTCCTTCATGTAAAGATCACAAGACACTGACTCTGAAGTGTGAAGCTGCACTTGCATCATATTCCCTAATATTCCCTAATAGAAGTGGCTCAAACAGATTCTGACATAATTTGCATTGGTTTGTGCATATGTGGATATATGCATACACTAAAAATAGTAGCTTAATTTTTTCTGCATCCATAGTTTTTTCAGATGTAATATATAGCAGACCCTATTTTTTAAAGTGATTCTGAATATTCAGCTCTGTGCTGAAATTTTAAATGGTAAGAGTATACATTCAAACAAGCATGGAGTAAAATGCTACATTTTTGTTGCAATGGAATTTTTCTGCTTTTAGCTGTATCATTGAGACTCTTTCCAGGTTAAGGGTAAATACATTTGAATAAATGACAAGCTAATTAACATGGAATCAGCTTCTGTTTAACAGAAACATTTCTTTGCATTCTATTTACTATTATTAAAAATTTACGTTGTGGTATCAGATACAGAACATGATGAAAAAGAAGCAGCACACAGAGATAACTTTTTCCTTGCATCACAGCTCTGTGTTGTTACTAGCTGTATCAGTAGAGATAATATTATATTGTTTCCATTTGCCAAGAGTGGTGTATTAAATAGACAAGTTATCCCACTGTTTGAATGTGCTCCCAAACAGTAATTTCTCTAATGCATAACTCTGGATCATTAACATTTTTCTCCTGTTGATTTGTGGAGGACCACTTTATTTGATCTATGCTGACACAATTAGAACAAAAAAAGAGTTTGCTCTAAAAGCTGAATTTTCTTCCTTAAATTCTGCAACCTGTTTCTTAAGTGGGCTATTTTCAGGGGATTGTAAACAACTTAGAAGAACAATGCTTTTAAACATCATTCATTCATTCATTCATTCATTCATTCATTCATTCATTCATTCATTCAATTTTCATTCTTCCACTTATCCAAGACAGCAAACTCTAAATTAAACCTTTTCAAAATGAGTATACTTAAAAGTTTCACTCTAATAATAAAAACCTGTTTGCAACATATCCAAAAAAATCAGTTGTCTAAAATGTGCCACAAAAAGTAAATAAACATGGCATATCTGTACTTCTTTTGTAACTCACAATATACAATTTTCTTACTAACTGTATAGATTTTGCAAGAGTGGACTTTGGTTATTTTTTGTCTAGGAATTCAGGATGCATAAATATTGCAATAACAAAATGGAAATTCTTGGAGACAATTTTTCAGTTGAAAAGTCTACACATCTTAAAATATGGAAATGGTAGAGTATCGAAAGGGGAAGTTGTTTACTTTCTCTAGTGGAAAATTTATTGAACTATGGCTAAAGATTCAGGCATAAACTCAGTCTTTAAAATGCACAAGTGCTTAACTGGGATCTCTTGTTTTACAACAGCAGAACGAAGATCAGAATCTGGCCCTGTAGGCAGCAGGAATGCCATATGATATCTGAATGGTAATTTTCTCTGTATGTGCCACAATAATGCCTCAGATTTGACCTTTGGCTTTGTTGTCACCAAGTATTATCATATGTATAATTTGACCTCTCTCAGTTGTATGAATACTTGGCCTTGAACTCCATCTAACCTTCTAGGAGCTGTAAAGATAATTTCTATACATTTGCAATAAGGCCTCTGATTTGACCTATGACTCAAATGAACAATAATTTCTTAATATTCCCATTCCTCCTAAGACTATTTCCTGTAATAGTATAATAATAAGGCAATAAAATGTCCTTCAGTGTGAACTCATGTTATTCTAAATTTTGAAGGTCTGTGCTTCAGGGCATTCACAGTTCATTACATTTCTGTGTTGTCAAAAGATACTATCAAGGTATCAAAAGTTTTAGAATTTAAATCAAAATGAATGAAAGGACAAAAGTGACATTATTTAACTGTGTCTATATGAAGACAAAACTAAAGACAATAGTAAGTGTTATTTAGAAACAATTAAACAAAAACATATCTTAGTAACAACAGAGGACCATTAATAATCCTGCCGTTTTTATTTAATAATTTTAAGCAGAAAAGGAAGAAGTATACAGAAAAATCTCAGTTCTGTCCTTAAAAAAAATTATTGTGGATTCCATCACTATACAACAAAACAATAAATACGCTAACATCATGGTATTTTTCAACAAAATATGGTAATTGTGATTTTTTCAGGAAAAATGAAAGAGTTGGTGCTAATTTTTGTTAATGTTGGAACACAAGACAAGTTCAAGCTATTAGAAGTCTGCAAAGGAGTTGTGACTATTTTGAAACTAGATCCAGCCTGATGACATACAGTGTGTGGTACAGAAGCACCTCTTTGAGCAGTGTAAGACTGCAAAATCACCTTTCCAACTACACAATTTGCCAGCAGCACCTCAACTGCATTTCACATTATATTTTCCTTGGAGTGAAATGGTATTGGGTCATCATATTTGATGATCAGGCCCAGTACGGAAATTTTCACTTTTGATGCAGCTGCACCCAAAACCTGAACACATTCAGAGAGTGACTGCAAATAAAAAGCCCTGATTTGAAAGTCAGTAACTCAGGAACCTGACACTATACAAGTAGAACATTGAACATTTATAATTAGATTGCAGGTTCATGGGTAAGATAAATACAACAGCCAATATGGGGTGATTGAAATCAGTTAACAGCAGCTGAAACACCAGCTGCCAGACACTGCTCAGATTTTGCTGGTATGAAGGCAGAGATAAGTTTTGGGGAGCATGAAGTGACTTTAGCAAGGTCAACTGCAGCTGGAATACTTATGAAAGACGATATGCAGCAATATACCTACACTTGCTTTATTGTTATCACTAGGATCTACAGTCCTCAGAGTATCTTCTTTTTTAATCATGCAGAAAACTCATTTCTATATATGCTTTTTGGAAGAGATTCCATACATTCTTTCAGTTTTTCTTCTATTTTTTTCTTAAAACTGTGCATCTTGGAAATTACTTTGCCTGGCTTTCACTCTCTATGGCTATTCAAGCCAAGGTTCTTTTGTGGAAATGAATCTTTTTCACTTGGAGCTGAAATGGCTGTGTAACTAGTAGTAATGCTATGACATGATCAATGTGACTCTCCTCCTTATACAAATTGCTCCTTCTGAGCTATCTGTCTTTCTATCTTAGTTTTCTTCCCCACTGCAAAGGCTGGTGACACAAGACTAGCTCAGACACATCACTCAAGATTAATCAGAAGCTTCAGAGTACACAGAACAATGCAAGAGATAAAGGCCAAATTATTAGTAGAATACACAAATTGAGATTCAATTCTGAAGCTTTATGCTGTTCTATTCTTTGCTTTCAAGTAAAGGGTTTATATAATCCAGTCTTGGTGGCAAGGGCCACCCTCCGTGGTCACTTGGAGGTCAGCTGCCACAGACAGAATGGAGGGTTGAAAACTGAATGATGAAGGTGCCTTTAGCTAAAGAGATCTCTCCTAAACATAAAGTGTTTCTTTGGCAACAAGTAAATACTTTGGGTTCTTCAAGATTAGAGAGATATAATATGGATGGCCAAAAATAACAGAACATTCAGAAAAGTTTGGCTCCAGACCATATCTCTATCTTGAATAAGCAGATTAAGAATCACTTATTTTAAACTGTTTTCCCAAGAAGAGTGAGCTTGAATATTTGGCTTGCTATGGATGCACTGGTCAAGAGAAACTGAAAACACAAACCCTCAAGGACTGAAGCTTTTAAATCCATGTTTTGTCAGCTCAGACTTTCCGGAAAAATGCAAATTTGACACTGCTCTCTGATATGAGACTTTCATTAACATCATGAGTCCTTCCAGAAATATCCAGCAGCCTTTTCTTAAATCCTTCATTTTCTTACTTAAAGTCCTCTTATGGTGTCCAAGGGACTCTGCTTTCACTGTATCCAAGGGCAGGGCAGCAGAGGCAGCTCACTGACATGGCAGGATCTGGTGCAATAGGGATGCATTGTGTTGGACCATGGGACACAATGCTTCTGCTCTTCCCACCAAGCGTCAGGGAACCTGTCTCCTTACAGAGGGACTCAAATAAAAGCCACCAGTGAGCTCAGCTTCTCACCCTCCTCTCATGCATTAGGTCAATATGAAAAAGCAGTCTATCCTAAGTGTCCTGTCTCAGTAAATTGTTTTTCAGGCAGTAAAACTCTTCTGACTTGTAGCACCAGTAGCACTGAGAAGATGAGTGGTTGTGCTGGCAGCATTTGCTCCCCCAGTGTACATTCCAACAGTGCCCCCTTTAGCAAAGGGCTCAGCTACCTTACTCTCATCGCCGAGTATAGTGGGGTAAAGGCATCTATTGGGGCTCAGATGCGACACAAAAAGAGTGGCAAAAACAAAGTCGAACAAGGAGAAGACAGAAGATGGTGAGAACCCTAAAGGATCAGATGAGGCTAGCAGTATGTATTTCAGGCAACAGGCAGACAACCAGTCAGCTGGCCAAAAAACCAACATCGTCGTGGAAGATGAAGAAGGCACCAAAGCAGGAGCTGTGCTTCAATGGCTTTTGGGGCTCATGCTGGGGGTGAGCAACCTTCTTGGCTGTTTTCCACTCTGCTGTTCTAGAGATGCAATCACAGCTCCTGTTCTGCACGTGAGGAGTTTCTGTTCCATTTCACCCTCTGGAAAGTTCTTCTTGCTCCAGAAGCTCTTTTTGCCTTTCATAACTAAGCAATGTTAACAGCACTGCCACAAGGCAAAAGGGTTCTTCATTCTGCTTTAAGAAGAAGTGAGAGAGAGTAAAGGCATTTTTTACTGCTGATACCATAAGTAATATTTTTTTATTAATAATTTGTTATTATTTGATGCTGTCAGTGAAAGGAAAATAGCTTTCAAAGGCAGAGGTTGTACCAGACCCTAGAGATTCTTATGGGGAGTTTGGCATCTATCTGAACCCTGCAGTGTTATAACACTCCACTAATAATAATGAAAACAATACACAGCACTTAGAGCATAAAAAGGTCATTTTTATTTTTATTTAACTCAAAGTTAAAAAAGGAAAGGGGAACGGAAGGGTAAAGGGAGGGGGAATGGGACGGGGAATGAGAAGGAGAACGGGAAGGAGAATGAAAAAAAATAAAGAAATGAAAAAGAAGGAAAAAAAAAAAAAAAGGAAAAAAGGGGGGGAAAAGGAAAAGCTGGGCTGAGACATTTCCAAAACACAAACTCAAACTCTACTCCCACTCCCTGCAAACTGCTTTCTTATGCATTGGATTACAAAGTTTTCAGGGCTGGATTAGAGGCTGCTATAAAACAGTTTGCCTGACACAGAACCACATTTAAATTAGCAGTGCCATAAATGGTACTGGGAGGGAGAGAGGGCCTGCTCGTGATTCAAGGATATCGTCTTTTGTATAATTTTTCCAGTGTCATAAATTCTGTCCAAGTTCCTAGCAGAACAGCAATGCTCCAAAATATATTGAATAGGTGTCTTTCATAAAATGTTATACATGAAACAGAATTAGAATTTGTGGATCACATTTATTTAAGATTAGCCTAATTTGCATATATCTAGACCTCAACAGCATAATTTAAACCCATAGGTTTTTAGATGCAATGTTTTACCTTTCTGAGACCTTTATGCTTAGCTGGAGGGTGTTTACTGTGACTGGAGTATTTTTCAAAACAAGGAGGTGGATTACTTTAAACCTTTTGGTATGGAAAACCCAGTTTGTCCACCTCAAACAATCTCTTCTCTCCCTCGGTTGTCACAGCAACAACTTCAGCATTTGAAAGGAATCTACTTCAATAATCTAAGCCTCTGATCTTTGACAGGCTTATAATGAAGGAACAGTTTGTTAATGCTGACATAAACATTTTGAAAACTTAAAGGTACAATTATTTCATGTTGTTTAGGAAGTCAGCACTACATGGTCAGGAGAACAGCACTCTGAAAAAATATTTACTCATGTAATTTCCTAGTGAGAAAAACAACTGCTGACTGAACAGCTGAACTGAGATTCCAGCCCTGTGGTTTAAGCAACAAGAATATTTCTTTGTCTCTTGCCCATTTATAGTTCATTTTTTCTCCCTTATAATCCCACGATGATCTTTCAAATAATTCCAAGATGTCTCAACTCAATCTCTTTATTTCAAAAAGACAGAAAGTAAAAGCCCAGGCTGAATTAGACCCAATTCCAAGTGGATCTCCCAGCTATGCTGCTTGTAATAAAGTCAGAACTGCTTCTCAGCCAGCCAGCTGTGATGGAAGTTGTTTGCCTGTTTAGCAAACAAAACTGTTATTTTTGCAGTGAGGAGGGCAGAAAGTTGACACGATGACAAAGTTCCCCAGGCTGCTCTCAGCAAAGTAGTCCCCCACGCTTTCCAGGCAAAGCAAAAGCCAGAGCAGGCGATGAACTCAGGGCTGCACTCTGGAGTCAAAGCTACAGTTGCTCTGGGGAGACCATCACTCTTGGAGCAATTTTCTACAGTAGCACGAGGGCTCCAGTGGTCCTCGGGGGTGAAATCCATCATGCTGCATGCTGCACTCTATCAAGTGGGGCTCCGAGAAAGGGTCAAGTGGTCCGCTGCCATGCTGTTTGAGCTCATCAGAGACATATTTAATTTAATTAAGGTTGTCAGCACTATTGATTTTGGCAGTTTCAATTACCGTGCTGTTATGGCTTCTGGATCTACTGATCTGTGATGAGCCCTATCAGCACTGGCACACATTGAGGAAAAAGCCCTTTGTCTCCTTTAAAACCTGACACATCCTGCCATAGGCCATAACTTATTGCTTTTATCCAGCCCAGCTCCTCTTCTGTTCCTCATAATTAATTTCTCATTAGACAGCTCTTTATTGTTTAATTTGTGCAGTTTATAATCAAATTGGGCACATTAATTGTAGTTGAATTTAAGGCTAATGAAAAATAAAGGTTTTCAATAACTTACTCTTCAATTATTTCAGACAAGATAAAATAAAACACTTTAAGAGTTGTCAGCTTTTTAAATTATAAATTAGGTTGTTTAAAGAGCATGGGCATTTAGGAAGCAGTTATCACACATTTAGTAATTATAAATCCTATGCTCCAATACAATTATTAGGATATATTTACAATTCCTCTTAGTTTTTTTCCACCCTGTTGTTAGTTAACTGCATAACATCTAATTGTTGGTGCTTAAAAATAGCATAATCTGAAGTCCAGGGCCTGATTCCTCTTCTTCCATAGATCGTGCTGTAAATCAGCACGTCTGAGGAAACCCATATCCGTAGTACTGGAACAGGAGAGGTGTCTGAAACAGAAGAGGTGTCTGGGTAAGAGGAAGAGGACCCCATTTAATAAAGGTTTTATAAAATGCTGATAATTCTTCTAGACAGAACTGTAGGATTCAGCCCCTTTCCTTCTATAAAATAGTAGTACATGATTTACATTAGGACCAGGACAACAGCTAGCACAAATCAGCAAATTCCTCTGAATATAGACTGCAATTTCTACCACGATATGCATAATCTTCATTATAGCAATGGGAAAATAAAGGCAGAGAAGCAGCTTACTTGAGAGGGCACATGGGAGCTAAGGCCAGCCTGCTGGTTTGCTTGTTTGTTTTTTTTGTTTTTCCTTCCAGTTTACAGTGAATAGGGAGGGGGAAGGAGGATGGGAAAGAAGATAGGATGAAAAATACAGGTAGTACCTACCTTCTTCCTTACCGAGATGTAAACCAAGAAAACTGAGTTTTCTTCTTTGCTCAATGGCTGCATTCAATGCACAGCATTTTAGGGGTGAGCAAGAAAAGCAAAGGAAGAGAGGCAAGTTTCACATCACTGTTGAGGGGAAAGTAGGAGTGCTGTAGGCCTGTAGTTTGGATGTGAGGGGATGATAGGAGAACTTGATTTCTTGTGTGTTCTAAGACCTCTCCTCGTCCAGATATGCTGGAGGGTCCAGCGTGATACACTAAGAGTATGTACTTAGGCTGGCATTTGAGGAAGGGCTGGCAGCTGGGTATCCTAGTTCCTGGAAAAGTATTCTCATTGCCTTGTAATAGAATTATTCACTCTTCTCTTTCGTAAACAGTAGGTAGGATAGTTCCAGTTGGGTATGGAGAGCTAATTTGTGCTTTGGGTCTCTAAACTTGTTTCAAATATCCACCCTTACTGAGGGCTGGAAGGGATGTGAAGCCAGTACTGCACCTCTTAGCTGAATGGTTGAGCACCACATGCTCCAAGTGATATAAACCAACCACTGATAAAAATGAAGAGCAGCTCTCCAGATTGCAGTTAAGATGCCCACTGGCAGGCTGTGTGGGCAGTATCTGCATGTGCTCAGCCCAGGGCACCTAAGGCAGGGATCCCTGGTCACAGTGTGTGTATGGAGAGGAGTGTGAGTGTGTGTGTGTGTGTGTGTGTGTGAGAGCTGCTTCACACTCCCTGCCCAAGCAACCAAATGGTCATCCTTGCTCCTGCCCAGCAAGAGCTACTACTGTGCCTGATAGCGCACCCGCACGAGGGAAAGATGGGGCAGACCTGAAGGCATGCCCAGTAGCAACATACCAGAAAATGCATAAACTGAAATACTGCTTAGAAAATGGTCACACCCACTGCTGCAAAAGTGAAAGGCTGCTGCTTTGTTCACCAGTCACTTGCTACTTGGTGTTCTAAATTTAAAAAGAAAAAAAAAAAAAAGATGATGCTTGTTTTGTTTGAAAAGAATAAAATTCACCCACAGCCTCACGTGATCTGTTTACTACCTAAATCCTGTATATAGAGAGAAGGAAATATTAGAGATTTTCTTTGCATACCCCAGTTCAAATTGAGGTTATTTTTTATTTCAGCAAACTGTTTTTGTCCAAAATTCCTTGGTGGGGACCCTGCCCTTGTGAACTTGTAGGAATCTTCTAATTTATGTATTGCTTCCTGTTTGGAATGAAGAGCTGGTCACTATTGCTAAATATCTCGGTATCATGTACATCCTCTAGCTCAGAATTATTTGGAACACAAGGAGGAGATACTGTTTTCCCAAATCCTGCCAAATGCTCTGCATCAGTCACCAATTGAATACGACAATCTTCACCTGCCCAGCTTTTTGGAAAGCAAAAAGAGAATAGCTTCCTTCAATAAGGGTATGAGAAATGCTGGATACAGGAGTTTTGTCACCAGCATGCACAGCCAGGAGCTGTGGAGTCAGGGAGCTGGGCTGCCTTTCACCAGTGCTGAGTGGCAGAGGGAGGAAAGGAAATCCGTGCATTGATGGGAGATGAGGGCCACTGGAAACTCAGTGTCAGACAAGGATACCTGGGAACAGCAGGGGGAAAACCTGGAGTAATGTGTGATGGGATGGCAGGACACACTTTGACCTCAGCCCTGCTCAATACTACTCACCCAGTGAAAGCAGGGGTGCACCTGGTGGGCACCACATGCAGAGGTTACACTCTTTGGGCTGCTTTAAATTACTCTCTCTAGAAACCTAGTGTGCATGACTCACTTTTGGGATGGAGAACTTACTGCCATTGTGCTCTTCCTTCACTTAACTTTAAATTCCTGGATATACTTATTTCCAAAAACCCTGGCCTAAGATCTTCACTCTTGCTAGGAACTGGTTCATCCAAGTAGACAGAAAACCTTCCACATAGCTTGTCATCACCCCTTGACAGCAGTTGAGTTAGTTTTGTGCTCTGTCACCCACAGGACAATCAGATCCCCCAATTTCTAGCTGGCATCTAACTGTAAATAAGACCATCAGACTTGGTTGTATATGCAAGGGGTAGGCAGCTGAATCCTGTAAATATTTTTCTTTTTTAATTTAAAAATAACAGAAAGATTTTTAAAAGGAAATATATATTAAAAATATTAATTTTAATTGTTCCCAGCCAAAGTCACTTTCAGCCAAGTTTCAGCAGTGAGGAAACTTTTATTACCCAAGAAATGAACTCATGAAAAGAGAAGTTTATAATGGAACCAGTGAGAGACTGCAGCAGCACTGCTAACAGGTGCCACTGTTACAGAAGTGACAGGATGAAGACTTCAAGACATGCAATAGCTAGGGCTGTGCCCACCCATGCAGCTAAAGATCTACCAGGATTTCCCTTATGAACCCGTTTGCAGGGGTCTGATACTTTAGCCATAAAAACATACCTCAGACTGAGAAAATAGACACAGCACTCCAGGGCAGTTGAAACAAAAAATAATAAAATCCATATAGGTATTTTGAAGGATCTCTTTGGGAATTTGTAATTTAAAAAACCCACACTTCTTTTGAGATTAAATTTGGCAGATTATCAGTCAATAGCATTAACTGGGGAGGGTTCTTTTTCAGTTTGTTGCATTTTAATTTAAAGCCCTTGAAACGCCTGTGGTGTTTTTTAAGCTTAAAAAAAAATCTTATAGCTCAATTAAGGGATAACAGAAATAAACCAGGATTACCTGTGTGTAATTATACAAAGTTAGATCCAGGAAAACAATACACTACCACAACACTCTTGGGTAATTTGAGCAGTCTCCGTAGGATCTACAGAGACAAAAAAAGGAAGGTTGTCTCAGCTTATACCTGAGCATTTACTGCAAGATAGCAAAAGACTCCCAAGTCCAAAAGACCACAGAAGTAGATGGAAAGACACGTCTTTTTTTCTTTATCAAGCATGTAATAACCTTAAAGGATATATTACAGAACTGAGCAAACCTTGTACCAGAGCACAAATTGAATTCAGTGCTCTGCTCAGTTCTTAAACTATCATATTGCTCTTGACCATTCTGCTCCCACTGTCTTCCCCGTGCCCATCAATATAATACTGCAGTCCAGTCTGATCTTAACTATATAAACTTGGCCGGAATTAACTCAAATCAGATCAGAGTACCCATATCTGAAGGCAGAAACTATTATTTAGTACTTCCTCAACAAGGAGGAGTACTGATTTTCTTCACATGTCAAATTCATCCTCATGCTGCTTTAAGATGTGAAGACATCTTCATGGCAACAATTTGAAAATATCAAAGTCAACCAGATATCCCATCACATTCCTGAAAGAATAGGAAAGTATGGCAGAAAAGTCAGCTAGGGAGGAAAACAGCTTGCTTCTTCTTCCCATATTGAGTGGGACTACCTAAACTTATGGCATTTTTTGACCACAAATACCTGCAGCCACAGTGACATGCTGACTGAATTTAGCTCTCTGTGTTTGGACATTGTAGAGCTGGCTGAAATTCAGTCTGTTTGGATTTAAAATTATTAACCCTGAATAATTTACCCAAGCTTCAGGGTGTACAGCGTAATATGTATATATGAATGGTAGTGGATAAGGGGACCCACACCTTGACCGCTCAAGAAAATTTGCCATAACACCAGTGCCAATCACTTTATTCCATCAAAAACTTCCAAGGGGAAGAGATTGACTCCATCCACAATTATAAAATTAATTTCATTATAACCATCCCAACTTGGATTTAAACATGAGTATGTGAGTAGCAGCACAGTACACAGAGTATATATGTAGTACTGCTGTATACTATTTCAGTAACTTGAAACATATGTCATGTTTCTTAAAAGCAGACAGGTAGAGTGTAGCTATCCCCTTATCACTGGCAGAGTTCCCTACCTGAACCAAGTCTACATATTTATTGGTGTTAGACATGAAGTGGACCTGCCCTCAGCTGTATTTGGTTAAAGTCAGTATAAACAGTACCTTTCAATCCTGAGGTCCTTTACCAGCCTGGTGATAAGGCATCCATTCCTCAGTATATTATAGCAGTATATTATAGCCTGTGAGCTGGGTTAATTTACACCAGCTGAACTAGTCCTGTACAGGCTGGGCAGACACAACACCAAGATCCTGGGAGGCTCCTTGTGTGTTACAGAAATCCCTGGCCTCCCCTTCGGAGCAACCTTTCCGCCCTCAGCACTGTGGAGACCGTACAAAGCATCTGAAGCTCAGGCCCTAACCTTTTCTCTTTGAACTTTTCAAATTTATTTTTCTATGCCTGAAATATTTGCTTATAAAACTAATACGATCACCAGAAAAAAAATGAGCAGTGACTCTTGGCTTTGTCTTTTGGACTCTGTTCGACATGACACGATCTGTACACTCAGGCACAGAATGCACAAGGAGCACCAAAGGTGAGAGTTTGGAAACTGAACACATACATTACCTCTGTTCATCAGGGGCCAGAATCCATTTTCAGACCAGGGAGTGCAGATGTATATTTATTTTATTTTGCTGCTTAATTTTAAGATACTTATTGTCATTTCCCTGGCAGCAGGGTGTCGGAGAGGATGAGATTGCAAACTCAAAGGAATGACCTTTTCCATTCCATTTGCCCTTATTTAGAAGTGATGGCCTCCATTGCTTTTTTCTATTTTTTTAATAGAAAAAAACCCCTCTTTATTCTGTCCTTCAGGCAAGTTCACTGAGTCCACTGTATTTCAACGGGAGCTAAAGACATGGTTTTACTTACCCTCCCCCAAAAGGTCTCTATTAATTGTTTTCAAATGTTGGCAGCCATGTGAAACCCTGCCTAGCAAGTCTGGCTCCTTATATGATTTTTATTAAAATTCACTTTGCACACAAGGCACATGAGATTTATGGCTGAAACTAATAGGTTGGTTCTCACTAAGACATAAATCCATGGGCTGTTTATTGAGGCTCATGGACATTGAGAACGCAGGTAATTGTTACTGTGAGTGTTCTGCTAAAAAATAGTCAGTTATGTCTCTAAGGAAATTTGTTTAACTAAACAAGCCACGTAAGCTTCTGAAAAATAAGTTATCTGTGATTGTGAATGGAAGAACTGTGCAGGGTAAGTTCTGTATCTCATCTGTACAATTTAATTTCACTCATAACACTTTTCTGATTTTCCTTTTACACAGTGTCTCACATTATGAAGAACGAATGAAAAAAGGATTTCATTCATTTTCTTTCCACATGCCTGTTTTAGCCATTCTCAATTTATATATCGGAATTTCTACTTTCTTGCTACCAACACTTAGAAACTCAAGCTGAGGTTTTGCAAGTCCAGTTCCCCCTGGCTTGCTCACAATCACAATTTGCCACATGAACTCAGTGAATGATTCTGATGGCAACACACAAGGTGGAGCAGAGCCCAGACTGATTTTTGCCTCTCAGGGTGTGACCACAGTGCCATGTGCTACCAATTGCCAGCTGGATTTGCCACTTAGCAAGCTCTACTCTGGAAGCCATTTAGTTGTGTCAGCTCAGTCCTGTGCCACAGCAAATAAGTCCTGCTTCTCAACATCATGTTACCTTTCAGCAAGACCCAAACCTGCCTAAATGGCTTTCACCTCACATGTGGTTTGCATCATGTCAGTTCACAGGGAAGAACGATGTAGCTAATGCCTTCTGAATGGATCTTCTACTCTCAGTTGTTCTAGTAATACAGTACTGAAGAGAAGACACAACCTTCCTGCTCCAGTGATTAGATTACCCAAATCAGGCTCTTAATAGCATCTAAGAACACACAGGATGCCTTTTCTGGCCTTCAGCCTCCCTTCCAGAAGCATGAAGGTCTCTCACAGGTCCCATGTCATACTTGCCAGCTTCAGGTGTCTATCTCAAGCACCCTAGGACATCTGACATCTCACATAGCCATTGACACTTTTATTTACGCACAATATATCTCAGTGATATATATTAGATGCTTCTAAAACAAAAATAGAAATAATAGAATCATAGAATGGCCTGAGTTGGAAGGAACCTTAAAGACCATCTAGGTCGAACCCCCCTGCCATGGACAGGGACAGCTCTCACTAGACCAGGTTTTTCAGAAGTCCATCAAACCTGGACTTAAACAGTCCAGGGATGGTACACCCACAAGCTGTTCCAGTGCCTTACCACCCTCACAGCAAAGAATTTCTTCCTAGCATCTCTTCGAAACCTACCCTCTTTCAGTTTAAAACCATTTTTCCCTGTGTTGTTACTACATGCTGTTGTGAAAAGTCCCTCTCCATCTTTCTTGTAGGCTCCCTTCAGGTACAGAAAGACACAATTAGCTCACCCCTGAAGCCTTCTCTTCTCCAGGCTGAACAATCCCAATTGCCTCAGCCTTTTCTCACAGGAAAGGTGTTCTATCCCTGTAATCAACTTCATGGTTCTTCTCTGGACTCACTCCCACAGGTCAATGTCCTTCCTGTGTTGAGGACCCCAAAGATGGATGCAGTACTCAAGGTCAGTCATCATTGCTTTTCTATAACTTTTTCCATAGTGAACTTTTGATATCAGATGTATTTATTATTGTGGTCATATCAAAACCAACCCAAACAGGTGAATTTTTCAACACTTGCACACACACAGGGGAAAGCACACACCCCAAAGTTACTTACTGAAGCCTCAAGGGTGCTTCTGGTATGCATAAGTGTCACATTTTGGGTTGAAAATAACTAAGCAGTCTGACTATGGAGCTTAGTAGCTTGGTGCAGTGTTATACTATTATAGACATACTGCTTTAACAATCTAAATTAGCATATCTCATAACATTTGCTTGAGGTAGACTTTTGTCTCTTTTGTTAAATGCTGCAAAAAGCAAAGCAAACCAGCACTGAAAAACAAGAACAAAGGAGTGGAACAGTGCATACAATGCAGCTGACTATATTTTTAGGTTGATACCTCATTCATTTTAAAATGGTATGTAAATACCGAAACCCCCCAGACAGCTAAAGAAATACCTAAAATTCCATAAATTCTTTAGCAGAAGAAGGATTATCATGAGTACAGACTTCAACAATTTGCAGTTAAGGTATCTTTATGTCAATGGTGGTTACCCTGAGTTTCTTATATGTCCTGGTACTCGTATTTAGACAAAAAAATAAAAAGACATTTTCAGAACAATGTCTTTCCCTCTTTCCCCCAGTTTTCCCTTCTTGACAGGCTGCTTCTCCTTCACTCGTTTTTACAGCATTTGCTTAGCAGTCTATCAGTTATCTTAATCTGTTAGGTTGTTGTTTGCTGATGAAGTCTCAACGCCCTTGTCTGATCTAGTGACTAGGTCAGCAAGGTTGTGTGTCCTGGGGACTTGGGGAACTGTATGGAGATGACCTCTGACACTCATCAAAGGCTCCACAGCACTGTTTGGCTCCTATCAGTTTAATCAGCTGGCTCATTCCTGCTCCTTCACCATTCGTGACATGATTCTATCCCTCACTGCCTGCCTTTCAGAACATACAGCCCTGCTTACATGCTGCTCCTTCACACTGAGGTTGGCTCCTATGAGTGGCCTCATGCAATGTACCATTCATTCTCGGCATGACTCGCATTTTACAGAAAACTTCCTTCATGCTGAAAGGAAGGGCAAAAAATAGGAAGCTTTCTTTTACTTCAGGGGGAGAGAGGTCAATATTATTCCTTAATCTTTTCTGTCAGTTTAAGGTTATGCTTAAACTGTAATGTCCATGTCTCTGTTACATGCTTTCCAAGAACGAGAGGTATTTAAAAGAAACAAAAAAAAAACCAAATAACATTTCCATGAAAATGTGATGAAAACCACACAGAAACTGCTACAGAAATCTGTATGCTCTTATCTAGTGAAAATAAGAGCATAGAAAAATTTGTCTCAAAATGTTACTTAATTTTTAAAAGAATTAAGACCCTTTCAAATATTTTCCAATTTTCTTCTGCAGTATATGAGGCAGAGATTTATCAATAAAGCTAAAGAAACTGTCCCAGGTCCCTCACTGCTTCCTGGTTGGCTCCACATATGGGGAACACATACTCCATGTTACTTGATGCAGAGGGTATGAAACCGAGGTTCACGGTTTCTGTGCATTTGGCACAGAATATATTGTGGCTGCATCTGGGCTTGCCAGTGGAGGACATCAAACACCAAAGGAATGAAGCCTGCACAAAAACTTAAAATGTGTCAGCAGTGACCCTGAAAGTCTGCTAGGGGCTTTGTACAGGAAAACTTCTCCTCTGTGATTTTTCAGCTAGATTAAGACATAAAGACAGTCTCACATGGATTACTTCAGCTGTAAATCTCCCCAAAACTATCAGAATCTCAAGATTGAGAAATGAGGCTACCCATGAACATTTCAGCCCTCTGATAAAGTAGTTTAAAGTAGCTTTCCTTTTAGATAAAGGACAAGTATTGTGTTCTTCTGTGTTTCAACCATGCAAGTGAAGGACAACTCGGAAGCAGAATAGCATTCCAAGTGAATTTAAATTAGAAAGTGGCCACTGCAACCATTGCTTCAGCCTCAGAGAGGTATCCCACAGTATATCATAAAACTATCCACAACACAATGAACTCCAAACAATGCCAGCAAGGCTCAGACACCTTGTCTGCAATGAAAAGATCATAGTATAATGCTGTGAGGACATGGACACAACAGCATGAATGCATTCAATTGGTGCAATATCAACTTAGCTAATGCAATATAAGTTATGCTGACAATACTTCTCTGTGCAAAGAATTCCTTAAATAGTCTTATCTGAATGCATTTTTTTTTTTTTTGCAACACAATAGAGGTAGAAGATTATATAAATTACAG
The DNA here is from genome assembly GCA_035047845.1 of Dendrocincla fuliginosa. Classification (NCBI taxonomy): domain Eukaryota; kingdom Metazoa; phylum Chordata; class Aves; order Passeriformes; family Dendrocolaptidae; genus Dendrocincla; species Dendrocincla fuliginosa. Next base: position 60,840,279 of record JAWWMO010000138.1, on the reverse strand, counting down.
CAGTTAATAGCCTTTTGATTCATCGCTGAGTCTCACACAAAGAGAGGGAATCTGAAGTGATTCCTGAGGTGGATAAATTCTGTTGTATAATGTGAGGATCAGTCTTGTAATCCTTTCTAAATCAACAGTTCTTTGCTTCCATTGAGCTGAAAACCTGTTCTGGGAGAACAAGAAGAAAAATAGTCTTTCACCATGGAAAACAAAAGTATTTCTAAATATTTATTTTTTTTTTCTGCAAATGTTATTCATCAAGAAACCTTCATTTTCTGTAATATATTTCAGAGCTTTTTCTTTTTTTTTCCTATTCTTTCCTATTTACTCTATATTCTGAAATGGGAAGTTAGACCAGCCATCTCGTTAGCAATTGAATTTGTGTGTAATCTGATATGCCTAACAATGACCTGTTAGTATTAACTGTTAAGTTTCCTTATGTTTACTGAACATTTTTAGCCACTCAAGCTTCACAAAATACACTAATTAAAGTGCCAAAAGTGCTTAGTTTTTTAGCTAAGGTACAGTGTATAGAAGACACAGGAGGAAGAGTTGCTTCACATTTTTGTGTTAATACTTTAGCAAGCTTTCAAACTGCAAAATATACACTATTGTAATGAAGATAACAAGACGATAAACCTGTATTTCTGAAGTGTCAGCTCCACAGCTACTGTAGATTATGAAGCATCACATCAGAGGAAGAGTTACCTGTCTTGGTGTGTAAAATAAGAGATTTTTTTCTGTCTTCTTATTCCTTCTACTGAATTGGTGAGATTTCTGCAATTAATGCTTATTTAGTGCTATTTGTCAGTATACATCAACATCACTGTTACACAGGAAGCAAGTTTAATTATATATTTGGGAATCTGAGGCACAAAACTGAAGGAACAGGTCAAGAGTAGAGCGAAGATATGAATAAACATCTATCATGGTCCAGATTTTACCTCCAATCTTTGGTTCACCTATCTTAAGGAAGGAGGGAATGCTTCTTTCATTCTCTCATATATTTTAACTTAATGATAGAGATTGAATCAATTCACTGTGATCAGAAGTGAATTCTTTAAAAGCTGCCTCAAAGCTGCTGTTATCTCTGTATTACTTTCCCAGAAGTACCTGGATGGGGAGTCCCTGGCATTCTGCACATAGCACCCCACAGAAATGAGTGGGGTTCCTCTCAAGCAGGGCAGGTTCAGAGAAAAGCAGGGATGTGCAGTGAACAGAAAGAAAAACAATACCAACAGCAGGCATTCATCTTTGCCTACTTGCCTCATTTTTCCACCAGTATGTCAGGAAAGAACTGGAAGTCCACTCTATGCCACCTTTCCCACTTTTAGCTTGCCTTTAAAGAGGCAGGTGGAAATTAGTTACCTTGTCTAACTCTTATTAAGGAGTAAAAGGCTTCTCCACTTGCACAACAGGTTAGCCTCAGCTTTATCTATTTAGTTAATTACCACATGGCTACAAATGTAAACACCTCTGTGAGTATAATACATTACACAAAAAGGAATACTATATTTTAATAGCTCAATTAAAATAATGAGTAAATATTTTTGATCTAACATCCATGGTTTACTTTTCTAATGGATATGTGTTTCAATGATTTTTTTCTATAAAATTTTAAACTCTTAAAAAAGTGTGTTTTAAAATTAATATTATTTTGCATTGTTTTTAGGATTTTTTAATTTGTCTGGCAATTTTGGTTTTACTTCTTTTACTATACTCAGTAGAAATTATTGGAATTCTAAAAACTTAAGACTTTTCAAAAGTCACTTATGCTTTTGTTTTTATTGGGAATTGATGGAGGTTGCAGTCAGGCGTAGTGTGTTTTTTAAAAAGACTTCAAATTAAAAAGATGACTCAGTAACATAATTACTACTTTTCATGTTGACATTATTGCTACTTCTCTGTTTATTACAAAATTAACTATATGTCAAAAAGTAATACTTAGTGCCAGGGCTCCAATGCATAAGACTTCATAGAGAGTGCCCTTTGCTCCAAATTATACGACCTTTGTACATTAAAACAATTAACATTATGGTATACTTTATGAAGCATGCGAGAAGTTACAGCTGGATGAAGCATCAGGGACACTCAGTCATTAAATGGTGCTATACAGCCTGTACAGAAGCCAGAAGCAAATTAATAATTTAGAAGATCTCCCAGAATCACAAGTATGAATTTTAAGGTTTGGCTACTAGTTCATTCAAAGAGAAGAGAATGGTAAATATTAGTGTTAATTTCCGTTTACTGTCCAACTAAAGATTCTGGGACTAAAATGAGATGATATAGATAGGAGATTTTATAAATGTAATGGTAAGACATGGATGATGGTGACAATAATGTGATGCAAGTATCGACATGGGTCAGTGGCACTGAGGCTACAGAGCTAATGCCTTCCTGAAAGCCAATTTATTTGATGGTAGCTTGATGGGGTCAGTGTTACAGCAACTGTGCTATGCAAGAGATCTTCTTTAAGAGCAATGAATAAACAAATGGCACGTTAAATAGGGAGAAACAGGTTCATTTGTCACCTTTATTTGGATGCTGCAGTAGCTATTATTTAGCTAAACAGTGGCCCCACGTTCAGATGAAGGAAACAAATCTGTGAAAGTAGCTTTAAGGATTGCCTGATTAGAATGAGGCAGAGCCCCTAATCCAGTTTTTAAGCATTTACCTACAGCACTTACACTCTTGGGCTTTTAAAAGAAATGGGACAAAACATAGCTATACCTGGAGCATTTTCTTCAGTCAGGTACAGTTGGAGTTGGAAAGCGAAGGCAGAGATTCAGCATCCTCCACCACAAGCTTTCCTTCATTCATCAAACTAGAGACTTCCCACTGGGGGCTCTTCTTGGTCACCACCTAAAAGCAGTACCAAATAGAACTTAGAGGTTCTTTGCTACCTAATCTAATGTACTTTTCACTAGTAGGTAGGCAGATAAATTCTGTTGACCAAGGTCTAAGAAAGGAATCAGTTTTGTTTCACAGAGACTCCGTGTAGGATTTGCTATACTGGCACTATTTTGGAGCAAACATCAGCCATGTCAACCAACAAACTGTGACAAATACTGATAATTGAGACATGAGAGAAGAAAGTGGAGAGAGAATAAGAGAATGTTAGTCATCTAATTAAACTTCTAATCCAGGTTTACATAATTAAGCAATAATGACTACGGAGAAGGGCATTTCCTGGCAGTTAATGACCGGCTGGAGGATTTGGGGCTAGAGGTAAAGCCAAGTGTTCTTAACACTGTCAGTCATTAATTGCCAGGAAATGCCCAGCTCAGGAGGTTATTACTGCGATTATAAACCAAGAATAGAAAAATATAAAGAAAAAAGACAGTAATTACCTTTTTAAAGTGTTGAAAGCTGAGCACTGAACTGCCAGTCGCTATGGAGACAAAATTTTATTTATAGCATCAGTCCTTTGCTAGTGTTTAAAGACTGCCTCAGTACCCAGAGGAGGGCAGGAGTTAGTTCTCAGGGCTCCATTAGGTATATAATTGGTAATTCAGAACATCAGCTCTGTGCCACGGGCCACATAACATCTGCAGACATCAAGAGTATCACAAAACTTTACAACACTGATTACAAAATACTGGCAGCCACTCAAAACATTTTATAGTTACACATACCTTCAGAAAGCATTTCCAGTAGTTCCTGCTTTGATCTGCAGAGTGTGTGTCTCTAAATAGGATCCTTGTAATGTCACATTGTGCTGTTTCCTAGAAATTAAGTATGTAGGGACCAGATCTTTAAAGCTGATTAATGCCATAGGTCTATGCAGCCAGACTGTGATCACTAACTGATTTTACAATTGTGTAACTACTGATTTCATTGGAGCAGCTCCTGATTTACACCGGTTAATATAAAGATTGATATTGAATCCACAGTGGGTAAAAAATGCAAAGCCCAAAACCTCCTTCTTACCTTCTTTCAAGCCTCTGAAAGAAATTATTCAATAGTTGATTCCTAAAGCAGCTAAAAATAAAAGTTTTGTTCCTTTTAATGTTCATTCCCAAAAGATTCTGTTGCTTTTTATGGGTTACAGTATTTGAAATCTGACCAATGCTTCAATGAACAGAGTCTTCCAAATGAATTGGTTCAAAAACTTAACTCCTACCTCTTGGTTAATTTGGAACAATATTTTTTTTAAAAAAGGTCCAATAAAGGACATAGGTATCTAGATCAGAATAAAATCAGGACTGAGGTGCCTGGCAATAAAGTTGCAATCCAAAACAAATAAACCAAAAGCTTCATTTTGACAACCTGCTAAATTCACTGATTGTCAGATTTATAAATTCTCGCTCTATGCACAGAGGGCCTTAGCCTAATCTCTTAGACATTCTCCCAGTAGATGAATCAGACACAAACAGAATAATTTCAATTCAAAATAAAATTAGATGAGGATAGACAGGCGGATTCCACTCCCATCTCTCCTCTTCTCCGATCTGTGTAGCAGACTAGTAGTATGAGTACTCATCCAGGAATACAAGTACCATACAACATCAAACACTGAACCTAAGTCTCTCTAATCCCTGCTGAGCAGCCAAACCATTATTACAGGGTGAGGATTCCTTTTGTCCTTGATTTCCAGCCCCATTAATCTTGCATCCTTTGCTGACTGCAGCAGAGATCAACAGAGGGCTACTTGTGTTTCTTTATTTGGCCACATTTCAAAACAGAAGCCTGGGCATTCTGAACGAAAACAAGCCTTTATCTCAGGACTGATTTTTGAAACATGGATCTTTAACCACCTCTTTACAAGTGTGGGCACAGAATTTTATGCTTATTAAAATTAATACTCTTAGCATAGTATTTATGCTTCAGAGAAAGGTGAAAATAGTGCCTCCCTCTTCTCTCACCTCAAGATTTTCCTTTAGTGTACCATCCATTCAGAGGCTGAGCCACAAAATTGGCTTTGGGCAGATGTGGCCTTGCTCTGCCTGTCCTGTGAGATGTTGTCTAGGAGCTTTATTACTGTGCCATGCTGGTGTGGCTGTGTGGCTCCTGGACTGATGTGACACATATCAGCCACAGTGAACCACCTTCGGAGAGAACATATCTTCAGTTTGGTGCTCCTTAGACTCCATCCTGGGCACCAAACACCTAAAATTTAGAGGCTGCGGAGCCTTCATTAGGTTTAGGTGATTCTAGATACCCGTAAAACCTTCTATACTTTTCCCAGGTCTTCTCAACCTACTATTCAAAATAGATGCTGCAGCATCTTCACTGTAAGCTGCAGTCCATCAGAAGCTGGACAGTTCCTCACAATTCCTGAATTTAGTGCCTCAGCCTTGCAAAAATTAGTAATTTTACTCAGAACTGACATTTCTTCCATCCTGGGGCATGAGCCAATGATGTACTGGATGATGTACCAGGAGACAGCCAATGTAAGGACATAGCAAGGGCCTTGGCAATGTGGGCTGTCAAGGAAAACTTCAGGCTGGGATTCTGTTTTGACCATGATGCTGTGGCTTCTCTCCTGCTCAGTGACCTCACGTGGCAGACACAGCTGTTTGGCAGATGTGGCCAATCAACCCTACCTTGTATAAGAAGTCGTGGAGCAGTGAAGAGGATGTGGTATGCCCTGTGAATACATAAGACACAGATCTAGATGGGGAAGAGGGAGGGATGAAGACAGAGGCATTGGGTTTACCCCTGGAGAATCAGCATTTCTGCACTTGCAGGAGGGGAGAAAGAAAGAATGATTTTTTTCTTCCTCAGGTCAATTTGAACTCTTGGCCTTTGGGTCATAGTGTCAAGTTTCTGTTATACATTATTAAATAATGATAACTTCCAGATTTGTTTTTGAAGCATAATCCTTATATATTTTTCTCTTTTTAGTGATTTTGGGGGTTTTTGGGTTTCGTTTTTTTGTTTGTTTGTTTTATCACAGAGCATCTATAAGAACAACACCATTCCATAGCATAGTTTTGTCTCTATTGGTTCAATAGTAATGTACTTCCCTCTTGACTAGAAAAGTGTATCCTGGATCTCAATACCAAAAGTTCTTCAGTACAGACCATTTTCCTAGCTGTTACTTTGATTTATCCAGATTTTTTCATTGTGCCCTTCTTCACTGACTCATAAGATACAAGACATGAAATATAGCTAAAATTTTGAAACAGGCTCATATTCTTGCAGACATTGCAACACAATCTTCTTTGCAGATGTATTTAGGAACAGAGCACTGCTGTAGAATTCATTGCTTGGAAGAGGAGAACTGCCTGGTGTGTTCTTCAAAAATGTAGTTTCACCAGTTATTATCCCAGTACTCATTCCAATGACCAAACACAGTTATGAATACTACAAAATATTTGAGGTGCTCATGGCCAAAAGCAGCACGGCTGCAGCCATATGTATCCTTTCATAAGAAACAGGAAGGAAAAATTGGACTTGGAGTTTTTCCACTTGAATCAGGAATGTCAGACTGTCAGCAGTGATCCCACACTCTTGCAGATTCCATATTCCCTACCACACATCAGGTAGTCTGTTCCATGTCCTTTCAGACAACTGCAAAACAACAGCTGTATTATTAGTTTTTGTACCTATTTAGATATACGTAGCCCCACTACCTAGACTGGAAAAGCAAATATAACTCTTATTTTCAAGGAAGGGCATAAGACTTATGCAAAGGACTAAGGAAAAATTTAAGGAACTTTAAAACAAAAGATGCTTTTTTTTTTCGGCAGTATAATGCACATATATTACAAAGACAATATTCTGACTCTAGGTTGGATTTTCCTGATGTTTAGATCTCTCTATAATTCATTTATGGGGCAGTACCATCACACTACAAAGTCAAATGGGCTTCACCAGTAAAAAGAAAGTATCTGTAATGCTCGAGTCTGCTGCTTGAGATAGGATCAGTAACAGGGACCATACTATCTATAAGATCAGGACACATAATCATTCCTCAAGCTAAACATATCTTAAGGAAGTTGTCAACTGAAAGTATAAGAAATTATTTTGATGCTGATGTACAAATACAGTAAATCCAAAGATCACTGGAAGAATGTAGTGAGCTTTGGAATCCATCTCCAAAACCCAAATGGAGCCCAAGTTTCTTGCACATTCTCACGTTCAGTTTGATACGTCACTACACTGATCAATTGTGCCCTGTCTTCTGCTTGTGCTGATTAAGACTAAACAACGCTCATGTTTGACAGCTGCAAAGGATGTGATGGAGCTCAGCAAAATTGTCAGAGATTTCTTGAAAGGTCTGACTTAGTTGTGATGGGCTCTCCCATGATATGGCACAGCTTCTTATTCATAGTCTCAGTGCTTTTCTGTACCTCTTGCTGCTGGATCTCTGCTTTGTGTTTCAATCCACAAGTTAAATAGCTTTGGAAGGAAACTCCCAGTTGAAAGAGAAGAATTTGGAAATATCCTTTTTTTTGGTCGAAGAGCAGGAAAATGTACACAGGGCCAAAACATGGTCTGACATGATGCATTGAACAGAAAACGGGTAAAAAGTGTTTGTTTGTATTTAATTGGAAACATCCAACATGCAAAGGTTATTTCCTAACATGAAAAAAGTTACTCTTTCAGGTACATAATGAAATATAATAACTTAAATCGTAGTTAGTGACTCACAAAGACTTCCTTACCAGATCGCTTCTACCAGTATTTTTGGACACTTTACTAAATGATCAGTAACAGGCAGCATTCTTATAGTGTTTTCTCAGAGAATAACTTCAATAAGGATTAAAGCCATATCTTGAGCACAATCATCTTGTTTTAATGACTGTGTTTTCATCAAATGAAAAGCAATCTACAACCAGTTGTCATTTGGTATTCCACATAGCTGTGGAAATTTATTCCTTCACACATGCTCAAATGAAACATAGAAGTCAACCAAAAAAAAAAAAAGAGCAGAACAAATTAGAAGTTGGACAACGATTCTTGGTACCTATCAACTCCGAATACAACCTACAGAGAGAAAAATGTCTGTTGCTTTTCTGAATCTTTTCTCTGGAGGTTTCTTACCCCTAGATTCTGCAACTCTTCTATTAGTCCTGGTTTCCAAGCTGCTGGACGCAGGTCATTCGGAGGATATTGCTCACATATCTGAACGCTTCCTTCTGGACTCACGTATGCACAGTGTGGAGCCAAAAGAAGATGCCATTTCCAACAGTAAGGCATCCCTAGGACAGCGCGACACTAAGGTGAACCTCATGAGGAAACACAGGCCACCATTTCAGCTGAGTGAAGTGCTAGTACTTACACTGCTGCTCTCACTGCTGAGCATCCTCTTCCCTCACCCTGGCAGGCCATTCCATGCCTTTGTCATTCCTTCCATTGTGCCACCATGAAAGTTTGTGCAGCTGAACAATGACTCAGTGTGGGGAACTGATCCAACTGAAAATTGATTTTTTTCTCTCTCTCTCTCTTTTTTTTTTTTTTTTTCTGGCTGTGTTGCTCTTACCCTCTCAATTCTGGTTTACTGTGTGGCTACAAGAAAACTTGTTCCAGCAAAAGTAAAGGCTCAGCAAAAAGAAAGGAGCAAGTTCCACTACACTGGAAGTGCTGGATTTTATTAACTGAAAATGATCCTATGGAGCTCTAGAAGGCTATTCTCAGCTACAAAACTAACTTGCTGTATGGTGCATGGCAATTGCCTACAAGTCTCTCTTCTCAATTTCAGTCTAATTAGACTATATGTTCTTCAAACCAGAAATATTTTGCTTATGTATTCATGTAATTAATTCCTAGTCTAGACTGGGGAACTGTCATAATAATAATATTAAAAAAATAGGATTTCTAAGGGAAAAAGCAATTTTCTTAAGGGATTCTTGTTCATGGAAGTGCAAGAGAATCATCACCTTGTGCAGTACTGTCTTCTACTGAAAACTTCAGAACATGATATTCTGTTTATCAGTGAGAGCAAATTTCATTATGAAGCCAAGAAACTTATGTGCAAGATATCTACCTAATAAAGGAATTTGCATTATATAGTCTGTCTTAAAATAACATTATATTGGCCATTTGAAATGCTACAGATTTTTTTTTCCTTGTTCATAAGGTAAAATAATCTAAACATTTTTTCTGCATTTTAACTTTTTAGGCTATCTGAGCATACATTTAGTCATAAAATTACTAAAACTCTTCTTTAGTGTGATCTGGGGAGAGGAAGAGGAAGATATAATTTTCAAATTATTTTTATGATCTTTATATAAGTGTACGAGAGCAGGGTGAACGGATTATACCCAAAACAAGAAAGTTGTTCCACACACAAAGAAGTTTTAATAAGGGGTTCCTAGGACCTCCCATGGATCCTCTCTGACACTTCATCACCTTAGAGACTTTAATGGTGTTGTTAGTGCTCAAGGTTTCAGTTCTGCGCCAAGATTTTTCTCTGTATTTGTTTCCCTTTGCTAAAAACAGGGCTCACGCAAAACCACTGTGATAGTTAATATTCCCCTTGAAAATATACAAGGTGGTCTATTCTAGATTTTTCTCTGTAGTTTTCTGGTTACTGGTGCACCTTTCACAAAAGGAAGGATCTCTGCACATTAGCAGATGGTTACCCTGGTGACAGAGACACAGTTCAACCAGCATCTCTACCCTTGTGACTACTGATGGAGTTAAGCAGAGATGTCTTTAGTAGGAAATAGCGCTGTAGGACAAACGAAGGAGAGAACACTATTCTATCACTGATTGAAATTAGTAGTAACAGTGCTGAGTGTGATGTAAATTCCATAAGCAAGAGCAGATTCGTTACTTCAGGGACCCTGTAGGCAATACTTTTCATCCTATACTCAAGCGCTGATGCTTTTTAAAAATCATTTTTGCTTTGGTAGTGTCCCAGTAGGAGTTTAAGAAGTCATTTGCAGCCAATTGTACTTTCTCCTTTCTCTTTAAAGGGGATAAAGCTTTCAAACTATTTGAATAAACTGTGATTACATCTTCATTTGTCAGTAATGGGATTACCACGCTGATAAAAGAGACTTCAGACAAACATACATGTTTAAGATTGGTGTAAATTACCCAAGAGGGTCGGGAAAATCCTTTGGACTCCTTAGGGCCCACCCCTCCCTCTCTGAAAGCTGGCTGGCACCAAGACCCCTGAATAGGCTGGGACCAGCTGACCATTCCCTGCTGGGGGTTGTGGCTGTTTTCCTGTGCACATGCTCACTGAACTGGAAAATACAATTATACACATCCAGCTTCGCAGTTCATTTTTTGACTAAAGTTAACAAGATAGAGATTTTTCAACTAATTGATTTTATCTCTGGGTGAAGAAGATATCATAAATCTCAGTCAGCTAATAATGATTAAGAGATAAAGGAAACCTGAGAAAAATATAAGTGCTGTAGTTGCTGAATGCTGATGGACTCCATGGTGAGATAATCTTTTTAACATGGCGACCCATCCCACATACAAAATGTTTGTCCAAAGATCCATTTGTGAAAGAGAACAAATGGGGAAATCTGAAAGCAAGTAGGAAAGATATGAGTGAGAAATGAAATGCAAATTCAAATCCTGTTAGAGCTAAACAAAAAGAAAGGCTGGAAAATAATCCTACTTTGAGTCTCTATAATGACTTGCATATTACAATACAGAGGCATTGCTCAGGAGGATTCTAAACCTCTGTAGAGAGCAAGTATAGGGATTAGTTAACGCTATAGTTGTCTTCAAATTTATGAGGTCTTGATTCTGCCTTCCATATACCTTTTCAGTGGATTTTACTTCTACCGGCACCAGTGGGATTCCTTGTTTGGCTAAATGTATGGGCTGCAAAGCTGGGTGTTTATATTGGAAACTGAGAAATATAATTTGAGTATGTGGGTTAATCTAGTGGGAAATAACTTCACTGAATTACATCAGAATTACATATGCAAAACTCAGGAAAAAAATAAAAGAAAGAAAAAGTATGGTTTAGAGAATTGCTATATATAATACACAGCTTTGAGTAACTAGCCAAAAAACATGATGTGGTAAGATTGGCCGAAGATTTGCTGATGGCACTTTTTACATCTGCCATATTTTCTTGAATACATTATAATTCTTTGTGGGAATTCATCGAAGTAGTCAAAATTTCCTACTAGAATGAAGCAAAGCTTCTGTTTGTTGTTGTTGTTGTTATGATGCAGAATATAACAAGCTTCTGATTAAGTTTTAATATTTAAAGAATATTTCATTCTGGAGAAAAGAAAGTCTGTGATAATTTTTTTCTCTCAAAGTTTCAGAATCTTCTGGAGAATGGATTTCCATTACTTTGTTCTCATTCCAAAGCAGAATGTATTTAGAGATTAATAAACCCAATGTGTAAGAACTAAAAGTAAGTTTTGCTGATTAGGAAAAGTTTATCTCCTTTCTAAAGGCTTTCAAATATTGCACTACATCTGTGCATAAGAAAAAAAATCAGTGACTTGCCATAGTTCAAACCTTCATTTGCATTCTTCATTTGCAAGAAAGTGGAGTGACTGACTTTTGGGCATCTTATTTTCAGTCCTGATGGAGGAGCCTGTATTTTAAAGAAAAAGTGAAGGCTGACATTATGATGGTTCCTGTGTTTATTATTCAGGAAAAAGATAGTCATCCTGCCAAGACGCAAACAAAATGAATTAAAGGGAAGACCTTGTGCCAAAGACCCCAAAATCTATCAAGGCAAGATTCAACTACTATCTAGAATAAGTAATGAGGAGTAGCATGACTAAAACAAATCTCTTCAGTCTCGCCTGGGGACTTTCTTAGTTACCACTCATCAGTTTCCTATGGTCCTGCCAGAAGAAGCAAGTTTTGAGCAGTTCAATGTGCTCTGTGCATAAATGATACTAAGAAAGAAAAAAGCACATGCAATATTGAGAGGGGGCTAAGCTGCTGTCAGAACTGATCATCCACAGTGCAATAATGTTGTATATAACACATGGGAGGAGAAGAAGAATTCAAAGAAAAAGACAAAATGCTTGGAATGTAATGGTAAACATTTTGACAGATATCTGAACACATATTTGAGCATCATGTAGACACCAAGGAAGCGATAGATGAGAAGATTACAGTTGTGGGGTTCCTCTGGTTCGTTTTGGGAGAAGAAAAGGCAAGAATCACAAAATAGCAAGATTTTTGATATATGAAAGATGAAAAAATTAAAGCCAAAACCAGTTTTCCAGAAAAGAAATAGAATTCCAGTTGACATTCAGTTTTATAGTGACAACTATAATATACTAGTCATTGTCTGTGACAAAAAAAAACAAAAAAAAGGAAACGAAGACCTCGACATTCTGACAAACAACCAAGTGACAGGTTTTAATATATTATATTTAAATTGACATATAGTTAGGCTAAGTATAGATGAAAGGTTATTGAAGATTTTGGTAAAAGTAACAGACACAAACAGCCTTTTGAATATTTACTACAGTAAAGGTAATAGAAACCACCACATAAGAGAACGAGGTTGTGGAATCTAAAAATTGAGAGAAAGGGAAAAAGAACAATGTTGAGTGGTACAAAAAATAAATCACCTACTTAAAGAAAAAGAACAACATTGCAGGAGACAGAAGAGTAGAAAGGGATAGACAAGGGAGATAGTCTTAAGTGAAGGAAGTAGTGAGTCTGACAGAAAAGTAATAGAAATGCACTGTCAATGGCTCTGTAAGAAGTTGAGACACAGGCAAACAGTGAGCTGGCAGGAAAATTAATTAGTGAGTGTTCAATAACGCAACAAGCTAAGCTATAAAATAAAGCAATATAGCTGTTTAAAGGATTGCCAAGTAACAGGAGCAGTGAGCTAGAGACTCAGCAGGTAAAAGAAGAAGAGAGGCTTCTGGAACAGTGAAATTTGGAGCTCAAGAGTTTTCAAATTATGTCAGAATTTGTGGGTGCCAGTAGTGATCCAAAGCTGTGGTGGGAATAAGGGCAGTGTCCTTCTCCAAACCCTCTCAATTCTGTTGGCAGTCCTGCCTGATGGGTGCCTACAATTCTAAGCACTAAAATTAGTCAAAAATCTCCAAGAGATCTTCTTTACTATTCAAGCAATTCTTTTTCCCTTCCTCACCCCATTTCTAATCTATTCCATAGCAAGAGAAAAGCCCCAAGGAAGGATGTTCTGATGTTCTTGAATGCAGTAAATATAAGTTCTAAAATCAGGACCCTTTTGTCTAGAGTGTTCTCCCATTAACTACATGCCATTTATACAAATTTATATATTTATATTTTTCCCCTTCCTGTTGGGCACTTCTTTTCCCATTAACAATTGAAATATATCCTTCTGAAAAGTTCAGCATCACTTGTTGGAGAGAGAATTAACAAGGTTTTTGAAGCCTGTAATTCAAGGTGCACTGTTTTATAGGAGTTGGTAATCATAAAACATCATGGTGTCATCTTAGAAGAGACACCAAGAACATCAGCTATAGAGAGAAATTCTTTTAGTTATCTATGCAACAGGTTGAGTTTCATATGTGATGAACAGTCAGCGACTGCTTCATAAATGTAATGACTTAAATAAATTATAAAAAACTGCCAAATACTCATGTCTTTTGGAAATTCTATCCTAAGGAGTAATCTAAGAGAGTGAAAAGTCCAAGAACTTATGGTTTTCAGTTAGACTTACATTCCTATTTCCCTAGTGTACTTTCAGATATTCTCTTCACAGGGACTTTGATGAAAAAAGAAAAAAAAAAGGTGGCCCCAATCCTCAAATGTATTTCTAAGTTCTTTTCATTTCAAAGGGACTTAGGCACAAAAAAAACTTTGGAGGATTAGGTACTTGGTATATATGAGCAGCCCAAGTCAAAGTTACGTCAGGCTTTACTGGAAAAACAGATTTTAAAACTTGAGAGCTGATAGAGATCACAGCAAGTAGCAGCAACATACTTTGTATGAAGCTGCCCTTAATGACCAGACACTGTAACAGCTGCAATTTCTGGATAATCTGAAAGTGTAACACCAAAGCATCAAATACAACACCCATTCTTGAGAGGGATGTATCAAAAAGAAAAGGTAGTAAATATTTTATGGAGTACACAAACTGGAAGCAACTCCACATTACCTATCCAAAAGCAGTATGATATCTCAGAAAGGATTTTGGAAAGTGAATTGGAAATGGCAGGTATCCCTCAATCAAGGGCAGTAACATAATCTCTGCTTTTTCATTCAATTATTTCTCACAGCCTAAAGAATTTCTCAGACTTCATCAGTTCTCTGTGGGGAAGGAAATGCTCTCCCTAAAGATGTTGAACTCAGAATCTATTTCCTTTCTTTCTTATACATGGTTTTGGTGACTTCTATTAAAATTGTTTGAATGATCCCTGTTATTACAATCTGCAGAAATAGCACTAAATTTTCCTATTTAAAAATCTTGAAACTGAAGTGGAAGGATGTTAATCCAGGTGTCTCATATCCTAATAAGGAGTTTGTGGTACAGCAGGAATCTATACCCAAGACTCAAAATGTAAATCCAAGATAAGTACTCTAACCCTGTGTGACTTAACTCTTTTCTGCATGATCAAGCTATAAGAGAGCAGCACACATGACTTCCCCAGTGGGTTGGACATACATCTACTAAACAACCCACATGTCACTGATTTTATTGCTGTCAAATATTCATCCTTGTCCCTATCACCAAGCCACAACAAAGATACACTTCTGCATGTCATGCCACCACCTGTCATACGACCATAGATGCCTCCCTGAGGTGGCCAAATGCAGACTGTTGTCACTGAGCATTCCTGTATCATTCAGACACTCCTCAGTCCACGTGAACCACTGCTCATACAATGATTACTGTGTGATGGTCTGGGCCCAGCACACAATGGCATGGCTGCAGTTTGTCAGGTTGTTATACTTCTTGAGTGTAGGACATGGCCATGAAAAACTATGCTGAGAAGAAAACTGTTTTAACATATAACTACCCCCTGCCTAAGCCCAAGAGGCCTTCAGGAAAGAAGACAGTAAGGAATAACATACATGCCCTGCAGGTTGGTGAATTCTTATCCCTGCCCTAATAATTTCAAATTTATAAAAAAGAACTTTGCAGAACTCAGATGTAGACATCAAATGGTTTGTTAACAAGTTAGTCATCATAAAGCAAATGACTGGAAAATCTTCCAGGGAAATGACTTTCCAGTTTGAATTAAACACTCCAGTCATTGAATATTAGGAGTAGAGGAAGAGATATTCAGAGAGAAGGTTCCCAAATGAGAGGATGTAGTCAGACTTCAGAAAACCTATGCACACTTCTATTACAGAAGAAGAGCAAAGAAAAGTGATCCCAACAGAAGACAGTTAGCCACCAACTTAGAGAAAAAAGTGACATTCAGTAATTTTGTACAACAGGAATGTAGCCAAGACTTTTTTTTTTAATTTTTTTTTAGTGTTAGAATAAGTGGATTTTAGTCTATTATGTTTCTTTTTTCTGTATCCTTTGTCCCCTAGTTATATATACCCTATCACTAGATTTTTTTTTCTCATCTGTAAACATCAAGGTCACCCTGAGGACAAGCCTAGATAGTCTATGAGACGTAAATTTGCTTTGGCTAAGAGAACTTGTGGCTAGGTCATGTGATACTACCCTTTCCTTTTATTTGGAATATTTTGGATTAGAGAACGATGTCCTTAAAAACTCACACAATACTCTGCAAATTAGTCCATCTGTCTATCAGTCATTCAATTCCCTCTGCAGCCCACTGTGGTGATTGTGAAAAGGACAGTAATCCCTGAGGTGACCTCCAAGATGGAGTTTCGAAATATGTCTTTTCATGGAGCATTTGAAAGGAATAAGTATGTTTTTTTTCTAAAATGTTCTTTTCATGATAAAATTTCTGTAAAAGGATTCTGCTTCTTTATAACATATCCTCACAACTGTGTGTGCACAAATATGTACATGCATGGCTACATGACTGGATTGACATTTCTAACCCTATTAAATATGAATCTGTGTATTTCTTTGTAAGCATGCCGAGGTTTGTATGATGAAAGGCAGATCCAAATCCACAAACTATTTATACAAGGACAAGCTGAACAACTGTGGTCAAATAAAATATAAAGAAAATATCACAGCTAGAAATCATTTCTGAGAAATAAATCATGGAATTGGAAGAAAGTTTAACTTTAAGTGTTTTGGTTTTATTGACCGGCTCCATAATGTGGAATGTTTCAACACAGTCCTAAAACTGCCCCTTCACAATGGGGGTAGAACACAGTGATTTACATATTTTGGATCTAGATTGGCTTTATGTTTCCAAACGTTTTCCCACCCTCATATGACTCCCTGTTGTAAAATGTTATGCCAGTTAAAGGAAAAAGAAAAAGGGAATATGAATCAAAGTTCACATTTTGGACATTGAGTAATGGTGATTAAACTTATCTAAACTCAGTTACTGCCTTAAGAAATAATATTTTAAATTATATTCAAAATTTTCTTGGAGCTGTCTGCAAAAGTCAGGATAAAGACCACAGCTTTTAAACTGCAAGGGTAAACACAAGCTTTAGAATCTAGAAAAGAGTGACCTAAAAGTAATTGGGCACCCGCAGATCTGATAACTTCAGATGTATTGACTGGGCTTTAGATGCTTTCTCACACATCCCTTGCCAACAGGCATCACTAAATTCTTGCACAAAGCTACCAAATTGCTCCATAATACCCTAAAGCTAGCATTTCTTACTTGCCTTACAATTTGAAAGGCATTGAATGTAACCTTGAAGAAGTTTAGGGTGCCAAATTCCCTTCATTTTACAGAGCTAAAGAGTCACTAAGCTATTCTTTAGAAGTGAGAAGTTAAAACTACTGTTATCTGCACTTTAAGCATAAACACAAATCAAAAGGCAATGCAAAGGTGTTTGCAAGCACATATGTGGGAGAAATAACATAATATGGAGATACATTGAAAGATGTGAGACTTAACACCAGATTGGCCAGAGAAGATGAGAGAAAAGGCAAGAAGAATATACCAGATGTAACCACAGAAATAGTGTAAAAATGTGAGTGAACTTTTTAGCCAGAGGCTGGATTAGAGAGGTTTGGATCTATCTGTGAAGAATTTGTCTCCTCTTTGATTTCTTCAGTGCTTAGGGAAACAGGGCTTTGTACATTGTAAATGAGCAGGATTGCATCAGAGATGCCAGACTCAATTATCACTCTTCCTAATGAAAACAGTTCATGAGGCTCTGCACTTTGGCTGACTGTTCTGTTTAAAGAACAGTAATAATACTGATGCTAACCTGGTGCTGTGTTGACTCCTAAGAAAAAAAAAGGGACAAAATGATGACTGTTTGCTACATTAGAAGTTTGATAAAATATAAGGAGCCTGCTTCTGATTTGTTTGTTTGTTTGTAAATGTGAATTTCCACAGCATTTAAATCATGTTATATGAGGAAATTAAATAAAGTCTGTGATTTCAGCAGATGGCTGCTTGGATTTCCTTCCCACACAGAAGTAAAATTTTTTGCTAATCTGTGAACAAAGAGTAATGTATCTGAGATGAGATCAGCTGTAGAAACTTGACAACTGCAAAGAGTAAGAGAGGTTTTCCACTTGCTGGGGTGATCTGTTACTGGTATCACTGATGATCACTGGATTGGAGTAGATCTTTACCAAAGAAGAAGATAGTGGTGCATTGTTAGTATTTCTACAGAGAATCAGTCTGCAGTTAACCAAGATCTCTCCAATAATAGACGAGATTTTATCAGCTTGAAGATCTGATCTTGAAGCAATCTTTATGTTCACAAGAGAAATTGCTCTCCTCTAGAGCTAGGTTTTTGTATTTGGAAGAGGAAAAAATCTATAGGTTAGCCACTAAATGGAATATGTTGCTGCTAATAAAACTCTATATGTCAACATTATTGTTCCACCTGCAAATAATTCATAAAGTAGTTTTTTTAATAGTTATGTTTATAACTGCTACATATAACCACTGAGTAGGCATGGTTTGGAAATAAACACTGTCTTGGCTGGACCTCATCAGAGTCTCAAACCTTAGTTTCTTGGAGATATATTTTATAATCAAAGACACTTTTGAAATAATAGTTTCAGAAGACTATACAGAGGTAGAAAGATTAGTATTCTGAGGTAATATATCACCACATAACCACCACAGTCCCAACCGTATTTGTGATTATTAATTTTATTAAATATTTTTTAAAAACAAGACTATGCTTCTCACCACTGATTAACATTACATGTGTCTTGGTGAGTAATAAGTAAACTCACAGATAGACTCCAATTAAACAAACTGTAACTGCGTACACACAATATTGTTATTCTTTTTGTAATTTAAATGAGAATCTCAAGAGAAATCCAGCTAATTTCAAGACTTGGATCTTGGAAATTCCATTGAACTAATCAGGTTTCTTAAAAGACACTGCCAGAGAAAACACAAATCATATGTTTGACATCAGTTTTTGCTGCAAAATGTACTTCATAATAATTGAATAAATACCAGTGAAAAAGGATGATCTGCCAGGTAACAATGAGTTACAGAGTGCTGCACAAGATCTGCCAGAAGGCAACGCTACCTAATGTTCTACAAGTGAAGGTAACGAGGTGGAAGTTTGGAACAAAAATGAGAAACAAATTCATGCCATGTACTTGAACTGCACTGTTGTTAGTAGGCACCCCTTTTTCATCACGAATTTTGTCAGAGCGTTTAGCAAATATTTAGTCATAATATTAGAGTAAGTTATTGATGTAGTAATGAGACAGAGAAAAAATGTGTAACACCTGCTCCTAATAAATCTCTGAAATGTTGCATTTGAAGGACTGTTGGAACAGAGTGAAGCCTCTGATTCACTTTGCAAACAACAGAAGGTTGAGGAAACAAAAAATCATACTATAACTCTCATATCTCGTATGCTTATGTTCAGAACACAGTTGCCAACAATTTTATATTTCAGCTGCATGTCTTCAAAATTTAAGGAGTTAAGTTCCCAGGATTTCAAGTTAAATAGCAAGAACATTGAGTTGTTCAGAACTCTGTATGATTGATAACTCTGTGAACACCTGTTGCAAAGCCTGCATTTAAAACAGAGATAGGTGTTGTCAAGCTGAAAGTTAGGGGCCTTCATCTCTGAGGATTAACACTTTTACCATTATCTTAATTCTTGAATAGAGTTAATAAACTGCTCACAAAATTAGATACCAAAGGAGGAGATTCATAGCACCTGACAGCTAATATACCACGAGAAGATGATAGATGTGGTGTGTGAAATTTTTCTTAGATTTAAGAACACAAACTAGGTGGCTGGTCAGGTCTGATTGACTTGATGGGTAAAGCATCCCCATGAGTCTGGATGATCAGTTGCTCATTTCTTAGAAAACATAGGAGAAAGTGTTATCTATTTATTATGTAATATCCTTACAGTTGGAAAGCTTCATCAGGAAACAGGTAATATGAGTAACAAGATAAAGCTAAGTTTGGTCTGTCTGTCTCACAGCTACAGGTAAACCCCACTGCTTCTTGGTTAAAGTGGGGACTAAGCAGAAAGGTAATAAAACTCATATGGTCAAAGAAAGAAAAAGAAAATTAACCTCTGTCACAGTGGCGAGAGCATGCTTTAAAACTGGGAATACTATGTTCTGGGTGTTTTCTCCAAGTTTTCTAAGCATTAGCAGGCAATTAAACATTAAAACAAATGTTTGAACCAAAGATAGGCTGAGAATGTCAGAGTCTTGAGTACTTTGCTTATCAGGATGTCTCAAGCCATTGGGCTATTACACAAAGGTGAAGATCAGTATACTTCCCATCCCAGTGTTTTTGACTAAAAATTGTGGCTGCTGTTTCTGGGAGGCCTTATATTTAACACCAATATTACTCCTCAAGCATATTTACCAGATCAGATGCTTCAAGATTTTCTGTCAGTCTTCTTAATTTGTGAATTGTCAACTTACTTCAAGCAGGAAGTGGGTGAAGTATGTATTTAGCATTTAAAATACATTTATCTCCCCAATTCCCCATGAACTAAAGCAAAACATTAATACCTGAGAGACACCTGTGGCTCATGGCTGATAGGCCTGAGATTTTTGGCCGTACATATTTAAACTGACTGGAAATGAGGCAACTGGTCTGAAAGCTCTGGATCCATTTCAGTGCTGTGGTGTACCCAATCTATAGGCCTTAGAATTAAAAAAAAAAACAACAAACAAACAAACAAAAAACCACCTAAGATCACTCTTTCTTTAATGGATTTGTTTTTCTATATTGAATAGTAAAGATTTGGTAAAAAAGCACATATAGAGTTAGTCTAGAAGCTTAGGTTTATCAAACGGTGTTCAAGAGATACAAAGCAAAGTAACTCACTCATTTGTGTATGGAGGAAAGTTCCACTTTCTATAATTACATTATATTTAGGGGCCAATATCTGTTCTAAATATTCTCCATACAGAATCCAAGGCTGACAAATATCCAAGGAACATGTAGTGATAGGACAAGGCTTTTGATGCTATGGTAGCCTCATAGACAAGCTCAGGAAGTGCAGACTGGTGGTGAGATGAATTGGGAGCAGGGTGAATGGCAGGTCTGAGAGTGCTGTAGTCAGTGGCACAGGGTCAGTTGGAGGCCTGTCACTAGTGGTGTGCCCTAAGGGTCCCTACTGGTCCAGTATTGTTTAACTTACTCATCAATGTCTTGGATGAAGGGGTAAATGCCTCCTTAGCAAATTCACTCATGACACAAAACTGGAAGGAGCTTTGGGCTGATCTCACTGAGTGCTGTGCAGCCCTTCAGAAGGATCACAACATGTTGGAGAGATAGGCAGAGAACCACCTGATGTTCAACAAGTGTAAATACAGGGTCCTGCATCTAGGGAGGAATAAGCCTATGCACCAGTACAGGCTGGGGGCTGACCTGCTGGAAAGCAGCTCTGCAGAGAAGGACCTGCGGGTCTTGGTGGACAACAAGATGTATATGAGACAGCAGTGTGCCCTTATGGCCAAAAAAGCCAATGGAATCCTGGGATGCATTAGAAAGAGCATTTCCAGCCAGCCAAGGGAGGTGATCCTTCCCCTCTACTCAGCCTCAGTAAGGCCTCATCTGGGGGTGCTGTGCTCAGTTCTGGGCTCCTCAGCACAAGAGAGACATGTAGCTCCTGGAGCAAGTCCAGCAGAGGGCAACAAAGATGATTAGAGGATCTCTTTAGGGAAAGCAACAAACGTGATTAGGGCATCTCTCTTAAGAGGAAATGTTGAGGGAGTTGGGGCTGTTCAGCCTCAAGAGAGCACTTCATCATGAGGGGACCTCATCAATGAACCATCTGGTTGCAATCCCGTGCCATGTGCTCCAGGATGGCCCTGCTTGAGCAGGGAGGTTGGACCAGATGACCCACCATGGTCCCTTCCAACCTGACCTATACTGTGATTCTGTGATACTGTGCAGACGACCTTGCACTGGAATAGATTGTCCAGAGGTGGTGTGGAGCCTTCTGCACCGGACATGTTCACAGGCTGCCTGGACAGCATCCTGAATAATGTGTGCTAGGCGACTCTGCTTGAGCAGGAAGGTTGGACTAGGGGACCCCCAGTAGTCCCTTCCAACCTCAACCATTCTGTGATTCCATGACAAGTGAGAATGGTGATAAACTGAAAGAAGTTATGTTTCAATTAGATATTAGGAAGAAATTTTTCACTGTGAGGGTAGTGATGCAATGGAACAGGTTGCCCAGAGAAGCTGTGGATGCCCCATCCCTGGAAGTGTTCAAGGCCAGGCTGGATGGTGCTTTAAGCAGCCTGGTCTAGCGGAAGGTGTCCCTGCCTGTGGCAGGGGGGTTGGTCTTTATGTCCCCTTCCAAACCGAACCATTCTATGAACCTAGGATTCTGTGACACAAACACATGCCCTTAGTTTAGACACTTGAGACATGATGCAATGTAGCTCTTATTGATAAGAAACAAATCAGCAGAAGAGTGGGGCCAAGCATAGCTGAAGTAGATGATAAGCCAAGCAACTATCCTTCTCTAAACAAAGTTTCTTGGCCAATATGAGATGTTTCTTCAAATAGATCGTGTCAGAAAATAATTTGTCCACACTCCTTCATAATATAAACGTTTTCTGTAGCTCTGACTTGTGCAGACATCTAAGGAATTAAGTTCCTTTCCCACAAGCAGTCTGTCTACATTATCATTCCCGACACAATAGCCAGATAGATATAGCAAACAAAGAAGAGATGAAACAATGATTCAGATTTGTCCTGCCTCCCATACAAAAAACTACTAAGAAACTGCTCCTGGAAAGAAGCAGCAAGAGATTATGGGTCTCATTTGTGTTTCCTACTGAAATAATGACCACAGTAACTACAGCTTAGTACATGTGAAACTTGGACCTACAACAGTTACCTGGCAGAGAATCAAAAGCAAACTGACATTGGGTTAGCTTTTTCTTTAGCTTTGATTACTGATTTCTCAAGAATGACAAATTTTGACAGAAATTATGGGTTGACCACAGTCTTGTGAAGATACTGGTGTAGGGTTCATTTGTGTGGTATACTATGGGAAAGTGGTGCAGATAGGGATGGAGTTAGGGTTCCAGTTCATCACCACACTCAGTTGGACCTCGAAGGAAGAGACAAAAATCTCTATTGCAGGCACTGAGGATTCCCGCTTTCCAAAGTTTGTGGATGAGGGTAACTTTTATAAACAGGCCACACATTGTCAAGCAAAGGGTGTCTAACCCAGAATTTTTCTTCCAGACTTTCCACAAGAGAAATATTTGTTTGCTGACGGATTTTTCATTGTAGGAAGATGGCAGCTATTTCAAAAGATTGGTCAACATTATTGAAAATGTAGAATATCTGCCTTTCTGCACATCTGCATTCTGCTAGGGAGCCTATGCTGCTAACCGAGTGTAGTATAGTGTTATGACATACAGAGATAATAGCTTGAAAGCTTTATGTAGCCACATTAGCAATATTAGCCACACTAGCACCTAAGTCTGTAAAGATTTTTTCCCACAAAAGCTATTTTCTTTCTAACTTTATGCTACACTGCTTTCACTCAGCAGGCTAGTTCAGCCATAGCTACGTGAGGAGAAATGGAGAAGAAGGAAGCAGCATGCTGTCCCTACACCTGGCTTCACTGCAGCCTAAGAAAACTGACTCCATTGCGTTCATCCACCATGTTTCATTACATTCCCATAGAGCATTGTATCTAAATGAGGAGCTACTAAGAATAAAGTCATTTTAGTCTTCAATTCATAAATCCAAGTTGTACAAGTTTGTTCCCCAAGAAAGAAATTCAAGTTCAGCTGCTAGAAATCTAAGTGTTAAGAAAATGGCACATTAAATTCTCCAGAGGTAATGGATGTGTAAATAGAATCTAGTGCTTCCCGCAACTGATACACTTGGATTTAAACCGGAAGGTCAAAATTGCCTGAGCACATAGGTCAAACACTACAGGAAAAAAACACTCAAGTCCCAAGACAAAGCAGTCAAGTATGAGTTTATGCTCCTGGTAGAAGCTTTCTGTAAATTACTAGAATGTTATAAGTTAAATAACAGCAGCTGTCATAGTGAAGATATGGTAGGAAACCTGTACTTCTCAAAATTCATGCTTTGGACAAATATGTGGGTTATTAGGCCTCCATCCAGAAAAAAAAATGCTTTAAAGCTACCAAAAAAATACAGAGGCCAAATATATATTTATAGCTGGAACGCCAATAAATAAGGAACAGTTTTTAAACCACCTATTCACACTACTGAGATCTTACAGGAACTGGACTTGAGTATATAAATAACCGTTAATAAATCTTTTCAAATGGTTTTGTTCTCAGGGCTGGATACTTATATATCTCTTCAATCTACAACTTGATTGATGTCTTTAGGTATTTTAGAAATAAACATGACCATGGAAATGTATTTAAAATGTGGTTTACAGTGAATGGTCTCTAAAGTTGAATGTATTAGCAGCTCCCCAAAATCTCTTCCATCTTCCTCTGAACTACAGGACCTTACTGCATCCCCCTGCGTTGCCAATAGAAATGTTACCAGAATCAAACCCTTAACAAATGTATGTCAACATGGCAATAATAGATTCCAGTTGTGCACAGACTTATGTGTATGCTTAATATTAAGCACATGAGTAACTCCAGGCTAGAACCTGAGCATACAAAAGAGCACAGTCCAATCCATTGAACTCCTGTGTACTCTTTGACAGGTATCCTTTCACTTATCACCTCCACTCCCATCCCCCAAAACACAAGTCTCCCTTTTATTAGTTCCCTAAGCATGGATTTTACCATCACTCAGTGCTTTTAAGGTCTCAGAACAAAGAAAATATCTAAACCCGTTGTAATATATTAAACAAATTCAAAAAATACAAAGGATTTTATTCAAATAAATTAATAAGCATGTGCCCTGACCATCTAAGTTAAATATGCAAGAAAGGCAATGATTTAAGGAAACAAAATCAAAGCAAATCAAAATAAGCAAACCATTTTCAGGTAACAAAATTCAGTGGCAATTCTGCCAACTTTAGGATGGTTTATGAAGACATCAAAAGTAGGGCTAAAATCTCATCCTGGATTCACCTTGCTCTTCTGTGGCACAGTTTTGGCATAGCCTCCAAAGTGGCTTAAGAGAGTGGATGATTGCATCCAACATTTGAGGTGCCATATTGAGCACCTCAGGGTAAACCCCGAACTGTTTCAGTCTTGATTTCTTGGCTTCTGTGCGCTTGTCAATAGTCTGTCAAGGTGTTTGGTGTTTCTTTCCCCATCTATGAGTAGAATGCTGCCTTGACTGAAGCCAGGAATAATATTATGTCTTTATATTTAAATAGACAAAGCCTTCCCATGTTACAGTACTACTTGCAGAGAGCTTTGAGTTGTATCTAAATGTAGAAATGGCTGTATAGACCTGAATTTAGCTTTCAGTGAGTACCAGAAAAGTCCTTTATAAGTACAGCATCTTGGCTTCCTGATTCCCAGCTGTAACAAATATTTGTTTCATTATTTTATTTTTTTTCTATTTTTTTTAAAAAAATATCTACTATAGAATACCTATTATTTTACTGGTTTATGCCATGTTTTAATGCTTGTTGTTTTTTCCTGCTGTAGTTGCTTGTTGTAAAAGTAAACTGGCTTACAACATCAAAGAATAAAGCTGATCTGGATTGGATTGTCAGCATCTAAAAGCCAGCTGGCATGAATGGTTACCTGTCTGCAGTCACATGTAGCTCCTTCTCAAGGAGTTCTCAAGTTTGGATATCAAATTGTTGAATGCAGTTGTTTCTAAGCAGTTTATTCCAAGGTGAGAAACTTCCACTACTTTCATTTGGATATTTACCACAGACATGACATCATTGTGACCCAACACCACCAGCAACATGTGTGCTCCTGCCATCAAATACGGCAGCCTTGCATTGTACAACTTCCCCTACACCCCACCTTACATGTTCAGTGTCTGCCAGGACTGGGCTCAAGTGCTTCATTTAGATGAGATCGTCTCCTTACTCTCCAAGATAAGTATATAGTGTGAAGAAGTGGGATGAATCACTGCCATTAGTGATTTTGAGTGGATGATACTGTGGGAAGGATTACTTTTCACAAACTATTTGAGTGGATACTGCTACTGAATTTTACTTTGAAAAACACCTTAAACAATGAATCTTCTATCAATGTCAAGCAAAATACTTTGTGGCTTGAAAAAGGTGTCTAAAGTCTCATCCCCAAAGCTCACTTGTTTCCTCAATAAATTTCATTTTCAAACAAAATGATGTTGCCTTTGCAAATGTGTTTACTGCTGCCCATTTTAAAAATATCTGCTGTAGTATGCAGCCTAAGAAGCTTTTTAAATAAGTGATACTTTCTCTGTCCTTTGTTTTCATGACATGACCATAGGACTGAGGGCTTTAAAGCCTTGTATACAGTCAGCTGGCCAGGGACAGGACTCAGGAGTTCCCCAAATTTGTGAGCCATACCTGGCCATTTGTCAGGAGTGACCAGTAGAAGGTAACTAACCAGCTGTCCCCAGAGAACGGACATGATTGCATCCCAGGACACAGACTGTGTGTGCAGAACTGCTGTAACCCAGTGCTCCTTTAACAACATATGCAAATGATACGTAAATCACTGTAAGCAATAGCAAGCCTGGGGAAATCCAGGCACTGGAATCCAATAGTCTTTTCTCACTCTTGCCCCTCACCTCCCTCCCCACCAGCTCACCCAGTGCACTGGATGAGGCCTCTGCCAGCCTAGCTGTGGTGGCTCCTAATAACCCTTCTGCCCTTCCCGAGTCTCTACCTCTTTCCTCAAGCAGCAGATGCCATTAGCCCCGGTGGGTGCTGCAGAGGGGAGGCAGAGCCATCCTGATCCCAACAGGGTGTGGCAGGGGTAGGCTGGCCACCATTTGGGAACACCACAGTTGTGTCTCTCAGAAATCAGCGCCAGGGATGGAGGGCTGCAGGGAACATGTTACAGCAGCTCTCACTGGTCACGGTGCCCACACAGGGGGAAGTGTAAGAAAAGCAGCCATTCAGAGAGAGTTTTTCAGCAAGCCTTGCCCTTGCAAGAGATGAGTCTGAAAATGTGGCAGGCAGGGAGATGGAGGAAGATCTTCATGAAGTTACAGAGCTTTATGTCCTTACAAAGAGAACGGCTGAGCATGACTAGATATGTGAACAGCAACACACAATGCTCCGCGAAGCACATTGCTGCCCCCAGCTAACCTGATCGACTGTAATTAGCCCATTTTTAAACCCCACTGTGTCTGAGGGCTGCTGGACAGCGTGGTCAAGGCTGGTGCTGAGGAGGTGAGGAGCTGCTGTGGACAGACCCCGCATCCCACACTGGTACTGGCTGGGGCTCTGTGTGGGGCCGGGGGCACAGGGAGGGAGTGGTCCCCTGCTTCATTGCCAAACACAGGTGGCAGTGGGAGCCGGAAGAGATACTTAGGAGTGTGCAGACTCTGCAGAATAGCAAAGATTTTACTGCAAAATATTCCCTCTTTACTACTTGATCTTTCACACCCTCCTCCCTTACCACTGCTTTCCACGGCGATTCAGGAATGGGTATCTGCTCTGCACTAGAGGTAGATGTCTGATGGTAGGCAACTATAATCATAGTCTTTTATTTCCATGACAGTCCAACAATGAAAAGTTTCCCTGCTGCCTTCTCATGAAATAAAGCAGAGAGACAAAGGGAAATGGTCAGGCAGAGAAGTGAAAGACCCTCTCTGGAGCCAGCGTCATTTAACAATGATTACTTTGCAGCTCCTTGCCCAGCAGAAATGAGATGGAGGTGCATTAGGGTAAGAAAGTGATTACACTGCCTCCCTTTCAAGCTCTAGACCGGTGCTGTGACTTGATACGGTTTTTATCAGAGACTGCAATGCTGCATTACCAAGTAAGCAGTAAATTATGTCGAAATCAATTATACTACCCCAAGCAGAGATTCTGAGTAGAAAATGAATGGGTCTGGGGGTGGAAGGAACAGACACTGCTTATGCATTTTGATTAGATAGCTAGCTATCATCCTCCACAAGAAAGGAACAGCCAGCAAGTCATGAGATCAGGAATATTAGGGTGACTTTATCACATGTTATATTTTATGTTTGTTTTACTGCAGCATACAAAAGGAGATCATGGACCTTACTAGGAGTCATCTAGTTTGGTGCAAGCTTTTCTGGTTTCGAGTGCTTTAATCCAGCCTCTGAAAAAAAATTATATGATCTATATATGTAGACTGACAGAGAAGATATTCACTGTGAACCCTTCCATCCAGAAAGTGTATGGATCAGTGAATCTTTATTTCTAAAAGGCAGGGTGATCAAAAGAATAGATTTATGTTGGGAAAAAAACCCAAAACCAAAACATTTTGTTGCAAATTGCAGTGGCATTTGCATGGAAATGATCAGACAAAAATTCCTCCTGAAATCATAATGGATGAAAAGATTCTTGTTACAGTAGATTACTACGAACAAAAACCTAAGCATTTACTGCCAGCCTGCTAAACAGAGCGGGAGGAAAATTACACAGGCTGACATTCAGCGTCTAGTTACAGGCCTGTAAAGCTGAAGTAAAGGTAGTTAAGTTTCCAGAACTGGGGGATCTCCCAAATTCGTGAGAAATATTTTTGTCTTCTCTGAAGATCATGAGCAGTGCTTACATTTGATGACTGACATCTATGTAGTGAGTGAAAAATAATCACTGCCTTTGGGGTTATGGGGGTTTGTGCCAGGATGCTTCCATCATGTAACAGGACATCTGATTGGTTTTGCACAACAGATTACTATTCCAGCAGATATGTTTCCCTACAAATCTAGCTGTCACTAATTTTTCTCCAGTACTATTGCAGTAATGTGAATATGGTGAGATGCAGTTGAAGGCAGAATTTGCTTCCTTAGGTATAAATACAAGCTGTCCCATTGGACCTGTGTTGAGTACAATGCTTCACCCTAAAAGTATTTCAGTCTTGGAGTTTCTTTACACTGCAGCAGTAGGCAGTGGCTTCCAAGAACTCTCAACAGGTTAACATGGCTTTCCTCTCACAGAAATGTGTACTTCCCTGTGTCACTGTCTTCTCTTTTTACCCCATTTCTGCAGCAAAGATAGTGGGAGAGAAGCCATTAGAGAAGTGCTTACCCTTGAAAAGGCTCAGAAGTCCATTCTCTCCCATAATAGCCAGCCCTAGGGATAAATTCTACTCAAGAAGTATGACTATTTGCTAGGTACATGAGACCTAAAATGACCCCATCTGTATCATAATGAAAATAAAGGCAATAGAAAGAAAAGAAAAAAGAACAACCTAAAAGTGTTCTATAAATTTAGCAAATTTTCAAACATCCTGATACTTAGTTTACCCCATATTTCATTTACACTTTTATTGCCTGAGTAGCTTTGTCCTATTAAAAAATAAAACCTGCTAAAGCAATCACACCTTTTCTAAAGTACCTCTGGAAGCCTGCTTATTGAGGAAACCTGGATTTGATTTCATTTGATTTAAAACTTCGGTTCCAGTAAAAAAAAATTAAGTTCTATACCTTGCTAACAGTTTTCTATAGCAAATTAAAGGTTTGCCTTAATTTATTCTGTGATGGGATGCAGCATGAGTAATTTTCACGACTGAACCACTGCACTTTAATTACTATATGCCTCAATCTCTACTCCTGCAAAATGGGAAGTTTTGTCTTTCAACATGTTTTGAGATCTGCTGCACAAAGAGATATTTGAGAATTTACCATTGGAATGGTAGTTAAATTGTATTATTGATAATAAATTCATATGTTACCAAAGCTAGGAAAGTCAAACCTAGTAAGAAAGATGTTCCTCTATGATGCTGTCAGAACTCTGCCAGAAATGCAGTCTTTATTAAAGTTCTCTTCCTAAGCCCTTGTGAGCACAAGATGCTAGCAGTGCTGGTGCCATATTTTAGCAGTACAGTTTACAGAGCTGGCTGGAGCCTGCACTTTCCATAGCCCAGCTTTTTTTTACTAAGTCTCAAGGATGTAGGATGCCTTCACAGTGTCTTCTTGACATTTATAGGCAACCTTAGTCTGTTGATACCTACAACCACCATCTTCCCTGTTGGAACTTGATGTCATGGCCCATGTCAAGTTGTCTGACAACAGCTACGCAGGGGTGCCAAAAAAACAAATGGCATTCATGGTAGCAGTCCCTCCACATTACAGGTTTAGGCACAATCTGGGCTTTGTTCCAAGACAATATTCAGGTGTGATGATACGGTTGAGGCAGACAAGTGTGGTCTCGAGCACAGGTTCAAACTGTGCTTTAATTGTGTAACAGCTACCCAAAGTTCCAGACTAACTCACATTAAAATCGGGACATTGATGCCTTTGCTTGCCTAATTCTCCTGTGATCTTTTTCTAAGTTGTATTGTCTTGAATGGGAAAAAGTCCTATTTCACTTGTGAAAATACTTGTGAAGTTCAGTAGTCGTGTGTAGGGGCTGCTAGATGCCCTACATGAGATGGGAGTTCCTACAGTACAGTCTCAAATCCCGAGTCCCTTACCAAAAGCAGATGGGATATGGTTTTTCTGTTTCATCACTTACAACTGGGGAAACTGAGGACTTTTATAAAAATATCACGAATCCTCTAAAGTCTCTGCCCTGCCATTGACTTAGACTTTATGTATCCTAGATGAGGGGAGGTAGACCCTGGTGCCTGAGCTTGAGTTGTGTCTCTGCACATCTATAAGAGAGTAGCTGCATGGTGTGAAGTAGGGTCTTGCTTTCTATGGAAGGAATCTATTCTACCACCTTATTAAAATCTGGGTTACTCTACACTTGTTGTTCCTCTTATCTACTTTGTGTCTGTCCTTTCAAGCTGTTAGATAACCAGACCTTTTATTCCTTTCCTGAATCTGAGCTGAAGATGAACCAGGCAGAGACCATTTCAGTGAAATGCACAGGACACAGAAGTGTCTGTCTGCCTGCCAGCCCAGGAGAAGGGGCAGCTAGAATGGGAAACTCCTTGTTCCATCCCATTGGAAACGAGATATTAGAAATTCTGATATTATTATTTGTATATGTAAAGTCTAACAACATCAATAGTAGGTACAATAGCCTCTTTCTTCGGGACCAGGATGGTTAGTTGTGTGTGCACATCAACGCTTGGGGAGTAAAGTACGACTGAAGCCATCGCTAAGAGTCACTTCATCCTCTAAAAAGGATGAAGTTCCTTCCTTATGAAATGAGGTACCTGGGTGCAGAAACAAGGCTGTTATTGCTGTTAGATAAAACTTTCAAGAATATTTCAGTGGGTTTGGAGCCAAGATCTGGATGGCAATTGTGAGAACCTAGGCTTCTGAGCAACTTCATTGCTTCTGAAAATGTTATGTATTTTTTATATGTTTATAGCTTTCCTATAGAGGGTTTCTCATTGTTCTCTTATAACTATTTGTCAAGGTATATTTCACAGTATAATGTAGAAGATCTTGATGGTTATAATTTAGAAAATTTTGCTTTTTTTCATGTTATGTAAATGGTTTTTTTCTTTGGCCTCTTTAGCCTTTCAACACACACTCAAAATTTACAGTAGAAAACAATAAAGCAAGGTTCTCCTCCATTTGCAGGCAAGTTTCCTCCAGTATTTCAGAACTCGGGGGGGAAATAAAGCACTTGATCATAGTGGCGTACAACTCCATGCCCAATGTAAAGGCACTATCAGTGTAGTGTATACAAAGTGATAGTGTAGTGTCTGTTCCCTGAGGGAGAGTAGATAATGTAATCTACCAACACAAATGGACTTCAAACAGTAGTTTTCAGCTAACAAAAACAAACACCACATCCTAGATTTAGAAAAAAAAGAAAGTTAAAAAAATTCTTTGCACTTCTCAGCTTTCCCTCAGGAATATTTTTCCTTCCTCTGACTTCCATGTTGTCATGGAGAATGATGTGTTAAGGCCTGTGAAACTGGCAGGCTGCTTACTTTCAATGTTTTAATTCACAGCTAATGTCCACTAAGCAAAAGGAGGCCTTTTTACCTCTGTAATAACAATAACTTTACACTACAGACCTGGCTGCAGAGTAGGAAATGTAGGCATCTTTCCCTGTAGAGTCCATATTTGCTCAGTTGCTGGAATTAAGTATTTCACTGAAAGCTGCTGGGATTAAACTTGTGAGTACTCGGGCTGAAATTATTGAAGGGGACAATCTTTAAA
Organism: Dendrocincla fuliginosa; assembly: GCA_035047845.1. Taxonomy (NCBI): domain Eukaryota; kingdom Metazoa; phylum Chordata; class Aves; order Passeriformes; family Dendrocolaptidae; genus Dendrocincla; species Dendrocincla fuliginosa. Next base: position 60,808,741 of record JAWWMO010000138.1, on the reverse strand, counting down.
ACCTGTGTCTGTATTTGACACCTTACAAGAGTCGAATGTTTGGAAGAGTTTGATTTGTTAATTGCTTCCAACTTACAATTTCAAATCCAAGTTCAAGGAAGAACCAGAAGGCTGTTTGTGGGAAAAGAACTGAAAAATAGTTCTGAAAATGGGGAATCAAGTCAACACCAGAAACATGAGGAACAATTTAGCTGAAAATAAAATGGCAGGAAAGATATTGGAAAGAAGAAATAGCAGCAATTAGAAAGAAAATCAAGTCCTTACAGCTACAGTTATTTGCTTAGCTGTTGTTTCATTTTTAAACAGGTTGCTCAAAGGAAAGATTCCAAAGTAACTACTATTATTTTAAGAAATACATGGAAGTTATTACCCAGTTTTTAACTTTTTAAGACAGTACTAAAATAGCTTGGGTGTGAATTTGTAGGATCAAACCTTTAAGTCCAATACCCCAGCTCTTGACTGGTGATACCAAAGACTTTGTAGAAACTAAATTTGCCTAAATATTTTTGTAAGGATGTTGTCTACCCTCTTTTACCTAGTATATTCAGTGATTTTGTTAAATGAAGGTAATATAATTCATATCAGACAGATTACAGCAAATCTGGAAAACATGGAAATATTTATAAGGACAATGGTAACAATTGACTATTTTATTGATCATATTTGCCCTAAAAACAATGGCAATGCATATCACTTCTGCAAACAGTGTAAGAGGACAGAAAGGCACATTTCACACTAGATTTACTGAGTGTATCCCCATTGTTTATTAATAAAAGGTTTTCTTTCTGGACTGGGATAGAGAGTACTGATTACTGTTTATCTGTGCTTATGCAAATTATCTTCACAGTTGTTGCATTTCTTGCAATGTTTATTACTACTTATGTAGAAGCTTACTTTGTGTGGATTCTGGCACATAAATAGTTCTACTTGGGTTTTGAGAGTTTGTGCATCGTAAAACTCTTTGTGTAACCATGTCACTTGAGTCACCACTACTTCATTTTTATTCTTTCTGGTGCTCATAATTCCCTGTGATTCAAGTCTTTGAAATGGGCCATGAATGAATCCCCAGAAACTTTTTGTATGATGATACTGCAGTGGTCATAGAATAAAATAGCACTCTGAACTGCGAATGGATTCTCTTGGTTCCCTAGCTCTATGTCAATCAAACAGAAATTCCTTCTATTTCTGTTAACAGGGATTATGTTTTAGTAAGAGATATTATATATATGTCATTCTTTTTGAATGGTAGAATAATTTTTACTTTCACAGCATTAATAACAAGTAACCTATGCTGTGCTTTCTATACTAGCTCTTACACCTTAGAAGCATTTCAGGGTAAGATCTATTCCAAAATCAATAACTATGAATCCTATAAGTAGCTGAAATCACGCAAGCACATATTTTGATGTTTCCTCTGCTGGACAAAATTGAGCTAAATTCCAGCCAGAAACCATTAGGTTAGCAGTTGGTCAACAAAGGCTTAAAAAAATGAATAAAATAAAATTCATTCACATTTTGCATAGCAGCTTCAAAATCATGGAGATTAATTTTGACTCTTTTCCTCTGCATGATTTGAAAAGGAAAGAAAGACTCTAAAAGCTTTTGACAGTCAGTGTATGCTATTCAATCAGAAGATAATTAATTGGCCTGGAGAAAAATAATTTGCTGAAATAACAACTAATACATGTCATCAGTGTGGTGATTGAGCCAAACCCACTAAATCGTTGCTGAGATCTAGCCACTCTGCATAAGTCAGAAGTGCTAATCAGAGAATTTGCAGTAGCTTTTGTATGCACTAAATATTTGAAAGAGCCATCTGTCTTCTCGACTCTTATTTGCTGATGCATATTTTCCTTGGCTACCTTTAAATGTGGAGTAAAAATGGATGAAATATTTCACCACTATGTAAAACATATTTTCAAGGCTACAAAGCCAGAAATGTTGACCTTCAGCACCTTTGCATTAGTCCATAGGGGATGGGAATGATTTTAGTATTACTAAAATGGCTGACTCATTTGAAGGGCGTTTATTTGAAGGGGGTTTCTTTTTTTCTTTTTCTCTCTCTTTTTTTTCCCATGCTGACCTGTAAATGAAACTATCTTGAGTCAATGTCTGATTTGTCAGGCAGAAGATACTTATGTGCATTTCTTTCTGCATAAACCCAAACACTACTCTATTCAGCCAGTGTGTCTGATGGAAGAAAATAGCATTAAAGGAAATGGAATTGGATGGTCCATGTCATGTGGTAATGTAATGCTGGAGTTAGCACAACTTTGGAGAATGGCCAAGCAGTTGCAACAGAGAAATTACATGGGGATGGTAGCACAACACAAAACCAGAGGTAGTTACAGAGTGCCATACAAAGCAGCACTGGCACCAAAAGAAAATTAGTAAAAAGTTGTTACTATTTTGTATTAAGTGCAAACATTCTGATCATCCACCAACCGCAGAGCCTGGTATGAATTTGGGAAAAGTGCTCAGGAACTGGTATGACTGTTTCCCTTTCCTGGACATGACCTACTCACTATGTAAGAATTTCCAAGACTTGGTTTCTCACAATTCGCACCACTCATGTTTGGGTTTCTCCCTCTCTTTTTTTTTTAACCAAAACCAAACCACCAAAATGAACTCCACCAAAAATCCACTAGAAAGGCTTCCTTTGAAATACATATCCTTTCCTCTTTCTTTTCCCTTAAAAGGGGAACTGTGTAACCTGTAGAGAAGGATCTCATTCATGTTTGGCCATGTATTTGTATTTTCCTATATTCTACTTTGATGATTAATAAAATAACTGTATCCTCTGTAGAGCCACCAACTATCTAGACAAAAGCATGACCATGTGTAGGAACTCTTTGTCCTAGCAACCTTAACATGGTACTTTTGAGCTATTTCACAGTTAAGTGCTGAGTTACAGGCAGTTCAATGAAGGAACAGCCTCTGCATGTCAGAATGATGCAAGTATCACAAAGTACAGAGTATCACTGCCCACAAACTGTGAAGCAAGATACTTTAACGATAAAAATGTAAGCCATAGATGTTTCCCATGGGATAAGAAGTATTATCATTTTGATGTACAAAGTGTAATAACTGAGAAAAATTACAGAATTTTCATCCACTCATGGTGAATGGTCTCCAGACTACAGGGTAGGAGAAATAAAAAGATGCTTATATGCAATCTTTGCAGTCTTTGGGGGATAAAGCAAATAAGAAAATCAAAACTCTTTTGTTTATACTTGAGGGTAATTCAATTTCATCTCATTTAGAACATGACAGAAAGATGAAAACTAAAATGAAAACAGCTTTTGAATTAAAGACAATCTTTTCAAATCAATCAACATTAAAGAAGAAAAGAATTGGAACAATAAGTGAATGACATGCGCTATTGCTTGGAAACTTTTGAAATCTTAGCTTTGTAAACAAAAGAAAATCTTCTATATTTGTGTATTGATGGGACTAATTTCATCACTTAAATTCCCTAAACCATAATACACCGGTGACTCCAGTCATATTCTCTTCATAAAGCTGTTTGAAATTTACTCTCATCTTTTAGTATTTGGCTAGTCTTTATATACCTAAATATTCTATTCTCTTAACAGAGAATATGTATCTGACATAAAATTTATAAGTAGCTCTGTTTATGTCTTGGTTGATTAACACTAACCTATGAAGTGGATTGCAGAACTGTCCTTGCAGGTTTGTGGAAGAGAGCATTCAGGATGGACAGAGCCCAGTCATTCATTAGAATTAATTTATGCATGACATCTCAATCTCATAATCCAATCCTTAGTAAGACTTTTGGTGTACAAAGGGTCATTTTATATACTTCTGTGTCATTTTGTGGGATTTGGATATTTAATTAAGGAGCTTTAAAAATAAATTACAACCTACTCTTTTCTCCACTGTATTCTCCTGAGAATGCATTAAAAATTAGGTGAATTTATATTGCACTTGATTGAATAGTAGAGTGAATTAAAATGGAACTAACGGGAAATGCATGAAATGAGTGGTTTGTACTTCATAACTTCTTTTATGCCACATGTTCAAGTGCAGTTCAAGTATGTGTCCATGCTACGCCTAGTTGCAATAATATATATGTATGTATATATAAACAGACAAAAATGGGTGTTCCTGTGAGAAAGTTCAGCTAAAGACACACATGAAACGGAAGGGTTAGGCGTTATGGCTATTTGTGATATTGATGGTATATTCAGATGCTTTAGTGCTAAGACTTTAAAGTCATATTTTAATTTTAAAATACCATCTTTCTGCTTTTTCTGCTTATCCACTCTCATCTCTCACATTTTCCCCATGCTGCTTGCTTCAGCTGACATATCCTCTGTTTGCTCATAAAAGGCTCTGTCCCCTTTGTGTTTTTCCCTGCACTACTCCTAAAGCTAGGAATTTCTTGCCTGAAGTAAATATTGCTCCTCTTTCATGTGTCTTTTCTATGGTTCTACCACAAAACAGACAAAAATTAGCTAACTTTAAATGGCTAATTGAGAGTCATTTGCAGCCTGAGGGACTAATGGAGAAAGAATACTTTCATACATTTAATCAAAACCTGATTAAAATATATATGAATACAAAAAGGTTTATATTTACGATCTGCTTTTTTCCTTACTCATTACCTTTTGTTTTTTTCCATAGTTTCTCTGTGGAAGAGGCCATATATAGTTTCTGTTATACAACACCTGGTACAACAGATTGGTTCTCATTAGAATTTCTGGGCTTTGCTATAGTGGAACTGTAAGAACAAACAGTAAGGCTAAAGTTTTTTCCAGTGTTATACAGTCATTTTGGGCTAGCTCTTATTCCAGTAGAAGTCAGCAGAGTTAAATTCACACTATTATGAAACAAATCACAAAGTCAAATTGATTCTCCTTTTTTTAAAAAAAAAGAGTAAAAGCCCACAACAAACCCCCTCTATCCTTGAAGTTTTATTACTGCCTCCAGTGAGAACAGTCAAGTACTTTTTGATTTTCTTCAACTCAGACATCTGAGTATCATGATCAGCCAAGTAAACCTGATGTCTATACTGCAATGAAATACCAACACAATGTAAAAAAAAAGGAAGAAAAAAAAGCAAAACACTCAACAATCACTTTTCCATGACTGAAGAGCTTTGTTTGACTCTCTGCATTTCTCCATTTTCTTTTTTCTTAGAGTATACCGTGGAATATATTTTTTTTTTGTTCTAAACATAACTTCAACTTGTACATCTGTCATTGAGTAGTAGCTCTGATGCTTAATAACCATGCTCCGTTCAGGAAATATCCATTATTCATTTCCAGTGTACCTTCTGGCTGATTTACTGAATCTACCTTCTGTTGGAGAGTTTTCTGCTAGATTGAATTGGCCTTTATGTGGCAGTGCCTGAGTGCCCAGGTTTTTTAGTTTTTTTTTGCCATGCTCTGTGTCTGTAACTCCACTTGACATCAGCCTAAGTCTTGGGAATTTCCAACAGGAAATGCTGCCCCCAGTGAGATCAGACACACTCTTGTTGTCTGCAGTTGGTGTTTTATTTTGAACACCGAGCATTCCTCTCTTCATATATCTGAGAGTATTTCAGTTTCGTGATTAAGGCGGGTATTAGATGACCTTTACTCTTCTTTCCCTTGCTTTCCTCTTAAGAGTTAAATGAAAGCCTTCCGTTCCTCTACAGGGTACTTAGAACTAAGGCACTATGGCGCTAGCAGCAGGTTGGTTTCATTACATTGATAGGATACATGTGCTGTTTTTTATCTCTAGCATTTTCTCAGTAATTCAGCACTTTAAAGTCTCAGCTGTCTACCGATCTGCAGACAATTGTTTGGTGTAATACTATCCGGAAAAAGCTGATAAAACACAGATGTGACTAGGTCTCTGAAATTTGTGGTTTGCTAAGTGGGTTTTTTTCCTTTTTTTTTTTCCTTTTTTTTTCTTTTTTTTTTTTTTTCTTTTGGGCCATTCTTGCCTATGGCAAGTTAGCTTCCCTACCAGGCATGAAGGCACAGACTTTTATTAAAATGTTGTAACAAGAAGGTAATTGGTAAAAATTAAGAAAGGTTAGCTGAAATATAAAACAGAAACATTATAACTATTTCCCCTACTTTTCATTATAACTCCTGGCAATCATCTCTCCATATTTTGCCGAATGGATATCCAAAATAATTTTCTTTTTCAAAGCCTTCACACTAAAGTGTGGATTTCTGGCAATCCTATACAGATCTGTTTAAAGCAAAATGGGTTTTAGGCTCTTTAAGGCACTAAGAGCCAACAACTTGATTTTTCAAAGTGGCTGAGATTTTACAGTCACAGTGAGGCTTGTCTAGATAAAAGATTTGATTGTGCTCGAACAAGATTGGAAGCAATCTACTTAGATGGCAGGATGTTGCCATCTCTTAGTGGTTAGTGTTTAGACAAGGACAAATTATATTCACCATAGCATCAGCTGAACACAATTTTTCCTGGCTTCCATTGACCTCTAACTTGTGACTGGCCTCCCGTCCTCTCACTCAGTTATCACAATTCCATTCAAACACAAGCACATTTTGTAATGTAGGCAATTCTTACTGACAGCATAAGAACGTTTGCATGTGCTCGGTTATTTTTCAAACTGGCTCACATCATCTTAGGCATTCCTGCATGAGGGTATTGCTTAGACAGTTCACATAATGTAGATGTTTCTGAGCATGGAAGGCTTTCATTCTGATTATCTGGATGATGTTTTTAACTGTGGTGGTTAGTTTATGGTATTTTTAAATTTTTTTAAAATTTATATGACTAGACTAGGACACCTTTGAATGGGAACGCAGTTTGTCGGCACAGTGATGCTTGTTTACTCACATGAGAGTTGCCACTAAGACTTAAGGCAGTACTACACTTTCCCTCTTCCCAAAGAAACTCAGTCCCAGCGTTGCAGTAACCAGTTTTACTTAGAAGAGACTGACTTTTCAGCTTTCTCTACATTGCAAAGCAAGATGAGAATTTCTCAAGACTAAATAAATGAACATGTCTGAAAGAAACCAGATTATGCTATAATATTCCTATTTAGCTGCAGAGTGTGGGGGAGGGAGTGAAAATTGCAAAAGGATGCTGATTGGCATCTGTGTGTCTGTATGATAACTACACACAGCTTTAGTGATTTATGCACTAGACAGGTTTTCCATTCCGATTCAAATGAAAGGCCATCTTGTAATTAAAGGCTCAGTTTGCAGTTCCTGATTTCTGAAGGAAGAGGGCGTTTCTATTTATTCCAGAAACATTTAGTGGTTACATGCATGGCTGGCAGCAATTTCCCACAATGTGTAAATTAGTCAATCCCAAAGTCAGTAAACTTTTGCTTTGAAGTGGACATTAATGAAGTGCACCATTAGAGCCTAATGATTGTTCACATTTGTATTTTAGGGGCCCCTCTTGCTTTTGATGTCTTAGTGCCTTGGTTTCTTGACTTTAGTTATCTAAATGCCAGGACTGCTAAACTCCTAAGAGAACTCAAAAAAAATTTAATGAAAAAAGTTAGTACTGGCCTGACTGATGTTGGCACTTCAAAGCTGGAACAGACTAAATTGCTGTAGACTGCTTAATTCAAAAGTGCTCCCTTGTGGATGACAGTGCATGGTGACAAAGTTCAATTGGCAACAGGAGACAGGCAAGATCAAAGACCCTCTATTGTAATAGTTTTGTTCCATGAAGAATTGCTTATTGTCAGTAGTTTTTCAAGCCTTTACTGGCTCCAGCTTCATATCAGGATTCCCTGGTTCAGAACCAGCTTAAATAAATAATTGTAATTACATCTTTCTGATAATACATTGCAGTTCTAAATGCTGGATGTTGTGTCTCTCTCCAAGGTCCAAAAAAGAAAAGTGTGTGTTAGGAACGAGGACTTGGGGGAGAACCCTTTTTTTTGGAACCTTCTTTGTTCAGAAGCATCCAAAATAGAAAGTACTGCAGAAAGTGAATGCCATGTTGGCAGCAGTTGAGACTTGCTCCAGACAAAGCCACACTGCCCTTCCTACCAGAGCAGTGATGCTGCAGTTTCTAGTTTACATCGCCTGCTAGTGTGATTTAACATTCAGTTTAAGATTAAACTGAATATAGTCCTGTAAACTGTGCTTTCTATCCAATTAAAGCACTAGTTTGAGTGAACTTTTAAGAGATGCTGAGCTTCATGCTAGCAATGTTAATACTACCGAAATCTCAGAAATATTCATCATTCACAGCATATTGCATCTTTGTTTTCTTCTCCTCATATATACATTCCTGAAAAATATGATCTTTTTTCCAACCAGAAGCAGAACTAAGGCCCTGTCAGAAATTGTCCAGTTACACTGGAAACAATGTTCATTTTCAATATTTTTGCTATTTTTTTTAATTTTATTTCCCTCAATAGTGTTCACCATCTGTAAGGAACTGCTGAAAGACAAGAAAGGCACCATCCCTCAGTAACAATATTCAGAGTTGTTGTCTTGTAAAATGTACATGGTATTGTCAGAACTGCTTGTCTTGAACTAATTATGGAAACATGTTTGGTGACAATGAAGGAAGCCACTGTGTGATCATTTTCATGCATCTTATTGACAGAACTTACTTTTATTTTTAAATAATCACAAATGACAACCTTTTTTCAGAGAAAATTTCATCATATTTAGCACAAGACGAGCAAGTGGAAAGGGGGGATGAGCAAGCACACTTAGAAATGAGGCAACAAATTCATTGCAATTAAATCACATCTGCAATGGAGTCAGATCTGTTGATCTCATTTTATTGATAATTTTAACTTAAAGAAACAAAAAGCCAACGGAATGTTTCAATCCTTCTTAAAACTCATTTATGAAGAGCATCAGAAGTGTTGTTGGGTTATTTCTTTCTTCTTTTTTTTTTTTTTTTTTTGGCAAGGTCTGAAAAAGCACTTTAAACAGGATTAGAAAAGTACTATGTGCAATTTAGCTCTAGCGACTTCACGGTTGTAAATTATGATGGAACACATCATTAGCTGCAGACTTGTATGTTCTCCCTTAATCATGCTGAAGTACACATAAGCCCCAGCTGAGCAATTATGAATAATTAAATCAATTAGAGACAGTCTAACACCAGGTCTTGTGGCTAAACTGGTGTCAGCATCCATAATATTTTAACAGTAAATGCAAATGTGTGCATTTGGGTGGAGGGAAGGATGTGGACAAAGGCTTATACAAATGCCAAAGCATGTTGCTTAGTGATGGGTTTACAATAACATCATGAAGATTATAAGCCGCCTTCCCAAGGGAAACAATGGTAATGAAATGCCAATAAAATATTTTTGTACAAGATTTAAAGCTTATAGATGAGTTAATTAAAAAAGGATAAAGTGCAAGGCCTAAAAAATATGCTGAATAAATTAGGACTTTACATTCACCCAAAATAAATACTTCTCTTCATCGGTTGTGCCCACCCTTCTTTCTTTTGACACAACAGCTTTCTGTAATTTGGTGCTAAAAGCAAATAAACAAACCAATATGCCTTCCTTAGAACTCTGTCCAGAAAAAGAATTACAAATTTTCTCTACATTTTGTAGAGAGAAAACTGAAGAAAACATGGAGATTTTGACATCAACTAGACAGTGACAGCACTGACACTTTGTAGAGCAAGCCCAGTGTTTGCTAAGAGAGAGACAGGTTTTAGACCTCTCCACACTCCATAGATTGCAAAGAGTCCCTTTATTCTCTTGCCACAATGTGCCACACCTCTGCTGTGCAGTGGTCTGCTCTCTGCCAGCCACCAAATGTGGCACTTGTTCTGCCACCATGTCATGACCAAGTCATTGAGGCATTGAGTGCTTCTCCTACTGCCTCATTCCTCCCAATGAGAAGGAGAGAACCATTTTGGCTCTCTCTCACCTGGATTTTCCGTGCAGGGAAATGGCATATTTTCCCTTCCTCTAGGTTAACTACAGACTAATGAAGCAACACAGAATTAACACCTCATTAGAAGACTGATCTTGTAAATATATGTTTAACTTTAGGAACACATTTCTGTTCTATTCACTGAGGTCCAACGAAGATCCTTAGAGATATTTAAGTGCTCTTGTGAGCTAGAACACAGTTCTGTCCTGCAATCATGAGGAGTTATGTTCAAGACTAAGTATCCCCATGCAAGCCAATAAAGAATGAAAGGAATAACTAGTTGATTTTTTTTCTACAAATCTATTTATTTTATTAACGAAAAACTTCTTATTTAGAAGTTGTCTTTACTATAGCTTATAACCAAGAGATTGTACAAATAGTGATTCCACAGTTGTTATTATTTGAGAATGTAGAGTCATTATAATCTCTGCTGCACAACCATAAATGATCCAAGGGTTCTGCTTTGAGAAGTCTCAGAGTATCTTGAAGCACTTTCCTGTTATTATTATAAGAAACAATTTATTCAGAATGTGTCTAATGATTATAGGTGTATTGAAAGATAATCAGAATTAAAACTATTTGATGTGCATTGTATTTAAGACTTGCTCAACATACAAATTGCATAGATACACTCAGTTTGTACATCCTAGAAGAGATCTTTGAGTGTTCTAAAAGCAATTATTAAAGCCCATGCAGCAAGTCAGTGAGGAACCCAGAGATAGAATCTGTTTCCACAGCATCAGCCCATTGCCCCATCTGCCAGGCAGTTCTGCTTCCTTGTCCCTGTGCAACTTGATCACTACTGAGTAAGCCTCATATTTCATGGTGTCCTTTGTAAGAAACAGAGCCTTACACACTGTGCACCCCCTAACTCTGATGATCATGGTAGATAAGGAAACCTTTAGCTTCCTCTTGTAGAGAGTAGGTAAATTTCTCTGTAAAATGAAATCTTGGACACTCACTTTTGAGTAGGATTTTGTTGTACATGAAAATATACATAGTTCTGTTCCAATCTCAAGACAAGATCTGCTAAGAAAACATTTAATGCAGAAATCAAAATATAAACTGCATGTAAAGAAAAAAAATCCAAATCTTTAGAGGTGGCATTTATTTCACTAGATGTGACATTTTGAGCTTGCCCATACAGTCTATTGACCACTCTTCATAGTGAAATAACTCTCCATGTGAACTCTCTCTCCTGGAATAAGGGATTTCTTTCTAGAATGTTGACTCTTATTTGGAAAAGTAGTGATTGTTCCAGGATCAAATTGCTTTTCTGCTGGAATAGACTGAGTGGCCATTCTACCATAACTATTCCAGTGGTTATTACCATACAGAGATTATTTCTCTGTAGACAAGTCCTGGAGGAGTCCAGGGGACTGGAGAGGTTCCAGAGCAGACTTAGGCTGGGAATGTCTCTTGTAAGGCTTATAAGTCTAAATAAGGCTGCAGCTACAATGACATGGGGCTTCTCAAGAAAGAATCCTTGCCAAATTTCTTCTTTTGCCTCTTCACCCTATGGGAACTAATTAGCCCCAGCAGTCTAAACTCGTACAGTCTTCTGAGGACCTGCACAAGCTGCTGCAGGGGCTTAGTGCTCCCTCTCGGGGAAATGGTAGTTTTATACTTACTGCTTTTGCAGAAGTGCAGAGGAGAGGAAAGCGTGATTCAGGAGGGCATAAAACCCTGCCAAAGGATAGGACTATTTAAATATTTGAGTGATTTTCCTGCTTCAGTCTGACCACAAAGTGATGCAGAGGTGCCAGAGATGGATCTCCGAGAGCCAACCTGAGCCTTGCAAAGTCTAGTGAATATAGTGTGCTGATACCTGTACTGTTCCTGCACAAGCCAACTCAGGGAGAAAAAAAACCTAGTTTTCCAGGTACTTTGCTAAGGTGAATAATCCTTGTAGATGAACCTGCCAGTAGTAGTTCCCACCTTTTCACTGCCCTTAGGCGGTGTAGGCATATTTTGCATGAATCAATTGGCAAAAAATTATATGATGATGACAAGCATTTGAATTTGAGTATCTTACATATGTAACCCTAGTTATTCAAATAATTGGACATGAAATTCCTCCGTGGAATTGGTTTGATGAGGCAGGATTACTTTCTGAAGGACTGGCAGATCAACTTACTGTAAAGGAAAGAGATGCTACTTCTGTGGTTAGTGGTCACTGCAGAATCATATCCAGTCTGCTATTTACCATTTCTTTTCTATATATACAATAAAAAAATACACTAACTTGAATAAACATTTCAAATACCAACTCATTTTTATGCTGAGCTTGGTGAAGGGTAAAAGAATAGAATAGAATAGAATAGAATAGAATAGAATAGAATAGAATAGAATAGAATAGAATAGAATATCTTTTCAAAGTCTACTAAGGATTAAATTTTGTCTCAAATATAGTACTCGATCCACTGCAAAATAATTTGTGAGATCCATCAAACTATTACTGCTATCAACCATTTTATGCTGTGTATGGTGCTGTATCTGAAAAGCCTTTGAGGAAAATTCTAGCCCCAGTAAAGTCTGTGACATAACTGCCAGTAACTGAAGGAGCCAGGGTATTACAGCACTGTTTTTGCAAGCAGAATTGTGAATTTGTTAACATATCTTTAAAAACACATTTTTTAATGATCAAATTATTAAAATATTAGAATATAATTACATCTTGGCTAAAAATTCGTATTGCAGGGAAATAAATCCTGAAAATAAACATTAAAACTGCTCAGCTGTATGAAAAAGGAGTCTGCCTAGTTTTGTTTTTCTACATTGCCCTTGGGGAAAACATACTGAAAAGAGAGCTCATGTATTAGGCTGTCATTATTACTCCTTTAGTTGTTCTTCCTGGTGATTACAGGAGATTCAAGGAGAACAGAATTCATGAAAATAGCAGGGTTTTGGGTTTTTTTCCTGAGCAAAAAGAAAAGAAAAAGAAAGCAAATTTAATCATGTTTGGATTTTTTATTTGTTTGTTTTCATTTGCTTTTCCCTCAAAACATGTTCTTCCTAATATATTGGCTTGTTTAATGGTTTGGCAATCTCAGTGACTTTTGGTCTGCTGTGACATTGTTCATGCAAGTTTTAAAAGTTTTGGCCTGTGCATGTGGACCAAAGTTTCCTCAAATCCAAAATCAAGCCCTAATTATATTGAATTCTCTGGAATGTTATTTATGAGATGTGTCTTGCCTTTAGTAAGACAAGATGTGTGAGTACCTCTGTAAGCAATGTCACAATAGTTTTATGTCTTGAAGAATCATTCTCTATTCCTTCTTTCTCCTCTGTTGCTCCTAGGAGAGAATAAACTATATTTCCTTATTGTTCAGTGCAGTATATTTTCTTTCATTCAAGTACACTGAAGTGGTGGTGACGCAATGTAGTTTTCTGTTTTCTCCTTTGTTGGGCAGGAAATATGGAATATTGTCCAATGATCTAGGATCTGCCTTGTGATGACATTATGATCAAATATGCAGCTATTTCAGTTTTATGTTTCTGGCAACAGTTTTCATGTAACAAACCTTATTTTTCTGCAAAATCTAGTAAGGTAAAGTCTGCTGGTGACCTCAACTTTCATATTTAATTTAGGGTATGCAGATTTGATTGCTTTTTGATGGCTCGTGGCTCCATTAGCTTCTCTCAAGTCACACACTAATGTCAGACTTTTTAGGATCAATCCTCTCCTACTTTGCCTTGCATAATGGTACTTAATTTGCTTGCAGTTGGACAAAGTTGCTACTTGACATTAGTCTTATTTTGCCATATTCTTTGGAGACAGCTATCAAGTGGAGATATACAGCCATTCCATCCAAGATAAAACACTGCATCAGAGGATAAAGCAGGATATCTTAAACTTGTTTTAATTCTCTTTTGGGGGGCTTACTTTAAATCAGTTTTCTTCTTGAAAACCAGAATTGATCTGAAATCATTCTCCTGGCACATCACTAAGTGTATCCGGAGTATGAAGTGTGGTGTGAAGGAAATAGGCATGACATGAACTGTGTCTGTTCAGGCACTTTCAGTAGGCACAGATAGAATCAGGGTCAGAAACACTGTTTTCAAAAGAAAATCAGACTATGGTCTGCCTCCACACTTTAGGACTAAATCCACATCCTCTCTACACCAAGCAGGTTCCCAGGAGCTGCTGGGTGTCCATGACACACCTCTGCACAGCACAGTGCAACACTGCAGAGGTTCCTGCAGCAGAAGTATCATTTTTTGTTTCTGAAGTATTTACTGTCTAGAGAAAGGAGTCATCTACTTCAGGAAGCTACAAAAACAAACAAAAAAACCCCAAAACAAATAAAAAAGAGAAGCGGGGGCGGGGGGAACAAACCCCAAGCAAAAAACCCACGGAAAGCAGTTTTCAGGTGAGAGTGTAGGAACTTTGAACAAAGAGGTGTGAACAAGAAAAAAAAATCCAGGACTCCTGGTTATCACTGTAAACTTGTTTGTGTAACGTCTCACTTATATGCAAAATAATGGCAAGAATCAGATGGTATCTTTATTTTAGACTGACATTCCAATTTTTTACAGACATTATTAATGTAGCATGATTAGCTGGCCTGGAGGGGAAAATTGAGGATAAATTGTATGGTTATCAACTGCAGGTTTATTGGTCTGAGACTTCCACCACAGGGAGTGGCTGCTGTATGGAATTGATAAACGTAGAGATTTATAAGGTCAAGTTTTATGAGTCTACAGATTCCTTGTGGTGTATTACCACATCCTTATTACAAGCCCCTGCTGCTGTCCAGCTAAGCCACCAGAGGTAATATATTACACTTGCTTGTCTGTTCTTCAGGTTTTTTTCCAAAGGAGAAGAGGAACAGGTCAAAATAAAATACAGCTTTGTGGGATTGTATTTGCAGCCTTCTTTGGGCTTTGGGAAGTGTAAAAGCCCATGTCAGGAACCATGGAGTCAATCTTGAAAAGATGTGAAAAAGGATTGTTTGTGACATTGGGAGAAACAAAAAATTAAAATCTTATGAAGGTAGTAATTTGTTTTCAGAGAGATAAAGAACAGTTGCATTTAATAGTGACATAATCAGCATAAACAGACTCAGTGGCTCAAGTACAGTAACATAAGTAAGCCTAAGACTCTCACTCAGCAGCTGATGTCTTGCTAAATGGTGATTTCTAATAAACAGCTAATTTGGGAAAATATGAAAGTCAGTAAATTGCCTGATCAATCCAAAGAGTTTGTATGTTTGATAAAGTTGTATATAGTTTCAGCAAGCAATTTGTGAGACCATTATACTAATAGTATTGCTAACATGTCTGTGCTATGACAAACCGAAAATAGTCTCTGTGCTTTTATTCTATCTCTTTCACTATTGTTTCCTCTCTATCATATCAACAGAGAGCTACTGCATGTGCTGTTGATGATACTGATTTAAAAAACACTGATGTCATGGCCAATTAATGGAAATACTGTTGTTGGGATTTTTTCCCAATACTGTGATACATCACCAGAAGGGACATGACTAAGGTATTCTGTGCAAGTACTTCAGCAATTATTTAGCTCAAACTGATAGCATCATGCTTTAGATGGGCAAGACTGATGCCAATATATTGATTCGGCTTAGGCCTTAGTTAATGTAAAATTGCTTCTGTTATGAAACCACAAACTTTCAAGTTATGCAGGATTTATGTCTCTCGTGTTATTTCAGAGGCATGGCACTGAGTGCCTTAATAAAAGGAACAGCTAGATGGAATGATAGTGTAAATCCTCCTTGAGTCACACAATATATAATCAGGCCAATTGATTCATTCATAGAAAACACAGGAGTGGAATGATATATCTAAGTATAAGTTTGCCATATTCTTAGTGAATTATTCATGTGCTCTATTGTTGATACCTATCTAAATAAGCTATGCTCTGTCCCTAGAATCTGCAACAAAGTTGTACAGGACATTAAAGCCTAACAAGAAAACAACAATTAAACTTTTGAAGAACTCTTCATAAACTATCTTATTATGTAATTGTGAGCATCCTTCATAGTGTTCTGCCTTGCAGACAATTAACAGCATTGTAGATTGGATGTATTCCTGACCTTTAGCCCTTAATCAATTGCAGAAGCCATTTATTGCCTGAAGTAGTACACTTTAACAGAAACATAACTTGAATGACAAAATTCCTCTCCAGAGACATATGGCTTCATATGTCCTCACATGTCCTCACACATAGACTACAGAAATCCTTGATGCTGATAGTGAAAAAGAAAAAACAGACTAATATTAGCACAGTCAGAGTTATAGGACATAGGTTGAAAGAAACTGCATTATGATATAATTCCAGTCTTCAGTCAAATATGATTATCGAGTGGAAATGGATTGTTGACAGTACAGTTTAGCAGGGTTTGCACCCAGTGGACAAGAGGTGGTTTCAAAAGTAGTCATTATTTTCCAGGAGTGATGACAGCAAAGTGTTGCATCAGCCAAAATCAGCTGCTTTGAATATAAAATTATTTAAAATACCAAAAAGGTAAAAATTAATAGAACTATGAATTATCAGTGCTGTATGTCAATTGTTTTCAGGATTCTTCTATTCTAAGAATGCTTCTTAATATCCCTCTACTTTAAAGCTAGCTCAGTGAAGAGCCTTACTTGTGTACACATGCATGTGTATATTCTGCCTTCTTCCACCAATAAAAAACAAACAAAAAAAGGTAATGGATTTTTTTTTTAACTATCTGTTACAACTTACAGATTTTAAAACTGCAGAACATTAGATCATCCACTCTGACACTCATCTGACTCTAGTCCTCTAGACACATAACTGCAAAAAAATCACTGAGTGTCAGAAATTAAATATTTTTCAGTGACTGGCAAAGTAAGATGACTTTACAGGAATTTTATTTGATGTCTGGGCTATCTGCTGAGGAAAGAAGAATCTTCTGAAATGTTAAAATTGGTAAAAACATAATGAGAAGGTTTTGATAACAAAAAAGAAAAAAAGAGGAAATAAAACACAAAACCCTGAACGTAAACTAAATAAGATGGTTGAGAAAAAAGGACATGTGGCAAGCAAGAGGAATGCTTCAACTTACCCAGCTATTTTATAAAGTACATATGATAGTAAACTTCGCTGCCTCTGGGTTTTAACCCTTTCTCTGCATATGAGAGTTTGGTTAGATGATGGTGTTCTGTGGCTGCTGAGATGACTGTTGAGTGACAGGGAGGCTGGGAAGTGAGATGAAGTTCTTCAGATGATAGCCTGTGAATTAGATCTCTGCTGCCTTTTGCTGGTAGAGATGATGGAAAATTGGAAAGTAACTTCCCTCACGTGAAAAGAACACCCATTGTATTGGTGACTTTGGATTTAAACAATGAGTACTTAAAACATCATATACACTAGTTTTAAGGCATTTATGTAAAATGAGTGACAATTAACAGAAAAAAAATGAGAGAGAGCAGAGAACAGGAAAAGGCATTCCAATAGATGAAACAATGCAACTGGAGAATAAAAGAAGGGAGAAACTAACAGGGACAGGAAGAAAAAGAGGAAAATTTTTTCCTTCACTTGATTTTTGGCCTTGCCCTTTCAATCTTCCTGCTCTTTTCTATTTCTCATCCCTTCCTCCTTTTTAATGCTCCTTCCTCACATTTTTTTTTTCCTCCTCAATTTGGAACTGAGTGGGATTTATGTTTGAAATGGAATGTCCTGCTACCCTTGCACTCAAAACAGATATTGAAAGAGATCTCTGTATGGCAGAGAGGAGAATGGAAGACTGCTTTTTATGTCATGCAATATTGGTTCAATACTGAAAGAGAAAAAGTCTCTAAGGCTGTTTAATATGTGTTTCCTGACCCATGGGACTTGTCAAATCCTCAAACAGTTCCACTTTATTAAGAAGTAGTTAGAGCAACTGGAAAGTGTTTTGACCTGTTGGCACATCCTGAAGAGCCTCAGAGATTCTTTTATACTTAAACTCAGCATTGAAACAACATTAAACCATTGAAATTTCTAGCTCTTTTTGTTTTCTATTATCTTCTCTAAGTCTTAAGAGAAAAAAAAATGCTTTATTTGGTCCTATAACTGTTGCCAGCTTTACACGTTATTGCATATTTCAGCCTGCTCATTGAGCTCAAACTGGGTCAACATCAATTAAAAAAAAAAAGAAAAAGAAAGTTGGCTATGTTATTTGAAGTTCAAGCATTACAGTAAAATAATGAAATAAGGCAATGATAAATTTGATACAGAAAGGGGAGTTGAATCTTAAATATAAATGCAAAGGAAATGCAGAACTCCTATTCATCAGCTACTAGTGACTTATTTCAGTTTATGAACTGTTAAAGCCTGGAGAGATGAACAGACACCTGGATATTAAAACCACAAGGAAGGTCTAAATCTTTGCTCTCTTGTTTGGATGGGCAACTCAATCATTTCTAGTCCATAGTGCCATTTGGCATTAGGAACAGACAAGAGACAGATAAAAAGACATGTCATAGTCACAGTTGCCGCAATATCCAATTTAGACCTCTATTTACAATGTAAAGCAATAGAAAATCTCCACAGAAATTGTGGATTTGTTTTGTACAGATGCACTCAGCAGAGCAGCATTACTTTCAGTACCCTCCTGAAGATGCAGTGGAGCATAACACAGCTGACTACTGCAGAAATGTTGGCAACTAAGAAGCTGGACTACTGTTGCTATTCAAGGAACTAGGAGCTTGATCCAAAGTTCAGGGGATCAGAGAAGTTTGTATAGATTTCAGTGAATTTTGGATCAGGTCTCATTTAATTCCTCTTTGCCTCCACAAGGTTTTACACTCATGCATTTCCATTGCCTTCAAGTGAACGTGCCCCTGACACACCATTATAACTGAAGACGTGTCTGTATAACACTTGTGTTCTTCCTGATTCTGGTACCTTGTACCTGGTAATAAAATTAGAAGACATACAGTGTTTTTGAAGTTGGTGGAGCCACTGTCTTTGGCAGAACTATCTGTAAAAACTAATACATGATCAGCCCATTATATCTCCACATTGTGGTCATAGTTCTGGTTCTAGGAATAAAGAGCTATTTGAAATTGGGACTTACCATTTTTTAAGCATCAGATACTCCTGATAAGAGTAGAATCAATGGAAGGAGATGAACATTTGCAACATGTAACTCATGCTAACTGTTTTAGGAAGGAATTAATCATTTTCTACAGTTAGTTCCTTCTTTTTACTAACTGGGTGAATAGGGAACTTAATTAAATTATTCACCTAATTTTTAGTTGGGTATCAAGTCAGGGGAAACAAGTTAAAGAGTTAACTTCTTTAGAATCCGTCCTCTGTATAATGTACTTCCTAGACATAACACTGCATTCAATTCCTTTGCAAGGAACAAATGTGATAGGTGATTGTACCACAATAAGAAAGCAGCTCAAATGAAATAGAATTGGCTCTCTCTTCAGGGTGACTAAAAGCTATTTGGGAATGGTATACATGAAATTCTCAGCTACACTCTGCAGCTTTTAACTTTTAAATACTAAAAACAAAGGGAAGAAAAAACTAAAATATTTGCATGAAAATGTAAACATGCTGATATAGTAAATCTCTAAACTTTGGTTGTTCTCTATACATTGAAAGAAAATTATCAATTCCATTTAGAAATCAATATTTTTATTTTTCACTTTCTGAATCTTTTTCTCTCCCTGATCAATCTGTTTTCATGATATTTGAGACTAGCATGATGTGACTGGCAGTGTCTGGCTTTAAGTTTCTCATAAAATACTTTTGTTTGTAATCACCTCATCCTTTCTTACTCAAAGACTACTTCTGATGTTCCAAGTTCAGATTCATGTATTTATAATGCCCATAGATCAAAGATACTTCACATGTGAAAGACATAAAAAATAATCACAAAGAAGAATCAAATACATAGAGGTTTTAAAGGGAGAATGAATAAGCAAGATTTAGTTGTGTATTTGACTCTCTTCACAGTTCTTCCGTCTTTTCATTTGACGAGATCTGTAATCTAGATGTTGGGAGAGTGCACCTATAGCTACGTGTAGGAACTGTGTCCTAATTTTCATCCTGAAGACCCAGCATTTTAAAAGCTTCACTTCTGTTAGGCCCTCCATCTTAGGACATAGTTGACTTAGGATTTTAGGTGAAATCCTGGTTGGCATGTAAAGCTGCTCCGACCTGACAATGGCTAGGTCATTTTCCATAATGCTGACTGAAATGGTTTGTGATGGTTTTAGAATAAAGGAAGGTTAAAAGGGGAGCAACTGCCAGCAGTAGAAGTGATGAAGGTGTTTCAGGAAATTAATGGCTTGGCTTAGAAATTAAAGTTTTGATTTTACTCAAGAGTATTATTACTGAATTCCTTTGGTGTAAGATCAGGCCATACTTAAATATTTCTCAGATGGTGGAATACTTGCCTAGCCCCAAAACACCGGGGAAAAAGGTATAGCAAAGTTCCACAAAAGCTTTTGCTCTTAGATTTATGTCTTAAACTTCATGCTGGTTCATGCTTCACAAAGTGAACCCTTGTCAACAAAAAAAGTATGTCCTTTCCTATTGGCTTAGCCAATTTTTAATCAGCCACCAGTATCTAGTTCTTCCAACAGGTGAGTTTCCTCTTACACTCCATGAAGATTGTAGTTTCAAATACCATGAAATCTCAGGTTGTGTCATAGTAGTAGATCAAAAAATGGACCTTATAGAAATCAATGCAGAAAGAGACTCTTAGCAGATTTTAAATAGTAAACTTTATTATAAAGGATACAAATGGAATAGTTATGAAATCATGTCTCAAGCTTGAGTCAGCCATTGTTAAATTTTTATCTGTAGCATATATCATTCCTTAAAGTGCTGCTTGAACCTAGATAAGAATTATATTCATTATTCCTAGGTACCTCCTGTGCACAGGAGCATTGCTGTATGTAATGGACCAAAAAGGATTGCAGAGAAAATCACAGGGAGACTTTGGCTGGATGTTAACATTAAGTCAAATAATAAGCAAATAATTAGGTTTCTATAACGTGAAATATTAGACATCTAAATAGTGAAAGGTGTCATCAGTCTCCTCATTCTATCAGGTGCTTGCACTGTGGCAGTGCAGAGCAGGCTCATCTTGATCTGGAACTGAAATTCTGCTGTTTCGATGAAAACTCTGACTTAAAATACACCTCCTCTTTCCTAAAAGCTGTTGTAAATCTTTTTTTATTTTATTTATTATTTTCTTTTATTATTTAGTAAACTCTCTAGTTGTAAACAGAGAATACTCTCCATCAAAGCTCATCTGTGATCATGGTTGTCACTGTTAAGGTCTAATTGCTGATTTAGCCATATATATATACATAAAACATCTGTGACAGCAGGGTTGTGGTTGCAGACACCGATGATGATCCTCTGCTTCAGAAAGCAAACACTGAATCCAGGGGAGCTGCACAGCCACACAAGTTCTAGTTACTTTTCTTGTTAGAGTTGTAAATTCAAACCACATTGGAAAAGACAACAGAATTACTGCAAGTCACTATTTGCACCTGAGAGATGTAATGCCTAATTGAAGCCATTTCACCAGCTCCAATTGAAGCTGGGTGTAACTAGGGAAATCCCTCTGCAGGACAAGGTGTATGTTTGTCTCATTGCACATGTCCCCATGTGATAATAATGCTGATCTGACAGATCAGTAAAATACTAGCTGCCCCTCCCTCAGCACATTTAACATAAAGTAACAATGTAGTTTGCCAAAAACAAAGTCAAAGGAGAGCAAATGTGTGAAACCTCAGTGGACGGTGCCATTGTGTTTTTACTCAGTGTCATTCTGCCTGGAGATTACAGTTTTGACAAACTCCAAGTAAGCCAATGGTTGAATTCTGGGAGACCTGAGCTTTTCTGAATAACACATGCACCACAGCTGCAGTTGAAATCTGTTTCATATTTAGTGTAACAAATTATGCAAAGTACACCAAATAAGACCCATTTCAAATTCCAGTGGGCCTTTCTGAAAACATTTTAGAGAAATGTTTTCTTTGCTGTTTCCCTTCTGCTCTCATTATAAAGGTGAATCACTAAAAGTAATTGTGTAACAAAATGACAGTCTGTTCAGAAAACAGCATGATAGGCCAAAGAATTCCCAAAGAAAAGCCTTAGTGTTTTTTATATTAGTGAGAGTTTGACTACATAATCCAAAATGGACACTTGGCTTAGAAGCTGCACATTCCGAGCCAGCAAGAAAAGTTTTAAATACTTCTCATCATAAAATACTTTAAACTACTCTTCTTAACATTTCTCTTTATTTACATGGAAAATACCACATAGCATCAACAAGACTGAATTATTCTGAGGGTTGTTTAAAGAAGCAAATAATTTTAATAGAAGAGATAATTAGAAATATTTTGAGGAGGGAGGAAATGTAAAAGATGGGAAGTAAATAGATGTCCCTGGCTCAGATCAAAACTCAGTTGGTGGTTACCAAAAATTAGAGCAATTTTTTATATTCCTTGGGGGACAAAGTTTCATTGCTTGTTTGTTTGCTTGCTTTTTTAACATGGCATTAACTTCATATTGTTAACTTCAGATGTTAAAGTCATGTCAGGCCACAGAAATAATGATGCTTAGAAAACTAAGCATTTGGGGGCTTTCTATTTGTTGTTTTGGTTTGTAACTTTTCTTTTTAAAAACAAAACAAAAACACCACAAAACCAACCTTAAGGCCTGGAAATTCTCTGTCTCATGTAATCACATGGCTCCAAAATAGGGGCTTTACAGAGGAGCATCAAATATCACAACCATGATAAAAATGACAAGAACAGGGAATACTCCTAATTAGTGGTTGGTGATGGGATGAGGGAAGAGTAAATTTGACTAAGAGTCTTGCCTTTAGAAGTTATTGAACCATGCCTGTCTTGGCTGAGGCATAAATATCTGTGGCAATAAAGGCTGCCCTATTTGCGTGTCCCGTATCATATTGGTAATTATTTGTAAGTGTTTGTGGTGTCAAGATGCATGCCTCTATGAGGTCATTTGGCTCAACATCCCCAGCTGCTCACTGGCTGACAAAATAATACTGATCTTTATTGGTAAGTCTATACAGCCATGTTAGTTTATGGCTCAAGCTAGCATGCAACACTAAATTCCCCAGCCATCTATACTGTTCCTATAAGTCATCTCACACTTTGCCTCAGACCTGGAGCAATGAAGCATATTTGCCAAACATAGAAACTGAGAGATAGATTAAGCAGTATAGATAAAACTGAAACCACAATGAATAAAAATCTGTACTTGGGCACAACTAATGCAATATGGAGACACCCTTTGAGATTGCCTCAGTGACTTGAACCATGTAAAGGCCTTCACCCCATCAAGTGCTTGGGAAAAAGCTTGCATCCCAGTAACATCTTGGGATAACTTCTATTGCACATGGTATTTCACTGCCTTTTTGCCCATGTCACCAGAAAAAAAAGAAAGGGACAAGCAGAAAAAAACCCAGAAAATTTGAACTTACTCAAGTTCATGGGTAAATATGAAGGAATTCCCTTTCTGATTTCAGCATTGGATAAAAAAAATAACTGTTAATTCTCAGTTTCATCTTTTGCCTTTTCTTTGAAGCCTACCATGGACATTGTCTTCTCTACAATGTTTTTGCTATTTCTTCATTCCAAGGCTTGGATTTATTTTTTTTTTTTAACTGAGTTGGCATCTTAGTCTATCTTGTTAGGTAAAAAAGACAAATTGTCCACAGAAATACATCATTAAATCACCTCTTTACAATCACTTGTGCATAATATCCAATCTACAGCATACCGGCATAAGAAAAAAATAATTTCCTTTGCACATTTACATTTATATTCTGTAAAATGTAGCCTAGATGGCACTGTTTGGACTGTCATTCTTTTCTTTGAATTTTATGCAAGTGATGCATCTTTTTGAGAATGTATTTTCATGAAGTTTAATAGTTCTATAATACTATAGGGTTTTATTGCTGCCTTGTTTATCAAATGTTGTTATTTCTCTGTAAACCCTAAGAGTTTGATTGAATTACATTATTTCTTTTTTGCTTACATATTGCCTTAGAAACTCAGATGTGATGTCCAGTTCACGCAGTATTATTTCTACCCATGATCTCAGCTCAACTGCTTTCAAAGCAGTACTCAGGATGAAATCCTGGCAAACATAAGGATTAAGTATGCTCATGTTCCTGGATGGCAAAATCCCATTCTCCGAGTAAATATGTGTTTTGCTTGTATTTCTAGCCTTTCAGTCTGCAACACAACTTGCTTCTTAGGCAGTAGCATCATCGCTTTGTGTTTGTTGGTAAGTGCTGACAGCAAGACCAGTGCTGTACAAAACCTTGGAATTAAGGCAGAACTGTGATGAAGTGTCCATCTCTACATGTGTGAGTAAATGTCTAGGCAGTTAGCTAGACACAGGACTGCCACTGTTTTCCTCCAGCCAGACCACTGTATGCCTGGCTGTGCTCAAATTCCCCCTCTCCCTTGATCACAGCCAAGGGGCAGCAGTGGAGCTCTGCTGCTCTGCCTGCCAAACTGAGCTGATGGGAGGAGTGCACTGAGGAGCCTACTGACCACTCAACCAAGACGCCACTATCCTCCCCCACTTTTCTCATCATCTACTAATTTTGTTATGTTTTCCCATAAAGAAAACAAAACAAAACAAGTAAACTCATCTGGCAAGAATTACTCCTCACCAAGCAATTGTGGTTGATAGCTCAGTTATCCTCTGAGGGGGGAATTTTCAAAAGAATTCAGCACTAACCTAACCCAAATTCTGTCAAAATCAGTGTTATTTTTACCATTGGCTTTAAAGTTAACAAAGTTAGGCTAATGTTGGCAGTTTTAGTGACCCCCTAATTCATCCCTGTGTATGCTTTCTTCATTATTTTTAGGAATAATTTAAGATTCATGACACTTCCATTTTCAGTTACTTTCCTTCTTAGTAAGGTCTATCAAGGAAACTGAGTTTCACATCTAATGTTGGGAAGATATTGTCTGTTCATTTATAAAGAAACCCTTCTCCTATACAGATGTAAAAGGTGAGTATTTCTTCTGAATCCCTCTAGGAAATAAATTTTGATTCCCCATCTGTAAGTTTTAAATCACCTTCTGTTGGACTGCATTTATTCCTGTTTCTCTTTCTATCTTCTCCTTATAATTTTTGATATTTATCCCTATCCAGTACTAGCCTTAGATATTTATTATTTTCAAATTTTTCATTTTCATGAAGAGTGTAATCTGTTGCTGTTACAGTGGCTCAGATTTTATGCACACTATTCATTTCAGATTTGGTCATATTTGTAACTGCCTTGATATTTAAATGTTTTTGGCTTTGGCTGTGGCAATGTGGCCATGTGGCTCTGGATACTTTGACACACTAATGCAAAAATAGGATACAAAGGTATACAACATTTGCTAACGATATACAGAGCACTCAGATTTCAGATGCCATTGATTTTTACAGCTACTATTTATTGTTTTCAGCTTTATGTATTATATTCTCTGTATTTTCAGATTATAGTTGTGAGCGTGCTTTTAGTTATGACACTAAGGACATCTCATCTTTCTGTAGATTTCTTTCTTATATTTGAACTTAGATTTCACTTCCCAATTCACCCATCAGAATTTTCATTATGCTTCCAAAGCCATAATCACTGTCAGATGCTGTATCATTCCTCTTGATCGCTTGACATATTCCTCAAATATACATACAGACATGGTGGTAATTAAACTCATGTATCCTCACTATTCTTCTCTTGTTTCAGAAAACCCATTCTTTCCTTTCACTTTGCAAGTAACGACATCTGAGTTAACAGAACTCTATTCAGCTGCTATGGTTTGAAATATATTCAATAACATCTTCATGTTTATCAGTGCTCCTCCTCCTGCAACGGAAATTGTTTCATCCAAACAGACTGTTGCCTCATTGAGACATCCTGAGAGTCAAAAACCTGATTCTTTCTACTGCCATGATGAAAATCACACGCTCCGGATGTGTTTCTTCCATTTAGCCAAGGCCTGTCTCTTTATTCTGAAATTTCCTCAAAACCAGAGCCCAAAACATGTTCTTCTAGAGGCTAAAACTTCATAGCATCAAATGATTAAATGTGCCAACTGCAAATGATATTTCTGTCATGAAAGAAAATGGATGGTATAGTCTGTTCTCTGATTTAGAACTGCACAATAACTGCGATTATTAAAACAAGGCAGATCAGTGGAGGTTAGTAGAAATTATGTATGGTGTGTGAAATTATCTCTAGTTTGAAATGATGTATATTAAGTATCTTCAAGTAAAATTATAAAAAAATCAGGGCAACATGTTAATTAAGATGTCTAGGTTGCTGAAAGCCCCATTTATTATCTTCAGGTGAATACAGAAAAGCTCTGTTGTTCAAAAATATTTTTTGAACACAAGACCATCTGGTGATTTGATAAAAGTATTTAGTTTCTCAAGGCAATCTGAGTGTATACTCCCTAGGCGCCACAGTTTATAGCTTAAATATGACTTGCATGTGGATTCAGCATTACAAATAGGAAACAGCAGCCCTTGGACTTGTACTGTAATGTAGTCCTTTCATCACCCAGTTACCCTTAAGCATCTCCTTTCCTATTGTAATTTGGGCTAAATGCAAAGCATTAGTCCTATCAATAAAAACTAATGGTTCTACTTAGAAAAAGAGAAGTATATTTAAAATAAAGGAGATAGATAGCTTGCTTTCCCTTGTATCCAGGAAGTTAACTGAATGCTGGCCTGCAGACATCTACTTCTGGACATAGGAGTATAGAGGCGGCACCATTGTCATGACGGATCAGCCTGCACCTACATCCTTAAAATCAGAGAATGTATCTTACTAACTAGTGCATGCAACCAAGATCAAGGAACTTTCTTTTTCCATTGATAGTTTTACTGAAACAAATATTACAGTCCTAGTGACTATGAAGAAACATAATTGAAGAAATAGGCAGCATAGGTGCAGCACTCTGAGAAAAAAGTAACTTTAACTGTCTCTCAAGTTAGCTGATGCAGTCATTAAACTTTATATTTAGTGTTGATATTTCAATTAATATACTCAAGTTAGAACCAAGAGATCATTATAGAAAACATACTCAAAATTAATAAAATGCCATGTTCTAGAAAATCAAGACAAAAATCACATTTTCAACTACTGTTATGCAAGGTAATTATACTAAAGTTAAAAGAAGTACTTTTAGCCTCCAGCTGCTGAAGATATTTGACATCACCTCTGTTGGTGGTGCTAAAAAGTCTGAAACAGCAGACTTATGTAAATTCCCTACGTCATCAAAGATGTAATTTGCATAAAAAGACAATCTGCACTGTAAAACTGAGAGAAATATTTGGACAAACTGCAACTACAAAATTGAAAGTGCTGGTTTATTCAGGAAAGCAACATTGAATTTTTGCATCTGCACTCAAGAGAAAAAGTTTCTTCATGGAACTCCTAACAATGTCAAGCAGAAGGGTAATAAATCCTATGCAAAATTTTTAATTGTTATGCATATTCACTACAGTGAAGAAATTAGTGAATTGTGGTCTAGATCTCACCTCGATAGTCCAACAATTTCGTATACTGGAAGTCAGCCTGTTCTTAAGCTTTGGCATAGCTGCAGTTTGGCAAAGGTTGTTGCAAGAACCATGTTGGATAAAACTGAACTATGAGGTTTTCAGATAGTAAATTTTTATGTGGCTTGGACAATGTCCTCTGTGTAGTGTGTAGCTCCAAGCACAGCAAGAGATGTTAGCAAATAGTCTCTCATCCTCACTTCCCAAGTAAAAGTTTGCCTCAACCCCCCTATTGACTTACCCTGTTTCCCCCCAGCAGCCCAACAGATCCTACTTCCGTTACCCTCTTTGTTTCACAAAGGACACATGCTTTTGTTTGCTTCATGCTTCTTATCCCTGCACAATGCTTCTCCCTTTTTCAGATCTCTCTCCAAAGCCCTCAGCTTCCAGTTAGGCACCCAATAATAAGCACTTCAGTCTTTGTTCCTGTCTTTCCATTTCAGTTTGCTGTAAACTGGCAAGTTTCATCTATAACAGTAAGCATATTTGTGACCTTTCAAGCTTGCAATAATTCTTGTCATCTCACCTTTTTCCCAAACACTTGCACCTTTTTTTAATAGTTACTGTTTTAATTAATTGGGCTATGGCCTTTTTTTAAATTGCCTGTTAAGCTCCACAGACACCTGGGGCACTGTATGCATAAATAATACTTAGTAAAAAAACCACTGAGATTGAAGCTCCCATTAAATGGTTTCATGGTAACTTTCACCTAGTGAACTCACATCCGGCAACAGGAAAACCAGATACTTTGTAAGGAGTATTAAAGCAGGTTTTGAGGTAATTACTAAAAGACATACAGTTAAGAAATCTGGAGGACCTGGAAAATACCAGCTAGAGGTCTTTGATTAACGGAATTGAAACTGAGGAAGCATTTGCTAGATTCCAAATAGTTATGGAGAATAAAAGATGAACATTTGCAATTAGTTCCATGTACTAGGTGAGAGGGAAAACCTATTATTCTGTAAGCATGTTTGGAACTCTCACAGGATGAGGCACAGTTTTAGCAGCAACATTCCAAGAAGCTCCTAAAAGCTTCATAATGTTCTGAAAGAAGTGGTTCAGTGACAAATGTCAAGAGGAACATTAACTACTCCAGTTCTTCTGAATTCTGTTTTAATTATTTATATTGTTGAGAGAATGTTATGTAGTTCTAGATCGCATTCCATCCATTCTGTACTGTCATAAACTTTAACCTCTAACACCTCTGTGAAGTATAGCACAGTAGGTGTCCTAGCTTTTCACATGGAAAATAGCTACCCAAAGGGTCATCCCTAGTTGGACTTAGGCATCATGATGCCATGTAATGTTGTAACTAACCTTTGCTACCTACTGCAACCCAAAGGTGTAAGTGCTTCAATGCTGTTTACATTCCATTGGAAGATTTCAGAGGCCATGAACATGGTCTGGTTTGAACATTCACAGACAGGAAAACTCTGCTGAGTTGCCTACTCTCTAGAAAGAAACTCTCTTCTCCCAGTGAATGATCTCCATTGGTAATTACACAAAGCCTCGAGAAGCAAGATGGCTGTATATGCATGTCTTCTGTTTGTCTGTTTCTGTTTCCTATTTGCTTGGCATAATTAAAATGTCATTGAGCCCGTAAGAGATGAGAAGAAACAGGTAAAATAAAAAGACAACATAACCTTGTAGGTAAGAAATACATTGTGATGGGAAAAGCGTGCAGTCACATAAAATTAATTATGAATCAAAAAAATTTCTTCTGTAAAATTTTCGGGAGACTTAAAATTTGGTTTACTCCTCAACTGTGTACCCTAACTCAGAAGGTTATTAAATTATATTCTAATTTTCTGCTGTCCATTATTCATATCAGTTAACAATTTTAAAAGATGTACAGTGGGGCTCCATCTCAATCTCAGACTTTGCACTTCAAAGCAGAAAGTGAAGGCTCAGATTGTTTTATAAAGAAAAGGAAATTTAATTTAACACACCCATGTCACCAGTAACCTTTGAGTTGTGGTTCCTGCTGAGACCTGTGGGTTTCAGCAATGATATCATTACAACATTCAGTACAGAATCAAGGAGCTATGTTTTCCTGAAGCTGTGTTGGCTCCATAAGAGCCTCTTCAGGAAAATATGCATTGCTCCTCCAGAAGTGAGAGGTCTGAGGAAGCAAGAGTCATGTTAGTGTCTTTTGAGAATTAGTGGAGTTCAGCCAGTATGCTTGGGTTTTGACAGAGCAGCAAGGGGATGTGGCTTTGTGAGGACTCAAGAGACACTAGCAGCCTGCTGCAATGGAAAAAAAGAGTGAAGAGGCAGCACATGAAGGCCTCATGTGGGGAACAGGAAGATAAGGTCATGAGAGTCTAAGAGAACCGGTGGAAGACGCCAGGGACAGGATTGCCTAAGCCCAGATACCACCAATTCTATTAAATGAGTATCCTTTACCAAAATGTCAGAAACTGCAGAGTCAGACAAAAATGAGAGAAACTCTCTTCCTGATATGAGTTATGATTTAGCTGATGGATCACATTCTGCAAACAAGGTGGACAGTCCGGCTAAACAATTCTACCACACTTGGGCAGTTCTGGGCACTACCAGGAGCATTATATCTAGTTAGCTTTCGACTTCCATATGTTTTCAATTAATCTGAAGTATTTTAGTTAATCTACATTAGACAAGTTTTTGTTGCAAGACATGAAAAACTCTCCACAATAAAAATAGTGCATAATTGCCTGTTCTAAGCACCTGTAAAAGACTTTCCTATTTATCAGTGGCAGTTTTCAGTAACCTTTAAAAGTCTCAATTTGCTCCTGGTGTATGTGTTTTCAGAATATGTCTTTAAAACTAAGAAATAGATGTATAAGTGTATAAGCAGCATGTATGAGAGTGTCAATGTGTGTATGTGTGTGCCTGCATAACATACCTGCACTGAGAAATGCAAAAGTGCTGCAGTGGTTGCACAAAAAAAGGCTTTAATTTTACATACAACACTCCTATGAGGATAAAACCCTAATCTATAAAGATAAACCATAAACATGTTTTTCCTACTTGTTCTTTTTTCAATTTTGACTTCTACATGTTTCTGAAACAGTGAGAAGGGAGGCAATAGGCATCAGTGATCCCACAAAACGTGTTCAATTTATTAATAAGATTTTAGAAAAAGATGAGACCCAGCCGCCTGTAGACAGGAGTAAGTTCTACAACAGTCTGGTTACCAATCATTCTAAGAGCCAGCTAACAGCTGTCTGACCATTGGATATGGCTATTTGCATGGCTAACAATTGGATGTCTATCTACTATGTGAATGGCTTGCAACAAGCTGTTTGTTTGGGGACTATTCATAACGGCACAGTCAAAAGTCTCCTGAAAGGCATACTCGTTTCCATTTCTGTTCTTTACCCTTCTAAAATTGGCAATTTATTACATCAAAAAATAGCAGTCAACCCAGAAAAGGACAAAATTGACACAGTTCCCTTTTGATCTTTCAGTTTTGAATAGGCACCCACCAATGAACTTCCCAATGAATATTCATTGGATGCAAAAGAAGTGCCCAGCATTTTTTAAATAGAGAATTTACTCTAAATATTTAATAAAAGAGATAAGTCTTGTTACTTTATATATCAGAGATGCATTTTCAAATATCTTTAGAAAAGGGAGTTAATGTCCTTGCATGTATTTGCTCTATTATTCCCTTTCATTTTAAATATATACATTTTTCCTGTATTTCCCCATAGTTCTGCCCTTGTGGCAGGTTAGTCCATACCTCTCCTTTGTAGTTCCTTTTACCTTTCTTTAAAGCAACTGGTAGTGTTGCCTTTGAGACAAGCAGTTTATACCATCAGTTTGATCCAATATGCTAAATCCTGTCTTCTTTGCTATCTATAGAATTATTTAGGAACTTACAAAGAAACTATTTGAAATATCCTTTTACTGTGAAGAGGTAATGGGCCAAAATATATTTTCTATGTGTCAGATTCTGTTTGTCAAAAATTATGTGATTTCAAGGCAGTAATTCACATTTTCACCAGAGTAATCAAGTGTGGATGTTGGTCCAGCACTTTCAGAAGAGGTTCTGATTTGCTACAGATGACTACAAAATAAAAATGAATTAATTTTAAGGTACAAAAATTCAGCAGAAGTGCTTTTCTCATTCTATGGCAGCACAGATGGATAATGGGACTTCATGTATGGGAAATGCAGTACATTTTTGACAATGTTGTTCTTACTCTTAGACCTAGTAAGATGAAAGCTAAATAAGAGCCTTTACGGGCAGAGCCTGCCATCTTTACACAAAATATTTCATGGCTCCCAAAGGAGAAGATTGTTAATTAATACAATTAAATGAATTAATTTTGAATCTACTGTATTTCATATTATATTCTAGTATCAGGCTCTACATTAAAGTATTCAAATGTTCTCTTGCCAAATCCATGTAAAAGTTCTGTTCAAGAAAATCAGCATACTCTGTAGTATTTAGTTGTTTCTCCACGGAATAAAAGATCAGTCATTTCCTTAGGAAGCTTTGCTACTGCAGACATCTTAAACAGAAACTTGATATGACTTTGAAAATGTACAACATTCAGTCCCAGGGCATGACTTCAGCAGGATCCACTTTTAGGACCCTTACCAAAGCAAGGAGCCTGCAGATTGGAGTTATCTGCAAACAGGACCAAATGATTTCACACATTTCCTCAACTCACATTGAAGCAGCAATTTACAATGCAGCAGTACACAACTGGTAAGAAACAATGTTATTTAAGATTCCTGTTGATATGATTCTAAAATGTTTGGCAATGAGATTTATAACATAGCAATCAAATTAGTTATAACTCCAGAAAACATTAAAAAATGCAGGTTCAGAAATGCTGAGGGAAGCTTATTTTTTTTCCCTTTTTTAACTATAAGTTCTTCCCATTCTGCCACATTTTGCCTACAGTCATGCTTTTCCATTCACTGATTAGATTACCATGCTGCTTGCTAAACATATTATGCTCCTGAAAGTCACTTAGAAGCTCCAGCTGGTGCAGATGCAGTGACCCGCTTCTTTAGTCAAACTGGTCAGAAGAAACACACTGCACTGGTACATTAGTTACTGCTTCCCTTCAGAGGGCAAATTACCATGCTTTTTACACTTTGAGAGCCCTACATGATCTGAGACTTAACTACCTGAGACACACTTTCTCTCATGCACTGCTGCAAGCCTGTTAAGAATAGCCGAGACAAAGTGATTTAGTAGCATTTTTACTGCAGAGGAGATCATCAAATTCTCACCAGACTTCCCAGCTCTGGAGTTTTCTTCCCTGTATTACAAAAGCAGTTGGGGCTGCATCTTCTGCATGTGACAATTGTACCACTTTGATTGATTACATCTGCTTACTTTAATGATGTTGTCCTGATAATGGATATGTCGCTATATGGGAATCAAGATCCTATTTTTACTTTATTACTCTTCTGCCCAAAACACAAAAGTAGGATTCATCTCAGCTAATATATCTACAATGTGAATTTCTCCAGCTGAACAAATCATCTAGCCTTCCTTTGGAGTCTGTTAGGAGAAACAGAAAGAAAATTATTCTTGTTAGTTTAAGTATCAGGTCTACAGGGATCCAACAGCGGCAAACAGTGATTATGTCTGTATTCTGTAAGCAGAACTACAGGAAGGATCAACCAATTAATTCTGAGTGTGCAGATTTGTCCAGAGCACAGTGCAACAATAGTTTAAAGCAGACATTAGAGCCCAGAAACAGCAGAGCCACATTATCACAATTCTGTGATTGACTCACTATAACTGTCTCTCTGATTGCTCAATGCCATCTGAACAAAGCTGCTATTTCTGACTTCTGTAAGGTGGAATTAGCACACATGTCTGAACAGAATACATTGCAATACATTCCTTCACATTCACTCATCAGTGAGTTACACTTGCACTGAAATAACTATACTTGCTCTACTAAGATCAAGCATCTTCATACTGATAGAAGTGCATCAAAGAGTTATAAATGTTTAAAATCAATCCCCATACTGACATAGTTATAATAGAAAGCTAGACAGGTAGCCCAAGGTCTTCTCTGTGAACCTTCAGGACACAAAACCCATTTCTTTATTCAGGCTTTTCTCAGTGTAAATAGTTTTTTTGTTGTTGTTGTTGCTGATTGCTCAGCTGGAGGGTTCAGGGCATTACTCATGTGTCTTTGTTGTATTATATCATAGCTAATTGAAAACTTAAATATTTTAATCTTCAGGCAGGCAACAGTTGACCATGCATCAAATTTTATTGAATGGTTTTAATGTGGGGTGCACTGTGAGGCCAAGGGCAAGACAAAGAGTTTCAGCTTTATTGAATCAAATTTGGAGAGTGTGTATTTGGTCTCCATGTATACTCTATTCATTTAGAACATCAAAGACTTTTTAATCATCCAAACCTTGGAATTTTATCTCTTACTGCTCAGGCTTTGTCCTGTTCATATGTTCCCTGGTGGATGTAAATTTTCCAAAAGCCAGTGTAAACGCCTCTGTTAGGGTGATGGGAATTACAAATTATGGCTAATAACAATGCTTCAGCTGAAATATTCCATTGTATCACATTTTGTTTCAGTAGTTAAATAAGACCTCCTAAGTCAATAGTGGTGCATATGTAGCCTCAAACCTGAATTCTACATTCTAGGAGTGTTCTTAAACAGAAGTGAGGGGGGTTGACCTTGCTTGATTTTAGTTCAAGATCAGTGACAGAGCAAGAGTAGCTCAAACCACCTCCGTGTGAACTGTTGCTTAGCTACAGCTTAGAGGAAATGCTCTTAGTAGCAGGAGTATCATGCAACATGTGTCTTGAAAAATTGCCTTTCTTATAGCTGTAATGCTGCCTGGAGGTGCACAGAGGTGATCTCAGTTCAGCTTGTCTTGGACAAAATGGATATGCAGGGACAAGGACTTATAGTAGGGCACTTAGCAAGCAGGCTTGAAATTCAAGCTGAAAAAACCCCACAGTCAAAACAGGAGAGAACAGTATGTCCAAAGTTGAAAAACTGGAAGTCCTGGATGGGTTCATAGTTGGTTGGTTGACTAGAGTGACTGACAAACTATTTTTCTTTAGCCCATCACCTGGTAAGTAATTTTTAAAATGGCACTGTATAAGAAATTACATGGAAATTATGGTTTTGCTTCTTGGATTAAACCATTAAAATGAAAATAGTTTCTTCTCTTGTTAAAAGAAATAAGATGTCTATTCCACTAGCAAGCAAAAGCTTTTGAAATTATGTATTCGGTAACGTATCCAGTAAAATGAGTTAAATTCATTAAGTAATTATCATTCTGTTTGCTATAGAAATCATCTTGGTTTCCTTATTTAGTCAGTAATGCTCCATCTTTCAAAATTGAACTGCCTTTCTCATACCCCCTCCTAGCACTCCAAGATATGATCATATCTCCAGATGACTTGCAAGCCTAATTTCTATAGGGTTTCTTCGATTCTATAACCTCTTACACACAACTATCTATCTACACTGATAACTTCTCATCCAAGTTCTTATGTAACATCTGGATTATTTTTGCTGTAACAAATACAGTTTTGTCTCATACATATCAACGCAAAAAGTTCCTATTCATGACATTGATCACATTTCCTATCCCATGGCATCCTTCAGTTGGTTCTCATTTCCCTTTCAGATCCAAGATAGGTTCTTTACCTCCGTTACAAAGGTCTTCATGGCATCTTACATCCCTCATTACATTTCTGTGCAGTATCCAGAGGTCACTTACCACCTCTCCTCATGTAAACTGATTTTGCACATGTCTCAAATAAGCACTTCAATGATTTCTCCTTTGTTGGAGAGACATTTTCTGTAAAGATATACAAATCTTTCTCTATCATCTTCTTTATAGCCTAACCTGACAGTCATCCTGCTGGGCTTCCCATTGTGCCTGAGACCACTGGTTACCACAGTTAACAGGAAATAAGATCAAGGGGTTGCTCATCTACAGCCTGCAATGTTTCCCTTGGGGCACAAGTCATTACTTATGACTGTCATGCCTGCACTGAGACTGGAACAGACAGCAGCCAGAAAGATTTTGGAAAAAGTCTGTAGCAAATGAGTTGATTGTTGTATGGTAAGTCAAGGGGCTCAGAAATACATTAACTCTTTCCTTTCCTGTGGAAGGGTCACAGTAGCCATGAGAATCCAGGCAATTTAGTAAGACTATCCATGGAGAAGTAACTAGACAATGTCAGTCTAGAGGCAGCATCTCAAACAATACAAATTAAGCACTGTAACTTTTATAAGTCAAAGACATATTTAAACTTCACCCAGAAATTAGTGTTGAATATTGCCTTAAATACAGGTTTCTATGGGTGAAACACAAGGGACCTATATTGCCCTTTGAGAAGTCTTCTGCCTCTCTTACTTTGATTTCCAGTGAGTAGAAAGTAGCATTTTGGAGCATGATGACTATAAGAGTTAGCTTCAATAATTACAAAAATCTAATTCAAATAAAGCCATATATTTTTTGCCATATTTTGGCATATAGATCTTCAGGTACCTGCAATAAATCTCAGTCTTTTCCCTGCTATGAAAAATAAGAAGCCTTTGGTGGATTTGTCACACAACAAAGCTTAAAGGGAAGAGTTTATCTGAGTAAATCCATTTAAAATATCTGTAATCTACTGGGCAATAAAGAATTCAATAAATAAACCTTAGATGCAAAACTTGATACTTCTACTCACTATTTCCAGAAGTCAAAATGCAAGCCATGGCCAGTCATCCACTTAGATCAAACAAGACAGGGAGTTCCCTTTTTCCTGATGTGAACAGCAATCTAGCTACAGTACTAAAAGACTGTGCCCTACAAAAAGTGCAATATTGGATACTAAAAACACAGACTTTCTGTTAAAATATCTGAAATTACTAAAATAGTTGAGATTATAGTTAAGAAACCATTGAAGTCCCAAAAGAATCAAATCCTTCATATCACATTTTTTCTAAAAATAAGCAAATAAATAAATAAATCACTTTGCAAAACTTTCCAATGTTGTATGAATTTTTAAAAAATGCACCAGACTTGTATGAATGAAATGCAATATCCACTCATATCAAAGCTATATTCACACTGATCATCATAGCACTCTGTACCACCAAGAGAATAATAAAACTAATCAGCATAGATTTTCCAATAAACCTGGAGTATACACTTCTTATGTTACCAAGCCCATTCACATGTATGAGGAAAAGCAGTGGCAGAACTGAAGGAATTGCTGTAAGAGTTAAATAAAGAAAAAAGAATCCTTTTACATTCTTCTGGCCAGCCATCCTCAGGATGTGCTGAAGGTCTCAGGCTC
>JAWWMO010000138.1:60718756-60771944 GCA_035047845.1 Dendrocincla fuliginosa | reverse complement strand
AGTTAAATAAAGAAAAAAGAATCCTTTTACATTCTTCTGGCCAGCCATCCTCAGGATGTGCTGAAGGTCTCAGGCTCCTATTGGCTTCCATGGGAGCACTTTGTACACCTCTAGGAGTAGAATATTGCAATTGGTGGTCATAGACTATAGCACAGCAACACTGCAAATACTGGTATTGTATAGATACCTGAAACAGTCTCCATTGACTTGGTCAGCTCTGTGTTGTCTATTGGCATCTTGGTGAAGATAAAGCCATTGGCTGTGTATTCATAGTTTGGGGAGCAGGGCTATGAGCAAAGCTGCTTCAACCTGTAATGTGAGAGAAAGGACCTTTTCAGTCTCATGCTGCTACTTAAGACTTATCTGAGGTTTCCTTCCTACATGTTCCACACATGAAACCGTGCAGGGACTGTGACACTACCTTTGGCTATCAGGATTCTCTGCAAACTGAAATTTCCAGTGGGAATTTGCATAAATTTAATATCCAGATAACCTAGATAAGTTCAAGATTGAGCCCTATGAGTTTTGCAGTATTCAGATGGTCTAATAAACTTGATGGTGCCATGTTGCTATTGCCATTGTATACTCTAGATATAACCCAAAAGAATATTTAAACAATGGCAGTTTGATTCATGACAGAAAGTGCTGTAATTACTCTTTAATATACTACTTACACTGTACGTTTTGGGGAGGTGGGGTGTTGCATTTATAATTTAATTATGAATAAGCTCTGTAAATAGAATGTTTACTTTCAAATAAATGCTACAATTCAGGCAGTCAAATTTTAAAACCTGTTAAATATGAAAGTGCAGTAATGTATTTACATGCTCATTATATAAATTTGAGAATTGGTCATAATTACTCAAAAACCACAGCACAATGTAGAAATATTCTTAAAATAATGTATCTAAAGTGTTTATTTATGTATTATAAACAATATTTTTTCAGGATCTGCTCTATGACATAGAAGTTTAAAGTGTGTGACCCAAAGCCTTCTCACTTCTCAGTCACTGATTCTTTTTTGACCAATTCTCTTGGAAGATCTCCATTATTTAACTAGGAGAGTGAGAGAGAGTGATGTTGTGGAGTTGTCAGATCATAAAACATACCAGACTGAGGTTATCTTCATAATCCATGCTGCACAATTCATATCCTATAAGATGGTTTACTTGTAATGTTATCAAATGAAGCATTTTGTCATTAAGCATTTATTTTATTATGCTCTTCACAAAAGACAGTGAAAAAAGCTATTGATTTTAGACTTATCCCTAGGCATTTAAGGCATCCCCTCACTTTTAATATGTGAATATTTTTAATTTCTGATTTATTTATCTTTGTTAAAAGTTTCTATGGTAATGATAAATTAATTCCATTCATAGGTGAGAGCTGAGACATAAATGGAAGAATAGTGACAAGTCTTATTCTCAACTTCTAACTTAAATTCTACACATACTAACAGACCTACAATTTCTACAACAAGTGTGCATGACAGGCTTGTAGCTCCATATACCAACTGAAGTTCAATACTTTTGATGAGATCTGTGAAATAAAACCTCATGCATCCTTTTAGGTGAAGGTGTAACAGCAGTGAACCACAGTATAAGTTTGATGTTTCGTTCTTCATTTTAAAAATTGTCTGGTTTTGTTCTCACTTTTTCTCACCCTTCCCTTTATCTTTCATGCTGGGGGGTTTTTTGTTGTTTTGGTTTGGTTTATTTTGAGATGGAAAATCTGAATACAAGCCACCTTAATGTCATTCACAAAAGTAACATATTCTAGTATAGCTCCAAGAATGGTGTCATGACATTGCATTTTGACACTTAGGCAAGCAAATACTCTTCAAACTTCTGATTACCAGAAATAGCTGTTACTGTTATAAAAAATACTCATTAAATGTTTTTATATTTGTTCCTCAGCGATTTCTACTTCTCCACAACTGTTTCTTAAGTCCTTTGGTGTGGTGTCACAGATTTACCATCTGTAAGGAGTTAGCTGAGCAGTGAGTGCCTTATCTTTGATGCCATAGGTGCACCACTTGACACTAAGTTTACTAAAAGCAGCAGCACAAGGAATTGAATCAGTAGTGGTGGAGGGGAGAAAGAGAAACCCACTTCAGTGCCAAAGTCCCACCATTCATCTATGCTTCCTGGTCAATAAGTTGTTTAAATTGTCACCAAATTGTTTTTGTTTGATTGGAATATCACATATCACATTTTCCAGCATGTCTGAAGGATAAAGCAAGCTGAAATGTCAGATAGGATATCAGTTTTGCTCACTGTATAAAATAATACTCACCATACATTACTAGAGTAGACAAGGCTTGGTAATTCATGGCCATCAGATTGATGAGGAGAATTTTATTGAATTACTGAAGCTTCACAGCAATGACAATGAGACCCTGGGAAGCTAGCTGAAGAGAAAACAAGATTACACAAGTCCAACAATTCAGAATGAAATCATCAGTCTAATGAGCCGTGAAGTTATCCACACTATTGTAAAGGAAATTAATTGTGGTTCACAATACCGTTCTGTCATAGCTGATAGAACTCAGGATTACATAGATACACTATGCAGAAGAAAAGTGTCCATCTTCACCACATTGACCCTGGCATGCAAACTAACAAAAACTCGGTTATAATTTCCTACACACCAAACAATTCCATGGACTTCACTGGAAAAGTTGCATACTGACATTGAGTACTTGTTTGTAATGCACGATACTCATGAATAAATCAAGAACATCCTCAAGATATTGTCCATACGTGCACATGCTTTCAAGTGTAGGTACACTTTAAAGTGAGATGGGATTCATAGATCCCCTAGTCTGCCCTTCCTCTGTGAAAGAACAATTTCAATGGAATCTAGTATCCAGCCATACGAAACATTCCGAGGAAATTAAAACTGAAGGTATAAAATCTAAGACCAGCAGTGTCGCAATTGAAGGATTCAACTGTAAATGTGCTTGCTTTAACGTCCCACACTCATAAAACCCCTGATGAGTCCGAAATAAAAGTTTATAAGAGGGGCAAAGCACAACACTAAGCAAAGTATGTCAAGTAAATTTTGTCAAAGAAAAGTTAATAAGGCAAAGAACTGATTCTACTCTGTCTATTATTAAATAAGCAGAAGAAATTGTCTAAACATCAGACTTGGATCCAACAGCACCTCCATACCCCAAAGTTTCCTCTGGTATTGTGCTATTGGAAGAGACAACAATTTTATGTAATCAAACAAAAAGAATTTTTCAGACTGTAGTACTTCAAAGAAGCTTAAGTGTGTTTTGTCCAGCTGAAGACCGTATTCCTGTAGGCTGATCTGAATGAATATCCACAGTTGGAAGGAATGTTTCCTGTTGATGTGAATGAGGAATTTGCTGGCTGTGAACCTGAGGAGGGGGAACAAAAGTCATGATTAAGAAATATCCTCCACTCAGAATCTGACCATATGAAGTACAACTAGAGACATTTTGCAGACTAGAACAACTCCTGTTGGGAGCATGCAGTCTGGTAACTGTCTCGGCACAGCTGCAGTCCCTTCAGCGTGACAACTTCACCACCAACTGCCACAGCAAGCCTGTGTGACTGCAGAGTTCCACAGCTGAGCCACCTCCGGACTACACTGAGGACAGATTAATTTATTTTCCTTTTCTACCAACTTTGCCTGCAGTGTTTGTTATTATACTTACCAGTCCAAATATTCACAGCACATGCTGTTTCCTCAAATGTCTGCTTTGTTCAGAACTGTCTAGCTTTGAATGCTCTGCAAGCATCATGTCATCATTTCAGGTCATACAAGGGGAAAGAATGCTTTACTAGTCCCTTACATTTTAGACAAAGCTGTTTATTTACCCAAAAGAACAACACAGATTTAGACAATATGCTTAATACAGACAACTTAGAAAAAGAAGCAAAGGGTGCTTTCAGGTGACCCTTTTTAAAATTTCCATTTTGTATTGAAAAGTTTGGTTTTGTCTGTTATAGCTTATTCCCACTCTCTCAAAGGTTGAAACGTCTTTGCTCTGTGTGACACTCCTGTAGCTCTTAAAAATACACCTAAAGAGAAATTTTAGTGACTTTGAAAAGGTGTTGGACAGCAATTTAGTAGGCCTTTTCACCCAACAAACTCAAGGCAAAGGGGGGATGAAATGTTAGGACCACAAGCTACAATAAAATCCAGGGGATTCATTCAGAAGTAGAAACAGCTATCAAGTACACAGGGATGTTGCTGTCAAAATTCAACAATTTGTTAAGCAGGTGCTGGGTTTTATAGACTTTCTAAGTACAGCTATGAGTTGAAAACCTGGATTTTCAACAAAAGTGTATGAGTGGTTAAAGTGGGAAGAAAAGTGTAAGAAACCATCAATTTACCTGAAAATTATTCTGGCCTACTACATGACCTTGGCTTTCATTGTAGAAAGTCTTTATTTTCGGAAAAATATTTGATCTGTGAGAATATTCTGACCTTCCTGTATTAGCCAAAGATTGTATTTGATGACAAGAATTAGGCAGTTGTCCACTTGTGATGCTTCTGTCCAAGTCACAGTATAAAAATATACATGGAGAGATAAAGAGTTTAAGAACCATTTTCTGGATAATTTTTGTGCTATAATTTCTTCTGGGCCAAGAAGCACTACTTAAAAGACTTATTTTATTTAGTGAACAGTAGTATTTAGCCTCCTTTTGTCCTAAGTTATGTGTACAGAGATATTGATGTAAAATGCTGGGTCAAAGTTTATATATTATGAGAGAAAACAGAACATTTGGATTTTTTTAAATAGTTTTAGAAAAACTGATGTTGCAGAGGGGCAATTGTAGTGAGTCAGATCCAGAATCTTGATTCTAACAGCAAAATACGCTAAATGTTTTAAAGGAAAAGTTATACTAATTATGATCATTTACCACTGTAGATTTTAGAGCGAAGTTCTAACATCCTTAGGCCATTTCCTTTACCTGCTTTTGCTCTAGTAAGGTAGAAGCCTAGTGCATGCTTGATTAATTTCCACATTCCATTGCAGAAACCCGACTAATTTTGAAGTGAGGTTCCTCTGTGTAGTTCATTACTCCACCTGTTCATTACGCATCTTTCATTTTCATGCCTGACCAGTTCGTTACAAGCACTCATACTGCCAATGTCATTACTAGTCTCATCTTTCTATCTGTTGCTCCTTCTGGGCAATCCTTGTCACCCCTACATGCATCTGAAGGGTACATGAATGAGCAAAAGTCAGCCACTGCATCATTGTTAAGGATGAGTGCATACTTCTCAGTATTGTGATCAACCCAAGTTTGCAAGAAACCAGTGCAGAAAGCCAAACCAAATCAGTCATGATCATGAATTTCTTGCACACCCAGTACACACATGTAACCTTGCACATCCACTACATCTAATGAGACATAGGTTGTTTGTATAGGTGTAGTGCTTTCTGCTACCGAGTAACCAAATACATTTGGTAAGTAAAGTCACTTAGAAGTAAGGAATTCGACAGAATAGCAAACAGTCTAACTGCAGGTCAGTGCATGATCCTCTCTTGCGCTGTATCTCACAAGGGGCCAGAGCCACAGTCTGGCTTGTAACAAGCAATAGCAGTATCTCATGGTTTGGAAATGCAGCTATTCCTTGTAATTTTCAAAACTATAAGGAGGAAGGAAGAAAGCAGACCTGGGAACATTTTCAAGAAAATCTGGTAATGGAAAGAGAGGACTTGAACAGCTCATCAGTGACAATAGTTTTGTGGTAGATAATTGTCAGCAGAGATACATCAGTTTTAAAATAGTCAAATTTTTCTGCTCAAGAAAATCCAAGGACAGCAGAATCCCTTAAGTAAAATTCAGCTGCAGTGGCTCGAGTGTATACCCTGTAAAAAGACAAGAAGCAGTTCTGTGTCTCTCCTGCCATACTGCATGAATTGGACCCTCCCCTTGGTTTCTGTTGCCTCCTCTACAGCCATATATCTCCACTCACATCCTGGCCAACAAAACAGCAGCCAGAACTTCATCCATAAGTGTAACACAGCAAAACACTTTGGCAGGTTTCAATTCTGCAATTTCCTCATAAAAAATTCGTACCAAAGGTACAAAAAATCACTTAAGTATAGATCAGCCATTCAGACATTTCCATGAATACTAGAGAAATACAGCTTACAGCTACCATTTTTCACTGTATCTCACTTTCTTGACCATCCCAGCAGGAAAACACATGCAGAATTACTTAATGTGTAATTCATGAAAGCCACACCAACCCTAGACTAATCATTGTAACATAGGAACTTATAACCAATACGTTTTTTGAAGTACAAGGCTGTGTGCTGGTGGCTCTGAACTAAGGTGGGAATGTGTGGGTTGCGGGTGATGGAAGGGAAGTAGTTGGGGTTGAGAAGAAAAATTGTTCAGTGATTGTAAATGAGGTTTGCAATGATTTAACTGCTTGTTGGTTTTCATTTGTGGGTTGTGAAATTAGGAGCCTTGTCTCAAGGTTCATGAAGATCTGGTGCAGGTGCATGTGTCTGCACTATGGGTGTGAGATAAAATTAAATATCCATTGCAGTGCATCAGCTTTCTTGCAGAGG
Source organism: Dendrocincla fuliginosa (assembly GCA_035047845.1). Taxonomy (NCBI): domain Eukaryota; kingdom Metazoa; phylum Chordata; class Aves; order Passeriformes; family Dendrocolaptidae; genus Dendrocincla; species Dendrocincla fuliginosa. The sequence goes on along the minus strand of JAWWMO010000138.1, from coordinate 60,765,379 downwards.
AAATTAATTACAGTATCGTACATCAAAGTAAAAATGGTGTCATTGAATGGAGAAGTTTAGAGATGACACTGGTAGAAATTGTGTGAGAGAGTCAAAAACTAGAAATATATTACTCATGACTAGTGTTTTGCTCCGAGCTTATAGAGGAGCATTTAGAGAATGGACACAACATCATCTAAACGCCCCCTCTTGTGTTTGTTCCGAAAACGGCAGGTTTGTGCTCGGCAGTGGGAGCAGGGAAATCTGCGTTTTAGCTGGCAGGTCGCTTGAAGCAATGCTAATGACATTTTAAAGAGTGTACTGCATAGCCCAACTTTGAATGTAAAGGCAGAATTGAGTACCATGTAAAGATTTTTGTAAAATAATAACTTCCATTGTGCAAAAATGTTTCGCTGATATAGAAGGAATCCTGAAGTTCTGACAACACTTTTGTTTACAGAAAAATCTCAGCTGTGCTTTGGAGATGAAAGATACTTACATCTTCAAATGTATTCTATATATTACAATAAAATTGTTGTAGAACTGCAAAGCAGACGAACGACAAATGTGAAAGAATATTTTGTTGAAAGGCAAGCATAGATTACAAGGCATTAAGGGTGGTATTCATAGAAAAGTCAAATGTGTGAGTTTCACTAAGGAAAAGAAGTGTATATAACAGGTTCTGTTGCTGTTCAAACCTCAGCTCAGAAATTGCATATGAATAGTGTCAACTTCACATTTTGCCTGAAAATCTGACCACTCAGAAAGTGCAGTATATTTTGTTAAAGGTTTACTGCCTGTGGCTCGAAAGCATTAAGTACAGGAATTTTAAACCAGAAGTAAGAGGTGCTTTGGCACGTGTTTTTATAGCTTGCATACTTGAGGTTTGTTTAAAATCTGATCCACAAACTACTCTGATGCAAACTTGCTCATTTAGATGCTGGTGGCACTACTGGTCATGTACTGGTCTCATTTGGCAAAGCAAGTACGTGCAACTGGTTTTGCAATAAGACATTACTTTTGCAACATTTTCTGCCACAGAAGTTACAAAATCCTTTATTTCATCGTATAAGTACATGAGAAAAATAGGAGGTTGGTTGGAATGAATAGTCTCCCAACCACCACATATTGGGAGACTTGTAACTAGACAGACAAATCTAGAGTTAAAACAAGAAACTGCTCCATGTTATCAGCTGCAAGATGTCATTTCATTTATCAGCTTCTAACTATTTGAAGAATGCCTGCTTGTGATGAAATTCTGAGAAAATGCATACAAAAGCAGATATGTTTCAGACAATTCCATCAGGTCGCAGCAATTTTTAAACTGATCTTCCATTCATTTTAATTAGTGTTTTGACTAAGGACCAATAAGACTTATATTTCAGTCTTTCATCAAGATTCTCTTACTGGTCTTCGCTCCTGGAAATTCTCATTCATGTGAATTCCTCTGCAAGTGTGGTCTGTCTGACTGTATTAAGAAAAAAAAAATCCTGCTCTTAATAGTGGAGTTTTATAGGACTCAGACCCAAATGTTCCTTGTTGGGTCACGTGGTCACTTACATGATTCTTCTTATCAAAAAAGTTGGGGACAGTCATAACATGATTTGAAAGCTCAGGCATCCTTTTGCTATTTATGCTGGTGTAGAATGGTTTATTTGTCACAAAATGAGCCCTGTTTCTGTCTGTGCAACAAGTAAACAAGTAAAGCAATCCTCTTCCTGCTTCATTCCTGTGTACTCATGGCAGAGTCCAGCTCTGAATAGAAAATCACTAGCCATTTTATTACTGTCTTCCTCAAAATGTTCTTTAAGAAGTTCTAGAAAAAGTGAAGGCAAGCTGTTAATTCATTCCAAAACTAAAGATGGGAGAAATCACATGAAATTTCCTAGAATCTGTGTGCTATTATCCCTCAGCTCTGTAGACCCAAAAATGTCTTTGGCAGATTTTCTTCTACCTCTTTTAGCCAAATGCATCTTTTTCCCTTTGATGTTGATTCATATTACGAGCAATTAGGTCTTACTCAATATTATCTTTCCTTGTTCTTCATTGGCCTGAGGACTGAAACTCCTAACGATGGCTGTCCAAAATAAGCCTCACTGTTCTGTCTTCCATCATCCTAACCACATACTCTGCCCACTCAGGTCACTGGGATTTCACTTCATTCACTGCATTTGGCTCTTCATAGACCTCCCACAGTCCCTTGTTCAATAATTCGCTCCACACATAGCTCTCTCTAACTGGTCCAAACATTTATCACAGGGGTTTATTCTCAAAGATCTGTAACTGTCTTTTTTTTTTCTTTTTTAGTAAATCCCCTTGTTTTTTATCCACATCTCCCAGTGGTTCTATGTATTGGCAGCCTGGTCTTACTCCACAATTCCCTCGAGCTAAACACTATCTTCAGAGAAAAGCAACAACTGTTCCTCCTCTGTAATTGCACATTTTCCATCACCAAAATGTCGCTGAAGTTTTCTGTAATTCATAGGTGAAATACTTGATTTGGTAACTATCTTTCGTAATTATGAGTTTAGTTGTTTTGATTAAACAGCGATATTTATCAGATTTTTCTAATATTTCATTAATATCTATCATAATGTTTTATTACTATTTTTTCCCTATTACCTAAGCAATGAAGTCTCAAAGCTAAAATGTAATTCCTGACTTTATTCCAAGTTTCTAGTATGAATTATGTATGCATTATCATGTGTACTTATCTTCCCACAGCTATTGTTGTTTTTCCTGTTGCTGACCACCAAGTTACACAATTCCAATATTGCATATTTCTTCCAGATTAACATGGAGGTTTCCCATACAAACAATAGTTTTATTACATTTTACCCATATTTACATTTTTTTAAATCAAATCCTCTAGTATTTGATTCCATGGCAGAGAGGGAACATAATATGCTATAAAATTAGCCTTAAATCATGTAAATATCCCCTAATTCCTTTAGCTCCAGGCAAAAGATGGTATCTCTGAGAGAAAAGATTTTTAAAGCTTAAGGACTCCTATTTTGCATCCAAACAGTAAAAGCCACTGAAGTGTTGCTGTTACCTTTGTATCACTATTTGTAACGAACAAAGGCCTTTTTAAGCAGTGAAAAGCATATTGGTGCAATTAAAGTCTGCTAATAACAATTGAAATTATTTTCATAAGTCAGTGCAAACTGGGGTTTTAGTCTTTGGCAAAAAGGTTTAATCAGGAATTTCTAAAACACTGTAATTGCTGTAAAACCTGCAAACTAGTAAGGAGTTAGAAAGAGATTTTATCTCCCATTTATTTCCCTATATTCTTTACATTAGATATTGCCTTATAAGCTCACTCTTTCTCCATAGTTTTCATTTCATTCTCTGCTTTCATTCATACTGCTTCTAATCTTTGGCAAAAGATGATCACAGCTTCTGTCAAGTCTGACAATCAGTTGGACTGTAAGAAATTGCAGTTTGGAAGTGTACTGCTTTGTAAATCAAAGGGCAATATACAAGCATTAACCCAGAAAGAAACAAAACAAGACGTAGAGTATAATGCAAAACAAGAGCTTGAGAAGTCTGGACATCACTTCAATGGAGTTATGTGGAAGCTGACTGAGGAAAAGTTATGTTCTGCTAAACATTTTGCCAGTGGAATAAACAATCCCTGACATTTGGGAAAGAGAGGGCAACATGCAATAATGCCAAAAGACTTGGTTAAAATAATGAATAAATACATGTATGCATTGTAATATAAAGAAACTGCTTTTCTTGCACGTGTTTCATTGGCCGCAAAGCTCTCATATTAGAACTTGCTGGACAGCCCTTTTTTTCCTTTACAAAGGAAACCAGCAGCTTGCCCTCAGAAAGAAGGTGTTTCCTGTGCCATTTTGCCCAAGTTTCACGTTGCTAATCTGCACTTCACGCCAATAGGAATGTTGAATTCATAGGGGCCTACAGGCCAATATAAGCAGGGGAGCGGTGGTGACAGGGAAATCCTGGAGGCAGCTTCTTTCTGTAAAATGTTGATGGGAATTCTCCCTGCATTTTGTCTGTTCTTCTGTGTAGAATGTACAACCCTTTGACATATGACTATCTCTGCTCACAGGCCTAGTCTGGAGTCCCTGAAGCAAACAGGGAGACTTTGGTGATATTCAGTAGCGTGGGATTCCTTGTGTGTCTGTGTGCAATAACCCATCTAGGTCAGAGCATGTGGATGCTGTTGCAGCCATAGGGAAGCTGCCTGTCCCTTTGCCGGGAGGGCCCAGTCGCTGTGAGCCCAAAGCAGAGAATGTATTATCCACCAAATCCACCCTGTACTTACAATACAATTTTGGACTGCAGGGTCAGTCTTTTTAAGTCTCCAGGTGAATACATTATTTAGCCCATAATTTGTTTAAAACTGGTTGGTGCTTCAAGAAATTTAGCATCTGTGTCAGTGTTTTCTTTGAGTCTGGTTACACTTAATGGTAATCCAAACATATTAAGACTGGGGCAGTCTGGCACCTAAATAACTTTAACTCTGCCCTTCAGTGATATCACAAGTAGAGAAAACATAGGATTGGGGAATCTCATGCGCTTTTAAAAATGAAGTATAATCTAATGCAGAACCACAAATATAAAATGCTTTAATTATAATCATACAATTACCACAGAGTTAAAAATGTTTGAGAGCCTTAATCTTCATTGATTATCTGAATGAATGTATTTCTTTTAAGTTTAATGATGTTTTACAACTTTGACCTTGATGCAATTGAAACAAATCTGTACAATATTATTCCTTGAATCAATTGTTTTCTTGATTTTCACACTGTCTTAATTTAGCTTTTTATGAGGGCATACCAAGTAATTGATCTCTAAAACTGGTACCTATGTGCCTAGATTAATGGGAAAGCTCATTTTTCAAGAGATTTATGCAGCATGTTAGAAAATACTTTGCTTCAGTTGAATTTAATACCCTAGCAGTAGGATATACAGGGAAATTTATGAGCTTTATAACTCAGTAGGTATATCTTCCTGTATAATAGGAATATCTGCTTTTAAGTACTTTAAAACACGTTTTCCCATTATTTATTTTTTTAAGTTTCCCATTATTGCAATGATATTGGAATTTAATCACATGGTGTATATCATTAAACACAATTCTGAAAGCAGAAAGTAGGTTACAGCTGGCAAAATTGCAGTTCATATATGCCTTTGTCTTAGAATTACCTTGACTATGGTCTAAACAGGTTAGTTTTCCATATGTTGCTACAAATTGGTTTGTCAATAAAAGCCTTTGATCAAAATCTATGGAGAAGCACCACCCTTTGATTGTGATATCTAGTTCTTGAAGCCACTCCATAGTAAAGGTTGATAAGAACAAGATAAAAGGTTACCAACAGCCTGAGGTTTGGAATGTATTTGAAAGCTGATACCTACAAATCAGTGGGGTGCTGTTTAAAGAACAGTATCATGAACAAGAAACACTAAGGGTGCGTGTTTTGCATGTTATGATTGTGAGTGCTATCCTTGCTTGTTGTCAGTGTTGAATGACTAATGACGAGCACTGCACTTTGAAAAGGTGGTAAATTAAAGGTAGAACTTTTAGGACAAATCATCCAAAGATTTATGTGTAAAACTGTCATAGAAACACTTTTTTTTGGTGTGTGTATCAAAACCTGGCAATCTAGAGCTGTTGTGCTGTAGCAATAACTGTGTTTGTGGAGTCAGAGTAAACTGCAGGCAAATGTAAGGCTTAACTCACCCACCAGTGCTCTCAGGTCCTGCTCCAGTCAAGAGGGGTGATTGCAGGCTGGCAGCCAGACATGTGGTGTGAACTGGGAGGGCAGTCACTGGCAAGCCCTCTGGAGGCTGTGGCAGTACTTGATACAACAGAACACTGTCTCCCATTAAAGAAAATGATGATGAAAATGACAGCCATTAGCAAAAATCTTTTAGAAATAACCACATATAGATTTCCTTTTTGTCATAACCATTGTCAATGCAGATGGTAATTCAGTGTGACCCAGTCTGTGCCATGCTGTGACAATGGTATCTTACTCTCTACAGTCCCATTACTTTGAAAGGGGAAATTCAGCCTCAAAGCAGTAAAATTTAGACAAATGGTAGCATCTACATCCTGATGTGAAGTAGATTGTAATGCCTACTTTAATGCTTTGCTGAACGAGGACTAAGCCAAAAAGAAAGCCAAGCTGTATCTTAGCATTATAGAGGGGATGGGAAAAATCAGTCAAGATCTCAATAAGGAAATAAAATTCACTGAACTATATAGGAAGTATTTAATTTTGGCAGAAGTATTTTACAAGTAATTGTGTAAAAGGAAGTGAAATGACTATGTGAATAACAATTTGCTCAGTTCATGCTGCTCATTCTCTCTTCCCTTCAGCATTTTTTGAGTTAACTAATGTTTGAAGCCCTTCTTTTTTGATTATGTAAAAAAAATATAGTGTATTCAAAGCTAGGATATGACTCTACTCTTAAAATTTCTGCAAGAGTTTTCCATGATGTGTGTATTGCTTCCTTTGACTGTACACTGGGAGTTAGTTTTTGGGACATTAGGTGTTGAATAAGCTAGCAGAGGCACATAATATGGCTGAACAAGTGATTATGCCTAAAACCTTAGCTGATTCAATACTCCATGTGGCAAAGCCCTGTCTGAGACCAAGATTGTCCCTGCCTTCAGGCAGTTTCTAGTCCATTCAGGACAATTATTCAGGCATTCATAAAAGAGTATTAAAATGAATACTTTGTTTATAAATAGATGTTTTCCATTAAGTTTACAATTATTTGTAGTCACTGGGAAAGCTCTCAGAGTGATACTAAAGCATAAAATATATCCCTAGAATGCAAGCATGTGAAAATTAAAATTGACCTAAAAAGCAGACAGTAATATGACAATTATTGTGAACTGGTAGCTCAGCTTGTTTTAATTACTAGTTGTGTAGTTATTAGCTATTTTACATGTAAAACTATCATTTAGTAACTGTGCAGTAAAGACTGGAGTAGCCATTGAATAATTGTGTTTATTTTATTTAGTTGAAGTTCATGTACTCAAAAGCTTTTCTTGTCATTTCAAAAGGGCTATGAATTTACCCCCAGCTTAGCAACCTCACTCAGCTCCCTGAAGAAAGTGAGAAGCTGCAGATGGGATTTATCTTACCTAAATATAGCTGCCTACAGGTTAGGAGTCTAGTCTGCACCACTAACCCAGACTTCCTGTATAGCCAGAGAAGAAGTACAGTCTTTTTATGCAATAAATTCCATCTACCTCAGATGCTTTATTACAGTCACAGCTACCTAGCTATGAATCTATAGCCATGCTTTCCTAAAACGTCGTGGAGGATACACTGTTTCTTCCAGCTTCCCTAAGCGTGCAGAACACTGCACTCCAGGATGCTTCCTACACTGCTGTGTTTGTGAGGTTAGCTCCGTACGGCCTTTTCTACCTAGCTTTTATCTTCAACAAATGCTCTGACTTCAAAGAAACCCTGTTGATTTTCTTTGTTACTATATACAGTCCATGAGATGATTAAGCTAGAGACATTCACAAATTGCTAAGGGGGGCAAGGAAGAGCTGCAGTCAGAAGCTGATCACATGAGGCTGTAGCGGTTGCAATGGCAGTGGAGCAGAGCCACGGCTCAAGCATTTGGGAGCTGCATTTTCTATTTGGATCAGGATGTAAGCCCTAACTGCTGAGAGGCCATACACACTAGTTTCCTAATCCATCTCTCCTCTGTAGCTGTGCTTGTATGAATAATTATATTCTATTTAAAAAAACAGACAAATGGATAAGTTTAAAGCTTCCTCCTTTGCAGAGATTTCAACTAGCCTGCTGGTGTGATTTTGCCTTAAATAGCCTTGGAGTCATCACAGAGCCTGCCAAATTTCTCAGCTGAGCAGCAACTTCCTAAAAATGAGCACCTCTTAAACCATTTCTCATAAAAAGTTTGCGTTTTCAAAGCCAAGTCAAATCTGTAAGATTGAATTACTCTTAGAACTTAAACTAATAATAGGTTAAGTAAGTAGTTTAAGAAGCTGGCTCTTTGTGCTTTCTGTAGTGAATTACCACTTCTCATCTCTAACCAGGCAACCTGTACATGCACTTATTTGGTGAAAACCAAATAGGAAAACCAATATAGCATGTTAGTGTAATCCAGTTTGTTCGATTTTTTAATACTAGTTAAAAATTTCTATATAAAGACATTCTCCCTGATAGACTGAACTTCTTCTGCAGAAAACTTCTTTTGCCAAAACATGATATTTTCATCTTCCTTATAGATCAGTAAATAGTTTTGTAGTATCCATACCTTCTGTAATGAAGATCCACAGCTTTTGCAAACACTTTCTGAGAAGGAGAGACTTCAAAGACTGCAGTCTTAAGGGATCATATAATCTGCTATTTTATTCAATCTTATCTTCATGGTAAACCCCTTGTCCATACAGCACCTAGCCTCTCTTCTTGATTGAAGTTTCCATTTGCTGTTGTAAAGAAAAAAAATCAGTGTTAACTGCCCTCATAGTTAAGAGCAATTGTGGCAATATAAACCTAAGAATGGGTGGTAAAATCATCAGGCATTTATTTGAATGTGTTCTTATATTTTGAAATTATCAAGAAAAAATAATTTAAGTGAGATGTTTGTCTAAAGTGCCAGGAAGTGAGTACATAAGGCTGAAATTAAATAACATGCACTTATTCACTGTGAGCTGAGAGTTTGATTACTGTAGTTTGAAGTTACATCTAATCTCATGAAATTGCACTTGCAACCCTCAAATGGGCTTGTTCTGCTCTTGCACTGGTTTTCCATATGCTCCCTGCCACATCACTTGCCTTGGACCTAACAACCAAGTGACCTAAGTGTGAATTAGTACAGTTTGTTATTCTAGTGGAAAAGTAATCAACCAAAAGAAAAAAAGAATAATTTTCTCTTGTGTCAGTTCACTGAACCATCTCATGCTGTGCTAGAGTTGTCAAAGAAGGGAAAAAACCCAAATATTCAGAGAAGGAAATGTGACCAGTCACTCTGGAGGAAGTTTGCAGAGCTTTAAGTACCACAAACCTCAGATCCCAGTCTTACAAATGTTTTAATTTTATCAGAAAGGAGATACTGCCAAAAGCCCTATAGTAACCTCCATGCTGCTGGTAATATGTTCTCACATCATCCCAGATATTTCATGCAGGTGTACCTGGCCCTGGTACCCTAAGTATAACAAAACTGCTTTGAAGTATCAGCAAATCCAACCAATGGATGAAAAAAAAAAATAAAAATTGAGGTATCTTAATGCTAGAGCTGGCACAGGCAGAAATATCCAGGTACAAGCAGGGACTAAGAAATGGTTGGTATGGTCCCTTTGGTAGTTCATTCCTAAATAATCTCAAAGCAAACATGAGATGTGAGACTGCACCCAGGCCACAGTGGATATCAGGTTTAGATCTAAAACACAAAGAAGGATAAAATACCATCTGTGTTCTAAATTTGTTACATATTTTTATGTATGTTACCTGTTTTATGCTTTTAAAGTTCGTATTCTGTGCAGAAATGACTGCAATAGCTATTGTAGCTGGCCTGTCCCTGGAGATGTTCGAGGCCAGGTTGGATGGGTCTCTGAGCAGCCTGGTCTAGTTGAAGGTGTCCCTGGCCATGCCAGGGGAGTGGGACCTGGATAATCTTTACAGTTGCCTCCAAACCAGACCATTCTATGATTCTATTCTGCTATGATAATTTTCAGCAAGTGTTTTCCTTCCTATACGGTTATAGTCATTAATCTGAATATCTATAAATATTACACACCATTCCAAAGATGGTTTCTGGTTTAGATCTGTTGATTCAAATAAAATATGTCTATAATTAGCTTCTGAAAGGAAGTATTATATGTGCTTGGTAAGAAAAGTGCCATTTTTCACAAGCTTAGACAGATTCTGTTCTGCTAAAAGAGAATGCTGTGCATAAATCCACAGTATAACATAAATACTCAAGGGACTCAGTTGTACACAAAATGTGGATTACAAGCCAACAGCTTCATGATATATTTTTGTAGGATGTACAATCAATTTTTACACCATATATTTCTTCCTTCTTTCCATTAAATATGAGGCATATGTATGTGATCACTTAGTGTAGAAGTTTTATTTCTCTTACTTCACACCTTCTCAGGACCTTCCTCCTAGTTTTCTATGATATATCTTGTAACTTCAACTTCTTCAGGGGACGGAGAGATTTCACCTTCCACTCTGCTGCACCCTCTTCACTTCTGGTTGTTTCTTGCAGGTAAAACAGGTCTTTAATTTTCAGTCAAATGTCTGCTTTGCAAAACCTGCAAATTAAGTCCATCTAGTGAATATAATTATCATCCTCAGGAATTTTAAAGGGTGATTCTTTCATACAGTTATTTCAATACTTCTTATCTTCTGCTTCCTGTGACAACCTGTGAAAAATAGGCAAATGACCCAGTATTGAAAAAACCAACTCTGATTCTTTTTTCCTCCTTAGAGAAATCTGGGGATGTGCAGCATTCACTCTCACAGATTTCAGAAGCCTCCAAGCCAGGGGTCAGCATTTTGTAAGTGATGTGGTCACATTTTGGAAAATGCTTGATCACAAATTATTCCTTATGTGCTCTACAGCAACTGGAGAGAGGGGTATAATACAACAAACTTTAAGTTTACCTGTAGATTCTCTGTTGCACAAGCCACAGAAAGGTACTTGATGCAAGGAGCTACCTTTAGCTCCAAGTATCTGAGCTCCTTCCCATTTTTTGCATATGAAACAATAATGTTGTGGGACCTTTCATCCTCATGAGCTTTCATGATGTTCATTGTGAAACAGTTCTTGGAAAAACATGGAGCTTGAAAGTGCTTAATGAGGTTGTCCTGCTACCATTAATTTAACAAAGCACAGAAGATTATTACCCATGGTAACCACAGAAAATATGCAAGACACTACCCAGCTTCTTTCATCTTCTGAGAACACACTCTAAAATAGCTTTAAAATATGAATAGTGGAGAAAAATTAGGAGCAACCTGGCTATCCATACCTCTTGATCTGCAGTGCAACATAACACCCAGAGGCTTAACATTATATTTCTTAATTTTTAAATAGTTAAATTAACTATTTTCAGCTGACTTTGCTGAATCCACAGAGGATTTACAAATATGTGAGTATCCATTCATTTCACAATGAAAACAACACAGCTATGTCTGTGTTTGTGAACCCACGCTGCAGGCACATATGATTAGCCATGACGTTAAATTATTAGCATAATCCCTGGGAAAGTTTTGGCCTAGGCCAATCAAAACCGTCTCCAAAATTTCATCTGGGACAGAGACCACATAGCTTGGATATGGCTTCCTGATATTAAGAGAATTTAACCATAAAAATGTGAGCTGTGTCATACCACTTAACAATGGGGCCTGTTTTATTTATTGGTATAGATATATTCTAAGCGTCAAAGAAGAGGAAATATATTTTTTTATGCAGCTTAAGAAGGCAAAGGACTGATACTTCCACATTCTTAAGCATAGCTGCTACAATTACACATGCACACACACAATTCCATAAAAAATAAGTTGTATAAAAATACACTTTATTGTATTTTACCATCATGTTTACATTTTTTTAACTATTATTGTTATTTTTCTTTGTTAGAATCTTGCTCAAAATATAATTGGTTTCGATAAAAATACATGGTGGATGTTGCTTTAAAAGCTAAAAAATGTATCTTCTGACTTCTTACAGTCTTGTCTACTTTCTTCATCACATTCCTCAAAAACTGAAATGTTGAATCTGTAAGAATGTAACAGCTTCTGTATCTATAGTCACATATTTTTAGCATTCAATTCCAGATTAAAAAGAAAAAACACAACAGAATTGTGTCAAAGGAGGAAAAGTCTTGATTTTGAGCAATAGCACCCTCCTGTCTCAGTGGAAAAAAGAAGTCTCTGTAAAGGTTCAGAAAGACAACAAACCAGGGGGTTCTGGCAGTGGCATCCCTTGTCAGTTGGTATGGTGCAAAAGTTGCAGGTTATTCCACTATCAAAGTGGGGAGAAAAAAACCTCGAAAGTATAAATAAGGTAAGATTTAATAGCACTACAGAGAATTCTAAACAATTACCAGATACTGTTTTACATGAATCCAGGCATCCAAGCATGCATGTTTATCTCTTTCAGAGATAAGTGTTCCATCTGCCAGTAGTGTCTGCCTATAAGGCTGGGGTTTTATCTTCTTGTGTATTTTCCATATCTAACAATCAACACCAATCTTTCCCATGTGGAACTCCTTTGGCATTCTGATCATTTTAATCTTATTTTTATTTAGCACTTTAACATAAGATTCATAAAAAGCAAAATTAGTTTTCCAGTGTCTGGGTCTTCACAATCAGTTTTTTGATGCCTGCTTTCCTTCTCTAATGGTTCATATAAATCACTGAACTGTAATGCCAGTAAACACCTGTACATTTTCCTCTTCTTACCCTTCAGCATTTATGATAGTGAGAATTATGCTGATTTCTTCATTGCAGAAGGTGAGAGAAAAGTAAGTTTATGTACCTATAATGGTGTTCAAGCTGGAAGAACCAATGTATTATATGCATATGTGATAACATTTCTGAGAAGAAATATGATCAGGCAAATAGTTATGCAAGTTGTGGTTTCACTTAACCTCCATGAATGTAATTGATATTTTCTTAGAGCAAATTTAATAAATTCAAACATCCCTAGACTTCCTGGCCACCACTGTCCTTTGCTGGTATGTAGATCTCTAGAACTTGAATAGCTGGAGGTAACTTACACAGTCTGTTCATGCTACCTTTACTACTTACACTTTAATCCAGTATAAAGCAAACAAACTTTCATCTTCTAAGCACTTAAGCTAATTAAATTTAGCCAGAATCTCAAGTACTGGAATCAGTTCTATATACAGCCATTACAAAGACAAACATCATAAAATCCAGATGCAAAAAACATGGCAACTTTGTCTAACAAATTTTCTTTGGCGTGAAATATAAACAAAACCGTATCAACCACTGTGGCACTTCAGATGTCAAACTGTTAATCAGTGTTTTCAAATACAAACTTATTTTACTACGATGGTTATACATATGTACATTATTAATAAAATACACTTTGATTCTAATACTACTGGATGTTAATCTAACTAGTAGAATTGATGAAAGTATTTTCCCAGAATAGTAATCATAAGTTATAAAGTCAATTTAATTTACATTTGATACTGTCTATTATTTTTTCCATTTAAGGGATTTTCTATATTTTCATTTCCATGCCACAAGTGATGGGGAATTACTGCTTTTTCAAAAACTGCTACTAGGGATCATAATTTTAAAGTGTCTTTTTCAAATTTCTCCAACTTTTAACACTTGAGTTAACCCTACAAGCTTTGCAATGCTTGTTTCTTCTCTTGCATTGCTAGTGCAAAACTCTTCCAGCTTCAGTGTTCTGATTTCCAAATACACACTGTAGTTCATACTGTTGTTCATCACCTTAGGTTTGTAAGGTAGTCTACATAAAGGTAAGCCCTAATTATTGTGTGGATTTTACAGGATCCATAGTGCACCTCAATTTGGCAGTATAAATACCATTTAAAATAATTTGGGAGTTTTATATCTTATTAATTCATAGTAACTTGTTTACCACTGGGGTAATTTAGTAGAAGGTGTACTGAGAATGAGTGTGAAGTTCAGTTCATTTTGTTGTTAGAAAAATAATTTCAAAAATTATCATCTGGCAGAGTCTTGAAGGCAGCCTGTGAGCTTGTCTGCTTTTGAATAATTATGAATCCTCAGTGCCTGCAAAGCAAATGTGACAACTGGAGTTCATCAGGGATTTCTTGTCAAGTCATTTTCAATCAATGTCAGTCAAAATCAAAATTTCTCAGTGGGATATTTGCGCCAGGTCTAATGAAGGTGTGATTCTTGTCCAGAGGAAAAGGAAGATAACCCACATTAGATTAGTCAGTATCTCAGATATCAGAGAATAATGCTCAGGATTTATATCTAGTAATTTATTTTTTTTTAAAACAGCTCCTATAAAAAAGACTGAGAAGATCCACCTCAATAGAAGCAGATGGAGTCACTCATGTGGGATTTAGAAGCCCGAGGCAGGCATGGATACAGTAGGATGGGCTGAAAATGCTAGTACTCCTTTTTTGCTTTCTTTGGCCATGTCCTTTTGGACTACTGCCCCAGAGCTCTGCCAGAGGAAAGAATCATGTTCATGCTGTCTCAGAAAAAGTGAGTTAAGTCAGGTTAAACTTAGTGTAGGCGTTTTGATATTGCTTGGTACAGGGTAGAGGGTGCTTCTGTAATTCTTCCTCCATCTTGCCACTGGCAAAGAGAGGGGAGATTGTGCACAGTAGGCGTTTCTTGAGCCGGAGGACAGTCTCCACTGCCTTAAATTCCAGTCCTTTGCCTCTGAGGCAGTGCATGATGTGGGTTTTCTCGTAACATAGGTTTAGATTCTAACTACTGGTTGTCTCATCTTTTTCTGCTGTGAGATAGGAAATGCCTTTCCTTATCTCTCTTACTGGTAGCCACTATGTCCCAGAAACTGACAGTGAAAGCATTGAAGAGCAGAAAGGTGGGATACTTCAGGATTCAACCCTTCACATGGCTGATGCCTTGCAAAATGCTTGTTAAAATATGACTAAAAGCTGCCTAAGCAAAACTTCTAAGTGAATTCCTTGATTTCAGCACCAAACACGGAATTGAATGACAAGCCTAACTTGATTAGTCCTCAAAGCTCAATAAACTTCTGAAGTGTGTGAAATGCACTTTCACTGTAACACATTTATTTACACCTTTAAAAAAAGGACTGACAAAGATGTGTCATTGTTACATTACTCCTGGCATTCCCTGAAACATGATTATGTCAAGGACAAAGCAAAACCTAACCCTTTAAAAACAGAGCAATAACACTGACATTGTGAAAGGCACCAATGTTAACACAGGTTACACTCCAACTTCTTCACAAGGGATTGTCAAATCTTTTTAGTGCTTAGGGCACTCCTTCCTTCACCAAAATAAGCAATAAACCAGCAATACAAAGTTTATAATGCAGTTTTAACAACCTGTGTTAAGTCTTTTCTCCCTGGATGCTGCAGGCTCTGAGTTTCCATGGTGACTCTGGCCCTGTGCAATTTATTTCTCATAGCCAATACATTTCTAACTTAAAAATACATTTTGAAGCCAAATAGAAGTCATTCTTCTTTCACACACTGCTCATGAGCTTACAGCTTGGTTTCTCCCATGGAGAAACGTGGTCTAAGGGGAAAGATAGGGCCTGTGACCAGTGTGCAATCACTGTAGAATTAAGATTCTGGTTTAATGTAAGTATTTGATTTTATGTGAAGTTTGATAAGCCATGCAGTGCCTTTCTATGAAATGCTATTGAAACAGTATTCTGACACCTATGAGGTCTCCTCTTGCCATATATTTCATTTTGGGATCAGTTTGATGTTAGCATACATTCACCATAACACTTCTGCAGAGCTAAAATTCAGAGGTCTTACTCTCTTCTGAAGTCAGGGTTCCCTGATGTAGCGAGGTCACATCTCCCTGCTGACTCACTGTGCAAGGTGTCAAAGGAGCTGTCTTACACAGGGCATTCAAGGACCTTTATAATGGAAGTTCAGTCAGTGAAGGAGTACCAGGCTCAAGTCACTCAAGCAACAATTCCCATGAGGCAGCGTGGCAGCTGAAGGATACCCAGGGCTGCAGGCCAAGGCTAGGCATTTGGGCCTGTATCTGTGAAAATGTCTATGCTTTAATTTTCTTGGCATGAGTGATATTGCTTTCCAAAGCAAGACCTATTTCTTCAGATGTCTGCCCTAATAAATGAGTTGCTTGAAAGTATAATTTTCAATACAAAGCTAAAGAGTAAAACTCTTAACGTACTACTGAGCCAGACATGTGCTTTGCTTCTTTAACCAGAATGACAGAAAAAGTTGCTGTCAGCATTTTCTTAGACACACATTCAGCTTTTCCAAATGACATGGATATCTCATTGCAATATTTGAACTCCGTTAAGAACAGCAGTTTCTTCTAAGGATGGGGGTGAACTTCCCTAACTACTTTTCCTTTTCTTTGTTTTTGCCCCAAAATACATAGTTTTAGTGAGGGCCCAGTGGGCCGTTAAGGACTGTCTTTATTTTGGCTTTCCTTTTGACTGAGCCCTTTATAAGAGATGTTGTGTGGTTTCCCTTTAGAAGAAGAGGAGTTTTGTGAGTAGTTAAGGGCAAAAAAAATTGAATTTGTTAGTGGTGCATTCCACACTTTTATGACTAAGCCTGTAGCACATGTATATGTAACTGGTACATAACATGATACCAAATCAGCCTGCATAACTAAATTGCAACATACCATTGATTTTAGTCACTAATAAAACACATACATGCATTTCAAGTGGCTTTAATTATCTGTTTATTATTAAAGCATGTTTTCTCTTCTGTGTTTCTAAAAAGTTTTGAAGTAAGAAAGAATTTTGCTTCCAAATTTAAGCTCAACTGTATTACTTGGTACATGTTTAGATCAGGCAGAGTGTCAAATGGCTGTTTACCAAACTATAGTTCTTTAACTTTGACCTCTTAAAGGTGGTACAGAAATCATGCCTGAGAGCTGATGTCCAGGGAAAAATAATTAAAGGTCTGACTGACTGCATGATAGGACTGTGTCGTTAGCTTCACAGAAATGAACAACTTCTTGAGCTGAGGCCAGAACAACCTGTAAGCCTGACTAGCAAACTCTCAGGAAACCAGCCCTGCCTCACAGTGTTCCTTTCTCTTTCTGATCTGATAATTTCTTCCTCTGTTATTCCCTGTCTCCCACCCTTCATTTCATTTTTATGCCTTCTCTGACAGCAGAACTCTAACTCACTCCCATTGTTCCCTTCCTCTCTTCCTGATCTTGCACAGCACAGGAAGACAAGCTAATACTTGGTGGCCTGGATGCCTTCCTGCACCATAGATGTGTTTTCTCCTCCAGTTTTGCCATTTCCCTGTGTAACATTGTTCAGAGCAAATCTGCTTAATCCCAGTAACTTTTTCCACATCCCTGACTCACTCCTTAAGCTTCCCATATTCCTGTATCCACTTATCTCTCTCCTCAGATGGCATCTCACTGACATATTTGGAGAGAAAATCAGCAAAGGCTTCTGCTTTGTCTTGTTTTCTCTTGCTTTCTCTTTTCCCCAGTTTTCCTTTTTCCTTGAGGCAGAGATGCTGTAGCGGCTCTCTTCTTCTCAGACCTCTGCTTTCTCCAGCAGTCCCATCCCATCTCTTCATCTCACACTTCCATTTTATTCATTACTCTTCCTATAGCTTTTGTCACTTTCCCTTTCAGAGCAATCTTGCTTCAGTTTATCCCACAGTCACCTCGCCACCCCTGTCTCTACAACTGCCCTACTTATTTCCTACTTTACAGGTTCACTGGAAGAAAGACTGAACTTCTCTCCTCTGGTTCCATCCAAGATCAACATTTGTATTCTACCAAATTGATGATTGCTGAAGACTTTTTAAACCTTTAGGCCACGGATCCTTATCCTGCTTAGTATCCCTCACTCATTTTCAATTATTGGCTCACAGATATTAATAGGAACATAATGGTGCTCTCAGCAGTTTATACTAATGAATTTTAAAAGCAGGATTTCCATTCCTTTTCCTACTTTGTACATTACGCTTGGGAGGAACTATTGATAAACATTGTCAGGATACGACTCCTTCACAGTCAGAATTCTCTTTCCTTGATATTTGTGGATAATCAGACAAATGCTAGATTATTGGCCTCCAGAGATCTTTATCATTACTTTTGCTAAATTAGTCTAAGATTGCCTAGTTTCCCTGTACTCATTTGTCTGCATCTGTTCCTTTGCCTTATCTTCAGATGATTTTTGAGGCAGCTTTATGGGTTTTATCCTTTCTTCATAGAACTCTTCCCGCAGTGGAGTCTTCAGTCCACTTTGGTCTTCAGTAATAACAGCCATGCCTTAAAGCCTTAACTGAATTTCAACTGTACCTAAACACTCATCATTTTTAATAAACCAGCTTTTGTTTTTATTGGAATTGTTTAAATTTTAGGTCTTTCCCAGTAATTTACTCTTCTTTGTAATTAGCAATGGTGAGAAACATATGGTTACTCTTTTTGATCTGAGGAACTAGCCATATTTTGAGATCTCTTAGGTTATTCTCATTGAATGGAGAAATTGATGTGGTAAATATTCTTTGGTGTTTATTTCTATTTATTTCTGAGGAGGGTTATTTCCAAGAAATAAATTACCTTTTTCTGTTAAAACATCAGGGTCCAAGCTACCAGAAATAATTCATCCCCAAGTCAGTACCCAACCAACAGTACCCTCTCTGGACTTCTCCTGAGGCATATACAAGCATTAGTTCTTTTCATGTCTTCAGTCATTACTGAGCTTTGCTCCACTTTTCAGTTTGAAGTCTCTTCTACACGCACTTATCTCCATGCATGTGTAAGCTAAGCAAAACTGCTTCACTATTTTGATTTGGAGATCTGTTTTGAATCTGGAAACTCCTGCTTGTCTACATGGAGGGGTTGAATGACCTCTTGCAAGTATTATAAACAAGCAGCAAGTTCATCTATGTCCCAATAATGCATCAATTAAACAGAGGTTTCTTTCACTAACTGTATGCAGATACTTTTATTATGAATTTTGCTACATGGTCGGTAAAATCCTAACAGATAATAAAACTGCTTTTGTGTTTTGGCTTTGTAAACCTCTGGAAAAACAGTTTCACTAAAAAGCATAAAAGATTTTTCACAGATGACTGGAAATACAACATTTATACTGAGGCATCTCCCTCTTAAATCTGTAAGAAAAATACTTTCTTCATGTAGTAAAGTAGAAAAATTTTGTGGGACGTACTTTACTGACACTCACTGTGCTCTGTTTCAGAACCTGTCAGAAACCCAGCCAGAACCTTTGCATGTAGCTATAGGCTTTGCTGTTTGTTTGCATTTGGAAGATGCAGTTGTGGCTATGTGGTTACTTCATGTGATTTTGTGGTGACACAAATAAAATGCACATCACAGACTTTACTACAAACTGTAAATAATGTAGTATAGGCCTTGTTAAACCAGATGTAAAAGCTGTGTTGCTTTTTCGCACACATTCCATAGCTAGTATTTTGTTGTCACTTTTTATTAGCACATTATAACTACAAGCTGTTTTATAAAGTCTAATATATGGTGATATGTTAAAAATTACAAAACTTATGTCTGTCAGGAAAACTACTTCTCAACTGCCTTAGTTTTCTCTTTGCACTTACAATTCTGAATTTTTTTAATGTATTCTTCTGTACATGCCCTGTACGCAATTCCTGTCTCACAGTAACAGTCTTGCTACTGCGGGTGTAAAAAAAGCTAATTTGGGATTTACATCAATACTTTGTGTCATTTTCCCTGGATTTTAGTTCATGTTGAAATGCCCTCTGCTGCTCTAGTAATCCTGTTGGAGCATTATCATTTTGGCTTTTTTATTCCCTTGGAAGTTTTACTCCTTTGCTAGTTCTGACAAATAAGAGTCAGTTCTACCAATGCTGAGATCCATTGAGTAAAGGAACATAGGAATATACACAACAGACATGAGTGTCCCTGCCCTGCTTCTGGGACAGATGCTTACAAGCCTGCTATTAGAAAGCTGGTTATCTGTGTCACTGCAATGTGGTATCTCAGCTGTCACATTTGCCAAGAGGCAGGTGTAGTGTTTTGGGAACAGTTCTCCCTAATGCAGTGCTATGGCTCCTGGACTATGCCTACCAAGTTCAGTCTGTCTATGCATAATCAAGGTTAACATTTTGTGTTTTATATACTGAGTTCTTGACAGTGTTCAGATCACTGGAGCATTGCCTTCATTTCAGCTTTAGGTCATAGCAGATACAGAAAGTTGAGGGGACACCTGCTACAGCTCTCCGTATGCATCCTCAAATGATACGTGCAAATTTCTGCAGTCCCATGAAAGCAGAAGTTCTTTTTCAGGCTCATTTGGAGTATAACAAAGTAGTTGTTATAAACTGTAACCTTTCAACACTGATCTTGATGAATATGCAACAAAAAGATAAGGTTTTTGAGAAAAGCAATTGCAGTGATCTAACTATAATGATACCTAGCTCTTGTACAATCCTTTTCATCAACTGATCTCAAAGCACTTTAGCAAAGAGATCAGTATCATTACCCCCATTTTACTCATTGGCTTCATTTTCTTACAGTGCATTGTCCTGATTTGCAAAATGTATACAAAACTCTTTATATTCATCTTTCAGATCCAATGCGAAGTGGGAGTTATACTCACTCTGGCATGAGAGGGTGCTTTTTGCCTTTCACATCCTCCAACCCCTACGCACACAGACCCCTCTATTTTTTTCTGACTGAGTGGTTTTGCAGAGCAGAGATCAAAAGGAAATTTATCAGT
Source organism: Dendrocincla fuliginosa (assembly GCA_035047845.1). NCBI lineage: Eukaryota > Metazoa > Chordata > Aves > Passeriformes > Dendrocolaptidae > Dendrocincla > Dendrocincla fuliginosa. Next base: position 60,744,988 of record JAWWMO010000138.1, on the reverse strand, counting down.
ATCTGTCTCCCTTCAGAGCACTGAAGCCAGACTTCTGACAACTGTGTAGCAGCCTTAAAGCTGAAAGAGGCATCAAGAACGGAAAGAAAAGAAAGAAAAAGTCCCATGGCTACGCTCTCATTGTGAGACTATGGAGGAGGAAATTGCAGTGCGAGAGTACCACATATGCTTTGACGGTAGGGAGATGGTCTGTGGCCTCACTTGATTGTTGGTTTGTCCAACCCAAAAGACTCCAGAGTTCCCAGTCCCTAAAGACCCTTGAGCTCTGAAGTTGAAACAGATCCTCATGTGTAATACAGTTGTGGTTAAAGGTGGTTAAAGTGCTTTAAACACATAAAGTTCATCAGAAATTACGAAGTGTGTAATTTAAACATAGTCCTTCGTTCACCTAGCTACTAAAAATGAGTCAATAGAGTTCAGAAGCTCCTCTATTAGTAAAACTCTTGTGTATAAATGCTGAAATCTGGAGTAAAAATTTATTTACAACTAAGTAGTCTGAACTTTTATAGACTCCAAGGGATTCAGGCTAGGGACTGTCTGAAGCCAAGACTGCTCTGGTGATATTAGACAGCACAGACTCTGTTCAGCTAAACCAGAGGAAAAGAGTCAGTGGATCTTTTTTTGTCAGATGTGCTCGGCACTCCTTTACCAGTATCCTCTATCTATTCTATTGCGAATGACTTCACTAAAAGTGCTGCGGAGAGTTCTGCTTCTGCGTTGCTTGAAGTAGTCATGTTAGTAATGTGATTCACTGATGAAAGAGGAGCAGATAAATCCCTGAGCTCTGAACCTGGAAAGCGGAAAGAAATGATGGATGAACCTTCTGCATTGGCAATTCAATTGCGTTCAGATAATGAATCAAATGTTTAGCTGCTTATCCAGACCATATCCCCACAAAACTCTCCAAACAGTTATATCTGACACTGGGACTTCATCCAGCTCCCTTTGAAATCAATTAACAGACTCTCACTGACTTCAGCAGGGAGGCCATCAGGCCCTAGGGCTCAAACAGGTTTGCTCTCGCGTGACTTACAGATTGTTTTGCATTTTGGCTGAGACAGGGACAAGACTGACAGAACACTAGTCAAAAGATATAATCTCCAGTCAGGGAGAAATGGGACAAGTGAAAATTCAAAGGATTTTAAAAATCCTCTAAGAAAACCTCTGGTGGCACATCATTATAATGTATTTACTTTTTCTAAGAAAATAATTGATTCACTTTAGGTTTTGTGGAAAAAAAAAAGCAAACAAAAAAAAAACCAAAGAAAACCAGACATTCTTATTTTGATCATTCTGGTTCACCTGTAAAATGCACTACATTTCATTGTCAATAGACAATAATTTTAAACTGGATGACTGAGAGGTGTATTTTGTTAATGAACAGGACTGGAAAGAATAATTTCAAAAATAATTTTGATTTACCTTGGAGTTAAAAATGGCAGCATACAATTCTCCTCTCATGATCAGGGAAGAGTTTACAGGTTCCATATGGCAACTTGCGCCAAACAAAAGGAAGCTGGTCAAAGAGGTTAATTAATTGGGACACATCCTCTCAAATCTTTCCAGTCATTACTACCCAGAGAAGCTCCACAGGATGCGGTTCCATTTCATCTCATTGGCATTTCAGAAATGTATCTGAGTCTGCATTGTTGAGCCTTTTTCATATTTAAGAGCTGTCCATTCCAATACTTTTTTATGGCAGTGTAAATAAGAAAAGGATAAATGTTTATAGGGAGGTTGTCAACATTCATGTATTTATACATTGTCAATTCATGTATTTACAAGGAAAAAAATCTATACATTTCCAGCAACTGGATTTTTTTTTCAGGAAATAATATTAGGGGTTTATTTTTTTTTCTAAAATAAAATGCAAAATGTTTCTAATTGAAATATAAAAACTTTAAATCAAACATTTTCTCATTAAAAAATAGCAGTGTGATCAACAAAATGACACTTTCTGATAGAAAGAAACTTTGTGGTAAGAAAATGGGACAGTTCTATTAATGAGTCCTTGTGTCATCAAAACTACTCGGGAAATATATCTGGCCTCCATGGTTTTCCTTCCAAATTAACTTTATCAATGTGAAGGGGAGAAAAGAATACAGATGTTTCAGTCTCTGTACAGCAGTTTGGGGCACAGTTGCAGACCATTTTTAATAATCTCCTGATCTGTAGACGCCAAAAAAAAAGCACAAAAGGCCTCAAAGAAGTGAAGCCCCAGCTCTCAGTGTGGTGATGCCGTTTTAGGCCATCTCTGTGAGAGCAGTGAGCTCACCAGGCACAGCTGACAGGAGCAGCTGTAGGGATAACCATCTACCCGGTGTGGCCAAGCACAGACTCATTCTCCAGCAGCACAAGTCCTTCTAATATAAAGACTCCATAGAGCTGTGGCAAACAAGATCATGCACACCCTAAAGTGTGCTTTCCTGGCCCCTAGTCTGCAGCATGAAAATTGTTTCATGAGCTTCTGTAGAGTGACTGTGGTCTGAAGATTTTGGGGAAGGTACAATTTAGTATATGCCTGCACCAAGAGGCACAAATTGCCAAACAGAATTGGGTCCAAAATATTTTTTAATACAATTTTCTTATTATTATCTTCCACTGGAGTTGAAGGCAAATGGAAAACAGAGAGGTCCATGTTACTGGGTTTTATAGCTGTTTTCTGGCTGGGTTCATAGTCTGGTTCTCAGGCAGTCATAGAGGGTTAGCTGGACTAACAACACTGTAAGGAAATATTCAAATGCAAAACATTTCCCTTTCTAATGAACAGAGATCATGGCAATATTTTCATTGCTATTGTCTTTCATAAACCAGCTTCATGAAACCTAATTTGAGGCCCCAAACCACGTGGCATAGACCTTGTAAAGATGAAAAAAACCCTGAAATAAAATGCTATTTTATCTATTAGTTACTATTTCTGATGGTTATCACATATTTTTAATTTCCACTCATTTTGGGTGGTTTTGGTGAAAGGTCTTTTCTTAAGGAAAAAGGCAGATCTTATATTGTTCTGCTAAGAACTAATGTGTTGGCTTCACTGCATCCAATGCAGGAAAAAAAAAATCAGGACTCGAAGTATGTTTCCTCCTATGCCTCCTCTGAAAGTAATCTAATATTGGCCTTATCAGTAGCAGGTTACCTCTCACGTCTGGATCTGTTACTTGTGGTACAATGTGCACAGTGCTTGAAAAGACAAACCATGCCTGATGTGCCGCATCAAAAACACAGGAATGTCATTAGGTTTTTTCCTTAGTCTACATTTGTCTAAAGGAATTTGCCATAAATCCTAATGCCCTGAGTGTCCTCATCCAAACATGATCACTGTGAGGTGCAATTTGGCAGATTCTGCATCACACTAGTGTCCAAAGGCTGTCCTCGAAACAACTCCCAAAAGTGGGCATAAAGATTAGATGGTTTGAAAGCTAAACAATGGGAATCTCAGGTAAAGAAATCCTAATTCACAGAAATGACTAATGGAGTTGTTTGCACTCTCAGTATAAAACATTAGAACATAAAGCACAGACGATAAACCTATTCAGAACAGTTTACTTTGAATGTTCAAACCCTAAAAAACTCACAAAAAAAATCTTCATTCTCTCGTGGTGTTTGTCACAACATAATGAAACTTTCTTTCAGGCTTTTGGACAACAGATACTTGCAGAAAAGCCTTTTGTGTTGTGGGTAAACTCACAAGAGAATGTATTCTTCCACTGAAAGCATTGGGAAAAGTAGCTTTAGATTCACTTTATCACACTGAAGATCAGATATAGCTCATGCAGGGGAAATCTTGCCTGTTTCTGGAGGTTATTTGGCAAGACTGTGCTGACATTGCAGTTTCAAGCCTGATGTCACCAATTATCAGAGACATCTACTGTTTTTTGTCTAATATGCACATATGAACCAAAGACAGTGCAATTTTGCTGATGGACGATACTGCTTCTGAACTGCTCACACCTGTATTTCAGAAGAAATCAAAATCCAGCCCTGAAACTATATGTTCTTTAGAATAATTAATTCATTTGTTATAAAAGATAGCGGTCTATAAGACTATAGCTACAACCACTTGGACATTTCTTTGCAATAAAATGTCTCAGGTGATATAATTCTTAATAGGTCAAATTACACATTTGCAAGTCTAACTGCTCCCTGAAAAGGCATCCTAGAGTACAACCATGACTGAATAGCAATTAAATTGAAAACTAGAAAAGCAAAACTGGATAGAGGAACGGCAAAATTATATATTAGGCCCTTTCACTTGCTGTCTTCAGCAGCTGAAATCCTGACTCAATTCTTACTACCCTTTTTAAGCAAAACATCATTCAAGGTAAGAAGTAATCATTAAATTATTAAGCAGCATAGGAGGTAGATTGGGGATGGAAGGAATAAATAGTAAGGTTGACATTTTCAGTATTGTATGCATAAGAACAGCCCCATTTTGTAGGGACAGAATAAACTAGGCCCAGTTTTCACAGAACTGGGATCCACCCAGGAAATGCTCTTTTCTCAGTGGGAAAACTGCTTTTTTTTTTTCTTTTTCTCTGCAGAACACTCTTCTCCCTTCTTCTTTGGCATTCTTTGTTTATGACTACACTCATCATGACTGTGATGTATTTGAAGAAAGAGTATGTGTTGATAATCCTCCTCACTTCATTATGGACTCAAAATACAATTACAGTAATTACATATAATAGTAGCAATATATTTTTAAAAGCTTCCCTGAGACAGCTGTTTTGAAACAATAATGAACAGCCATGGTTTAAACCAATTAGGACTGAGATTAGCTCTTTTCCCTTATTTATGTTCCCCTATTTCCATGAAATGTTTCTGGAAAATATTTAAGGCAAAATAGCACAGACCTGTCATTGAAGTTCTGTGGCAAAATGTGCAAAAAGCTGACTTAAAATCAGAGAAGACAGTCACTTACTGCATTGCTTTAATTGCTTAATTACTTATTCCCAAATGTAGAATTGAGGTTCTTAGGAACTGTTTTAGGAAGACACAAACACTTTTTGGGCAAAAATAAGTGATTGATCTTCAAGACTTCAGCATCACTAAGCACCACTTGACAGAAGAAAATCCCTCCCCATAGAGCTCTACCCTGGGATCTGCTGTATGCTAAGAACATTTGAAATGTAAATCTCGCTTCCCTAGTGGGTACACTTACCTGTCTAGGTGGGTGCTAGGTTTTCTGAAGCACTGGTCCTCTGATATTCCAGTGACTAATGATCTAGAAAAAAATTAGGAGTTACAAATGTCTCTTTCATGTGGTTTAGACTGCAATATCCAGGTGTTTGTTTTCCTAAAAATACATTGGCCTCTTGAGCTAAAGAACTATCTGTTGACCCCTTAGTAATATCTTTCAATCAAGTATACTTTTCTCTTCTTCGTTGTGCACCAACTGATGGACATTTAATCAGACAGACTTTTCTGTAGAGAGAGACCATACAACTAGCATATAGCTATATACTCTCTGCTTTTTCTCTGGTCCCATATCACCTGACTCACTATATTTTTAGCCATCATCATCTCGTATTTTTAGACATTTTATAATTAGCACTTTACAGTGACTGGAGACTTCTGGAAAACTTGGATAGTACTAAGTTATCACAATCTACTAAAGTTTGCACATCCTTTATTCTGCAAAACCAGAGGTCACTGCAGGAGGCACGTGCATTAGATAGGTATTTATTTGTGCACAGTTACAATGACTGCAACACTGACGTGCTGATGGTGGGGATTTTTTCATAAATAGGGAGTTTGACTCCTAAAGTGGAACATAGGTAGAATTAGTGACCTTCTGTCTCACTCATTCTTAACCTGTAATCACCAGATAATGAACTGCATCTTTCTGCCCCCTTCATTGCATTTGTGCTTTTAAATCCCATTCTAAGTAATTTAACTTTTGCATTGCATTGGAAGGTTTGCAGTATTAAGTTCTTCAGTTCATTTCAGAGGACAAATGACAAAATGTTAACTGTAGCACTATTTAGCATTGTAACTATACATCTTACAAGTCATAGCTCCTAGTATGGCAGGTGAAGCCTTCAGAGGAAGAGCAAGTGAAGAAAGATAATAAAAACAACACAGTTGTACAGTAGTGTTCAAATAGCAAAATGTTAGTAATGCAACAGGTGATTTATATTTCTATTCAACTCAAATGCATTTGGAGATGATGAGGAGAGAACTGGAGATCAGTTGGGCAGCAGTAAGTATCTTTAAAGATTACTCATATAAGGTTGTCCTTAGAATTACCTTTTTTACTCAGCAATAATCACTTCTCCCTCCTTTTCTTTCTTAGTCACTTTATTTGTTTCAGGGGGACTGATAAAGCCCTCAAGCCAGTCCCATAATGATACTAATTAATTAATAATTGGTAGCAATTTGGGTGTGTTGAAGAGCTGACCTCAGATAATTCATGCATTGTGACACGATGTACTTGACAGTGCCAGCAGCAGAAACAGCAGGAGTGCCATCCTCCAGCTGCCAGAACTAATTATAAGCAGTTTGTCTTTTCCCTCAGTGGCAGATTCTGTTTGTTTCACAACAGCCAATTTAAAAGTCAGTTTTAATGTCATCATCAACAAAAGAATACCTGGAAAAAAATGTATTCATTTCTGACTGAGAAACTGCAGAATGAGTTGAATTTCCACGGTCACTTTTGTTAACTGAAACAGCGAACAGAAAGCAAAAAGCAGATGGAAAGTCTCTCACAGGAAAACATAAAAACTGTTCTTGCCTTTGCACAATTGATGCGGTGCTAATGGGTTAGTTAACACAGCAACTTAAAACATAAACTCCCTTCCTGAAGTTCTTATATATATTGCATGACCAAGCTTATGACACAAAGGACCACAGACTACACTCTCTGTGAGAACAAATTCTATGTAAGTCTTAGAAGGGATAAGGTGCTGAGAAAGTCATGCAGGCTTATACAACTATCACAGTGTTTGTTGAAGTAGAAGGTAAGTCACTGTTATGAATTCTCATCTTTCCTATTACTTAGTATGCTCACACCACTAAAATCCTGACTTAAAATTTCATCCTTCTTCTATAGTAAGGTGAAAAGGTTAATTCCCAAGGGACTAATTCTGTGAGGTGCTGGGCTCTCTCAGCTCCCACTGACTTCAAAGCTAAATATTTGCTTCACATGAAAGCCTCTTTAATTCCCCATTACTGTAAGGTATACTTGTATACAACAGTGGGAGCAGTTGTCATTATAAATCAGACAGTTTATCAGGGGAGCTATTCTCTAGGGTAGAGCAGATTCTAATACACCACGACATACTTTATTTGTTAGCCTCAGTTCCACAGGAATTTTATTCAGGCAGACACCTCAAGGCATGCATCTTTTCAAAGTGTTTAGGCAGGAAGCGAAATTCAAATTAGATACACTTACGATGCAAATGCATTATTATTTAGCTCAAAACGACTGAGGCTCAGGGGTTGTAAATCCTGCCATAAAGAGATCTTTCAATTACCTTCTGTTCAGTGAATCAGAGAAGAGGAACCCTTTCCCTGGCTTTTTCATGCAGAACAAATTTGACTCCCAAACAAGTATCAATCACCATAATACTCTATATTTTGGCCTCTATATAGACCTAACTCCAAGCTGTTTTATATAGGGTTTTCTTTTAAGATGGTGTCAAACCAAAACCTTGCATCTTTAGTGTGAATGAATCTGAATCCTGTCTTGAATGGCTTCTCCCTTTGTAAGCTGAGCCAAAACTCCAGAGTAGAGGATGTGTGAAGCCTGGAGCCAAATCTAGATCCCATTTAAGATTTTTTTTCTTTGTTTTGACATTTGATTTCTTCCTCAGCTCATCCCTGTCCTTCATTTCGAACTTCCAAACTACAGATAAAATACATTATTGCTTTCCCTCTAATATTTCCACAGCGTGACTTTTTCTGGTGGCTCACATTTCCCTTCACTTCCTTGCTTGATGTTTGGCTTTTCTAATGTCCTATTGCTTCTCCTTCTCTTCCTTTCCTGTTCCCAGCTAATACAATCTGCCCATTCAAGACATGGCTGCTACAGTGTTTATCCACTGTCGAATCCTTTTGTTAATTTCTGTCACTCCACTGCATTAAGTTCACACCTTATTCCCCTCTGTATTTGTGTCATATTGGTCAGTTACACCAATCTGCTGCCCAGCAGTCAAATTTTACATTTCGATCCTCAAGTTTTGTGGCACAAAACATTGGGAAAGTTTTATGCTTGCTTCTGCTTTGATCTGAGAAGGTATAAGAGTAGACAAGCACATCACTTTTCAGAGTTCTTTAAAAAGCATTGAACACCTGTGCCCACAGACAGTACCTAGGCTGGGATTGTTCCCCTCTTTAAGGTTTGTTGTCAGCATAAAGCTTCTATTAGTATAGTTCCTGCCATGTATATGCACTCTTTAGATTGTCTGTAGGAAAATTCGGCTTTCTCATTGCAGAGGGATGATTGTCTAAGTGGTGGTTTAAAACTTCTGTATGACACAAAATAAAGAGAAGAAACAACTCCTCAGAAATACAAAGCCATCCCAACAAAAATTCATTAAAAACCTATTTCTCTGGCAGGGAGAAACTGTAGGCTCAAGTTTTAAGTTTCCTATATTTAAAAAGAAATTCCTACATCCATATTTAAATATCTTTTGAGGATATACTTAAAACAATACATACAGTACATCAACATTTTTTGTAAATACATATTATATATATGTTCGACAGAACATTTAAATACATCTTCTCAGCAAAACCTGCTAGTGAAGCTCATACTCATCAAATGAGATATCTGTTTCATTCATCAAGTTAAATATCTGGTCGTATTCTAATTGCACACATGTATTTTCTCACAGAGTAAATGAATCCTTACAGTTTTCAGTGTGTTTTAAATGAGAGCATGCTTTTTTCCCAAAACAATCATGTGTGACTGCAATTCTTGTTAAAGGTGCTGAAGAAATATCTTCAGAGACTGCAATTTTCTATGGGTTTCATCTAGAGACTATTACTTTACATCAACTATTGTAGAAGAAGTACAGGTCCTGTGGTTAGGGAACAGAGGCATGTGTGAGGAGGCCAGGTTTCCATTCTCCACTCTGCAGGACCTGCTGCTTCACCTCCCGCACTCACCTGAACACTGTAACTCAGTTTGCCCATCCACAAGGAGGGCTTAATCTTTCCGACCTACTCCACAGGAAAGTGATGAGGCTTTTTTTACTAATGCTCATTAAGTGCTTTGAAATATTTAGCTCAAATGCGAAGCATATCTCTTGTGGTGATGTTTTTACCCGTAGAACTGGTACTACGTTTATAGTCATAGTACCAGCTCTCCAACACCACTAATAAAACTGAGTCCTAATGAGAGGAGTGGCTTCCATATTATAACTTTCACTTTTTGGTTTTTATTTTGTTTCGGTTTTGTTATCCTTTCAGCTCAGGTGATGCTTTCTTTTTTCTTTTCTTTTTGCTTTGCTTTTTCCAGACTATAATCATGAAGGCTCAAAAGCAAATAATAAACTTTTCAGACTCTCTCTCTAAATTTCAGCCGAAAGGAGAACAAAAAACCAAGTTTGGATTGTGTATATTTAAAATTCTTTTTAAATTAGCCTTTATGAGTATGTATAGCAAGTAAATACAACCACAGTCCTACAGCTTAAAAGATAGTATCACTGGTTCTTGAGTTTGTGCATGCCTGCTTAGGTCTTTATCTGTGATCCCACTATCTAAACAAAAGCTTAGCTTTCTTTTGCGGTCCTTATCTTGTTCGTCAGTTGATTGTTTGCTAAGTATCTCAGTGAACAAGACTCAAAAGAAAATGACTGTTCCTGTATAATTTGTTTGGATCAGATTAAAGTGGAAAGAAGGTAAAAGTGAAAGAGAAAGTAGAATGCACTTACAAATGAGTAGTGGAGGTCAAAATGAATTAGCAAACATTATGCTTGAAGTTTTCTCTTTCTCTTGTCTGACTTTTCTATGTACTTTGTGGAAAAGAGTAGCTATAACAGCATGTCCAAAGGAAATCCTTTATACCATGTGAATTTGAAATGTCTCTTATTGTAAGGCAAGAAAATGCCGTGGGAAGAATAAAAGAATCTAACACAATTAAAACTATCATAGTTCACTTCCTTTGTCACACTGTTGCCTGCTGACAGTTCTTCCAATGGCTGCTATTGCTTTCTGTTATACTCTGCATTTTTTGTTCTGATTAATTTTAACTGTTGCATGAGTGCAAATCTTTGAAATTGATCCTACATTTCTTGCAAGAAGACTCAGAACCCTGACTGGGATGTGATTTGGAACTGAGACACTAACCACGTTGAAGTCCTCTGTCATTCTGTTTCTATATTGCAGTAATACCTGTATGTTTTGTTTCCAGAAGCAGTGCTATCTTATGACTTCATTTCAAGTAGATAAGATAATCAAATAATGGCTGGGGTATTAAAAACCTGGCAACATATCATTACTTGCCACAGGCACAGCAGGCCAGCAGCATCAGGGCCAGGAATCTGGAGATCTGTTGTGCTCCAGCAGCATCTGCAAGCTGCTAGTATATGTATCTTTCCCACTTCTTACTCTCTCCTTGGCTCCTCTTAACTTTACCCTCTCATAGATATAAAAGCAGAGGGGAAAATACAGTTATCTAGTTAAGGCCCCTGCATTCTACAAGCTGGATAATTTTGTCATGTTATCCTTCTTCCATTCCTTTCAGTCTATTTCTTAATTAAGACAGACTTGCCAATTTAAAACCAAAACCCAAGTCACAATACCCCTATGTAACCTTTCAATATTGTGTAACCTCTTTCAGTGGTACATTTTCTAAAATGTATGATTTATTTTTATTCTGAATTTGCCAGTTTCAGTTTCCAGATGTTGATCCTTGTTAAGTATTTGTCTGACAGATTAAAATCGCCCAGCTAAATGGATGATTTTGAATGGTCTTAAGCTTCCTTTAGATAAATTAAATAGATTAGGATTTTTAGACTTTCACACAAATCTTTAGAGCTGTTTTCTATGCATCTACCTTGCCAGTATTTTCCTTCGATAGAACAAATATCCAAATTTGGTACAATATTCTCCTTCTGCAGCAGTTTCAGAAAAAACATGTACAATATTGCAGTATTTTCCTTGTGTTTGCCTAGTCCTCTGACGATACATCTAAGATTTTCCAGCCATACCATATTCAGTTTGTTATTTATTATGTCGACTAAAGGTAGATAACCTGCCTGTACGTGCCTCTGTCCACACAGTTTTGCTGGTCTCCCACTGCCACAGGATACTGATATTGCTTTATGATTCAACCACCCCATTTCACTGAATCCTCCAGTGAGTTACCTTCCCTAACATCACAGTTCCCTAAATCATCCTGATTCTTTCCTTGTTTGAGCCTTCACTGAACCCTGCAAACTCCAAAGATAATGTGAGCATGTCCAGCAATATATGATCAGTACTAGCTGTAGGGAAATCATTTACATCAGAGACAACTCAAAATGAGGAGTTGTAGTCTCATGTTGTTATGTGTCCCCAAGCCTTTCTCTGTTAGAAAAGGTCAATGGGAAGTCAACAGAAGAGGAAAGGAACACGTGTAGCAGTGTTTTGTCAAGAAGCTACTTTGTCTGCATTTATATGCTGTATATGCATATACTTTTCAAAATTTGCAGAGCTGTCATATTTCCCTTTTCTGCCCATCTCATGGAGACATTCTCAGATTTATTTAGTCTGAGATGCGCTTTGTGATCCTCAGTTCACAAAAACATATAAAGCTTTACTTACTCATTGACAATTTATACGAAATTATGAAATTAAAAAAGAAGCCCCAGTACTCCCAGGGTGACCAAATCACAAGTAATATTAAACAGCCCTCAGTCAAAAAAATGCCACCCTAAAGACACTGAAAGGACCTAATCTGAAACTCCATGATAGCAGCCTTACATTTTCAACAGCAAACCTTGACTGTATCTTTAGAATTTCGGTACCTAACAGAGGGTTCGTTTCAGTAAAAGAACTTCCTTTTTGCCAACTTTAAATCAGTAGCTCTCTCTTAACACCTCCAGGAGAAAAATTACCAAAATAGTCTGGGTCACATTAGAACACGAATTGGACCCTTTCTTCCTTCTTTACTGTGACTCTTATGCATAAGATTTCAACATGCTGCCAGGCAGGCTGCTCCTACAGGGATCATTGCATCGTGGGAGAGTGTAGTGTATTCGTGGAGAACAGTTTATCATGTTGCAGCAGAAGACCAGTAAGTGTGACCCTAAATTGCCTCAGTGTTAATCGACTTGTTCTGTATAAGGCTTGTATAAAAAGGAATGTTCATAATTGTGCTGGAAAAGTGAAGAGTTTCTTAGTGGGACAACATTACACATGAATGCCAGCCAGGGTGGATCAAGTTTTCATGCCAATCCATTTCTTCGTGCGGACCAGACTGCACTGGCCAGTCTGACTTTCTCAGCAGTGGCTTCGCTAATCTGATTTATGTCCCGTCGCCCCGGCAGCGCCGAGCCCAGCTCAGCCTCATCCCCAGCTCCAACCCCAGCTCCAGCCTCAGCCTCAGTTCCAGTCTCAGTCCTAGCCCCAGTCTCAGCCCCGGCCCCAGCTCCAGCTCCAGCCCCAGCCCCACCTTCAACCCCATTTCCAACCTCAGCCTCTGGTACAGCCACAGTCCTGGATCCATTTCCAGCCCCAGTTCCAGCCTCAGCCCCTGCTCCAGCCACAGTTCCAGCCCCATTCCCAGCCCCAGCTCCAACCCCAGCCCCGGCCCCAGCCCCTGCTCCAGCTCCATCGTCAGCCCCATTCCCACCCCCGGGAAGCTGGAGCACCGGCGGTACGGAATGGCAGAGCTTCTTCTGACCCCTAAACCGATCGTTATTCACTTGAAAGGCAGACTTGCACAAACAAATATTTTGTGTAGCTGTTATGATTATTGTCAGTATCTGTCCCCATTGTTCAGGCACAGGAATTCCTTTGGTCTCATAAATACTGAACCCGGCCCTCCCCTCCCCCCTTTAACTGTCAGATAATTACACAGTTGGCTTTAGAGTTTAACTTGTCAAAGGAGTTTCATTACTTTGTTCCTTTTGGGCAGCTTCCACTATTGTGCTTTCTGAACACTAAACAGAACCTATATTAACTGTCAGTTAATTACACACCGTTTTTCTTCAGTATTTACCAGTCAAAGGGGCAGGTAGGCTGCAATCCTATCATCTCAATCACTGTCTCTGCTCACAAAAGAATCAATAAAGATGAGTCACTTAGTGTCACCCAGTGTCTGATACTCAAAGCCACCCATTCCTAATTGCCTTTAGAGATGGATGATAATACAAACTTTGAAGTGATAATCAGCCTAATGAGTGGCCTTGCTGAGAGGGTAGATCATGTGTCAGAACAGTTTGCAGATGCTTACAGGCAAACAAAGCCAGCTTTCCTTTTAGACCTGAGAGGACCATGGCAAGTCTGGTACCCAGAGCCCGGCACAATGGCAGAGACTGGAGCACAGCAGGACGCTGTAGCCTGCTGATCACAACTGACTCCATCCATCTTGCTCTTTGCCTTTAATCAACACAGTCAGAACAAGTCCTCCAAATCTCTGCATGTTTATGCTGGATGTTTAGGCAATAACTGTGTAAAAGATAAATTCTCTGACTCTGAGTCATTGGATTTAAATAATAACGATTGGACTTGATAGGTAATGGCCGGGGATCCCAGCTAAAACTACTGAGTAAATGTAATTAAATACAATCGAATGCAGTCAGCCAGGCAGAGCCAGAGACCATAAAAGGCTCATTCAGACAGCAATGAAAACAAACAACGTCAGCAACAAAAACAAAACCAGTGTTTGGTTTGCTAATAAGAGCACGATCTAAGGCCTGATCTACACTTGATTTTTGCACCCAACAATTTGACCAAATCAATGATTTGTAAAATACCCAGCAACAAACAAACAAGCAAGCAAACAAAAAAGAGAAAAATGAAATTACTTTAATTCCTTAGTCTGGGTGCAGCTATATTATCATAAAGACATTTTCTTTTTAAAATAGCTACGCTGTCATAAATTCAGTCAAGTGTGAACAAATAGGCTATGACCATGTTTGTGCTAATATGACTGGCTCAATATAAAAGGGTTGCTTTGATTTAGCAATCCCTTAACAATTTAGCAAAATTTTGACAAGAGTTGACTGTGGACATTGCTTCAAATTCATCTCAATAAGACTGGGAATCCATAGGATTACACAGACTTGATTTCAAAGTATAAATTAAATAAATGAATACATATAAATGGATGGGTTAACATGTTTAGCAATTTCAATTTAACAGTGTAAAGCTATTTTGAAGGCAAATCTGTATTTAGTTTTTTAGTGAAAGGTGGTGAAAAAGCTGAACAAGTGGGTTCAGGATTTGACACTGTTTGAATAAGAATCTGTCAGGTTTTAGTATTTTATAGGTCAAAATTTTGCTTGTAAAACCTGTCATGCAAATAAGGAATTATTGCAATAAACCAAATGAGAAACAGCAACTCTTATAAAAGCAAACTAACCCTTTGAAATTAAAAGCAAGATTATTCTGCCTTCTAAAAAACTACAGAATGAAGCCTCTTTCAGATAAAACCAATCATATTTTCATTTTGTTTTACCAGTTTTACATCTGCCTTGTTTCTTGTCTTTAAGTCAGTCTGAAAAGTGCAATCTTTTGGATACAAAATGGCAAAAAAGGGAAACTTTTTCTTTCTTTCCTTTTTTTTTTTAAGTTCATGTATGAAGATAACAGATGTGCCAGTAGAAAGGTTTTAGAGCTGTCTATTGGAGTTTTGTTTTGAGGCAGCATTCAAATGTGCCTCAAAAAGGCAGTGATGTCTAGCAATACTTGCTGCATGCTCATACGGAAACCTATGTCTTCAAGCTCTCAGCTATAATTAATAGTAGTAATTAGCCCAATCTAACACTATTTGAAACTGAATTCACAATAGTTAGTTATTTCTTTAAATATTTCTTAAATAAACAGTTAGTTTATTTCTTTTGGTAAAGAGCATGAGAAAGAAAATACAATGCTGAATTAATAAGTGTGCTTCAGAGACACGTTTCCACCAGTGCTCATAAGCTGCCAGTGATCACACAGGTTACCTAAGGTTCCTGAATTCACAAAGCTGAAAACACATATGACTGTCTGCCAGCACTGTGCTCTCAGTCTTGTGGTAGTCAAACAAACTTAGCTCTGCTGAGTTCCCTCCGTGGCAGCTGTGAATAACACAAGAGTTTTCCATGCATAGAGGCTGTGGGTTTGTTCCCTACAGACCTAAGGCCACTTCATCTCTGCCCCCAAAGCAGCCAAGAGAGCCAGACTTCTCTAATAATGCTCAGCTTTTGGGAAGTGGTTTTGAGCTGTGTGTGAAGGCACTTCCCTTTCCTTCTTACCTGGGGGATCAGCTGGAAAAGACCACCCTGGCCATATTAAAGTCATATTCTTCTCCAAGGCAAATTCTAATCCACAGTTATATTTCTCCTACAGGTAAAATTCCTTTAAAATCCTCTTAACTTACACATTAATAGTTCATATGATTCAAGTTAATTGTTATGCATTAAGGTTACTAAACATGTTTTTTAAAATCATTTAATAACCCCATATGCATATGCATTGGATTATATGCACACTGTAGTTTCATAGTAATTAGTTCTACACAAATGTATTCACAAGCATGGAAGTCTAAAAATGGCCTTTCAAGCACAAAATATTGCTATCATTACCTATCTTATAACTTATAATCACATTCAAAATCTCCATCTGAGCTCTAAAGTGTGTTGGACAAAGGGAAAACTTACCTTTGGTCAGACCTACAGAACTGAGGTTGATAATTTGTGATTAGTTAATGGAAATGTGTTGACATATGAATTACTGTTGCAAGTTTAAGCATGTATGTTGCAAACAACTGTGGGTTGGAAAGGAAAAGGGACAACGAATTGAATAAATGGGTTTGGTGTTGCATGATAGCTGATACCCACTCAAGTAATCTTGATTAAAAGTTTGGATTGTAGGTAAAATCCACATGACATGATCCACTGCAAGGAATTTTCTAGCTTTTTTTTGTAAACCAAAACAAAACAAATGGGACTTTTAATGTATCTTTGAAATGCACTCAGTTGACACTAACCTTAGAATATGAATTTACTGTTATTTTGTTATCTTGTATTTGTATTATTGCATCTCACTGAGATAATGATGGGGGGGGTGATGCTCAACTTTGTAAAGGTAACAACCAAAAGATCCATGTATGAAAGGTTGCCCTAGATATAAATCCCTAAGAAAAAGAATTGTAGCTATGATTTTCAGAAATCATTTTGTGTGTCTGTGTGAGCTCAGTTTGAGAACCTTAAAGGTATGTGTTTACCAAAGGATTTTTAATTTCACATGTTCTAAAAATATCTTAAATTAGATACCCAGAAACAGAGGCAGCCATAATCACCAGTCATCGTTAAAAACCACAGGCATGGTTTCTTCATCAGTTTATGTCATTCTTACTTGGGGTCATTCCTGAAAAACCAAGTCCTAACCTCCCAGTTGCCTCTGGTTACGCACTCTTGATGCATTTAATATGCTGGCACTCATGGTCATGAGCAAGCCAATCTGATGGAAATATAAACCTACAGAAAATGCAAGGTGATCTGCTTGACTGGGCAGCCACACAAGTGGTAATGACAGCACATGGGCACAGGCTGCCAGGGCCGGCAACAGGCAGGACGGGTCTTTCAGCACCAGCCTGAACTTACATTACCTTAAGAGACCGTGTAACTGCATCCTGAGGCTGCGTGCCTTTGCTTCTTGTTCCGTGTAAGCAATCTGCTGGTGCTTCGCCAACAAGCAGGCAAAGAGATAGAAACAATACAATAAATATTACCCTTTAATAAAAGAAATACTTTAACATCTTGTTAGAGTGAGAGGAGGAAAAAGAATGTAGACTAAATATGCTCTTGCTTTAAACTTTTGGTATATGTATTGATATTTCAAGTGATTATGAATTTAAACCAGCATCTCCAAGCTCTTTTTCAAACAAGTAGCTCTCAGTGTTTCACAAATGCCCACAGAATTCCATAAATCTTTCCATTAGGCAGCAAAACATACTAGGAGCTAGTCACCCATTAGCGGAAGGCAAGTACATCTCAAGGAAAACACATTGGGGTAGTAAAATCGAGGAACAGTATAAGTAATGGAAAGCTCAGGAAGAAATGAAGATAGTTAGAATAGTTAATGGGGATTAAATTTAGTTAGAATAGTTAATAGGGATTAAATTTAGTCAAGACATGATGTGTATAATCCTTTTTCCAATCTCAATCCTATTTAAAAGTGCCATGAAATGGGTAATGACAAAAAGGAATGTGAATCTCCTCTAGTCTCATCTGAGATGTATCTCCAGAGCAAGTAAGAAGCTTGCTTTTAAAATGCATTGTATTCTTTCCCTCCGAGCCAGTGTAAATTGTACCCATTATTTTAATTGGACCAGATCCTCAATGTGTTACTGAATAAATTACTTAACCCACTTCCTACTTTTCTTGGAAATGACTCCATTTCCCATATTCATTCAGCCCAGCTCTTCCCCGAGCTACAACTCTGTCAAATCTTACAAACTACTAGGGCAGAAAGAACTGTAACTCTGGAACTCTGCACCACATTTTGAACATTTTCTTTAAAACAAGCCATATGGCAGTAGAATTTTGAGCAGAAAAATGCAAGAGCAAAAGTCATACACTGAAAATCAAATGTGGCTTTTGCAAAGTATTTTCTTTCTTTTTTTTTTTAAAGAAAACACAGTATATGATCACTGTTATGCTAAAATGCAGCCTGCTTCAGCACTGGGCTGTATTGCCTTCCCTCCCATTGACTTCAAAATGAATAAGCTCAGCCTGGGTATTTGAGAATTCATTGCTGTGAAGACATATTCTGGCAGGTCAACACAAGCATTATTCATAGGCCTCAATTCAGTCTGTCATCTGAAATGAAAGAGAGCCTTTCTTTAAAAAGCTAAAATCCATCTTTAATTTGTTATCCTAGTAACTGTATCAAAAACTGTTTTAAAACAAATATTTAAAATGAGAGCAAGCTGATGAGCAATTCAAACACAGTAAAATAGTTCTGGAAGTGACTGCAGGGCCACCAAGTCCTTGCTCCAGCTATTGCGGGCAACCAGTTCATGTAACCTTTTTCATAAATATATCAAGCTCTGTCTTAAAAGCAGCTAGTTTTATTTCTTCAGTTACTCCTGTTATGCAGTTATTTGTATTTCTTCCAGTTTGAGTTACAAATTCATAGATTAGATGCCAGAGGGGACCACTGTGGTCATCAAATTTGACCTCCACAGTCTGCAGGATTGCCCTGAATTCATTTAAGAAGCCAGTTTTTGCAGCCATGAGTTTATTAGGGAAAGGGCACAAGAGCCATGGTATCAGAGTTAGACTGATGGGATTAATCAGCTCATGTTAACATACTGATTATCATATAGTAAAGGGAAATGTTTCAAAAGAATACTCCAGTCTGAAATATAAAGTAAAATCATTTGGACTTTCAGAGAGGTCATGGTTGAAATATCACAAAACTCTCTTTACTCAAAGCAGATGCTTATTAAGATTAATTTAGTGTGAAAAATGAACCAGAATGTATATAAAAGACAATGCCTCCTCAATTATGTAATAGGACACCTCCTCATTATATTATGTTCACTGAAGATGATGGTATTTTCCTAGGGGATGTATAACTAGTTTGCCAAAGTCCCTTTCCCTCATTTTAGATTAAATATCAGACTGCAGAGCATGAAGCCAAGTGAACAGAAACAAGAGAACTCAAATAAACATCAATTTAAATAAAAAAGGCCTGTTAAGCATGTTTTGTAAGTAAATATGTTCAAAATAGAAAGTTACAATGATGCCATGATACAGAGAAAAAATACCAGAATTTAATATAAACAAAAATAGCTCTTTCTTACACTTGTATATGTATCAAAATGAAACACAATCTATAAGGGTAAATATTCAGAGAACTTTTCAGATAACTGGAGCAACTTCTCTGTCACCTTTTCTCTTTTTTTCCTGTCTCTTTCTGTGAGCTCCCTCCAGTGTTCTCAAGGAAGTATTGAATCATTTAATTTTGGTATATTCAATTTTTATCACAGAAAACACCATGATAAGAAAGATTATATTAATCTAATCTCCAAAGATGCCCAGTCTGAGCAGAAGGTCTAGTCTAAACTGGACTGTAAAATAGGCACTGCAACAAGAAGATGCACCTTACCCACCACAGATGTCCCTTAGAATGAATGGCACACTTTGCCAAAAGAGCTACCGTCTGTAGAGGTGACTAGGGAATGGTCTGAGATTTTGTACCAATTTCGAGATTATTTAGAGTTAAGGAGTAGTGATTCCTTCCTTATTTTCCCCTTAGAGACTAAAAGGAAGGATTTCTGCTCTAAACTGGAGGTTCATCCGTTGGAAAAGAGAGATGATCAGGAAAGCCGGGTCCCTGACTCCCAGTCATCAACAGGAAAAAACAAGCTGGCTCTAAGACCCTGTCAGGTAAGGTACTTTCTGTATTGCAATAATAATGCCTTTGTACAAGTGTAAGCTGAAAGGCTAAGGGGATATGATTACACTTTGGCAGAAACCATTCAGGGCACCAGTACACTGTGGTCATGCCAGTCTGCTTGGAGCCAGCTCAGGGATCTCTATAGAGCACTACTATGCAGGCTGCAAACACGCCAAAAGGGCTCTAACACCTGTTTACATCTAGTTTAACTCTGCTTCTATCAAGATAAGCAAGAAGAGAGTCAAACATGTTATTTCTATGCTTCTTTCACTGGCTTTGTGGATTTACTAAACTGAGATGATACACACAATTATATTCTCTGTAAGGCTATTCTGTTTTGGTTTATTTCTGCTGGTTTGTTTTTTTTTGTGTCTATTCACTGACAGAATAAACCAATATAAGCCAGGGCTGTTGCAGTACCTTTCTACACTGCCTTCCCCAAGTTATTTGGTCCCATCCCTTCCCTTGTACCCACAGTAGTGCTTTGTGCAACTGAGTCATGAAAAGGTTCAGGGAGCTTATCTGTAACAAAACTAGGCAAATATTTTGAGAACATACACAAACTTGAAGTCATAAGTAATAGAACTAAAGATAACATAATTCTGAGTATTGCAATGTCAATTAATTTGGTACTTTTATTGGTGCTTTAGTTATTGTGAAAGCCACCGTGACAAGCCACTCTACTGCTGATCTGCATGATATCCACCAGAGAGTAAGCCATTGCCCAACCTCAGAAATGTCCAAATGGAGCTATGGAATTACTCCAGTCCTTTGTGGGTTTGGCAAAGGCTTTGTAGGACCTCTAGTGACGTATGCTGGGCCTGATTCAAATCCCGACAACGGAAATGTCTTTGATTTGGCTTATTGTTATTTCTGACCCTATAAATGTGGGAAGCACTCAGGCACTAAGACTTTGTTTCTGTGGCATATCAGTTGGTTATTGAAGTTTACATCAATTGAAACAGAATTACAACTCCAGTTTGACTTTTCATCTTTTAATTTTAAAGCACACATAATAACATAAATTCAAGGCCCATTCAAACATCATGTTGGATGGTTTGTTATGTACACAGCAGGATTTGAGTTTCTTATGAGAAAATTGAACAAAAAATTGTCCAGATTTCACAACTTCCTTTCCTATATCATTGTCTGTAAATAACTTCAGAGAAGCTCTTCCCTTTTCCTTCCCTCTTCTCCTTTACAATAATTCTTTAAATAGGTTCCTTTTACATTTTAATTTTTCTCCTCTTTTCACATTTTTGTTCTACCCATCCTCTTGTCAGGGCCACGCTACCGTCACTTCTGCATGTTGTTAATACGGAATCGATGAAAGATCACATTTAAATACAGTTCCTCCTTAATACAAGACATTAGTATGCTTTGTGTTGTGTTCTGTGACTGATGTTCATCTTAATATTTCATAAGTGGTTTTTTTAATCCATTTTTTAAGGGATTGGAATTCTAGAGTGTAGCTAGGTTGGTTTCACTCCTAAAACCATGAACATTGAAAAAAAATTGAATCTGGTCTAAATTATGGGGAACAGCTGTGTCTATGCTGCTTTTCAGACTTCATAGTAGGATAGTTCCAGAAAAATGGGTTTTTGTAACCTCTCTCCTACTCTTTTCACAGTGGGAATATCAACATTATTTTTCAAGGGGAATTTCTAAAGGATTTCTTGCATACGTTCTTTTATCTCTGCTCACTGCCAGCAACTCTGAGCTTGTGGGACAGTGTAAGTGTCCCATATATACAGCATTCATTGCATAAATATTTTCAAGCCAAATTGTCTTGCATTCAGTATTGTGGGCAGGGGTGTGTAAAATGCAGGCCTCTCTGGTTTGTGCTCATTGTATTATCCCATTTCTGAGGCCACATAGGGTGACAACCACATGTGTAGTTGTTAGCAATATTAATTTTCTTCACTACCTATATTAAATTACAGATGTAATAAGTCTGCATTGATTTCTTTGTGTTGACTGCTGCTCAGTTTATAGGGGTTCATCTACTCAGGGAAGCTTGTGGCAGAAAACTAGGTTGTGAATGTACAGGGCACTACACCTGAACATTCCTGAGCTTAGCCTCTTAACATTCATCAGTGTCATTTAGAGAGTGTTCAAAGGGCTCACTGTCTAATATGGGTTATTGCCACATGTATTTTCACAACCCTTAAAATTCATTTGCTGTAACTACTGCTGCTGTTGGATCAGAGAAGCAGTAGTGATATGGTGGCCAAAAAACTCCTAATATACATTGTATTATAAGAGTCAAAGCTTTGTAGGATAAACAGGTGTACAACTTGAGTTGCAGGCAAACAAAAGAACCCTCTGAGGTTTGCTGCTTTGGAAAATAATATCTATATAATTGCGTATATAACCCAAGTATTTCTTTTTTATAAAACTTTGCCTATCAGGTTTTTTTTTTTCTGATGAAGACCTACAATTTTCTTTCTCATTTGGAATTTTACCTGCTTTTTACATACAATGTCCAAAGGCAGGGACAGTGTTTTCATCTACTTGAGGAAGAATCAGCACTCCTGATGATTGCTCTTGCATATAGTAGCCAGCTCTTTAAATTTCAATAGTTCAAACTTAATTGCATTGAACACTCACACACACACACAACTTTGGTGATGCAATCTGGATAGCATATATCATGTTAGGATTTACATTCCAGCTAAAGGATGGTTTTATACCTGACCTCCTGTTAAATGAAATATGCTTCTGAACAAGTGGAAAATCAAACTATAATTTTTTTCTAAAAATTTCTATTGCTAGACATCATACAAACCTGCTTTAAGGCAAAAATATATTTTACATAAAGGGTTTCTATTTTTGAACCATTTTTGGTGTAAATTTTCTAGTTCCAAGAAGAATAACAGAACCTTGATGTTACTAGCCATTGAACTGCTTTCTAGCAGCCAATATTTGTTGCCGCAAACAGTACAAACTGCTTCTATCTATGCAGTTCAGATCCATTCTTTCCACAAAACTTTTTTCAATGTATACCGTGACCATACATCCTTTGTACACGTTGTATTGTCTTCCAGTTCTACCTTTAAACACCAGAGATTTCTTTACACATCCACCAAGTTGTATTTACTTTGAGTGTAAGCCAATAAAAATGCACACTGTTGGCTTGAAAGTTTAAAATGTCATCAAATACAGTTTCTCCCTTTTTGATTTGTCTTGATTACAAATGTGGTCTGCAAGCAAACTGCCTTCCTTTTCATATTTTGTTCAGTTTGCAAAACTGCCATCACATAAAGTTGATGGGGTTATGCCAGTAAAAATATAAAATGCAAAAAAGTTTTAATCATGTAATTTTCTACAGTCTGTGCCAAATATGGACCTTTGTAACACTGGAAGGGAAGACGTTCAGGAGCTCTATCCCTTTTGTTTACTCCTCAAACCAAAGGAAATTACAATTTGAGGAGTTACCTGTCTCTAGGTGGAGAGGAACCCCACTGGCCCCTCTTTATTGGGCACATTGATTGACAACCACAGGGAAACATCAACTCCTTTTCACTGGCAGGTTTACCCAGGACATTTTACTAGGTGTGCCTGTTAAGAAGGTACAGCAAGACCTGATGATCAGCAGGCTGCTCTCACACTGCACACAAAGCTGTTGTAGTTTGCAAAGTCCTAACTCTTCTCATCCAGACATGCTCCTGCTGAGGCACAACAAAGTGCACAGTGCATGTGGTCTTACTGATTTACCTGCACTGCTTGGGGTGGGACTGTAGCCCTTTGTGTGTGTTTTTGGAATTTCACTCCAACCTTAAAATCTTAAATTTCAAGATTAGTCTTCTTAGCAATTACAGGAAGCTCCGGCACGTAGTATTGAAACCTATCTGCTCCAAAGTAAGCCTTAAGCTTTCAAAAGAAGGTGGCTGTGGAAGTGCAAATAACTACTGAGTAGATGCAGTTACTGTATACAGGAAGCTGGGATCAAGTTCAAATAAAAGCTCTGGGCACCAGTTCTTAACAACTGATTTTAAAGCAATTGTAATCTTCAAAGCTATCTATTTATCTCTACAGCAGAGGCCCTGGGTATTATATACCTAACGAGTTAGACCACTTGAGCAACCTTCACATTCAAAACGTACTTTAACTTTTTCCTTTGCCAGATTAACTGTTCACTCTGTTTCTGACAGATGAGATCAGCTACATGGAATTTTAATACTCTGTTCCTTTTAAAATATATCTGTGTTTGTTTCCTTGGGCCCATTTGGAAGTTTTAAGACTTCTGAGGTTCAAAATTGGTTGTGTAATATTACTGTTACTGTTTTGGGGCATTTTTCCAGTAACTATTGGTCACATACATAAAGCACAAATAAATAAGTAGAAATGAAGACATGGTCTTGTTCCCCAAAAAAAATTTCAAGGTAAGGTCCTGATCCAGTGAAAGCAGTATGTGCTTAACTGTTAGGAGGTAAACTATAGTATGTCTGTTAAAATTTACTTTGCTTTAATGAACTGTAGTTTCTTTTTTCATCCAAAAATGTATATTCCAGTTACTCCAGTTATTTTTAATAACCTAAATTTCATTAGGAAATTATTAAACTATTACTTTGCATGGGCATCAACAGGTTGTTTTTTTCTAAAAGTAGGAAGGTGAAGTTCAGAATTTCAAAATAACTTTTCATATTTCTACAGTTTCAATCCAAAAATCAGCACTCTAGGAGGAAAAACTCTGCAGATTTTTATCCAATGGCAACACTTCAAGGGAGTGTAGATTGCTTGCTTCATTCAATATATTGTTGAATATATTCAACAATTTATATAGTTGAATGTGCACAAAACCAGAGGTTAATGCTATCACCTACCCTTCTGGGAGCGTACTACTGTCAGCCAAGCTGTGAGCTTCTTATTTCTATTGACAAAAAGTTACCTGTGCAAGTGCCTGGGAAATCACGTGTTTGTGGAATGAGTTATTAGTTTACCGGCAGAACCACAGCACGTGAAAACCACCCTAATGTGTAGCATTCATGAACATGTCTCAGCAGTGTATTTAAGAAATTTTAAGAGTGAAGGGTGTCCACGTGATCAAGACATTACTGGAATTTTATTAGATATGTTTGCTTTGGTTTTGGTCATGCAAACAAGTAAACAACAAAAAAACCTCCCACCAATTTTAGAAAACATAACTTAAAATATCTAATTTACTATGTGTGAGTTTCACACAGCTTTATTAAACATGTCCTTTGCCAAAGTATCTTTGTACTGAATTTCTTAATCTTGAAAGAGCAAAACATTTGGCTCAGGGTTCAATCAAATACTGCTGGCATTCCTGGAGGGACAAGTTTAATCTCCTTCATTGTCCATTTTTTTAATACCTTAAATATATTCCCATGGTAAATCCAGCACCGAGGACAGGGACTTAAAACAGTCTATTCCTTTAATTAGAAATACATAACTGTACCACAATAAAAAGACAATTTTAAATAGAACAGTAATAACAAAGTATGAATGAATACTAATTACAATATAACTGTGAGGGAACCACTAATATATAGCTAAGGCTGAGCTGATGGGAATTGAACCGAAAACAGAACAGTAATCAACAAGAGAAAAAAGCCTGATATCTTGGAAGAGATAGGAAAAATAGTTGTGGTTGATTAAGTTCCAGTCCGCTGAGGCGAGGTAGGATTTTGAAGTTGTGTTCCCTGGAGACTGTCTCAGGGAATGTGCTTCTGGTCAGTGGAAGGACAGTTAAAAACTACATGATGTCTGCTGGATCCCAGAGCATTGGATGGCATACACACACACACACACTTATTTGTATTGAGATATATATATATTTATATTTTATACATATATATAATACCCACTGCTAGTTATTTGGTCAAAAGTTTTTCCCCTGTGTGCCACGCAATTTCACATGGCTAATCTACCGCACAGAACATGGCAATAAAGTTGCCTCGATAACAAAGGCTATTTCACAAAGCTTTCTTTAGAATCAGATTACAAACAGTGTGATACACCTTGCAGGTACCGGTGTGACACTGTCCCAGTGCAGGATGGCCACAGAGGATCTCAGAGATCAGCCTTCTGGTGCAGAAGAAATCCTTGCTGCACCTTCCAGGTGTAACAGGGTTGCTCCACCTACACAGCTCAGAGATACGCGATCACGGGACATAAACAGAATCACGGAATTACAGAATATGCTGAGCTGGGAGCCAGACGGATCGTGGTGCCCAAATCCTGTCCCTGCACAGGGCCATCCCCAAGAGTCACACCGTGTGCCTCTGGGCATCTCCCAAACACTCCTTGAACTCTGCCAGGCTTGGTGCTTGACCACTGCCCTGGGGAGCCTGTTCCAACACCCGACCACCCTCTGGGTGAGAAACCTTTTCCTGATATCCAGCCTAAGCCCGCCCTGACACACCTGCAGGCCATGAGATCAGTGCCTGCTCACACGCGTGGCCATTGCCTGGGGCACTCAGACCCAGACCCAGCACGGACCTGCTAACACGTGTCACTCAGCTCTAACTAACCCACCTTGCCGTGACTAAGAGGCCGAGCCCCGCACACTGGCTGTGCCTGCAGGCCCGAGCCCCGCACACCGGCCCTGCCTGCAGGCCCGAGCGCTGCCGCAACGCGACTCCCCTTCCCCGCCGCAGCACTCCGGCGCGGTGCTCCCGCGGGCAGGAGCCGCTCCCGAGCGCTTCCCGACGGGACGAGGCT